>OX454525.1:61847517-63070161 GCA_949715645.1 Portevinia maculata | reverse complement strand
TTATAAACAAAGACTGAAACATCACAAGTTGTTAGATAAGACGGGATTCTTAAAAATGCATCCTTTAAAGGGCGAGAAAGCTAGTTCAAACTTTTTTCTTTTGAATTCACTTCCTTAAACTTGCGATTTAAGTTCCAAAACTTATTCAATACCAAAAAGGACAAAGACTATTTCAGGCTTGCATTCAACTTTCTACTCCGTCTAGAATCTAAGCTAAAGTTAATTTATCAAATGCGAAAATATTAAAAAAGCGATTGTTCCCAATCATTGCTCTGCTTAAGGCTTATGTTGGACGCACGTTAAAAAAACATCCATAATAACACTGTTTGTATTTGGAGAATTCTGGTGTCCTGTGTACATACGAATGAACACAAAACATTGTTCATGTAAGATTAAATAAATAAAATGTGATGTGATCTGTTCGTGCATGGGGTAACACACTCACAACGGCATTTTGCCTGAACTGAACAGTTTAAAAAGAACCAACGTTCTTTGCAAAACAAAAGCGCGGATGGCTGATTACTGCAGTGCTGAATGATGACGGGAAAGATTGTACTGTCGCAATGCAGAATGTAGGTGTTTTTGTAAGGATAATTCTTTGATTGGAGCAGTGCTGGCATTGTGGAATATTCTATATTTTGTTCTTAAATGATAGTTTACAATTTTTTTTTATAATCCACGCACCGACACGTCAACACTTCAAAATGATTGTAGTTATTGATTGTAAGTCAGTTATTAAACTGTCAGATTTTGTAGTAAAATAATTTGTTGTATTAATAACTTCATTGATATATAGAAAAGATTCTATAACAAAATGTGAAAAGGGCCTGCATCCAAACATGTTCACTCTTAGGGCAGTTTTCACAAACGTTTTAAAAATGTTGTCATGGTTTTCCCCAAAACAAAGCCGTCAAATATTTTAAGACCTGATGAATACCTATATAAAAAAAATCGCACAAAATATTATTGTTTATGCCGCAGCACTGTTTGGTGATAGCATTAGTACTCCTAAGAGAGAATTCGAACACATGCCAACAAATGTATAATGTTAAAATTATTACAAATAAAATTTTTAAAGTCAAAAAATGCTAACACCCACGACTAAATTTAATTAAGATTCACTTTACACTAAGAAGACAACCGTACAATCTCAACTTTTGACAAGAAGTGTTTTCTCTTCCCACCTCGTTTCCTGGGGCCATATCAAAAACATCCCCCTTGAATACATCTGCCTTAGGTATACGACAGGATCGACGGCTCGAGGTAGCTCCTTACAGACGCGCGGCTCCAATACATCTGCACTTCCATATAAAAGGGTCGATAGAGTTCCTCACGACAACGTCAGTGTCAAATAAACACAAAAAAAACAAACAAAGAGCTGAATGAAATGAGGGAAAACAATGGCGAATTTGCATGGCGGGAAATACCTTATTCGCGAATATTTACGAAAAAGTTTATAACAAAGCCAATTTTAACAAAAAAAAAATTTCCTGAACTAAGAAGGAGTATCCAAACCACGTTTTGGAATATTAAAAAGTTAACATTATAAAATGATTGTGTACAAAAAATAAAACTGAAAAAGAAAGAATCGCGTTGTTGTGGCAAAAAATGTTTTTGTTGCAAATATCTCGTAACAAGTTTATATTAAAGCAATTTATAACAAATACAAATTTCCCGAACTAACTGTTTTTATTGCTCTTTTTTTATTTAACATACTTTCTCACGTTTTTTCTCTATAATTTGTTACTTTTTCACTTTAATATTCATTTCATTTACAATCACAATGATTATTCCATACGATTTTTACAAATTTCCGCAATTTTATCATTCAATTTGCTTCTGACGTTTAAGACAGGGATTCGGCACTTTAGAAAGAGATAGCTTGGTGAAAAGGTCTATTGTGATAGCTGCTGGCAAACGGTTGTTTGTTATTTTAAAATTCTTCGAATACCTCTGCTCTAGGTATATGAAAGGATCGACTGTTCTTGTTGTTTTTTTTTAGCAAACGGTTTTTTGTTATCTTAGATCCTTTCGAAAACCTCTGCACTAGGTAGAGGAATGGATAGATGGTGGATGTTGTTTTAGCAAATGATTGTTTGGCATCTTAGATCCCGCCGAACACCTCTGCACTAGGTACAGGAATGGATCGACGGTTTTTGTTGTTTAAAGGAATAGCTGTTAGATAAATTGTGTGTTTAAACAACACCATTGCAAATTAACGTCAGGTACTCTCATTTCTAAGTTTCACATATAATCACCAACAGGGAATTACGCATCATAAACTTACTGCCGTAATGCTGATATATTGTCAGTTGTCCGATCCTTCTTTCCTGTGGCAAAAAAAAATCAAAGCTTAAAGAAACTCGCAGCATAGTTTTGCGGTAGTTTCTTCTGGCATAGCAGCAACGCTCTTGGATAGTTGCATTTAAAGCAATTTGGTTCATGTTCATAGTGTTTGTATTTCCATATCAACTCCCTGAGTATAGGCGGAAAAAAATGGTTTTAGTAGAAGTTCATTCATGCCTACACCGAGAATTATTTCTGAAAGTAGATTTTCGGTGCAATCAGACTTTCTCTTTTCTACTCACTTAAAGTCTTTATGTCCGCATGAGCATTGCTGGCGTGGACTTGGAGGGATGACTGCTTCTCCTGTGGTCAGCTGTACATGGTTTGCTCCAGAGTTAGCTCACACAGTTTGGCAATTCTGAAGTCAGGACCACCAACGGCGAAATCAGTTCATAAAGAAGTGTAAAAAAAGTAAACAAAACAAAAATATGTGATAATAAGTAAGTACATATAAAAACCAAAGTACACCATTTGTTTATCTTTATACAATAAATCTGTCATTTTAAACAACTAACTAAATCAGTATTTTTTTATTTGTACAAGAAATTAATTCATATCTATCGTCTTATTAAATAAAGGAAACTCGAATAGAAGAAATCCTTGCATTACCGGACATTTAACCAGGTGACATACATTTATTACGAAATTTAATACTTCAATCTTTTTATTGAATATTTCCATCGGCAACCTTTAACAGTAACCTTGATAATTTTGCTGTGCCTTGCTTGATTCCTAACTTGTTGGACATCGTTAAGTGATGCAATACAATGGAGCAGATATAATATGAGAGAAAACGCAAAATGTTTTCAATTACTTTAAACTACTATTGAGAAGAAATGATAATTAAATATTTCAGTAAAAAAAAAATAAGATTCTCAATTTTTTGAAAGTCGTAATTTAGATTTTTGATCTTATTCATAAAGACTCCGAGCGAAGCCGGGCGGGCCAGCTAGTCAATAATACTTTTTAGTCTTAGGCTCATATAAAAATTGACTTTATCTGCATTGCAATGAATATGTTTCCAAACCGTCAGCTACCTTCATGACTTAAATCAAATATAATGAAGCAGGTAGTCGAAGTTCATTTGAAGGACTTTTTTAGAACTGCCAAAGCATCTCATGGAAAATATTGAAAGCTATTCCTTAGCGGAAAATATTTATTCATTCTAATTATTAGAATACCAAAAAATATGCTCTGCGTCAATTTATTCTTGCTTGTCACAGTGTAACGTTCGATTATAAATACAACTTAGGTCATACCGCCTCATGTTGAACCCACAGCTAAAATAATTTGATCGTTCGCATGACCTTCCTACGATACAACACTCTCCTCTTTCATTATCCATTCGTATAATGCACGAAAAAGGTAGAGAAAAAAATAGGTGCATTTTAATCAACGAAGGCACAATCCTACGCACTTGAGTAGTTCGTTCTGCCTCAATTCACCGCCCTCTGTTCGAGAATTTATTGCCATCTTACAATTGAATCGAATTCAATTGTAGTACACTCATGTAACGAGAACGTGAGTGAGAATTTGTTTTTTTGCCACCTCTGGCGATGCAATTGCAATATGTTTTCACGAACGCGCAAAAAAAAAAGATACATCCAATCATGTGTCGGTATGTTACCCCATTGCATACCTACGAGGGCTTGTATTTTAGTTCTTAACGATATGAATTGAATCAGATTCGTTGTGGTCCAAGAGATGTCGTTTACCTCCGTCGCCCTTGTCGATGTTGACACCTATGGGGGCTGTGCTACAGGAAACCAATTTTCTTCGGCACTCTCATCCTTGCTTCTCATCATCACTACGTCGAAGCGAACGTTTCACCCCTCACAGTCTATAGTGGGTACTTAGCCATCATGGGCTAAGGAACTATAAATTTCGTTGGATCTTATGATTGTTATCCTGGGCGTCGAAGAAATATCCATATGAATTGACTGCTGGACGGACTCTTTACGTGACAATGGGTTGATAGGTGTGTTCCATCTCGACGGGGGAAAAGGGATTCAAATCTGTTAGGGTATCCACTCGAGAAGCACTTTCGCGGCAGGCGTCTCATTAAAATGTCTTGTTTGGCTTTGAATTCCTTAAGCCTTTCGTCCGGTACACGGTGGGTATTTATGGACGGTGTTACGGCCCGTAAATAGGGGCGACAAATCAGCGGAGGTTGAACGCAGAGGCGTTTATTATGAGACGTGGCAAATTTACGGTGACTAATTTTATTACTACGCGCAGAAGATTTGCCTGTGAGGTTACGATTTGGAGGAACTCGGTGAGCCCTCGGCTGAAAAATGATTATTGCACACGGGAAAGATGATTTACGAGAATGTTGCAATTTATCTGATTGTTTGCTCAGGAGTAATTTAGTCATCTTTATTGGACAGAGAAATGGATTTTGTGGGATTTTATTCGCTATGAATGGGAAGCTGATTGGCGGGAATGAAGTGCTTCTGAAGATGAAGGATCAGAATCCTTTTGGGTGTCGAAAAACCAGAGATGTGGAGCTTGTTAAGTCGTAAATAAATATGTAGTCATTTAAGCGGATGAAGTGTAAGATCGTGTTGATCTGGATAGGGTTTCTGAGCAGTTTCACTTGTTTGCTCTTATTAAATATCATGGTACGAAGACAGAAGTCCCTACCATGATGTATCTGTTGTATTCAGTGATAAGTGTATGCAAAATACTAGAAGTGTACGCTTTGAAATCTCGAATAATCCTAGACTTTATTATCTTAGTTAATTATTTGTACAAAGAAACGTTTAGTACGATTTCACATCGTTGTACAATTATTTGAAACCTAATCAAACTTTGGTTTTACTCTATTGGCGGAAGGAAAAAAAAGAATACAAGAGAGGAGAGTCTTGTTCAACAAATTGGACAAAAATTGTCATTTCCCGCTAGATCCATGGGATGACGTGGGTTCGTTTTTAAAGGGAGGTTTGTATGCAAATTACTATAACAAAACTTATGAATGTAGGGAACAAGCAATATGAAGGGAACACGCAATAATTTCGCTACCAGAGACGGGGCAATTTAATAACCTGAAATGTATATGCCTATATATTATGTAAATACTTATTGAACTGAGCATCACATAATTTTATGGTTAATTGTGAATCCAGCTAAAACTAATCCAAAAGAATCTGACAAACTAAAAATCAGAAAAAACACGCCAAATTTCCAGAACTTATTTAAACACGGATGGAGCGCATCAAATTTGAAAATAACAATAGCACTGACAGCAATGAAGAAGATCAAGACGTTCGAGAGGAAGATGTGAATCTTTTGCACCGGAGTCAATAGGAGTCCAGTGACTAAGAAATATAAACCGAAAAGAAGTTGTAAGAGGAACCAGAGTTTATCACAAATGATCAATACCTGCTTCGCACTCCAGCAAAATCTTAAGGAACCTGGAAAATCAACCGAATATAGAAGTTCAGCAACTACTACAGTAGCCCCCAGAGCTGAGTGTCCGATATCTACAAGTTCGACAAATATGAAGAGATCATCCATAGTGAAGAAGCATTATTCTACGAGAAAATCAACAAACATGAATAGAAAACATTTCAAACACCTCATTAAAACTAATATTTTATGTATTAAAAATGGAAAAAAAAGTTAATAGATTAAGCAAACATTCATATGCCTTTGTTAAATATGCAGTTACATTTTTAGCCCGTCCCTGCACGGGCCAAACACAATTTACTCTTAACTTCACATTTAAGAAAATGGCGGCACAAATAGTTCAAAGTCGTTTTTTGATTTGCGAATTGAGCAACTCTCTTGAAGTCGACTATGTCATATCTGTGGTCCTGGCTTTTCTCAGGAATTATTTGAAACCGAATTCTACCAACTCAAACACTTTACTCATCTTTTTCAAAATGGTCATTTTGTTTTCTTGCTATTTCTCTTCGTCCTGCTGTCCGGATCTTCCTTTCCTTCGCCTTTCTTTTTGCCACCTAGCTTGAACTCTTCACCTATCCTTTCTTTGACTTTAATGCACTTTGACTTTCTTTAACAAATTTCCTTCTATGGATTAAAAAAACTCCGAATGAGCTGGTCAACCAAGAAATGGCCCTGCTGCTCTCGCATTCCCACTCATACGTTGGAAATGGAGTATCACTGATGGCGTTTAATAGACCGACATCTATTTGTTGGTGGATATCTGCCATAGTCCACTAAACACACTCAGGCTAGCCAGAGACAGTCACATATCAGCTCATCCAAAGCATATTTGCGATGGTGTGCGCGTCGGAAGTTACCCTCTCGTCTTGTTTTCCATCCACTTTGTCGATAACTTCCGCTCGCCATATCTGGAAAACCGTAAGTAATCTCCGGCCGACCTGGGACAACCTCTATATTTCTGAAGAGCTTACTATCCGCTGACTTTAATATCGAACAGCATTGTCGATGTTTCTTAATTTTTGTGGCCTTTAAATTTGGCCCAGTGGTTAGTGTCACCGATAAACGCAGGTTACTATGTTTTACGCAGTGCGGGTGCGTTACTCCTGTTCACGATTCTCTGTGCCGTTGGAGTTTGTGTGTTGAAGAATCGAGCGTCCTCTTTCCCCCATCGAACATAGGTACCTACAGTAGTTCTAGTGCAAATCGTTGCTGAATTGCCTAGTAAATGGGCTATCCGCCTACCCCCGTACTCAAATTGTTACACTGATTTCCGTGTTTGTGCTGTCCGGCGCCAGTCTCCGGACCATCCGTGCCAGTCGGGGACAACCGGCTATTTCTCGTTCGTATGGATTTCTAGCCTTGGTGGAACCATTTATCTAGGTATTTATTTTTGTCTTATCCGGTTGGCCCTGGTCTAAGGTCGGACATTTCACTTAAGTCAATACCTCTCATCTAGGTCGGACCTCCACTCACGTTTTCCGGGTGCTTCTGTTGCTTCTAAGTATCCGAGGAAGTGCACCAATGGCTGACGGTATCTAGGTCCACCTCCACGTCCTACAACATACATACATAGCTAATCTTTATACTTATACCACAATAGTGTCAACGACAAAGAACTTTTGGCCATGAAACTAATCGAAGTGTTTACATTTGCTAAGGTCGTTTGTCCTTGAAGTGCTTATCTGTGCTGAATTTTGATTCATTTTAACTAAGGTACACGAAACAATCACTTTCATAGAATGTCTTGAGCAGAAAGAGTGGGTATGCATTCAAATATGGCAGCAATGACTCAGAGTGACCTGCAACAATCGAAATTTAAACATAGCTCAAAGTAGATTTGGTTTTTCAATGTAGCTTCACAGGTTAATCACCGACTAATTTGTTAATTTCAATGGACCACAATGACTGTTTTCCTGTTCAGTCTGCGAAGAAAACCACTCTTCAATATAGCATCATAAATATTGCAGAGACTCCTCTGCAGCCTACACAAACTAATCCCTTGTTTACACATGTCTGGTTAGAGTGGTTTGACATTTTTCCCATAATTTTTAGTACTTTATTACACGCAAGCCTTAAAAATAGCTTGTCTTGCTTTATTGGTATTTTATTCTATTCTCTTATTTATGTCAACGGAAAATACAACCCACAGAGTCAATTTAAAGCTTAAAGCCAATATGCTTTGCTTCCTATGCAAAGTTATGGTAATGCATTTATATCCCACAGCCTTCGTCGCCATTCACGCGCTCTATGCTCCGATAAAGCTATCTTAACTACGTAATCATGGATTACATATTTAAGCAGCTAGACCGCCGCACAAAAGCCTGTACAAACATAATACCAACTTAAAAGGCAACAAACCAACAAAAACTGGGGAATGTTATAATTTAATAGTCCTGTTCAATTGTAGTATCTAGCGTCATTAAATCGAACTTAATTTATGTTACCAATTGGATTTGCTTTAGTTTATATTCCTGCATTGAGAGCAAATGTTCATAGAGTGCCACTCCCAGAACCATGCCGCCATTCACATTTCAGATACAACTATGTACAAATGTATAAAATAAAATAAAATCATTTAAATTAGTTTAAACAATATGTGCTTGGCGATTTATGCTCGCGGAAATTTTGTTTTGTTTTTCGTTTTCGAATGTTTCCCTGGCGGTATGTGATTTTTTTTTTTTTTAGTAAAACACCTTCGAAACAAAACGCCCGAAGGACAATTCGCTGCGGAGATACATATGCCATGGGTATGGCTACTTGGGCCGTACACTAGTTTCTAGATTGGATACAATTAAATCGGATAAGTCGTACTATCGCTTATATTGTGGTCTGCTTGTTGTTGTTTTTTTTTTTGCAAAGCTTTGAAGGCTATGGGAATGAGTTTTAGTTGGCAACAATCGTTCAGGAAACTGGTAAATGTCTAAGTGACAATGTGTGGGACTTTGTTCGCAAAATCCAGTTTGCTGTTGGGCTCTTTTGTTTAGCGAGCTCTAATTTGGCATAATTGTAATATTTAAACATTGAAAGGGTATTAAACAAAGTGGTTTATTAACTAATGGTTACTGTTTTGGTTGGAAGTTTTAATCATTTATAACAAGATTAGGTTTAATAGGACACATGTGCTTCTGTGATCGGTTTGCAAAATACTTTCTCTTTTCAGCACATCGGCTGTTGATATTGCGTTTTGATAGGGCGTATGTGCTTAAATTTAAGGAGAATTCCTACTTTTATAAAGCTAGGGGGTTTCTGAAACACTGACGACTGATAACAGGACTGCGATACAGTTTGAGAATAAGAGCAAGATACTTTGACCTATGGTATTCAAAGCTTTTTAGTTTTAAATCATAATTTTGTTTTCAATAATTCTTCTTCCTTAACGTGAGCTTCGCTGGCTTGACGTCAAAATTCGGCAGGCCTCTCGATTTCGACTCACTTTGTCATTGACGCCAATTAAATGCTGATGATAATGCATTCGTATGATCTAAGAAGTGTTAGGCCTGCATCTCTTTCAAGATTGTATGTTAATGTTGATTGATATAACTTTTTTGATGGGGTTCGTAGGATCTGAACACGACACCACCAACTGAGACAGTCGAGCTCTATTTTCTTTGAGATAGGTTCTTTGACGTGAAGGCTTCCTCGCTTCTTGGAACTTCTTATTCACTCAAGCTTTGTTACTTCTGTGGGCATGCGAGCCATTTTTTATCAGCTGCCGTGAATTTGCTCTCATACTTTTTTTTTACATTGTCCAACACTGCACCGTATATGAGCGACGGGCGCACAGCTGCGGTTTAGAGCCTTCCCTTCAGCTCAGGGCGCATTTTTCTTTCACAGAAGATGGCTGATTCTCCATTTATACTACGCATACGCGATGGATTAACGTCGTCATCACTGGTTGCTTTGCTATTAAACATGAACTTATGTATATGTAAAGAAGGCGGAAACAAATTCAATCTGTCTTAAAATTACCTGTGGTCTCATTGTTAAAACAAGGGGTGGGGTGTTTCAATTATTGAATGAAATTTTTTTTATAATGTACCCGCAATAGAGGTGTATTTTAGTACCCTTATCAGGTAACAGCTACATATCGCGAGCGTAAAGTAAATTAGGATTTGAAGAAAAGGAGAGATGCCGATGCACGTTGGTTTTAAAAGTTTGTAGGTTATGATGTGAAGGAAAAATAGAGCGTATAGGAGTATTCCACATTCGTGTTGTACGGCAGAGGAAAGATTCTTTGAACTTCACTGTACATCCGAATACAGGCTTGAGGGTGAGCTGATGAGCATTCATTGCATGTCGGGTATTGCGGTTGAAATGTTCAAGGGGTGGAATGCAACTGGCTATTTCGTTTGAGCACTTATGGTGGAAATTGATATTTATTGATTCAGAAACTTTATTGACTAAGAGAGTCAATCGATGTCTCGGTCGCCAATGAGTTTTATCGCGCATTTTTGGATCCTGTCAAGTAGCTCAAAATAAATTGTTTGTGCAACAGAACAGATATGAGAGTTGTACTCGAGTTTGGGGCGGATAAACGCCTTTTGAGTTGTAGCTAGATCAGAACCGGTGAAATATTTCTTACATCGCTTAAGAAAGTCCAGATATTTCACAACGCTCTTGGCTACATTGAATGTGTCGTCATTCCAACGGAGGTTGTCGTTAACAAACACACCGAGAATGCAATTTCGGTTTCAGCGATGCATGTGATATTTATGGATAATGGCAGTGTTTGTTGGTTTTAGTTTAATGACAGAAAACAGCATTGCGATTTAGAAGCATTAAATTCCACTTTATTGGTAGTATACTGAGTTATGCTGTTACGCACCCGAAGAAGAGTGGCGTGATCCAAGAAACGAATATGAGAAGCTGAGGGTACTGTCATCAGAGAATGAATGGATTGGATTAGAAGTAACAGACATGAGAACATTTATTAAAATAAGAAAGAGAGTCGGGATATAACAGAGCCTTGGGGAACACCAGCATTTATTTGGTGATTGCCAGACTTGAAATCGCACAAAACAAAGGTAATTTCTAATGCATTGAAGAAGATAATCATCGATTCCAAATGCACGCATTTTCGATAATAGAGCTTGATGCCAATCTCTGTGAAATGCCTTTGAAATAACAAGCGCAACGATTTTTTACTATCACCACCTTGGTGAAGAGATTGGTTTCACTTTTCGGTAAGATATGTCTTCAAATCACCAGTGGAACTGTTTCTGCGAAAACCGTACTGTCGGTCATTGAGAAGTTTTCGGGATTCAAGATTTTTCATTAGCTGACGGTTGATCAGCGTTTCCATGACCTTAGAAAGAAGGGAAGTAGATGCAATTGGTCGGTAGGAGGAGGGAGAAAAAGATTCGCCTTTTTTAGGTTGGACAAATGCTGTTTTCCATCTCATCGGAAAGAGCCCTGATGAATAAGAACCTCTCGAACAACACTTTTTCAGAACGATAGGGGAAATACTATCTGGATCAGCGGATTTGTGTATGTCAACATATCGAAGCACTCTAGCCACTGCACAAGTGCGAAAGTGAATGGGTCCCATGGAGTATTCTACGCCTTCGAGTACAGGGGGAGATAAAGCACAATCTTGGAGCGTTGAGCTAGTTGCAAAGCGAGCAGCAAACAGATTGGCTTTATCTAAAAAGCTAACCGAGGGTTATCGGGTTCAAATCACGATGGGACTCGTGATAACACCCAAATTTGTTTTCCACTCTTGCGACAGTCTGACAAGCATCCAAGACCGTAATCAATTGTCATGCGAAGCTTCTGAAATTTGACGGTTAAAGTTGGCGTGAAACTGTAACCCCCTTTATAAGCCAAAACTATAACTTCGAACACACAAAGGGTTTGAACCCCTATGCGGGTTGATGAGTAATATATATGTTTTATTTAATTTTATGGTTTCCTTTTAACCTTGAATACTTACTTAATGTAATTAAAGAAAAAAATTAAAGCAAGGCAAGAGTTCTTTCAATAAATCACATAAAATACTTTCTTACTCACATTAATCTAATTTTTCCCACATAAATTGAATTGTAGCGTTAGCACTCAATTTGTTTCCCAAACAAAACAGACCAAACCCATAAGCATAAATTCCACGTCTTCCAACCATTAATAAATCAAATACTTCATTTTCCATCAGTCAAACTATTTTTTACTAACCAATTGGCTATTTAGATAATTTTAAAATTCATCACCCCACTCGTCCCATTGTTATAGTTTTCACCTTCAAACTGCCCAAGCTCCCATCCAGACAGTCAATGCAAAAGGCATCTGTTATGCTCCAGCCGAGTATGTACTTATGTGGGATATGCGATCGAGTTCCCATCGCAAATCAACCGATAGAAATTTACGTGCTTCTCCTCGAATAAGAAAGAAGTGTCGTGGCCATCAGTTCATTAATATAAACACATTTCCATTGTAAGACTTGGCAGCATACCCGCCTTCATCGATCTTCCTCCTCCACAACAGTAATGACTTATTTTGTACTTGAACGAATAAATTTCTACATGTAGCGCATATCCATAACAACCAAGAATCGATTTGATAATGGAGGTCTGTCTTTACAAGCGTCTTTCAAGATATCACTGCATGAGCAGTTATTACGACGATGAATAAATAAAGCAATTCGCTGCAGATGGTAATGGTAACCACTACTTTTGTAGTTATTGCTTTTCTTGAACGACCTTTGTACGTACGATTTCACTTGAGTAATAGAATCCATTGCCTTTATGCTTCGTGGAAATTATTAATTAATATGTAATTGGAAAATAATTAATTTTTGCATGGTTAATCCTTGAATTGAAAATTGCCATACCTAGATGTGCAATGTTGAGGATAAGGTAATGTTTCTTGGAGATTGGTTCTAGAAGTTACTGTAGCCTTCTTTGTTATTTATATAAGAAGATTAGAAGGATATGCTTAGTGGTTAGTATGTTGAACTACTAATCGAATGATGCTCGGTTCAAATCCCGCTGGGACCAAGCGAACGTCGGATGGTTGGAGAAGCTAGGTTCCTAATTGTTTCTTTAAATGATCTAAATAATTCTCTGTTCTTTGCTAATGCAATGAATCATAGTCATTTAAAAATTAAAATAACTCATCATCTTGTAAATATAAATCATCCCGCAAATCGGTTATATGTAAATGTATTTGAAGCGTAAATGTCGTATCCATTCGACAGAATCAGTTAAGTTATTTAGTCGTCTCTTAAATATCTGTAAGAGTCTCGCATCTGCAAAAAAAAGCTGCAGGATCTTTGACATTTAGTTTAGCGCAATTTAGTTCTCTTATTCCGCAAGAATTAAGAGAGGTTTAATTATGAAAGACTTTCAGATAAATTCAAAGCAATGGAAGCTTCTTGATGACCGTATTCATTGTAGAGTAATACCAATAACCATCTATCTGCCAACAAAAATTGTGTGATTCCCGCTTTCATATTATTCCAACCAAGTTAGGTAAGCTTAGGTAAATGAGTTGACGCAGCAGGGGGAACCTGCACCCATCACACTTTAATCAATGCAGATCCATTGTGACGCCCTTGGGGCTTTTTACTTCCACACTAGGAAACATGTGCAAGCCATTTTGGGGCATTTACAACATTGAGCAAGTCAAAAACGGTCCTGACGTGAAGTTCTTCTGGGCCCTTGAAA
The DNA here is from genome assembly GCA_949715645.1 of Portevinia maculata. Taxonomy (NCBI): domain Eukaryota; kingdom Metazoa; phylum Arthropoda; class Insecta; order Diptera; family Syrphidae; genus Portevinia; species Portevinia maculata. The sequence continues at coordinate 63,056,749 of OX454525.1, read as the reverse complement.
ATCGATCTTCCGAGGAATCTCTTTCTGAAGTAACAGAGTACTGGGCAGTGACAGAAGAGCACCATCCTGCATTTCCCCATGGCCACAACCTCTGCATCAGTCATCCGCGCTGATTTTCTTTTGGCACACCCACAGGAGAGGAAAAGGTTTTTTTGCCCATATTTCCAACCAAGTTAGTTGCATTTCAAATGTTGGCAACCCATTCATATAATGGCGTCACTAAGAAATGAAGGCATACCCTGATGAGTGAAAAAAATAATGGTGCAGTATTCAAAAAATTAATATTAGGCATTAATGGCCAATATAGGGCCTAAAACCTAGCTCCTCCAACCACTTTCTTTGCGAAGTGGAAGTGACCTAAATTTTTGAGCCGATACCGAATGGAAAATTTGAGAAGCTTCTCAAGACAATTGATCCTCTTTGTTGTTTGTCAGACGTTCGCAAGAGGTGGGGCAGTGGAACAAAACTCTAGATGTTACTTGGCCCCGGCGGGAATTGAACCGGGGACCTTTCGATTAGTAGTCCGACACACTACCCATTGAGTCACTGCGCCCGTGCAGTATTCACTATCACTATGAAATAAAATGCAATCTCCAAAAGGTTTAAATCTACTTCACTTAGCATTACACATTGGACAGGATTATTCTATAAACGAAGAACAACGTCAGTTTTATCTTTGTGGATACTAAGGTAGAAGTTCGTTTTTTATGATTTTAGAAAATTTAGTCACTTAAAATGGATTTTATCTATTGTGGATAATGTCTCGACACCCGTATCGGGGTATCCCACCTGACACTTTTGAAATTTTAGGAAAAAAAAGGACTAACCGTTAGAAATATTGATTTCAAACGTTGCCCCATAGAACGAAAATAAAAGTTATTCAAAATTATATTTCTTTAAGGCTACTCTCAAGCCGTTTAACAGATCGATGTGAATAGAAAATTATTGGCACGTGTTTGAGGTTATTCGGATTTCGAAGAAATAACCCGTTTTAGGAGGAAACTTACAAAGGGAATATAAATATTTTGTGAAAAAACAATTATTTTTTTTCGGTTTAATTTACGACACAAATAGTGAAAAATATATTTAAGAATTTGATAAAAATACAGCAAGGAGGTTAAAACTTTTTTAGACAGGCTGTAGTAGTTCCGTTTTCTGACGTGTGCAGCCATTATAAAAGGGACTTTTTTATTTTAACTGCTACCACTTAAGGGGTAAACATATTTACAGGTAACATTTTTTTTCGTCGGATTTATTTTTAACTTAGCATTGGTTCCCTACAACTCATATAATTAAACACAAATTTAAAATTTCCTAAAACTGAAATCTAAAGAGAGGCGAGAAAAGGTTTGAAACGGAAAATATGCATGCATTTTTTTCAATGCGTCTGCTAGTAATAATATGAGTAATAATAATAAAGGACACTAAGCAAAAACTCAATATAATTCGATTGATCTCCACATGGAGTAGCTATACATTTTTATTATTAATTAGTTTTTTTCAGTAATATTATAAAAAACTATAAGTTGCTCTTTAATAAAAATCCATATAGTTGATATCTCGAAATATAGATTACCACCAGAACAAATTAGATTGCAATAATCTTGCTAAAGAAATTCTATGATCAGGATTAAAGGGATTATAACCCTCCCACTTAACTACATCCCTAGTAGTACGCTCGTGTAATAACGACAGGCCTCCCGATTTTGAATCACGTGGATTAATATTGCCAGGGTTAGCAGGCTTTTTTGGATCTTAGAACTTCTTGTTTGATCAATCTTTGCTCCTTCTGCTGTCAAGCGAATCACTTCATTTCAGCTGCCGTTAATTTACCCTTACTTTTTGTACGCCGTTCAATATTGTGAAACGAATGTGAGAGCCGGACGCACAACTGCGTCGTAGAGCTATCCCGTTTCTTCATCAATCCTACGCTTATGTGATGCTTAATTTCATCATCACCGCTTACTTCGCAGTTGATCATAATTTTTCTCTTTTCCATTCTCGGTATTTGTGTTAATGACAACTTTCGTTGAAATGTTCGCAAATTCGATGTCGCCAAGAACGCTGCCAAATACCTAGGCTTCCTTAAGCGTTGCAAGAAGTATTTCACTCCCTCTGATTTTGCTACTATTTATAATGCGTTCATCCGCCAAAAACTTGAGTACAATGCGCATATCTGATCTGGTGCACCAATTACTTATTTGGAGCTACTTGACAGGATCCAAAACGCGCGATAAAACTCAGTGCGGTTACTGTAACATCGCGAGATTGCTTGACTCTCGTAGTCATCGTCGCAAGACAAGAGACACTGTCTCCCTATATTTTATCGTTATTTCCACGAAATAGACAGTTGCATTCCACCCATTGAACATTTCAACCGCAATACCCGCTATGCAAGGAATGCACATCAGTTTCCTCATGTATTCGGACGTACAGTGAAATACAAGGAATCTTTCTTAGCCGTACAATACGAATGCTCTTCCCCGCTACATTTGTCCTACACATTATAATCTACAAACATTTAAAACCAACGTGCATCGGCATCTCGCCCTATCTTCTAACCCTAATTTCCGTAACGCCCGCGCTGTGTAGCTATTACATTATAAGGGCATTCAAAAATCCTTTTAGAGCGAGTTCATTTAAGGAAAAAAAAAACATATCCCAGCTATGTTAAATTTTTGGCACTTGGGAATCACCCTTTCATTCAAACGAGTATATATAAACATCAAAACTAAACTAAACACAACTGAATAATGGCAAACTTCAAATCACATGAGTTTGACAATTATTTACAATGACCTACAAAACATCCGAAAAAAGTTACACCGAAGTTCAACTAAACGTTCATTCAAGTTCTATTGTAAGAAACTCACGACTTAAGTTTTTCGTTTAAACTTCCTTGTGAGTTTGACTAAACCAAACATTATTAAAGCTTCTCGAAGCTCATTCAAAAATCAATTTTGTTCACGATAATACGAGTGATCAAAACCTGTAAGCATTGTTTTGAGAAGAATTTTGATAAGGTCGCTTTCATGTCATTCTTTGAACCAGTCATAGCTACATACATTTGTAGCTCTATTGATAGTCTACATCGCGGATAAAGGTCATCCCACTCGTAAGTTATGAGCAAACAAATATCAAAGGCCAGTCAGTATTTTCCTATACCTTTGGCATAAGAAAATAAAAGTCTCTGTGGTAATTGCCCCGATTCCACAGAAGCTGATACATATTCCATCGAAGATCATAGAAAAGTAATTCTTGGTTTAGCTGGATACGGTGAACTGGAATTGATAGACAGAAATGCAACTGACTGTGCCCATGTCGTTGTTTCGTGATTTATGGTTCTTCGTCGTTGAGCTGTGCACGCACGCCCTAAAAACAAGCAGTAGAGGACTTGTCTGCGCTATTGCAAGTGATCTGATCTCAAGTGTTTTTCCAGAATCAATATAATGAATTATTCCAAAGTGTTGGTACGTACATAGAGATTTAAACTCGAATATCATCATTAAAATCAAAAAAAAAAAAACAAAGATCTATCGTGAAACTCACCTCGGTCTTGTGTTCGCAAGCACAAAAGCCATCAAATAATGTCATCATATAAGTTTTCTCGAAGTTATCCCTTTTCGAAACATCTATAAAATGACAACGCTAAATATTGGTACATACCTACATGATCGGTGAACGACTATTGAGATCCGCGGGGACTCTGCATTACCCGACGAATGATTTATTAATAAAATTTATTGATACACATAACATAATGAACATAATGAGAAGTCCCTTGAAGGCATTTGCATCTTAACTTAAAGATGATTATGGCATGTTGTAGGTGCTTGGAAGACTCAAGTGCATGTCCTCGAAAAAAGATCTTCATTCCATTTAAATGCATCATCAAAACGCTCATAAGCATGACATAACATTTTGCAAAGAAAAAACGAAAAGCCAAGAAGAATACACATTGAATTTCAAGATACGTATAAGCAAGATAAAATACCAAACTGGTCTGTTTCTTACTTTTCTTGGGTTAAAAAGAATATAACAAATATTATATATCTTACATTCCACAATGTCCAACATGATAAATTAATATCATACACCTATCCCTCAGGTGAGCCTAGCGACACATTTAACATCTTAAAACTCTGCTGCAAGTGGGCAAGCAAGTCCGTGGGTTGACACGACTGTAGATCACCGGTGTCGTAAGAAAACGATAAAATAATAATCAATAACAGGATGTCAAAGAACGAATGGCATGCGCACTTTAATCCCTTCAACTTATAAGTCAGCGCGACCAGATGGAGTCTTACTAGAAAATAAATAAATATTAGGAATTAACGGCCCATAGAGGGCCTAAAACCTAGCTTCTCCAACCACTTTTTTTGCGAAGTCTAAGGGACCTACAATTTTACGTCGAATCCGAACGGCAAATTTGAGAAGCTTCTCATGACAATTGATACTCTTGGATGTTTGTCAGACGTTCGCAAGAGGTGGGGCAGTGGAAAAAAAACTCAAAGATGTTACTTGGCCCCGGCGGGAATTAAACCGGGGAACTTTCGATTAGTAGTCCGATACTAACCATTGGGCCACTATGCCCCACATTTTTTTTTTTTTGTCGGGGTGCGAGACTTGCTACACTGAAGCACTCAGACTCAATACTGGTCCATTGTACTACCAGGCAGACACACCACATTTTACTGTGAGAATTTACTCGTTTTTCTAAGAAAAACGAGAAGGCGCTTCAATGGTAAGGAGCTTAGGTTTACAGCACTCACCATATCCGCACCAAATACCTGCCACCTGATACGAGCAAAAGCAGGACAATCACAGAGGAAATGTTCCGCAGTGTCGTCGCTTTCTCCACAGGCTTCGCAGTTGGTGGTATCGCTTAGGCCTAGCACCTTAAGGTGTTTGGCAAAAGCGTAGTGTCCCGTAAGAATGCCAGTAGTCTGTCTGCAGTCTTTTCTGTTAAGAGACAACAAGAATGCCGCGGATTTCCTACAGACGTCGGGGAGAATTTGCTTAGTCTGTCTGCACCCTGGAGAGTCATGCCAACGGCGATTGTGTTCATATGAAACCCAACCGTCAATGGAAGCCCTGACCGAGGGCGCAGGCAGACAAATCGCTGGTTCAGGTCCTGAGAAGTCCCCCTCTGAGCCCTGTCTAGCAAGTTCATCGGAGATTTCATTTCCCGTGATCCCGTTATGACCCGGGTCTGGGTCCCGGTCTAAGTGAATTCAGCCTCCCGATCGAATTCAGAGAGATCTTGCATTCACGAATTAATTCGGAGGTGGTTAAGGGGCATTGCTCACCTTAAGCGAAGTCTGACTGTAGCTACGGATGCAGATACTTCGCCCCCTCCATCTGTTCCTCGCAACATAGTCCATGGCCATAAGGATAAGTCTCTATTTGGAAGACTGACGAATGTTTGGCTAACGAGAAGAAAAGTCTAATGGTGTCGCTCTCCAAGAAGACACCAGCACCAGCTCCTTGACCGGTTTTGGAGCCATCCGTGAAGATTCGACTGCATTCCTTTCCAGGCTCAGAGTCTGGCCAGAGCCAGTCCTGAACACGAGGAAAGTCGACTTCGTAGTTGCGCTTTAGCCGAAGTTCCGGTGTCATTGCATCGGACGGCATATCCATAAGACAGGGGTCGAAGGACAACCGTCACGCAAGTTCATTAAAACTCCAATGCGAGTTATACCAAAAGCCACCTCTTCTTAAAGGTGATTTAGCTTTAATGTTTACATCATGGGGCGGGAGGTGCAATAACGCATCTAGGCCGGAGCCAGACGTGTAGGGGAAGGCCCCCGTGCAGCCGAAGCCGAGACATACCTTCCTTTGGAGTTTGGCGAAAGCAGCAGTAACGTATTTACGTGAAAGCCTATTCCACCAAACAACCGATGCGTATGCTAGATATGGTTTTATCATAGCCGTATAAATCCATAGGACTCTTTTCGATGATATGCCCCATGTCTCGCCGAAAATGACCTTGCACTGCCAGAAAACCGACAGCGCCTTGGTAGTCTTCAGCTCAACATGCGTGGACCAAAGAAGTTTGCTCTCCAGGATGACTTCTAGATACTTTGCTTCATTGGAGAGTTGGATTGTGACGCCTTTTAGCACTGGCTGAGTCAACCCGATCAGCTTTCTTCATCTCATAAAGAGACAGTACTTTCGTATTTTAAAATGGTATGCTTATCAAGTTTGAGGAAAATTTACTGTGGGTCTGTCCTGTTGACTGGGAGAAACTCCGAAAACAGAAAAAAATCCTTAAAAGTTTTGTGCTTTGTGGTTTTGTTTTAATCTCAGCTATCCCCTAATCTCAGTTTGTTTCATTATGTTTGCAAACACACTGCTTTGCACTTTAGGTCGTAAGTCCTGGGAATCAAGCCCTTTCAGTTCCCGCTGGAGGACATTAATTTGTATTTACTGTCGAGATAGAAAGATATGACGTTACTCAAGACAGATTAATTTTAAGAATCACGTCATAAGCGAAGACAAAACCCATCTTAATCATCAACTTGAGTATCAGGAGGTTATACGCAGATCCTAAATTGGTGGGCAATTTTATGAGTCTTTGCTCGAACATCTACGGAAGTCGAAACTAGCGCATACATTTACTACCATTTTTTTTCCTCAAATAGGATTGAATTGGTCCAGCCGATGCGACGACGTGAGAAGAAACCAATATATACATATGTATGGATCTGTGTGTGCTCTTCTCATCTAGATGCATCTTAAAGTCCGAGGTTATTGCTGTAGGTACGCAAGTGCGCGCTCTCTTGCGCAAAAAAAACATCTTCCGCATTTAATCTTTATGTCTGACCACCGAGTGATCATCATCAGCCAGCATTATTATTGCAATCGTCATCATCGTTGTCGTCGTTACTGGGTTTCAGTATATAGAAACCAAAAACAACAAAAGATTCGCTGTGATTGGAGAAAGTCGTCCAGTTCACGTTCCAATTTCCGCAAACGAAATTTTAAGCGATCACATAAGCGATCTATTATCGCAACGCGAACGATGCAAGTTATGACTATACAACGAATAAGACGACAACCGATCACCGTATTTAGTAACATGAAGATATTGATTTGGTTGTCTTGCAACTGAGAGAATGCCGGATTAGAGGCACTAACTTTGCATGAGATGAGCCGCAGAGTGCAATTGAACTACTGACAAGTAAAGTAAAAAGAAAATCAAATTACGGAAGCAGATCATTTCGACATGATGAACGATGAACTATAACGTGGAATCGAGATGAAATTGGAGGAGGATTACGCGTTGATCCTCCTACACTATGTTGCACTTTTTGTGTGCGCCTTTTACTTGCAATTAAAAATTAGTCGATTGAAAGGAAAACAGCTGCTAGTATTACCTAATTGAAGTGCGTTTTGAAAACAAATTGCTAAAATATTGCTATTGCAGGACTAACTTCCTGTTTGCGCATTGCTTGCAACAAGTTGATATCTTTTGATAGCATAATTGAGCTTTTTCCGATTGGCGTTTCACCCCGATGGGGTTGTGTAGGATCATCTGTGGATTACCACAAGCACATACAATCCATATGGAATTTTGTTCTTGTTATGTAACGAGTCTAAGGTAATTGCCAACTCCAAACTGACGTGTGTATTCTTTTTCCATTTCCAACGCAAAAGTTGATAGATTCGATTATCTCATTAAGGCTAAGAAGTGTCGTAATACGTCTACTGTATCATTATTCAGGTTCAGGACGAAGTGTTACAAGTATCTATGATTTTCGAAATTCAATTGATGGGCAAGAATTCGGAAGAGGGGAAATGTATTGTTTAATTGGTTCTCAATCCATTGTTTAAATAAGAAGAAAAAACACACGAAAGCAAACAATGTTTTGTTATATGTTTTGTTTTCTTTACACTAGTACGGCTTTCCAAGATTTTGAAGGAAACAATGCACTTACCTCAATTGTGCTTTTGCCTATTTCTGTTTCGTTAGCTTCTAGTACCAATCCTCTCTGCGGTAATAGAGTCTGTTAACTATGAGCTTAACCCTAGTTAAGGGGCAAGGTCCGTTTACAAGTTTTAAAGACTGGGGCTAAATGTTACCCCGCGAATTAAAAAAATGCAGGTGAACGGTATATGAAGGCCAAATAAGGCAAATTTGTTCACATAAAATTAAGGGTGACACTAATACAAAACAGAGACAACACTAGTGTCGTCAGCACCATAGAAATGGCATTGAGGGATAAGGAATATACTCTAGCCGCGTTTCTGGGCATTGAAAGTGCCTTTAACAATGTTTTTCATTTTTATACCCTATTCTAAGGGTATATTAATTTTGACGCATAGTTTGTAACATACCTTAATATTGCCCGTAGACCCCTAAAAGTTACTATATTTCTGATCAGCATCGATAGTAATGTCGATCTAGCCATGTCCGTCCGTCCTACCGTCCGTCTGTCGGCAAAAATTAGGCCTTTAAACTGGACCTAGAGAGCTGAAATTTTAACCATATACTCTCTAGGGTGCCGAAATAATCAATTTTACGAATTTTTGAAATCCGCCCACAGACACGCCCACAAACTCAAAAAAAAACAAAATTTTGGAAAAAATCGAATTTTGAGCTAGAAAGCTGAAATTTTTTATATATGATCTATGACTCCTAAAACTGCACGGGATAAAAAAATTTCAAAATCCGCCCACTGACACGCCCACAAATAAATAAAATAATTTTTTTATACCCTATTCTAAGGGTATATTAATTTTTGAAAATCCAAAGTTTGAGCTAGGGAGCTGAAATTTATGAAATTTATAATATATACTCTCTATGAGCCCTTTATGCTCATGTGTAAATATTTTCAAAATCCGCCCACTGACACGCCCACAATTAATTTTTTTTTTTTTTTGAAAATTCAAAGTTTGAGCTAGGGAGCTGAAATTTATAATATATACTCTCTAGGGGCCCTTTATTCTCATGTGTTATTTTTTTTTAAATCCGCCTACTGACACGCCCACAATTAAATAAAACAATTTTATTGAAACACCCAAGTTTGAGCTAGGGAGCGTTTTTTTTTTGATAAAATCCTTTAAATGTTATACAAGGTGGCGCAAAAATAACCTTCCGATGTTTTTTGGCTGTAATTTAAAAAAAAAATCAAATAAATAGTCACCAATATTCCGCGTTCTGGAGCAGTGTAGCGTAACATTGTTTATTAACGTGTATTTCGCATGTGTTTACTACATAAATGTCAAAACAGAACTGACATTAGGGGCCCAATCGCAAAATTTATAGCATTTTCTGATAGGAGGATTACTTTTGCGCCACCTTGTATAACAAAATATGTAGAGCGTTCTTAACAATTCAACCATACTTAGACTTTTGTCACGCCCACTTATGAGGGATAGGAATAAGAATAGGGTATCCAACAGTTCGCCCAAGCGGACTGAAGCCCGTCCCTATGTTTTATTATTATTATTATTATTTTTTTCTTCATAACTTAAAGCTATTACACTTTTTTTTTCCTACAGAAAGTGTATAGCGGAATATAGTGAAATAATAGTGATCAATCCGTAACTTAAAAGTTAGTTTGGAATGACAGCGATTTAATTAACAAATAAATATGATGTGGGGTTACAAAAATATAGTTCATGGGCTTCATAAAATTTTTTTTAGAAAAGATAAAATACAATTAATGAATGATAAGGAAACAATTCAAAAATTAATTAAACAAGTCAAAATTCATTAGATAAACAATTTAAAAAAAATTAAAAACAGAACCGACAGTAAGCTTTGACATTGATTTGTGCTGATAGCAGATTACTTTTTAATAACAATTCAAGGACGTCATAATTTATAGTGAATAACCAGTCTGTTAACCTTTTTTAAATAAGAATTGTATGACTGTCCGAGTGTCCGGACAGAAAATGGTAGCTCATTGAACGTTAAAGGGGCTGTAATAGTGTACAAATGTGGAAAATGGGTATTGTTAGCGATTGGCACATTGACAAGATGCATGCCCAGGCGGAAGCAGTAGAAAGAGCCTTAGTCAACATAAATGTGGAATATAGCATTATTAAATGGATAATGTCCATGCTTGAAATCAGATGCATCAACTCAGAGTTAGGTGGTGAAATAATTAAGGTTTCAGCATCTAAAGGAACTCCTGAAGGCGGAGTCGTATCACCCCTTCTATTGGTATGGGTACTGATTGAACTAAGACTTAGTGGAGTCAAGTGTGCTAGCGACAGGGAAATTGGCATCCACTCTAAGCGAACAAATACAGAACGCTTTATCTATGGTTGATATACAGAAGACAGAACTGGTCCTTGAACAATTGAGGGTACTCCACTAAAACATCGGAATACGCGAAGTATTTTGGCGTAATTCTAGATAGAAAATTAAACTGGAGCCTCAATATATCAGGCAAGAGCAAAGGAGGCAATGATAGCCTTATATGCCTGCAACAGAATTTTCGGCAAAACCTGGGGTCTTAGTCCCAAAATTATCATGTGGCTCTATACGGTAGTAGTAAGACCTAAACTCACATATGGTAATTTAGTCTGGTGGCAAGGGTTGTGCAAATTCACTAACCTTAAGGCTATGACTAGAGTCCAAAGAATCGACCTTATTGGTACTACCGGGGCTATGAGAACCACCACTACAGTGGGGCTGAAGGCGATTCTCAATCTAAAACCTCTAGACCCTTTTATACAAGAATTTGCTGCAAACAGTTACTTGCGGCTCAGTCAAACAGAAAACTCGAAACCCAGTACAACTTTACATGCACAGATTCTACAGAAATTCACGGGTGGTAATGTATGCACAGACTACATTACTCCCCAGCTAGATTTTTTAACACCATTTACTGTCTCTTTTCTCTTCAGGGAAGAATGGCATGAGCATCAACTGCCAGCCCATGATTCAACGATCCCTATCAACACAAATGGCTCCAATATGGATACTGGCGTCGGCACGGGTTTTTATTCCGAAATACTCGGAATATCTGGCTCGATGAGATTCTTTGACTACAGCAGCGTCTTTCAAGCTTAGGTTCTGGCGGTGAGAACAGACGCTTAGCAGGTTGCAATGATGGCAATATCACACGCTGATATTACCTTTTTCATTGAAAGCCCAGCGGCAATAAAGTCGATATCCGCCACAGAAAAAAATCGAAGCTTTTAAATTCCTGTCGCCAAGAGCTACGGGTTCTTGGCGCGCAGCACATTGTAAGACCCTGTTACCTTAAACAGGTAATTGGGGATAAAACACTGGTGGCAGCAAACGAAAGGTGGAGTTCCCTTGACTCCTGTGTCATAATCAGGAAAATGTGTCCACTATGTAACAAACGAAAGACCGAGAGAATCCTTCAAATCAATAAAAAATCGTTGTCGTCTCTCACAGGTGCTATCACAGAACATAATATGCTGGGCTACAATTCAAAGAGGATGCGGGGACGAGGAGGTGAATGAGGTTTTCATATGTTTTTCATTGGTTCCTACGTAAGGGAATCATAACCCACCAGGGTATGACAAAATATCTACATTGACCTTAGTGTGACGGGCGCAGGATTCTCTTGCCCCGTCAACCCAGTTACTTAACCTAACCTATATAGAACACATCCTGCCATAAGAAAAAAATACTATTTATTTATACCATATTCTAAGGGAATATTCATTTTGGCTTATAGTTCGTAACATGTCTTAATGTTGACTGTAAATTCCTAAAAATTAATATATTTGTGATTAGCATCGATAGTAATGTCGATCAAGTCATGTCCGTCCGTCGCAAAAATGAGACCCTAAAACTCGAGCTAAAACCTGAAATTTGAAACATATACTCCGGGGCCCGAAAAAAACAAGTGTAAGAATTTTTAAAATCTGCCACTAACATGCCCCAAATATAAAAAAAGCCAATTTTTGGAAAAAAAATGTTTAGCTAAAAAGCTGAAATATAATGTCTTTAAAGGCGAAATGCTGCCCACTGACAGCACAGTTAAAAAAAAAAACTTTTATCGAAAACTCAAAGTTTGAGCTAGGAAGTTGAAACTTGAAATATATATTCCCTAGAAGCCCGATTCTTTGCTGGCGATGGAGCCATCATTAGCGAGGATCAAATGTCCTTGATGTATGAGTGTATATTTTTTTAAGGAAATGGGTATCATATTAGTAAAAAAAAAGGATTCTTGTGCTGTCCCTTCTTTGATCGACTCCGACCTATTCCAGACATTTATATGAATGGAAGAGATCACTCTCCCAAGTGCGAAAAAGTGGGATCTATGATCAATAGCAAAGGAAGCTGTGATGACGACATCAAGCATCGCATTAGCGCAGGGTGGATGAAGTGGGGGGAAATTTCAGCCATCTTCTGTGATGGAAAAATGCCCCTAAGCTGAAAGGAAGGCCCTACACCGCAGTTGTGTGCTCAGCGCTCAACGGTTCACAATGTTGGATAGCGTACAAAAAGTATGAGGGCTAATCAACGACAGCTTCGCATGACAGCAGGAGTAACAAAGGACAGCCTTTACGTTAAAGAAAATGGTGTGCGACCGGCTCAGTTGGTACCCTCATTTTCAAAGGACAGATCCTGCAAGCCCTGTCAAAAAGCAATATCAATCAACGTTTCAATACAAACGCGAAAGAGAGGCAGGCCTTAAAACTCCTGCATCACACAAACGCAGCAATACTAGCATTTGATTGGCCTCCGTGATAAAGCTATGCAAAATCGGAAGGCCTGTCGTTATTTTATGAGGTCAAAGCGGCGAAGTGTCGCAGAGGTTAGTGGTTGGACTACTAATCTTAAGGCCTACGGTTCAAATCCCGCGGGTCCAACATCATAACGAATTTTGCACTGCCCAAGCTCTTGTAAGGGTCTGACAAACATATAATACTATCAATTGTCATAAGAAGCTTCTCAAAATTGCCATTTGGATTCGGCTTTAAACTGTAGGTTCCTCCCACTTGTACAAGCAAATGGTAGGAGAAGCTAGGCTTTAGGTCCTGAAATGGGCCGTTGATGCCCCACAGGCGGACTAGTAGGGATGCAGTTGAGTGGGAGGGTTGTGATCCCCTTGGTCCTGATTATAGCCTCATCGAGCAAGAACAAGAAGACTCCCTAGAGGCCCGAAATGCTCATGTGTAAAGACGCCCACTTAATCTGGGATAGCAATAGGAAAAGGGTATCCAACAGTTCGCCTAAGCGGACTGTAGGCTTTCTCTATGGTTTTTTTTTTTTGTTAGTTTGATCAGATCAGGTGTTGACGTTGTTCGAACAATCGCTAAAGTCATATATGGTTATTTTTATTTATAAATGGTAAACAAATCAATATTTGTACTTGAAACTCAACTTAAACTTAAACTGTGCTAAAATGTAATCAATTAACTGAACACGTATAGTCGTATACCATGGTAAACTCATAAACTTTGTGAGTTGTCCTTCGTTTGGTCACTTCACAAAACTAGAGCATTTTTAATGTAGTATTTTGTATATCGATCGAAATCATTGTCATGTAAATCTTTTTATCTAGTTCATACTTGAACAATATTGCCGGGGTGTTAAAAAAATCGCACATCGTTCTGCAGCGCGAATAAAATAACATTAAGGCTTAACAGTCGATGTTGAACAGACAGGCTTCCGGGGCATACACTTCCGCATAGACCACACAAGGGTGCCTATTATTTCGCATTTTTCATTTTGGTCACAATGATTTTTATTCACTTCGCAAATGTTAATTTTGTCTACCTTGTTATGCGATCATTTCGTTAAACGATTACATCGAATTTCTTTTTAATTTTATTTGGTTGGCATTTCCGTTCATTTGGCTATTTTTTCGCCAATGTTTATTGCGCGTTCTCTCTTCGCGTTGACATTAAAAGGAAATACCATTGTTAAGAGGAAGTACGAACAAGTAAAACCAAATTATTTTTTCACTTCGCGTGATATACTAGTATGTATGAGACTGCTCATGTATGAATAGGCATCCTCTCTTAACTAAATTTTGGAGTTTGACATTACTTCACATTTAGAAGTGCATTAAGTCCAAAACTAAAATGCAACAAAATATGAAACACAGATAGTATTTTATCAAACCAGTTGAAGAGATGGTCCCGCAGGGCGCGGATACTCTTTTCAGATCATGAGCCGAAGGTCTGTTCAAAGGTTATTTTTTAAATGTTTTTCTTACGATTTCTTTTTCATAAGTGATTGTGATAATGTCCAAGGACAGTAAATGCGAATTCAAGTTTGAACTTGAATGCACCCTCAAAGTTTGATATAATCTAAAATTCAGTTTTAGGATTTATTTTTTTTAAATGCCCATGGACATTTTAACCGTAACAAGAAAAATTGTTTCGAACAAAATGAAAGCAAAATGATTGAGTGGACATGATCACATTTCTATCATAATAAGAACGAAATGATCTCTAGCGAAACAATAAAAATGTAAATGAACTTGTTTTAAAAGGTGCGGTGTAATAACTGCCGTGGAATTAAAGCCCGTTAGTCTTATTTCCCAAAAAAAGGAAATAACACCCACTTGCTTTATTTTTTCTTTGAAAGTTATGGCTTTGAATGCCTTTTTTGTGAGTTTTAATTCCATTTATAAATGAGAACGATTCCCATATCATAGATAATGAATATACAAATTTTACTTAACGGGCAAAAAATTAAAAAAAAAAATTGTATTGTTAAGGACCATAAATAAACCCCAAACATTAAAAACAAATTTAGCGCTCTCCAACTTTGCATATATCTAACTTTTGGTACAATAGATCTATTCAGGTCGACGTACGGTTTTTCTTCGCCTAGGCGGGTCAGGAGTTTAAAAAAAAAATATCTAGCTACTCAAAATCCAAAAGTGAGCCCAAGCGACAGGTTGCAGGGGCAGCATGCCCCCCGATACACATTACTGTTAATGGGATCTATTTGTGATACTCTAAAATAGTCACACTACCGAGGACATTCTTATATTTGTTAAAATTTTGTTGGGTGACCCGCGTCGCGTGTTAATATTGTTTCCAACTCTGGTTATCCCCTTAACTCATAGACCGGCCGGCTTGCGGCTTCACATGCAGGTGCTCAGGGCGCTGCTACGTGGCCTTGTATGCAATTCAGTTATTATTATATCTGGTGATCTTTCAATCAGAAATTGATTGAAAGCAAAGTATAAATCATTTTTTAGTGTGGGTCTTTATGCCTATTTTGAATAGCAATAACAACTGCGGGCAACTTTAAGGAAAAAATCAAGCCCGTGGGAGTACTTTCCTTTTTTCTTTGGGAAATGAGACCCACGGTCCTTAATTCCGCAGGAGTTTTTGCACCACACTATAAAATTAATAAATCGAAAACTCGAGATAAAAACGCGAGTTTTACCATATCACACACACAAAAAAATATTATTTTTCATAGATTTCTAAGATGTGTTCCTAATTTTGAACGGAGATACTAGATAGCGTTGCGTAGAAGAGATGCATGATTTACAGGTCTGGACACTGTTCTATAACATTCATTCAGAACGCATCGAAGCCATTCAAAGAAAATGTTTTCTATTTACCCTAAGAACATTCCATGGAATTATCCATTTGACCTTCCTCTTTACGGTCAACGCATTAAGCTTCTTCAAATGATACCTCTCAACGAAATCTCAAAAGCGACATAGTTTTTTTACAGCAGCTTATATTCGGTCATATAGATGATTATTAGTTGAAATTTCCGTGGTGGAGATTATAACTTACGTAGTCTTGACTTATTGTTTAGCCGGCAACAAAAAGCGAATTATGAAAGGAATGATCCTGTTAGTCGCATGAGTATGATTTATAATTAAAACTTTTTACACTGGAGCACTCAGACTCAATACTGGTCCATTGTACTACCGGAAGACACATCGCTTTTACCGTGCCTTTTTTTTCGTTTTCCTTAGGTTTAGAGCACTCACTACCTCAGCACCAATTACCTGCCACGTGATACGAGCAAAAGCAGGACCATCAGAGAGAAAATGCTCCGCTGTGTCATCGCTATCCCCACAGGCTTCGCAGTTGGTGGTATCGCTTAGGCCTAGCACCTTAAGATGCTTGGCAAAAGCGTAGTGGACCGTAATAATGCCAGTAATTTTTCTGCAGTTTTTTCTGTTCAGGGACAACAAGAATGCAGCAGATTTTTTACAGACGTCTGGGGAATTCGACTAGTCTGTCTGCACCCTGTAGAGTCATGCCGTCTGCGATTGTGTTCATATGAAACACAAACGTCTATGGAAGCCCTGAAGAGAAGTCCTCCTTTGAGCCCTGTCTAGCAAGTTCATTGGAGATCTCATTTCCCGTATTCCCGTCATGATCCGGCACCCAGACAAGTCTAAGTTCAGCCATCCTACCGAATTCAGCGAGGTTTTGCATTAACGAACCATTTTGGAGGTGGTTAAGGGGTTAGGTTAGGTTAGGTATGTGGGTTGATGAAGCAGCGATGTTGATGCTGCATCATCGCACTCAGATCAGAGTTGACCCATTGTGATGCCCATTGGGGGTCCACGTGTGTTGGTTGTGGTGCCTTCCTTGTCTCGTCAGGTGATGTCGATCACATCCTCTGCAGCCATCCGGTTTTTGCTGAGAACCTGAAAAGATTGGAGAGAGGGATTTCGGATAGTTCCGTCAGGTTGTGGAAAAAGTAGTTTCCTAAAGTTCTCTTTCTTAATTGACTGAGGCTTGGGCAGTGGCACAGAAAGTGGAGAGTGTCCTCGTGTGCCTCCTCATCGCCACAGCCTCTACAAAGGTCGTCGTCAGTGAGACGCATTTGCAGTCTGTGGCTCCCCAGAAAGTTGTGTGCAGTGAGTATTCCCACCAACATCGAAACAGATTTCCTGTTTTTCCGAAGGAGCTTGTGGGTTCTGGCTTTATCATAGTTAGGCCACATTTTGTTGGATGTTTCGCAGGTAGGAAGGGTATTCCACCTGTTTTTGGCGATCTCCAGAATGTTCTGCCCCACCCGTGCTTTGAGGTCACACAATGGCGGTTTGACAGACTGGTCCGCCTGTTCATGACTCATGGTAGAGCCTTTTCTTGCCAACTCATCAGCAATTTCATTACCCTGAATGCCCTTATGACCAGGGACCCAGCAGAGTCTTACATTATGTAGACCGCCGAGAACCCTCAGCTCTTCGCGGCACCGTTTTACAGGCTTAGATTTTATCTCGACAGCAGAGATGGCTTTAATTGCAGCTTGGCTATCAATGAAAATTGTAATATCATCACGTGATATCACCGCCATTGAGGCTAATTTGGCTGCCTCTGCCACTGCCAATATCTCCGCCTGGAAGACGCTGCTGTGGTCAGGGAGTCGAAATGTGCTTTTTAGCTTTAGTGTTTCTGAAAACACTCCAGCTCCAACGCCTACGTCCATTTTCGAGCCATCTGTGTAGATGGATATGGATTCGGCTACATGTTCGTTTCTCTCCCATTCCTCTCTACTGGGAAGAATGCAGGAGAATGGTCTATGGAAGTCAAGGTGCGGCAGCATGTAATCAGTAGATACATTTGAGCCCAAGTATTTACTCAGTATCTGTGCGTGCCCCGTTGAGTTCGCTTTCCAGCAGTTCAGCTGGCTGATCCGAAGGGCGCTTCGCGTCGCCGATTCTTGCATGTATAGGTCCAAAGGAAGCAGGTTGAGGATGGTTTCCAGCCCCGCCGTTGGGGTGGTTCTCATTGCACTGGTCGTGCCCACACACGCCATCCTTTGTACCTTTGTCATGTTTTTCAAGTGGGTGACTTTGTTTGTGGATTGCCACCAAACAAGTCCTCCATATGTCAGTATAGGTCTTACTATCGCTGTGTACATCCATAGAATATTCTTGGGGTTAGGACCCCAGTTTTTTCCGAATATACGACTACAGGTATAGAAAGCTATTGTGGCCTTTTTTATGCGTTCACACACATTTAATTTCCAATTGAGTTTCCTGTCGAGTATGACACCCAAGTATTTAGCGCACTCGGATAGTTTGAGGGTAGTCCCATCGTTACCCGGTAGGTTGAATATTGATATTGCTCGTTTGTTGGTAAATAGAACCAGTTCTGTTTTTTGGGGGTTAATACCTAGCCCACATCGCTTTGCCCACTCGTTAAGAGTTTTAAGAGCACGTTCAAGTAGCTCACTAATGGTGGGTAGGAACTTTCCTGTTGCAAGTATTACTACGTCGTCTGCGTAAGCAATAACTTTTACCCCACTGTATTGTAGCATTATGAGTATCTCGTTAATGACCAGTACTCACAACAGAGGTGAGATAACCCCTCCTTGTGGTGTGCCTCTAGATGCGATAACTTTGAGGTGTGTATCCCCAAGCTTTGCATTTATTTTCCTATCGCTAAGCATGTTCTCTATGAATTTAGTTAGAGCATGATTTACGTAAGTCTTTTCCAAGTTCCTTTTCACCGCGCTTGTCTCTACATTGTTAAAGGCTCCTTCATTGTTGAGGAACGCAGCCAGTGTGTATTCTTTTTCGTATAGAGATTTTTCGATGGTGCTAACGACATCATGCAGGGCAGTTTCAACTCCCCTACCTTTCGTGTAGGCATGTTGTGCCGAAGAAATATCGGTCGGGTCGAGCTTATCACGGATGTAGATATCAATTAGCTTTTCAAATGTCTTTAGTACGAATGATGTAAGACTTATGGGTCTAAAGTCTTTCGCAGTTGTATGGCTGGGTTTTTTTGGCTTTGGGGATAAAAACTACTTTTACCTCTCGCCAGCACATTGGTACATGGCATAGTTTCAAACTGTGAAGAAACAGTTTTTGAAGATATGGTATTACAACACACTTCGATTGCTGAAGCATGATCGGAATAATACCATCAATCCCTGGGGATTTATATGGGGAAAAGGAGTCAATTGCCCAATTGATTCTTTCCTTGCTAATCAGTTCATCCGGTACTGGTGTTACTTTATGTGAACTGGTCTGGTTAAGGGGTTGAGCAACGCCTTAAGCGCAGCCTGACTGTCGCTACAGACGCAGATACTTCACCGCCTCCACCTATTCCTCGCAACATAGTCCATGTCCATTATGATAGCATAAGTCTCTGTTTGGAAGACTGACGCCTGTTTGCCTAACGAAAAGAAAAGTCTAATGTTATCGCTCTCCATGAAAACATCAGCACCAGATCGGTTTTGGAGCCATCCGTGAAGAGTCAGTCCGGAACACGAGGAAAGTCGACTTCGTACTTGCGCTTCATGTCATTGCATCGGACGGCATATATATAAGACAGGAGTCGACGGACAACCGTCGCTCAAGTTTATCAAAACTGCAGTGAGATAGCTTCGATGTTTACATCATGGGGCGGGAGGTTAAAAAATGCATCTAGGCCGCAGCTAGGCGTGCTGGGGAAGGGCAGCAACATAATCCGCGTACGCCTGAGCATATACTTTAGAACTGTTGAGTGAGCTCAACAGATAATCGACCAGCTTGCAGCACAGCAGTGGAGACAGAACGCCGCCACGCGGGCAACCAACGTTCTATTCATTAGCATTGCTTTAATCCAGAGGCTGGCAGAGCTGCACATGCTGTCAAAAGTCGCATTGTCGAAAGCACCCTCAGTATCGATGAAAATTCCCATCACGTATTCTTTCATATTAATTAAACCCTTAAATGCCCACAACATCTTTAAAGATACAACCATTTAAATTCTTTTATTTCAGTAAATGTAAGCTCGACAGCTAGATAAGATCATTAACTGAAATCAGATCCAATATATTTTATTCACCCTACATTCTTAAATACAGTTACCACCGACAAATGACACCGAACTCTATAAAAAAAAGTTGAAAAACCGAATAATCACGGCCCAGCCTAATCATTAGAGCTAGAAACTTGAAATTCAGCAAGGTGGGTCACTACGGGATTTTCGAAAATTCGTCATCCAAGGGTTGGAAAAGTGGTTGCAAACTTATTTTTGTTGACTTCACTTCCATCAAAATGTCATTTTAGTTACAAAACTTATTCAATACCAAAAAGGGGTAACCTATGTTGAGGCAGTACTCTATCGAGTATTTTAAGCTATCAGTCAGCATTCTACTCCGCCTAGAAGCTAAGCAACAGATAATCTAAAACTAATTTATATTTTTTTACCAAATGCGAAAATGTTCAAAAACGATTAATCCCAATCGCAGATCTGCTGGTGTTGAGTGCAGTTTAATGATCCCTATTACTGCTTGCTTTAAGTACTCCACTACACAGAACTGATAGTGTAAGCTCTTACGATTATTAATTGCCAGAAACGCCGCCGGAAAGACTAAAAAAAGGTTTGAGCAAAATGTTTCGAACAGTTAGATAGATTTAGGATATTTCCTTTTTATATAATTATAATTATCGTGCAATAAAAAGTTTATTTCTGGAATTGTTTTAAGTACCCTCATAGTGTAAGAAATACAGCGAATGTATACATTATTATCTATAAATCTGCACCTACAAGTGGTCTTAAAATTAATTGATTTCACTTAAGATCTGATGCCATTTTATATTCAAAAACTATTTCTTTTGCGTATCACCAACTAACCCATTTTACATATTTTTCTCTTTGCAGGTAATTTGCTGACGTATTTTATAATAGGGTGCACCCCGAGTAAGTATTTTATCGAACATTTATTCCTCAAATGCGAACAAACGAAGTGATTGGTTATGACATAATGGTGTCCATAGAAGGAGCCTTCATTACCACAAAAACAAATCCAATTAATTGTCCTAACGACCGAATACCCCGCTAATCCATTAATCAATGTTTTTATCTCCATTCACCAAGTCCAAATATGCTTATCTGCACAAATTAATACATTTTTTACAAGCTGACCAACTTAAAAGAAACACAAAAATGAGATTTGTTCGCACCTCTGAACTATCATTTCGGTGGCATTTCTTTGAAGTCAGTGATCTGACCCGCAATATCGGCTTTGATCAGTGAGTAGAAATAACTGCAATATGATTAAAAATGTTTGGAAAAAAGAATACAACTACTTTTTTTTAGAAATACATATAAACAAATAACCATATTTGGCCACCTCACTGAATCACTCTTGTGTTCGCCTGGACACAATCATCCGGCATCCCACAGTATTTCCCAACCACGCAGATACATTTATCATCTTTACTATGTGATTTGTTGCATGTAGCCTTTGACAGAGCTGCACCCCGTCTCCGATGTGAATCTATAATTTGGACTAGTTTGTCAACGTTGATGGTAAATACTTCACTTCGAACAAGAGACCACTATCACGTCCTCGGATACAATTTGTAATTCCTTACTTAATATATACTTAGCCGGCTTAATTGTATAATAGAGCCCACACCGCCCGGTGCAAAGTTTCCCACAGCACCGTTTATGGAGACTTTTTTTTGTTGTACCCATCGATCTGTAACTTGTATCTATTGGGAGAATTTTCATTAAAAATGCAATCGCTATTCTTTATTTTAAAGTTTTTCGCATTATTTTACCGCTTCAAAGTAGAACACAATTTCTCGTCAAAATCAATTAAAATAAGTTATAGATTATTTTTCCCTTCACTACAAGTGCCCCTACCGATTGACCAAGTCGAACCAGTAGACAATCGCTTATGAGTTATGTTTCGACGAGCCTAGTCCATGAATAGAGCGCCACTTGTGCTGACAAAGTGGTCCAGCATTCTTTCGCTGCGGTTTTGTTACCGTTTAGCTTAAATCGGTATAATCGTGAAGAAAATTTAACCTAATGATAGTTTGACGTCGAAGTACAGCGGTGCGGCGGCACACCCGCTTCTTGTACCTAACCTCATTTTTGGTGTTATGCGATTTTAGCTAGCATTTACCCTAGCATTGGTATGTGCAATAGATACATGTTGTGACTTTGTGAGTAGGAGGAGCAGTCAGCAAGGTGGCTGTGACTTTTTGCTTGTGACGCGCTTTGGACGAGTGCATGTTCAGGGAATGAATTATGACTTTGAACGCTGACTCACCTCGAGGAGGTTGCTGGTGCCGAGTGTTCATGGTTATTCAAGTTAAATTCACTAGAAATTATCCATTTACGCCGACACGACCGACGCAAAGAATGGATGCTAGTTATGTGCAAAATTATTCATCAAGAAAATTGCAGCAAGCATTGCTTGAATGAACGATTGCTTATAATTGAAATTTTACGAGGTATAAGCGTTACAACGTTAATATATGGGGTAACACCTACCATTGCTTTTTATTCTTTTTGAGGTGAATGATTTTAGGGAGGCACTTAACTTGTATTTTTTGTTGAATTTGATCTTAAAATACGATATTTGTGCGATCTCCCTATTTCCATCCTACTTTTAGCTACAGGATGTTTTTTTTTTATAATTTGCACGCGCTTAAGGGCACAGTTGCCGTTTTAAAGACTTTGTCGCTATATCTAGTGGAATTTTCAAAAGTTTAGTGATAAAAAATTATTTTTTGTCACTAAAAAAATCTAGTTACTTTTCTAGTGACTTTTTGCAAAAACACGTTTTTCTAAATTATTACGCCCCTGGTGATGCAAAGGGTTCCAAGTAATTACAATGCTTTGACAAAAATGTAGTTACTATCAGTTGAAAATACTTTAAAACCTGTAAAAGATCGTTCTATCATTGACCTTGCAAAAAGTTTAGGTTTTCAGGACGAAAACATAGAACAAATTTTAAAGCAATGGATGGCTATTAATTTTGTGAAATGGAAAGAGCTTCAAGATAGCGTAAAGTTTTGGAAAAAAGTTTCGCGTTATAAAAACGCAGCGGGTGTCAATACTTATGAAGAATTATTCCAACTTGCTCGAACTATAATGTCGCTTCCACATTTAAATGCCTAAATGGAACGCATTTTTAGTATGATGAACATTGAACATAATTAAAAATAAGTTAAGAAATAAAATGTCAACGAAAACTTTGAACTCAATAATGCTCATCAGATCAACTAAAAATACAAAAAAAAAAGTTGTTATGAATAAGAAATTCCTAAAAATGTTCTTTTAAGAAATAATTTTAGAAATGCCTCCTATATGAATGAAAGTGATGAAGATTAAATCGATCTAATTATTTCTGACTTATAGTGATTTTAAAAACTATTTTGGTTTTTATTGTAACTTTGAGACTGAATTTGTTTTTTTTATAAGTTAACATTACGTATTTACATAATGTAAATTTTTGATTTATTGTTCAAAATAAAAATGTTGTTAAAATTATTTGTTTTTTCATTTGTTGGTAGTGAACATTTTTTTTTCTAGTGACTTTTTTAAAAATTTTAGCATATCTGGTGGATTTTTAGGTTCGAGTTAGTGACATTTTTTTAAGTTAACGGCAACCCTGCTTAAGGGGTTTCTGCTACCTACATCAACACAGCGCGGGCAAAATATTGGTATATATTGGTAAATAATAATACAAAGGAAAAGGGGAGGTTGGGAGGTCATACGTGTGGTTCGATTTTGAGGGTGAACACCGATGCGCATTCCTTACACTCTCGTAAAGTAACTCCAGTTATCACTTATAGTCTACAAATTTTGGGAGTGGAGGTATTACCAAAATTAGTTTTCTTGTAGGTGAAGGTATTAGCATCGTGATATCAAATTTAGTCGTTGGCAAGTACCTATCTATTTTATCACCGTGTCTGAGGGTCGTGGTTTGAAAACGTGGATTTCTCGGATTTGTGCGTATCTAAATATATAGAAATTATAGAGAATTATGGACTGATTAAGAATTGTTGCGTCCCAGAAGTTTTAGTGTCACATAACCCTAGCCAGATGCCTCTAAAAAGTTGCAAAAATCACTTTTTGTTGTTAGAGATATGTATTAAAGCAGAAAAATTGCATCCGAAATTGTGGCAAAAAACCCCTTATTACAAATATGAGAGTGCCAGACTTTTTAAATGTCGCCTTCACCACGCCAGACGCCTTGAAAGTAAGCCAAAAATGTGCTTTTTACCTATAATTGTTTGACATTTTATAAATACAAAGTAAACATGTTCGACATGTCATCGCATAATTCCCGAATCATAATTTCCAAAACAAATAGTTTTAGTCTACCTCGCACCTGTCGTCCTTGAAGAAAATTGAATTATAAAAGAAAAGCTGGAAATTGTCTTCCTCTTGACTTTAAATAATCGGGTCTGACAATTTTTTTTTTTGTTTTAGTGAATGTCTTCAAATAAAACATTTATAAAACTTAAATACTTTTTAGAGTCAGACTTGCGGGTGGCAATGGTGCAGTAGTAGTGTATTCGCTTACGGAATGGAAGGTCGTGCGTTCGAATCCCGGCCAAGTCAGTACCGAATACATGAAATCGTTATCTCCCTAAGTAACTTAGACACCACCCGTGGAAAAAAACCCTACAACTGCACCCAAACACTTCTTTCCTATCTCTCTATTCTTTCTAATACCAAGTAGCTTACACTGTGTTCCTAGCATTATAAGGGTACTGTAACAACAGAAAAAAAATCCCTTTAGCGTAAGCAAATTATAAAAAAAAAAGATTATAAAAAAAAAAGAAAAGAAAACGATAACGTAATAAGACGGGTACCAGTAACCCAAATCGGAAATGTGGCGCTACTATTAGTGTCATTCAGCACTGTTTCTTTTAAACACCCTGACTTGTCTTAAAAATCCTAATTGATATAGGCATACACACGAAAAATAGTGCGTAATGTCATCATGGATTCAATCAAGTGAATTCATGCATTCATGTTAGTCTCCTGAAACTCATTCAGACAGTCATACCTGATAAGATATTCTACTTTTGCCTTTTCCTTCGTGCCTTGCACTCGATCTTATAAGTTCAGTAACTGGAGTCCTGATGGAAAAAATCAATACCTAGTGGTTACCTCTGTGAGGTAATAAAACGCACACTTTTATCATCGTTAAAGTACTGGGCATATTCTAATTGGATTGACAGCATACGACAGCCTGTAGTATAATATAACTCGTATAAGATTAAAAGTCCAGCCTAGATTTGCAGATTTTTCAAATCACAAGGCAATAAGATTAATGTAAAATTTGTATTCAAACGCACAGTTTGGTTCTTCCTTAGTTTTATGTTTTGGTTTTTTTAAACTTCAGTTGCCCCACACTTGAAATAGATACGATTCGAGCTTAATGTATTTTTAATACCATCGCTCTGCTGTGCAGGTCTCTGCCGATAGCAACTCTTGTAATAGGAATGATACAGACTTAAAAATATTGCCAATCAGTATCTTGTAATCCTCAATTTCTTTTATTGCAATCGCAGTTCCAAAACTAACATAAGATGATCGAAGGTCGTTGACATCCATGTCGAGGTTGCTAAAACAAGGTGTTTCAAATTTCACCAGCCGTTTAATGTTATATAAATAACCAAGTATTAGTTAACTTTGCAGGAGCTATCAAAGGCAACATCAGTTGGTACGTGTTACATATGACAAACCAATCCCACTGTTGCCAAGAGAAAAAGAAATACCACGCACTGAACAAAATGTATTTTCTTTATCTAAACATTTCCACGGATGGATGCATGACACGTTTCCCTCCAATCCGGGAAATATGTGAAGATTTGCTGGCTGCGGCGGCCAAATTTAAGCAGCCCAGAGCAGCACTGAAACTTAATACGCCACTGAGTTCATTATAATCCCTGTTGACTCATTATTTTTTTATTTGTGAATACACAATAAATGACCACCTGAAAGTTTGGGGGGCTTATTAGCATTAGAGTGGAAACCTATTTAAAAATAAGGCTGAGTCATTTCCTTGGGACAACGAAATTACACGCTGCCTAAATACTCAAAATAAAACAAGCATACAAGAAATGGCGTTGTAGGTTGGCCATTGAAGACTACTTTTTGTTTAGAAGGCTGAAGTCTGAGCTGAAAACATCTCTCTACCATGCATACCTTGTGTATTTCAACGATATACAGAATACTCTTGTTTCCAGGCCAGATAAATTTTGGAAATTTATAAATTCTAAAAACAAAACTGATGGTTTTCCAGCCTAACTATTTTTTAATGGACGTTTCGCGGATTCTCCCGATACTATTTGTAATCATTTTGCAAGCTTTTTTCAATCAGTTTATTCCAAAAATGACATAATGATTGATGAAATTTTTTTTGATTATATTAATGATTCTCCTATTCCTCTTTTCAATAGTATGATATTTTCTGAAAATGATGTTTTGAAGAATTTAGCTGCTTCGGAGTCCAGCCTTAATCCTGGTCCTGATGGTCTTCCTTCTATTTTCCTTAGGAACTGTGCGTTTCCTTTACATAAAATCGTATGACATATTTTTAATTTATTTTAAAGAACTGGCACATTTCCATCTGTTTGGAAAACTTCTTTTATAGTTCCCATTTTTAAGTCTGGCAGGAGAAATAAAATTGAAAACTATAGAGGTAAGCAATCTTATTTTCCAAAATTGTTTGATTCCCTTGTTACAGAAAGATTAAATTTCTATTCTAAATCCCTCATTTGCAGTAATCAGCATGGCTTTGTAAAGAAAAGAACAACTGTAACCAATCTTTTGTTATTTACTAACTTTGTGATCTCTGAAATCAGTAAGGGTAACCAGGTTGATGCGATATATATGGATTTCAGCAAAGCTTTTGATCGTGTTGACCATAAAATGTTACTTTTTAAACTTACAAAATTGGGATTTCCAATTTTCTTTTAAAATGGCTCTCTTCCTTCCTTACTGATAAATTTCAAAATGTTAAGTTTCGTAATAATTTTTCGAAAAATTTATCAGTAACCTCGGGTGTTCCCCAAGGAAGTCACATTGGACCTCTACTTTTTTTTATAATTTGCGTGCGCTAAAGGGATTTCTTTTTTTTCTGTAGTGACACAGTACCCTTATAATGGTAAAACCACAGCGCAGGCATTATTAGTTTGTTGCGCACGTAGCTCCCACCAATTCATTGCCTATTTTTGGGTGCTACTTACTGAAAGAATAGACGGCTAGGATAGAAGTTTGGTGCGATGGGATTTTTTTTTCTCAACAGGTGGCGCCTAAATTGCTTTAGGGAGATCACGACCTGCCAATCACTTAGTGGATACACTACCATCGCACCATTGCCACCACAAACGTCTGTTTGTGAATGATATTGTCAAATTTATTCGTGAATGTTCTTTGTTACTGTTTGCGGATGACTTTAAGATATATTTGCCGGGAAACGATTATCACTCTTTTCACCTTCTAAATTCATATCTTCAGAAACTTCATCTGCGGTGCTCTAAAAGCTACATTTCTTTAAATGTCTCTAAATGTTCAGTCATAACATTTTCCCGCTGTAAATCACCTGTCATGTGTACGTATACTTTTGGTGGCATAGTCATTCCCCGTGTTTCTGTAATCAAAGATTTGGGAGTGTTTTTAGACACTAAGCTATTGTTTAATTACCATGTTGAGTCTATCACAAACAAGGCAAATAGAACATGGGGAATGTTAAGGCGCTATGCTTGTGAGTTTTCTAACGTTTATGTTATTAAAACTTTGTATGTAGCTTTTCTTAGATCTGTATTAGTTATGTATCTAATGTTTTGTATCCCTACTATAGAATTCATATTAATAGAATTGAATCAATTCAAAAAAGATGCATAGGGTTCACTCCCTTGGCTTGACTTAAGTTACTTACCACCTTATATTTTATATATCTAGTAGGGTGGTCCTTATTTTTCTACTTTTGAATTATTCCCATTTGATTATATACCTCTAAATATGAAATATACTAACTGTCAAATTTTTTTGCAAAAAGCCCTTGCCTCGACCCCTGTTCTGTACCGATGCGTCGAGATTTAGCCCGAACCTCACTTCAGTTATAATAAATCATTTACGAGAGCGCACGCGTTTTATTTCTAAAAGTCATAGTAACGTGTTTCAATGTGTTGCAATGGCGTCTACAAGTAGCGGACTCAGTAAAGCTACTCGAAATCAAAGTAGCCAATCAACATTGCCATCCATCGGTGAAGTTTTGCGTTTATTTTTTAGTCCTGGCTATAAAAATAAAAGAATCTAACAAATAAATTTTGAGGTTTTTTTTTTTAATTCAAATCTTGATAGCGACCCCTTAATGTCATTTCAAAAATTCAAAAAAAATACTGAAATAGTTTCTTATGGTATATAATCAAATTACATGGTGCCCCGCGAAATTAAAGAAAACAATTTTTTTTCTTAGCAATAAGGACCACCCTCAATATCTAGGTTAAAATTGATATGCTTAGAGTCATTAGAAGTTAGGAGAACTGTGGCAAGAGTTGTCTTTGTTCATAGGACCCTAATAGGAGAGATTGTTGCAACAGACATTCTAATCCTGCCATGCACTATATTTTTTAGAGTAGACCACTCTCATACAAACTACGGTCGTTCGTCTTCGGTTAACGGTTTAATGATTTCGTATAGTGCTTATGTCAATTTAATCGATTTTAACTTGACAATTTCCGCCATAAAATCAGAATTACTTGATAGTAAAATAAATAAATATTAGGCATTAACGGCCCATAGAGGGCCTTAAACCTAGCTTCTCCAACCACTTTCTTTGCGAAGTGGAAGGGACCTACAATTTTACGCCGAAGCCGAACGGCAAATTTGAGAAGCTTCTCATGACAATTGATACTCTTGGATGTGTGTCAGACGTTTGCAAGAGGTGGGGCAGTGGAAAAAAACTCAAGATGTTGCTTGGCTCCGGCGGGAATTGAACCTGGGACCTTTCGATTAGTAGTCCGACACACTAACCATTGAGCCACTGCGCCCGACATGTATGAACTTATGTCTATGAAAGATTTTTTTGACAAGAAATAAATAAATAAAACAATCCCCTAAAGTGGACACTTGTCGAACTCTCCAGGTATAGTTCAGTTTTCTAAGTTTGTCTACTAATATTCAGCCCCTAATTCATGCCTCTTGATTCTTGAACACTTTTCCTGTTTTAAGAGAAATTTATTTCAATTTTGGTGTAAATGACTTAGATTGCTAATTCATTTGTTAAAATAGTTTTTTTTTTCCTTTTTAATGGCGCCAAAACTCAACACAAAGATATTTCTAATATCTTTGCACTTTACCATTTAAGGGTGCTGCTCTTTTACAGCAGCTTTTGCGACATCTTTCTCGGTAACTCGATTCCTTGTTTTTGCATACTGCGACTGTCATCTTAGTTGGTATGTATTTTTTTGTCAATCAACTGAAAGCAAAACAATGAGGCTGTAGAGTCACCAGTGAAATGAATGACAATAGAATATCAAGCGGTTTTCAGACGAAAGAGAGAAAAAATGAACAGAAAAACTCAACTAATGACAGAGAATTGCAAAAGCGTCAGATATTTTCAGATTTTTTGTTTGCTGTTTAATCCATGCAACTTGCATCTTACATTCATTGAGTAGACACTGCATTCCATGGCGTGAGTTTTATGTTCCCCTTACCAGTGGTAACAGCAATGGTCTATGCAATTGTTATGTTGTGCTCTGCAGTCGTCTGGCGGGCTGTGCTATTGAAGAAAGTTTTTTTTTGTGTTTGTGCCTCAGACACGTTTGCTCCAGTTTTCCAATTTAGCATTACATGCAATTGTTGTCTCGCTGCTTGTACGAGTATCTACGACAAAGCTATTCGTATGTTTTTATTTTGATTTTTCCCACCACACCGTTTTGCAAGTATACTTCGTTCAAGCAGGTGGTAGCGGTGCAGTGGAATCACCTGCTTCAATAAAAACAAAAAATAATAATAACAAATGCATACTCTCAGATCATTAGCTCAAGGCTTGTAGAAAAGCAAAGAAAAGCGTCTGATAAAAGTAAAAGTTAATTTTTTTTGCCGCTAGTGTGGTGTTTCGTTTTCTGCATGAATTGTTGTGTTACTAGTTTACCACTAGCAGCAGTTGTATTGGTAACAAAGGCATTAGTAGGTGAATGAACTGTATAAAAAGATTTTTTTTATTATTATTGCTTCGAGAACATTGATGCTCAGTGATAAAATAGGAGTTATGGTATTTTTTTGATACAATTGATTTATGAAAATTCGTAACGTCATTTAGTCAATTTAGTAAAAAAAGACATTTAGTGGTCCATATAGCGCCTTGCTTAAAGATTTTCAAGATAAATGTACGATTTTAACATGCATTACGAAATGTTCCTTCAAATCTACTACTTACTTAACGGACTCCCGACCCGTGAGGAGTCTCTGTCTGAGACACTGCAGCCTTCCATCCTCTACGATTCCGGACATGCTGCTTCCAGTTCTCCAAACCAAGCGCTCTGGCATCCGCGATGGCTAGGTCTTCAAAACGGAGGTTCGGTCTTCCCTTTCTTCTCGAGCCAGGGGCTGCGAGTCGAAGATCCTCTTGGCTGGAGCATTATTTTTAATTCGCTCAATGTGGCCAAGCCAATGTAGTCGCCACATCTTGGTACAGCTCATAGATTTCGCGGTTGTATCTTCTCCTCCATTCGCTCTCCTCGTACACAGGACCAAATATCCGAAGGAGTAGTTTTCCTTGCAAAAGAACCCAATATTAGCTCCATTTTTCTACTTATCGTCCAGCACTCGGCACCATTTAGCAGGACTGGTAGGATTAAGGTTCGATAGAGCACGCATTTTATGCTTCGAGTGAGAAGTTTTGAATCCATTTGCTGTACTAAACGGAAGTAGCAGCAGTTTCCTAAGGTAGTTCTCCGCCGGATCTCCGTAGGTAGATGAACTCCTTGACTACATCGAAGGTATTGCTATCAACAGTGACGTTTTTTCCTAGGCGGTGGACAGATGTTTGTTTATTTGTTTGTTGATAGCATGTATTTGCTCTTGACCGTATTTGCTTGAAAACTAACCAATTTCGCCTGTTCTTCAATCGCGGTGAAAGCTTCTAACACGGCCGATGATGTCGATATCGTCCCAGTAGCTGGACGGATCTATCCGAGATAGGCCTTCCGTGTTGACACCTGCCTTTGCACTATTTTCTCCAGAACAAGATTGTAGAAGTCACATGATAGCGCAGCTCTTGCCGAAATCCGGTACATGATTGGAATAATTCGGAAGAGCTGCTTCCAAATTACACATTACACCGTGTGTTTTCAAGTGTCAGGCGACACTGCTGGGATCCCGAAATCGGCCATGGCCACGTAGAGCTCCTGACGATTAATGCTATCATATGCGACTTTTAAGTCGATTATAAGGTGGTGAGTTTCTATTTGAAATTCATTGTATTTTTTCAGGATTTTCTTTCGTGTGAAGATTTTTTCTATTGTCGATCTGCCGGGCCGGAAGCCACACTGGTACGTGCCGATTAGTGCGCTGCAGAACGGCTTCAGACATTCACACAGTACATTGGATAGGATCCTATATGCGACATTTAGCAGGGATATGCCTAGATAATTCTTGCAAGAGATAGGATCGCTTTTTTTTGGAATCGGTTACGAACCTGAAAGGTATATTATCAAATATCAAAATATCCAATGGCTATTATTAATGACGAATTTCGGGCATTGGGAAGAGTTTCTAAATCAAACCGTTTACAAAACATCTATTGGTTCATTTCGTACTGAGATCGTCGGCTTGCGTTGATAGGGTTTTTTGGTTCGGAAGTAGTATTAAAGCACAGTGTTGCGACTGTCGTACCGAAAAATTTAAACAAACTCCCTACAATTGTGGTGAAAGTGTGATCGTTGCACTTGATATTGGAAGGCATAGTGTAGCAAGTGTATTCGCTTACGGAATGGAAGGTCGTGCGTTCGAATCCCGGCCAAGTCGTGGAGAAAAACCCTACAACTGCACCCAAACACTTCTTTCCTATCTCTCTATTCTTTCTAATACCAAGTAGCTTACACTGTGTTCTTAGCATTATAAGGGTACTGTAACAACAGAAAAAAAAATCCCTTTAGCGTAAGCAAATTATGAAAAAAAAAAAAAATTTACAGAGTTTGGCATCAAGCTCTTATGTCGTGCATTTGGAATCGATGTAACTCCTCTTCAATGTATTGGAAACTTCCTTTCGAGCCTTGCTGTTGTTTTGGATGCTTTTAAATCTGCTAATCACCAAACAAAACGCTGGCGTTCCCCAAGGCTTTGTTTTGTCTCCGACCTTTTTATACCCTAATCTAAGGGTATATTAATTTTGACGCATAATTTGTAACATACCTTAATATTGCCCGTAGACCCCTAAAAGTTACTATATTTATGGTCACCATCGATAGTAATGTCGATCTAGCCATCTCCGTCCGTCCGTCTGTTGCCAAAAATTAGGCCTTTAAATTGGGCCTAGAGAGCTGAAATTTTAACTATTAAATAAAACAATTTTATTAAAAAATCAAAATTTGAGCTAGGACGCTGAAATTATTGTGTGATTATTTTGAAAATCCGCCCACTAACACGCCCACAATTCAAAATCAACTTCAAAAAAACCAAGTTTTTTTTCGATAAAATCCTTTAAATGTTATATAACAAAATATGTAGAGCGTTATTAACAATTCAATCATACTTAGCCTTTTGTTACGCCCACTTATGAGGGATAGGAATAAGAATAGGGTATCCAACAGTTCGCCAAGCGGACTGTAGCCCGTCCCGTAAGTTGAATCTGTATAAAAACATTCGCACTCTTTTACGGAATTCATACAGCTTATAGGCCTTGATATATTTTTCTATATTAACTGAAGGTAGAATTTGTGTCTATGCACTAGTATTAAGCTAGTGCATAGACACAGTTTGCTTGGATTTATCTTAATAAAGGTTGAAAGTCACCTCTGTAAGCTTTACGAAAGACACAAGTAAAGGTAACTAGTGAAAAGCTGGCTGTAAATAAATAGCTATATTTTTTCTTAAGGACTTACGAAACAAGAAATTGAGTGAAATTGATTTCTTATAGAACTTACTTCATTTGTTATTTCACTCTGAGACTAAATCACTGTCATTTTTCTTGTGTGATAAAAGTGGCGATTTCTTTTTTATACTCGTTAACTAGCGACTAATTTAAATCTTAAATACAACAACACGGTGCCGAAAATTTGCGAAAGTAGCGGTGATAAATTAAATAATTCTACTATTGACAACGCAGATACAACTACATACATGGCCTTAAATACCAATTTCGAGGTCTTTGCGATGCACTCTGTAAATGTCAACCAATTCATCCATTTGACATTACCATAAACGCCAAATACAGATTTTAATATTTTATTAATTTATAAAGCAAATTCTCTTGTCATCTTTTAACGGCGACTGCTTGAGTCATCTTAAGACGAATTAATATCCAAAACAATAAAATTCTATGAAATATATGCATTATATTCCTTACATGAGCTTTTTCTGAGTTATCTATTCTGCATTATCTAGGTGCGATCATTTTTATTTATTTTCCACTCATATTTGATTTTATAACAACCAACAATTGTGTCATAGATATATATAAATTCCGAGCTATCCATTCTTAGCAGCATAGTATTCTTATTTATTTGTTAAATTAAATTAGATTTAAAAACAACAGACACCAAAACAACTGACTGTTGTGTCATAGATATAAGATATACCAGCTGTTATGGTTTTTTTTTAACATTTCCTTCGCGTCGTTTTCAGTGTGAAAATAGTGAAATATTTTAGAGCTGCAGAGAATATATTTTCTCCGAAAATTATTCGCATATAAAAATGCAATATTAATGGTGGTTCGTTAATTTATATACATATTTAATAAACTTTTTTGTTTTGTTAATTTATTTACAAATTTGTTTATATATTTGTTTTTTTGTACTTCAATTTTAATTTATTTACTTTTTTTTTTGTTAATTTGTACACAAATTTAGTAATTAATTTGTAAGTTCACTTTAATGTTAATTTATTTATTTTCCTTTTTAACCAATATACATATTTGTTTATTTATTAAATTCACTTTAATTTTAATTTATTTATTTAGCAAGTAAGTTAATATAAAAATTATTTATTAATTTAATTAGATTATATTTATATTTTTCCCTTTAAAAATTAAATTAAATTATTAAGCTTATATTATTTAGAATATTTAAGATTTTTTCCAGTTGATAGATATAAATACCCTATATCATATCTCTGTACTTTAAATTGTGTGATGGCTTCTTTTTGTAATTTTATGACGAAATAAAAATCTATCTATGTATCTAATGGTGGTGTGGCTTTATGAGGATTAAATGGATCATAACCCTTCCACTTAACTGCCTCACTACTGGTCCGCCAGGACCCCCGATTTTAAATCACTTCGTCATTGAGGCCAATCAAATGCTGGTGTTCTGCATTTGTGTCATCCATGAGTTTTAAGTTTGCCTCTTTGACATTTTTCGTAGGATCTCTCTTTTCAACATGACACTACCAACTGAGCCGGTCGCGTTTCATTTTTTTCGAGATAAGTTCTTTGACGATAAGGCTTCCTCCGATCTTGGAACTTTCTTATTCGAAGAATCTTTGTAACCCCTGTTGTCATGAGAAGCCTCTTCATCTGGGGAGTTGATCAGCGACCGGCAGTTCTTTCTAATACGGTTCTTTGTAATGCGATACCCATTTCCCTCCAAAACTTCCACCCATTTATTAAGTGCTTGTTACAGGGATGTTAGATACTCACTTATGAAGGCTCCATCGTCAGCAAAGAAAAGCTGATGCACATTGGAGTCCATCAGTCTTCAAGCAGTTAATCAAGGACTGTTATAAATATCAAGCGATTTAAGGTGCCGCATTGGTGTACACCGACTTCGATTGTGAACTCCTCGGTGACGCCAGCGGCGCATCATACTCTGGTATACTCCCTCATACATGTCCATTTAAGTCCATGATCATCTGCACGTAGGTTTCCAGGACTCTTCGATTTCTGGCGTCGCCCAACTCTTGAGAACCCAGTGAAATTGACAGATTGGGCTGGTTTGCGACGGACGCCTTTACGTCAGCAATATTCTCTGGCACGGCAACATCAAGAAGCGAATATTCTGACTCAAATTTTTTCACTAGACTATGAATTGCTTGTCTACTGGGACGAGAATTACGGCCGAAAATTGGCGTTAACGCTCTTAAAGTTGCGACCACCGACTCGGAATTTCGGTAGTAAATTGTAATTATTTGTCAACGTTGTTCTTTCTTGTACTTTACTATAACGAAAATGTTGATTTTACTGAATATTTTGACATTGACCGTTTGGTAATCGGTTTAAGGGTGCATTCACACTGAAAGCTTAAAATTATCAAGTCGGTAATGAACATTTTTGGGGGACATTTCGGAAAAATATCCTTTTTTATGACTTTAAGGACCTACTGGTAAAATAACCTAATGTCCTTATTACCAAGGGTAACTCATATTAAATTTATAAACTGAAATATTCCACTTTTCGGAGTAAATGGAATATTTTTGAGAGAAGCTAATGGTTGTTTTGAGCAATCCTAAAAACGCGTGCAAAAAAACAGCGCTAACACTACAGTACAGTGTTAATTGCCTTTTTTCAAATATTTCCAGGATATTACTGCTTATTTGCACAGACAAAAGAGCTAACGTATTTGCTAATGTGGAACCTATAAATTTCATTCACAAAACATTCCATAGAAAAAGATATTTATAACAACTGCCCTATCTTATTTTTAAGTTTTCTTATTCGAGTTGTTGTGATGCTGGATTTCGATCTTACATTGTTAAAAGTGTCTTCTATATAAAGAAAGGATGCCCACATGAATTCCATCAGAACGACCAAGGCCTTAATTCTAGTTACACCACACAAAATCAAATGATCCCATTCTCTATTTATTAAGTACAAACATCTGAAACAACTTTGAAGGTTTTTTTCTATCGACATGGAATCTTAATTAAACTCAAATTCTAAAAAAATCGACAATGAAAGTGAAACCTCTACCACATACCACTCTTATAGCTGCTGCCACACACTCACGACTCACCCACAAAAAAAAATAATACTCGCATGCAGTAGCAGTTTAATTAAAACGCCATTTAATTTGATTTTTGCGCCACCTAAATACTTTTAAAAAATGAAAACACAATCCAAAATGAAAAAAAAAGATTTGCAACCAACAATAACAATAGCAGAAAGAACGGTAAGAATCGTTAATCAGGTTTTTGACCATGAGACTATGAGAGTCCGATTTCCGTGCTAGAAACGAAAATTAGCTTTAGTTAGTACCTTGCGCGTTTGTGTTATCTAATTGATCGTTTACTACTTCGTCGTGTTACAAAATTCTACGAATAAGAATTCTCAAAACAAATGAAAAAAAAATTAAACAGGAAATCACAACATAGAGTGCTTTAGGCTATTATTTACTTGCGACATGTTTTAGATAGACAAAATATGGCTAAAGAAAATCCAACAAGTTGGTACGGGCGTTTTTTTTTTGTGTTATAAAGCATACTTATAAGGGCGGCACGTAATAACTCCATTTTGTTCTTCTTGTCTCCGGTTGTGTTTTATATGTTAAATGTGATAATTAAAACAAATATTTCATTCTATTTAATATCCCTTTTTTTATTTTTCAATATCTGACTGTCACAACTTTTTTATTTTTTAACTAACGCGACGCGTTTCGAAGCAATAGCTTCATCTTCGGGCGTAGACAACGTAATAACTTCTTTTCTGTGTGAGTAATTAGCTTATTTTTTTTTATTTGGCAGATTACTACGAGTATTTAGATTTATTAAAATGAATGCTTGGGATACCGAAAAGAGGATTTGTATAGTGCAGCGGTACCATACTTTAACTTTGTACTTACATACATAGTCAAAATTGCAAGCAAGTCAAACCCTCTGGATTTACCTATTCGCCTGGAATTTTACCAAAAAATGATTAAAATGACCGAAGAAGACAAAAGCTTCACAAATTGCTGTTTGATTATTATTTAATGTTTGATCTAAACGGCAATGTAAATAAGCAAAATTGAAGAAGAAGAAGTATTCGTTCAACCCTTCTGGCAGCAATGAATAACATTCTGATCAGGTATCGCATAAGCTTGGATGAGCATGGAGGTCATTTGCGCTCTATCATCTTAACAAACAATTAGTTATATAAAATAAAATTTAATTTTCTATTCAATAAAAAAATTAAATCCATTGATTAAACATAGGGACGGGCTACAGTCCGCTTGGGCGAACTGTTGGATACCCTATTCTTATTCCTATCCCTCATAAGTGGGCGTGACAAAAGTCTAAGTATGGTTAAATTGTTAAGAACGCTCTACATATTTTGTTATATAACATTTAAAGGATTTTATCAAAAAAAACGCTCCCTAGCTCAAACTTGGGTGTTTCAATAAAATTGTTTTATTTAATTGTGGGCGTGTCAGTAGGCGGATTTAAAAAAAAATTAACACATGAGCATAAAGGGCCCCTAGAGAGTATATATTATAAATTTCAGCTCCCTAGCTCAAACTTTGGATTTTCAAAAAAATTGTTTTATTTATTTGTGGGCGTGTCAGTGGGCGGATTTTGAAAATATTTATACATGAGCTTAAAGGGCCCCTAGAGAGTATATATTATAAATTTCAGCTCCCTAGCTCAAACTTTGGATTTTCAAAAAAAAAATTTATTTATTTGTGGGCGTGTCAGTGGGCGGATTTTGAAAATATTTATACATGAGCTTAAAGGGCCCCTAGAGAGTATATATTATAAATTTCAGCTCCCTAGCTCAAACTTTGGATTTTCAAAAAAATTGTTTTATTTTTTTGTGGGCGTGGCAGTGGGCGGATTTTGAAAATTTTATATCCCGAGCAGTTTTAGGAGTCATAGATCATATATAAAAAATTTCAGCTTCCTAGCTCAAAATTCGATTTTTTCCAAAATTTTGTTTTTTTGAGTTTGTGGGCGTGTCTGTGGGCGGATTTCAAAAATTCGTAAACTTGATTATTTCGGGACCCTAGAGAGTATATGGTTAAAATTTCAGCTCTCTAGGTCCAGTTTAAAGGCCTAATTTTTGCCGACGGACGGACGGACGGACATGGCTAGATCGACATTACTATCGATGCTGATCATAAATATAGTAACTTTTAGGGGTCTACGGGCAATATTAAGGTATGTTACAAACTATGCGTCAAAATTAATATACCCCTAGAATAGGGTATAAAAAAAAGTTATTTGAATTTCATATTGTACAACTGGTGTGCCACCCTGTAAGAAAGCAACATACAAAATAAATGATCTTTGAATAGAATGGAATGTAAATATGGCACAAATAAAACTCTTTCAGTCCTTTCGAAAGAAATAAAATAAATTGTAGGTAGCTGTTGAATTATGATTATTGACAGGCAATTAAAATTTAAGTTAACGCTGTTTAATACGGTCGATGGAAGGGGAACTAGGGGTTTAAGGCTAAAAAAAAACTGGTTCAAATAAAAATATTTTAAAATAAAGAAAATTGTTTGTGCTGGCCTCTTGAATAGAAGACGAGATGCTAGGGATTGAACTTCTTTAACATTCAGAAAATAAAACTACGACATAAAAACGACAGCATGCCAGTTTTTTCAACTGAAGACATAACAAGCTACACAACATAATATAACTCAAATCAACGGAGACTAACCACAGGAACAATAGGGGCGTCCCGCGTGAAACAACATTTCTGAGCGCTCTGACCAAGAAACTAGAGAAGCGAATTCATACAATTTTTATTTAAAAAAATCTCCCTCGTGTGCGCAGTGGTGCAGAGGTTAGAGTGTTGGACTACCGACCTAAGGATTGCGGGTTCAAATCCGGCCGCGGCTAAGTAAAACCTAAAAGTTTTTTCCACTGCCTCACCCCGTCTGACGAACATGCAAGAGTATCAATTGCCTCTTTCGGCCGTTAATGCCAAATATTTTGGAAGATTTTTTTTTGCCGTTTTTTGTCTATTTATGGGTTAAATTTTGATCAAAATATGCAGAGATAGTGTGAAAGACTCGAAGAACATGCTGTCGAGTGTAATAGGTCATTTGATTTGGTCGATGGAAGCAAAGACTACCGTCCACTCGGCTAGAGGGCATAACACCATGGTATCTAGAACAATGCGTGTGCGAAGTGAAAGGGACCTATAATTTTACTCCGGCTCCGAAAGGCAAATTTTAGAAGCTTCTCATGACAATTGATTGTCTTAGATGTTTGTCAGATTTTCGCAAGAGATGGGGCAACGAAAAAAAGTTTAGCTCTTACTGAGACCCCTGAACCAGTAGTCCAGCGTTCAAACCGATTTCTTAAGCTAGATTTGAAAAACCTTCGAATGACTTAAAGTTGATATATGATTTAAAAATAAAAAATCCAGAATGTTA
This sequence comes from Portevinia maculata, assembly GCA_949715645.1. Taxonomy (NCBI): domain Eukaryota; kingdom Metazoa; phylum Arthropoda; class Insecta; order Diptera; family Syrphidae; genus Portevinia; species Portevinia maculata. The sequence goes on along the minus strand of OX454525.1, from coordinate 63,017,597 downwards.
TTAAACTGAACTGAAAAGTCATCTCGATTGCATCCAAAGTTTCATTGAAAGCTAAAAGCAAGCCAGAACAACAAGGAGCAGCGGCTCGAAAGCATCGTAGTAAACAAGAAAAAGTTTGCCTTCGAAACAGGAAGGATTTACCAGAAATTGCATTCCGTGGATAAGCGATGAAAGCATTAAGACTGAGATAGTCGAGAAAAAGGAAATTTCTACAAAATTGAACACAAAAGAAACGTTCAAAAGACGATGAAACAGTTCGTGCAACATGTTAATTCTGAATACGCTATCTAAAAATATTTCGACTCTAAGACCCGCAAAAGGCTATAGCGTATTATATGAAATATACAAATAGCTCAATTGAGTAAAGTTTTTTTTTGTTTTTCATTTTGGTTAAAAGGATGGTGGTGTTGAATTCCAACGTGAGCGCACTAAGTTCGTAAGCCTCGATCCAACTCTCTCCAAAGACTTATTTTGAGCTAATCTAGAGTGTTAATGCTTTATGTATGATTGTTCATGAGTTACCACCAACATTTAAATAAAAGAAACTAGCTAGCTAGTTTTTATTACAAAAGCGTTTCCTTACTTTTTCGTAAGTTTCTCTGCCTGCATTTATCCTCACCACTGCCATTTTCACAGTCTTTACAATTTTTATTTAAAAATTTGCACACTTTTTTGCAAAGTCGTAGGTCGGTTCCCTTTACTAAGTTGTACGAATTCGTAGAAATATTTACTCATTTTTAACCAATGCCATTTCCTCACTTGCAAAATTCGCAAACGAAAGCGACATAGAGAGAACAAGATATTACCCCTAAACTGAAAAACATAATAAAGGGTGATTTTTTAAGAGCTTGAGAACTTTTTAAAAAAAAAAAACGCATAAAATTTGCAAAATCTCATCGATTCTTTATTTGAAACGTTAGATTGGTCCATGACATTTACTTTTTGAAGATAATTTCATTTAAATGTTGACCGCGGCTGCGTCTTAGGTGGTCCATTCGGAAAGTCCAATTTTGGGTAACTTTTTCGAGCATTTCGGCCGGAATAGCCCGAATTTCTTCGGAAATGTTGTCTTCCAAAGCTGGAATAGTTGCTGGCTTATTTGTGTAGACTTTAGACTTGACGTAGCCCCACAAAAAATAGTCTAAAGGCGTCAAATCGCATGATCTTGGTGGCCAACTTACCGGTCCATTCCTTGAGATGAATTGTTCTCCGAAGTTTTCCCTCAAAATGGCCATAGAATCGCGAGCTGTGTGGCATGTAGCGCCATCTTGTTGAAACCACATGTCAACCAAGTTCAGTTCTTCCATTTTTGGCAACAAAAAGTTTGTTAGCATTGAACGATAGCGATCGCCATTCACCGTAACGTTGCGTCCAACAGCATCTTTGAAAAAATACGGTCCAATGATTCCACCAGCGTACAAACCACACCAAACAGTGCATTTTTTGGGATGCATGGGCAGTTCTTGAACGGCTTCTGGTTGCTCTTCACTCCAAATGCGGCAATTGTGCTTATTTACGTAGCCATTCAACCAGAAATGAGCCTCATCGCTGAACAAAATTTGTCGATAAAAAAGCGGATTTTCTGCCAACTTTTCTAGGGCCCATTCACTGAAAATTCGACGTTGTGGCAGATCGTTCGGCTTCAGTTCTTGCACGAGCTGTATTTTATACGGTTTTACACCAAGATCTTTGCGTAAAATCTTCCATGTGGTCGAATAACACAAACCCAATTGCTGCGAACGGCGACGAATCGACATTTCACGGTCTTCAGCAACACTCTCAGAAACAGACGCAATATTCTCTTCTGTACGCACTGTACGCATTCGTGTGGTTGGTTTAATGTCCAATAAAGTAAACTGAGTGCGAAACTTGGTCACAATCACATTAATTGTTTGCTCACTTGGTCGATTATGTAGACCATAAATCGGACGTAAAGCGCGAAACACATTTCGAACCGAACACTGATTTTGGTAATAAAATTCTATGATTTGCAAGCGTTGCTCGTTAGTAAGTCTATTCATTATGAAATGTCAAAGCATACTGAGCATCTTTCTCTTTGACACCATGTCTGAAATCCCGCGTGATCTGTCAAATACTAATGCATGAAAATCCTAACCTTAAAAAAATCACCCTTTATTTACCATTTACTCAACCAATTTCTTGTAAAGGGTTTTTCAATAAGAGCGCTACAAAAATGGTTTTGGATATCAATGAAATTCTTTATTCCTGTGAAAGTACGTTCGATGCCATTATGTATGGAACTCGATTTCTTTTGCATGGCCACCACGGGCACGCTTGCAGAAGTCCAGACGCTGAACCCAATTTTCGACGGTTTTCAAGCATTAATCGGCCGATACTGCTGCAATTTCACGTTCGATATTCGATATTCGTACGAAGTTCATCAATCGTCGCTGGCTTGTTGGCATAGACCATAGACTTGACGTAGCCCCACAAGAAATAGTCTAACGGCGTCAAATCGCACGATCGAGGCGGCCAAGCGACTGGACCATTTCGTGAGATAACAAGGTTTCCAAACTTGGTTTCCAATAAATTGATTGTGGCATTCGCTGTGTGGCTTGTGGCGCCGTCCTGTTGGAACCACATGTCCTCCAAGTCCAAATCATCCAATTGGGACGCAAAATTCCCCACAACGGCGTCACAGAGATGCCCAACGCTTTCTTTTTTTTATAATTTGCTTACGCTAAAGGGATTTTTTTCTGTTGTTACAGTACCCTTATAATGCTAAGAACACAGTGTAAGCTACTTGGTATTAAAAAGAATAGAGAGATAGAAAAGAAGTGTTTGGGTGCAGTTGTAGAGTTTTTCTCCACGGGTGGTGTCTAAGTTACTTAGGGAGATTACGATTTCATGTATTCGGTATAAAGTAATGGACTTGGCCGGGATTCGAACGCACGACCTTCCATTCCGTAATCGAATACACTACTACTGCACCATTGCCACCCGCACAACGTTTGAGAACGACGTGTGGGAGACACATTTGGGCTTTCTTCAATTGAAGCCTCAGCGGCAGCAATATTCTCGATACTACGGGCACTTCTTTGTCTAACTGGCACGGGAACATTTTGTACTGTGCTTGTGGATTCAAATTTGTCCACTAGACGCACAATTGTTGATCTGCTAGGACGATTATGACGACCATAAATTGGACGTAGCGCTCTTAACGTTGAGGCCACTGATTTCTGAAGAGAAATGTCAAAAGAGCGGCAAGAAATTGGGCGTCGTTTGCTGTCCCTGTCGCTCTACTTTTGTAGCGTCTCTATTGAAAAACCCTTTAGCTAGAAAAACAGATTTTCTGTCAAATGATTGAGAGTTGATATATACTCAAAACTATATTTAAAACCGTTCTTTGGTTTGTTTGTCCGATTTTTATATGATACAGGATATCTCAAGATCAATTCGGGATTCTTGACAATTCCACAAAACCATGTTTGTGCCCATAATAATTTAGAAGTTAGCCTTTTAATTGGTTACCACGTTTAAAGTGGTTCACCACAAAATTTGAGGTGACCCACTTTGATGGGCTGTAACTTGAAATGAAGTAAAAAATTGTAAATGTGTTCTTTATGGTGTCTGCATTGATCTTAACAAATACGATTGACAGTGTGGTTTGAAATCAAAAACATGTGAAAATGAACACTTGAAGTGATAAGAGAGATAAACAATTTATTAAAATAGTCATTAAAAAAAATTATATTATAAGAAAAATAGAAATATTCTTTATAACTTTTTAATAATCTTAATCTCTGTCTGTAACAAACCCGAAGTTATTATTTATTTATTTTCAAAGTTTCTCGGTATTTATCAAATTGCTTGCAATACCATTTTTCATTAAAGCTCTTCTAGTTAAAGATAAAATTTGTTAAAGCTCTTCTGGCAAATGTATAAAAGAAAATCCAATGGCTATCACCGAACAGAAGACACAGGACATTGATAATCAGCTCGACTGGATACTGCAGCTTCTGAAATTCATTTCAAGACTTGTATGAGTACACACAGACTGGATTATTTAAATAAACGGCGAAGTGCCAATAAAATTGAAATTTCGTTTCGTATTCTGTCAGACTTTCCGCTCGATAACAACTCTGCGTGTTACCTCCAGTACACCCTCACTCTTCTCTTTCACTACATGTATATAAACAAATTGGACAATATGTTAGTTTAGTCTGCAGCTTCTCTGAAGTTTATTCCCGGCCATGGAATGGCAAGCATTTCAGAAAAGAATTCATATTGCCGCACCCAATAAAACCTTTGTGAATTTTTATTATTTTCGACCAAAGCTTCGTGTCGAATGTCTTATGCGTTATCGCATGAGAGAAATTCATATTTAAGCTTTTCCACGGTTGCCGCTATCAGCGGTGTGAGCAAGAAAACCTCATTGACTTTTATTTAAATAAATATTGCAAAATTTATAAACAAAATCTAAGTTTAGTTTGACATTTTGTTACTTTTGACTATAAAAGCGTTCTGTTACTTTTCCTGAAGTTTCTCTTTCTGTGAGAGAATTCATCCCCACCATTTTTTGTTTGTGTTTTCAATTCGTTTTACAAAAAAAAAATCTTTATGTATGATATTAAATTCAGATGCATTATTTCTTTAAAAAGCTTTCGATATAAAAAAAAAATCGTCGTAATTGTTTTCTACTTATTTGCTTTGCCACCTGAAATACGGTAAACGTATTTGCATCTTTCAATTGACTCCAAATTCGAGTGTTATTGTTAGTGGAAGTTACGAAAAGTCATTAAAAACCGACAAATTTCATACACAAGTTGGCGCAAAAGTAATCCTCCTATCAGAAAATGCTATAAATTTTGCGATTGGCCCCTAATGTCAGTTCTGTTTTGACATTTGTGTAGTAAACACATGCGAAATATACGTTAATAAACAATGTTACGCTACACTGCTCCAGAACGCGGAATATTGGTGACTATTTATTTGAGCAATAATCGGTCGGTGACTTTGGCACAACGTGAATTTCGTCGCAGATTTCCTACCCGTCCAACGCCTACTGGTGAAACACTGCGACGTTTAGCCGCTCGCCTCGAAGAGACTGGCAAAACACGAGATGCTGCCAGGCGTGGCAGACCCCGGAGTAGCCGTTCTGCAGAGAATATTGGTGCTGTAGCCGAAGATGTCATGGAAGCGCCGTCGACATCGACCAGACGACGTGCCACGCAAATGGGTATCAGTCGACGGTCTTTACAGCGAATTTTGGTACAAGATTTGAAGATGTTTCCGTACAAAGTCCAGACGGTGCATCAGCTGTTAGCTGCTGACCTCCAATCGCGTGTAACATACGCTCAAGCCATCCTTAATCACCACCAAGAGGAATATGATTTTTCATCAAAAATAATCATGAGTGATGATGCCCATTTCCATCTTAGCGGGTACGTAAATAAGCAAAATTTACGCTTCTGGGGCACTGAAAATCCGCGTGTAACCCACGAAGAGCCATTACACCCGCTCAAAGTCACTGTATGGTGTGCTGTTTTCGCTGGAGGAGTCATTGGACCTTTTTTCTTCGAAGACGTCGCGGGCCAAACGGTTACTGTGAATGGTGAGCGCTACAGAGCAATGATCAACGAGTTCTTTTTGCCGCAACTTGATGAATTGGGATTGGAAAACATGTGGTTCCAACAGGACGGTGCAACGGCACACACTGCACGTGCCACAACCGATATGCTGAAGGATGCATTTCCCGGGCGCCTAATCTCCCGTTTTGGCGATTTGCAGTGGCCAGCAAGATCGCCTGATTTGACCGCTCCAGACTTCTTTTTGTGGGGCTTTTTGAAGTCGCGGGTTTATGTCAACAAACCTCAGACTCTTGCAGCTCTTAAAGACAATATCCGTCAACAATGTGAGGACCTATCGGCGAAAGTTTTGGCCAAAGTGATGGAAAATGCCATAAAAAGGGCTCAAATGACAATCAACTGTGGCGGCGGCCATTTACATGACATCATATTCTCGACTTGATGTAAAAAAAATTAAAAGACCAAATAAAAATAATCCACAAGAAGAATCAAAGTTTTTAATTTTTTTTTAAATTACAGCCAAAAAACATCGGAAGGTTATTTTTGCGCCACCTGTACAAGTATTTAAAATAAAGGAAACTTGTTTCAGTAAACAATTAGCTGAAATTAACAATAACAGCTGTTTAATTTGATTCCGTAGAGGACCAAATCACGTTTCAAAAGAAGCGCTGCAAATGATTTACCGAAAGCGACAATTAACTATCATTTTAGCCGATTTCACCCCTGGTACATACATACTTGTTTTTCCAAGGTGCCGTTCTTTTTTAAAGACTTTCACATTTTTTGCAATCCATCAGTAGACTTGCCAATTAATATCCAAATGCTTATGATTATTTACCCTGTTTCAATGTTCGCCATGCCTCTCACTTAATGGTTATTGCTTTGGACTAATGGCCGATGGCGATGCTTCAAGGTTCAAATCCAACCCAGGAACCTTAAAAGTTTATTCACTGCCCAACCTTAGTCTTACAAGCATCCGAGAGTATAAACTGTCCCTCAAATTTGCTATTAGATATCTACGTAACACTGTAAGTCGTTATCATTCGTGGAAAAAATATAACTTCGCCCAGACGTATGTCTGGAGAAGCTCGGCTTTAGAGCCTCTTTAGGTTGTTAAGGCGAGAAAAGAATAACTTCTGTTCTGCTCTAATATCTTTTTAACGCCACGATTGATCTCCAATTGCTTCATTGTTTCAATATATACCTAACCGAATAATTATACACTGCATATTGATGTTTTGTCCTGACCCGTCTTTAATAAGTAAAGCTGACATGAACCTTTTCCATCAATGTCAAATACACATTATGTGAATGCCCTCTACCCTGTTCATTCATTCCCAGATCTTTGACTTAGCTTCTTTCGGCATTGAAATTCATCGCCATGCCACAGATATCCGATAACGCAAACATCTTGACATAGGGTATCCACCTAAGGAATGAATAGGTACCAATCTTCAATACGTAGCAGTGAAAGATGAATTACGATAAAAACCCGTAACCGCAAGCAAACCAAAACCATAACCCCGCATCAGCATAAGGCATCTGTGCGAAACGGCCTTCCCAAAACGCCTTTGCACTGCTTGCTATACGTCTTAATAATTGAAATCGCATATTGTATCTCATGCTGTATCTACGTATCTCCAGCAAAGAGCGATTGAATTTTCAGTCACAAAGTTGAATCTGGTAACAGCCAACGCAATCTGAGACACTTTGCGCATTCACCGATGGATTACACAACTAACTACGAGTAACAGCGGCTAAATAGTTGTAACTTCCATTTTAGAAGTCACTACCAATATATTCTTAAATCTGCCATATTGACGATATTGTCGGTTCGTTCGATTACCAGTTGTTTTGATTTCTTTTCGATTTGAAATTTTCAAAATTCAAACGAAATTAAAAAAAACAAATGACAAAAATAAGTCACATAAGTAAGACTTCAAAAAAAATAAAATATCGGCCTAGGGGCTCGAACTCGCCAAAATGAATAATGACAATATGCTGAGCGTATACAAAAACAATAAGCTTGAAGCGAAATTACGATATCGAAAATCATCGTCGGCTTTCCTTCGTTTTAATTGCAAGTTTTTAACGGGGACCAAGTTTGCTGAAGCCGACGCGATGCCACAGGAAAACTGGATTGACGCTGCGTGCGTATATCTCGTGCCGTAAATTTATCACACTTTCTGGGTAACGCCATGTAGTTGTCATTTATGTGTATTAGAAGTCGAGTTCGTTATTGGCGTTTTGGGGGGAGTGTTATTGCTTGCAGCGTAAAAGGTGTTTAGCTTGAGAGCTGATGGATTTGTTTGCTTTTGAACTGGAGCAAATGCCTTTTGGAATATCTCAATAGGTCGACAGTGAATGTTGGATAGAAAAAGATATCCTTTTGTGTAGAGAGAGGAACTGTTGATAGGGCGAGGAGAAGAGCACTGACTGCAGGCAGAACAGATAGTCACACCGACAAAGAAGGAGTAGTACATAGAATCAAGGGAAGAAACTGAATTAAAAGTAAATATATTGGTTTCAGGTGAGATAAATAGTTTCCAGTGCTTAACTTTTGCTTATGACTTGCATAGTGAAATACGTTAGTTAATTTTTCTTTATTATTGTTTTTTAGACTGGGTCTGACCAATGCAATTGTCGGTTCCTTTCTTAAATGTTTTTTTTTTTGGCTCACAAGGTGTCTGACTAGATATCCCCGAAAGCTTTATGACAACGTCCTACTTCATGTGGTGCTGAATCAATATCTATTTGTAGAGAAGCCCTAAGTCGCTTCTATTCTTCTCAGCAATATAAAAATGAAATAAATAGTTAGGTAAGCAAGACACTTAGAGCCAAATTGAGCACATTTTAAGGCAATTATCTGATTTAAGTGCACGCATAGAAAGTCGACATTAACTAACTTATCGTTCCCATAACGATTGACATAAAAACAATCTGTTGCCTGAAAATGATCGCAAGGCTCGCCTACGTTCCATATTAACATACAACTAAGCTGCAATTCACAATCAAGAGACGCTTAACAGTCACAAAAAAGTGACATACGAGTATCTACATTCTCATCATTGTATTCACCAGCAGTGTACTCGCATCTTGATGGTCCGCAGCAGCCAACTGCGTCTACTTAGCAACTCTCCTCTACATAACTCACCAGCACTTGTCATCCAACATCGTAAATGCCATCAGCAATCACTTTAATGCACAAAATCTTTGCTTCTGCCTTCTGCAGCATCGTTTCTCCATCTTCTCAAAATTATGTAGGCAACTCCTCCATACATGTGCGGCCACCCACCGGGTAGGTACTGATGCGCCAGCTCAAAATTTACGCACCCAGCAATTAGTCGAATGCAACTTCTAACAATGACTTGAAATAGGTTGAAAGATTCATGAAGCAAATGATCACAAATCTATCCTTGCCGCAAGCTGACTTCAAACCATTGCCAGGTGCCTGTTGACTTGATCGTTGCGAATCTAAGATACATTTTACTACCTCAGCAGATAATTGTTATGTGAGAGTGTGTGTTGCAGTTAGCGCGTTAAATCGGAAAATATTTGTAAACATACGTCCTACACTCAAAACTAGCTTCCTCGTGGCAGTTGTTGTGCCACACAGTCGACCAGTCGGAATCACAGTAAATGAAACTCTGTTGCGGCAGCTTCTGCGAATTTGCATGCCGTAGCGTGTAACTGGGGCTCCTTGTGTCGCACTACAAAGGATGCGGGCGTCTAATTTGCTGTCATTAATGGATTGCCCTGGAAGTGTCTTTTATGGTTTGTGTACGATTGTTGACGTGTCTCTTATATGGCAATCGGGAAGTGTTTGAATTGTGTGGAATGGAAAGTGTTGCATTTGAATTCCGAAAATTTATGAAAACATGGAGTGACTGCGTGATGTATTGTTTCTAGATCCTCCAAATTAAAGGGACTTACAATTTAAACCGACTCCGAACGGCAAATTTAAGAGGTACTCTTGGATGTTTGTCAGACTTTCGCAAGAGAAGGAACAGTGAAAACACTTAAGCGGAAGCTGGGGAAATTTGAGCCTGGGATTCGTCAGTCAGTAGTTCAACGTACTAACTGTACATATTTTGAAGCACAGGGTTCGTAGGATCATTACAGTGCCAACTGACCGAGTCGGGATCCATACTTTTAAATTGGGTTTCTTTGATTCCTTCCTCGGATCTACTACTTTCGTATTCTATTAGGATGTGCTCTTCCTCAATTTGCTCTCAAACTTTTTGTACGTTGTCCAAAGTGCAACATTGTGAGCAATCGCGGCGTGGAGCCTATTTTTAGTTTTGGGGAAACTGCAGTGGCACCACCTTTCGCTCAAGCGGTGACAAATATTTTCTAACAGGTTGCTCCACAACTATCCCATATATTTGGGAGGAATTTTTTTTATTCAAATTGCTCTTTGGCATAAGTGGGAGGGGATCGGAGGATCGACAGTACAGGCACTCAGTGTTTTACTGACTAATACGTTTTTAACATCCCTCTTAAGTCCTCGTTGCAGCGCATTTGAGTTTATGTCGACTCCACCATCTGAAAGAAATATCTGATAAACTTTGTAGTCATTCACTTTTCCTTCAATCAGAGACCTCAAGGACTACATAGTGTTGCTACTTAGAAATGCTTTGAAATATGGAGACGTGGATACGTCAAATTCGATATCAGCATTGTTAAGTTTGACGTTTTTAATACGGGTACCATTAAAAACATTTTGTCATGTGAGTGCTATTTCCATTTTTTAACGAGACTTGGACAATTCATCTTCGCCAAAAAATGGAATTAAATTGTGAATATTTTCACGAAAATATTTTTTATGATTTTCGATATTTATTAACTCAACAGCAGTGTGCCGATCAACTCGTTTCGCCTTTTGCGGATGAAGCACCATCCCGGGCCATCGTGTTCCGCTAGATTTTTTTTGGGCCCCTGAAGAGTATATGGTCAAAATTTCAGCTTTCACCTCCGGCTTTAAGGCCTTATTTTTGGCAACGGACGGACGGACATGGCAAGATCGACAATACTATCGATTCTGATCACGAATATAGTAACTAGGAATCAACGTCTGTTACAAACTATGAGGTGGCAATGGTGCAGTAGTAGTGTATTCGCTTACGGAATGGAAGGTCGTGCGTTCGAATCCCGGCCAAGTCCATTACTTTATACCGAATACATGAAATCGTAATCTCCCTAAGTAACTTAGACACCACCCGTGGAGAAAAACCCTACAACTGCACTCAAACACTTCTTTCCTATCTCTCTATTCTTTCTAATACCAAGTAGCTTACACTGTGTTCTTAGCATTATAAGGGTACTATAACAACAGAAAAAAAAAATCCCTTTAGCGTAAGCAAATTATAAAAAAAAAAAAAAAAAAAAAAAAAAAAAAAAAAAAAAAAAAAATAGGGTATAAAAAGACAACTGTTGCTTGGTCCAAAGAAACGTCGAAAAAATTCGATCGCGGTGCTTCAAAAGACGTCTATAGAACATGACAGGCGACGAATCATGGATCTATGCATATGCGCCCGAAACTAAACTGACGTCGACAATATTGGTTTTTCGAGACGAGGCAAATCCGAAGGTCTTCGAAGCAAGTGGTAGCCAATTTCTTCGGAAAAGCCATACATGTCGCCACCGTGTCTAACAGGGACGTAGAACGTCTAATTGGGAATGTCACACCACGCCAAAAAATCTTTGGAGAAGTAAGGAAAAGCAACCGGCGACCACGGATCATTCTCCACCACCACAATGTACCTTGAACGGTTCCTTGTATCGCACCTGTTTGCATCTTCTGTGCTTCGATGTGGCTGCGCTTGTCACACCCCACACTCAGAGAAAAGAATGGTCATTAATGACTATTTTTTGACTATTCTCATAGTCCGAATCGTGACCACTATTTTTATTAGTTAAAAAATAGTAACTTATGACTATTTTGGTTGTAAATTTTTTTTTTGTGGAACTCAACTTTTTAATAGTCAATTTTAACTATAAAAGCAGTTACATAACTTTTACAGTAGTTATTTTTAACTATGCACATAGTACTAACATAACTTTTACAGTAGTTGTTTTAAACTATGCACATAGTAGTTACACAATTTTTACAATAGTTGATTTTAACTATGCACGTAGTAAAATTTTACTACATCAAACTGTTAATGACTTTGTACATAGTTACTTTTAACTATACGTATAATTAAACTTGAATATTTCTTATTGCTTTTAAATGAACCTATTAATAGTTACTTTTGACTATTCAGAATTAAATTTGTCTAAAAATAGCTGCTAAATCACTACAGTACTAAGAAAGTTGTTTTCAACTGCATATTATCAATATAGTTTACTTTAAATAATTGAATGAACGCTTCTACTCTTAACTAGGTGTGAATATAATTTGACGTTTAAAAAATCTGATAAAGAATAAACTTTAAGGTGCAAGTCCATGACTATACTTACCTTAAAAAGTTTTACTGCGCGAATATACTTGGAATAAGCAAAACGATTTGTGTGCTGAAAATTTCCCTGTGTCTTATAAGCAAAAAAATGCAGTATATATATTTTTATTTATTTTAGTTTATATTTCACATAAGTATAATGTTTTTAAAACTAAACAAGTTTATAACGCAAATAAACACTGCCAGTCATTAAAGTCTTACGTTAAAAATATTTTATTCTAATTAAAGTTTTATTTTATGAGGTAATATACATGTGAAGTGGTGGGGTGTTTATCTTAGATATGTCAAAAACTAAAGGTTTTTCATGTTCTAAACAATCTAAAAGCGCTTCCTATTTGGAATTAAATTGCCAGCGACCACAACTTTGAAAAAGAAATGTTCAATAAAATTCCAAACCAATTCGCTTTCTAAAGCGTATTTTAAATTAAATACAAAATACATTTTAAAACAAGCATCAAGTGCTTCCAAAAAGGTATCGAACTTGTATATTATGTTATCTAAAATTACGAAGAATTTTGTTAGCTCACCAAGAGATTTACCAACGGCTATTAAATATGGCTGCCAGCTAAGATCCATTTCCATGTACATTTTTGCACTTCTTTCAGTTGGCAGTCTCGATTTCAGCTTCTAGTTTATTAAGAAAAAGTATTATAAAATTTTAATTTATTGTATTAAAAATACCGTTTAATGTGCAAACTGAGGATTCTTCTTCACATAAAGTGACTTCAGAGTCATTAGCTAATTTCCATTTAAGTGATGATCTTTGATACAATTTCTTCTTTCGTAGAATCTTCAAGAATCTTCTTTTTTTAATTTTTTTATATTTAACTAAAACACTTTCAACGCATATGTAGAACTGCGAACATTCACAGCATAATAATCGCATCTCAAAATTAGTTACTCACTTTAACTTTGTTTCAGCACTTAAATACTTAATAAACACTTTCAACGCACATTTAGAAATGCACGAGACTAACATTCACAGCACAATGATTGCATTTCAATCAACTGAGGCGTATGTATCTGTTGCACATATTAAATAACTACACAATAGTCATTTTCAGCTATCTTGTTGTGCTGTTTAACAACTAAAATAGTGATAGTTGAAATTCTGGCGAGCGATTCTTCATAAGTAACTACAGAGTAGTCATTGTTGACTATTTTGTTGTGATTTTTGACAATAAAAATAGTCATAATGGAACATTCGGCGAGCGCGATTCTTCTTAAGTAACTACAGAGTAGTCATGGTTGACTACTTTGTTGTAGTTTTTGACAATACAAAAGTCATAATGATACATTCGACGCGCGCGATTGTGCACGCTCTGACCTAGACCTACATATATCCATTTCATAGCGTACTCTCTAAAAACATTGCATTTTTGCAATAAGCCCCAAAGGACAGGGGATTGCCTTTCAAATCACCTAAATGAGGGTATTTTAAATCCTGTTCATGTGAGTCTCCATCGTAAAGGAACTCGCTGAGATAATATTTTTTAATTACTGGAACTCTCATAAGTAGGGAACAACGTGATACAAGTCCCTAGTAACTAGGGTGGCATATTGAATTACAGTAGGCAACCATAAGCCATGACTAGCCATGATCGAATTAACACTACAAATGAATCTTGATGAAGCCACTAAATTTTCAGCATTATACTAGAGCATCCCTAAATGAACCTACTCGATTTAATTTAAACAGTTTTAGGGTATGTGATAATAATCGGTCTTTAAGAATTGTTAATTTAATTCACATCGCCTCTGTGGCTCAATCGGTAAGCGCGTTCGTCTGTTAACCGAAAAGTTGCTGGTTCGAGTCCACCCGCGGGCGGAGGTTTTTGGTTTGCTTTGTGACTACGTTTCATTAATTAAAAATAAATGACATGGTCGATTATTCGATTATTCAAAAATAAATTCATCTTTAATTTTCTAATATTTAAGGTTTAACCATAATTCTTCCGCATGTATTGATGGCCGGTATTTTAATTTTGACACACTTTCAAAATAATTGAATATTCATGAAGCATGAGTAAGTTACGGTCAATAAGTACGTATTTTTTAATCTTTATCTACTGACTAACTGACAGACTGATTTATGAGCAGAGAACCTAAAACGCTAATCGTAGAGTCCTTAAACTTTGAAATCGCGAAAGAGAGACAGGCTTTAAAACTTCTTGATACCGGCAAACCGGCGAATTCCAAAGGCAGACAACTAGACATGGAATGAAGGAGGAGGGTAAAGATCTCTTTAGTCCATATCATACTTACTTACTGAACCTGAACGGTCTCTGGGCCCGTGGAGAGCCTCTGCGTGAGGCAACGCAGCCTTCCATCAATTGCTCTGGTATCTTAATGGCTTTGTAGTTAAAAATGGACGTTTGGTCTGCAGTGTCGTTTCGAACCTGGTGGCTGGCGTTCGAAGATCCGTTTCGCTGAAGCATTAATGTCTATTCGCTCGATCTGGCGGAACCCATGTAATCGATGTGTTTCGGCTTCTTGAACTAAGTTCACATCCTTGAACAGCTCATAGAGTTTGCGTTTGCGTTGCGGTTTTTTAGGTTAATTCTTCGACGGATCTCTACAAAGGTGTCATTCGTGGAACTGATGTTTACTCCGAGCTAGGTGAACTATTTTACTTCCTCAAATTTGCTGCTTTCAACAACATATCCGAATTCTGATCTGTTCAATCAACCCAACTTCAAATTGTAAAGGAGAGGATTTTGTTTCTCTGAACTGAAGACGAGGTACTTGGGAATTGTCTAAGAAGCTTCCAATTTTGTTTATGTAATTCTTAATAATTTTCTTTAAACCAAAATCAAAAAAAAAATTTAAATCTTTACCAGATTTCGTTTTTCCCCTGTTTGATCGTTTCTGTTGGGATCATTTCGTTGTTCTCGAATAAGTATATAAACGTATACTTTCACCGAGAACTCGTTTTCACTGTTGGCTTTCTGCCAATCCAAACTAGCTTCAAAAATTTCCCCATAAAATTACTGCATACTTGCATCAGTCAAATGCCAAAACTCCGAATGAATGCATTTTTGCAGTGATTGCCAAAAATTTGTAGAGCAATAATGTGTGTATTCCTGGCCACAGGCAAGCGGTTTTAAAGTTCGCTGATATTACCTAATAAATTTGTATACTCTTGTCCAATAGCTTCAATTCCTTGAGAGCTATCTGAATCCTTTACAGGATATAGCTTCAAAGCTGAGAGATGCCCATTTTGATGCATTTTGTTCACTGTGCCGGTATTGATCATTTAACCACTTAGTCATAAGGAGATTGAATACTCAAGCATTGTCTAAAATTTAGTTTATATCACTATAGAAACCTGTTCAACAGCATGCAGTTAAATTTTTTTGAATATTTAAGAAGATATTTGCAGATAGCCAGTTTATGATTTTTTGAATAAAGTGGCACCAATTTTTTTTAAGAAAACTAAAGAACATAGAACAATTCTGACTTCACCAATCGAAAGAGAGTAGTCGAAAACATAAGAATCAACCTTAAACGCGTATTCGAAAAAATGGTCGTTTGAACAAATAAGAATTCAGGTGACGATATGACGTTTTGTCCTAATCGGTGGAAAGATGTTTGTTTGTCTGTTGAAAGCATGTTTATATGTGGTTTAATCGTCGTTGACTTCAACACCAACCAGTTGCGACTTTTCTTCAATCGCAGCCTCTACCACGGCACTCTGAGATCGGCCGATTATTTCAATATAATCAAGTATCCCAGTAGCACGGATCTGTTGAAGAAAGTGCTTTCCGTGTTGACACCTGCCGTGCGCACTTTCTGCTCCAGAACAATGTTGATGAAGTCATATGATAACGCATTTTCTTGCTATAATGCGGTGCGGAATAGTCACAGCTCAATGTGAACAATAGAAACGTGTTTTTCAGCGTCACGCCTGTATAAGTTTTGTCGGGATCTCGTATTTGGCATCGCCACGTCAAGTTGCTGACGACGAGTGCTATCAGATGCGGCCTTAAAGTCGTTGAAAATGTGATTGGTCTCGACTTGAATATAATTGATTCAGATCATACATCGTCAAAGAAAAAGAGAAAGAAGAAAAAAAGTATCTGTATTTTTTTTCAAATGGTTTTTTGTATACCCTTTTCTATAAGTGTAGGTATATTAATTTTGACGCAAAGTTTGTAACAGACCTTAATATTTCCCTTATACCAACCACTAAAAGTTACTACATTCGTGATCAGTCAGCAACGATAGTATTGTCAATGTAACCATGTCCGTCCGTCCGTCCATCCGTATAAACAAATTAGGCCCTTAAACTGGAGCTAGAAAGCTGAAATTTTCACCATACACTCTCTAGGGGCCTGAACAAGTCAAGTTTAAGAATTTTTTAAAATCCGCCTACAATATCAAAAAAAAACACATATTTATCGAAGTATTGAATTTTGAGCTAGGAGGCTGAAATTTGGAATATATACTCTCTAGAGGCTCATGTGTAAATATTTTTAAAATTCGCCCACTGACAAGCCCATTTTTTAATCATAATCGTTTTATTGAAGAAATCATTGGCAAAGAATGTACTTAAAGTCGTTTTGAACAATTCTTTTATATAAAGTTCTCTGCCATGCCCACTTTTAGGGGCCTTTTTTTACCAAAATCTTAGTTTTTCGAATAAAATCAAAGATTTATGTCACGCCCACTTAATGAGGGACAGGGATAGGAATAGGGTATCCTACGGTTCGCCCAAGCGGGTCGATTGAACAATGATCAATTGTAAAAAGGTGGCAGGCCCAATATCTCTTGGATCACACACACGCAACAACATCGGAATTTGATTGACCTCAGTGATGAAGTCAGCCGAAATCGGGAGAGTTGGCATTATTCGTTGAGTCCGAAAAAGGCGCACCAGTAGGGATGCAGAAAAGTAGGAGGGTTATGATCAGCGTAATCAGGACCATAGCCTCTTTCTGATTAATAAAGCAGAAGTAACAGTGTAATTTAGTTGATGCAACGACGAGTATGAAACAATTAGGACGCTATGGAATGATACATAAATATTAAGACCGATGTAAGGATGATATTTAGATAAAGTTGGGCAGATAATTTTTACAGTATGGTATGCTCGCAATCCTATCTTAACTCTTATTCAGGGTGTACATAACTAAATTATTTGAGGAGGGCACAGCCTAAGCTAATTTGGATGCAATGGACAAATTTGCAATAGGAAAATTTGTACTCATCTAATGCTGTTATTATCCCAATACGGTGTCGCTAAAGCATAACTGTTGCTCGAACTGACAAAGCAGGACTCATGCAAAGCTAAGCAGTGGCCTTTGTCTTTAACTGATTTTTCAAGGTCAAAATTCCAATATTATCTAGATGGTTACTGCAAATGCTGCCAAAAACTGTGAAGCGAATATTGATTTAATGACAATTTTCTATGATTCATTTAACTTTTAGGTACCTTGGCTAAACAACGTCAAGGCTTCGCCCACCCTCATCGATGTCACACCCTGATTTTGAGTAATACTATGGCTATTATCTAGCCTCAAACACACTTTAATTAGAGGTACTTAAGAAGATATATGGTTTAACAAATCACTGATGAGCCATTATGATATTTGCAGGAGTTTGACACTCGCATACTCATTAGCATAACCGTTTACGAAGTGTCATGTTCAAGAAATTTAACCATCAATCTGTTATTTTTATTAAATTCGACAGAAAAAGCTTTACTCCGACCAGCATAATCGAGTTTCATTGAAATGTCAAGTCGTAGATAAACATACAACCGTGTCAGAAAAAAGATTATTTCAAAGACCCAACTCTGAAATGGCTCAATGGCCTTCGGCGCATAACTTCCAAACAAAAATGTAAACATTCATAAATTCATCACCAGTGCGCCATTATCATCTTAATTATAAGATACTACTCGCCCAACCTCAGCACATGCAGCATAATTTGTTTAAAGAAAGAAAAAAAGCACCAACAAATAGATGTTAGGTCTTTGCCACCATTATCTTCAAACATCTTCTCTTCGGAACAATCGTTAGATTCACTGGACCACGAACCGACAGTGGTCTCTTCAGCAGCTTGAAGTGGAACGCCGCGATCTCTGCTGAGGCTTTACGAAAACCTTGACCTGTGATACGTTTGCTACTGTCGGCATGATTTAATAAGCACTCGCGCTATATGCTTAAGATGGAGCGCAGGTTGTTAGCCCTTATGTGGTTGTTTGTGTCAAAAAGAAAATACACCGGTGCCCGGATTAGAATTGCAGATTTTCCAATTTTCTATGCATACATGCGAATCAAAAAAATCTTGACATGTTGCATGCTGACGGTTGATAAAAAGTATAGCTCTAGTTTTGGAAACCTCACCCAAGACTTGCACTATATTTACAATAATGATCGATGCCAGACAATAAAGGCAGCTGACATAGGCGCAACAAGATGGAACACTGCAGCGCGATGGCGATCACCGCAAATCTGCATTTTGCAGAGAAAGCGATCGCAAGGCAAGTTAATTTTTTGTCGGCGCGGATAGATTGTGATGTTAGACGCGACGTTGGAAAATTATTTAAAGTCGGAACCGACGCTTGTCGAAACGCTAATCACAGGCATCTTATCAAAAGTGTGAAAATGTTGAGAGTGCAGCACAGGTATGAATGTTGAAGGTATCATTTAACTGGCGTGGCAAAGCGGAATATCAAGTGCTAGGCGGAATATAAATTAAATTGCTGTGGTTATGCCAAATTCCAAGGAAATAACATGATGGTGTAGTGGGCGTCGACTGGAAATATTATGGTAATCTTGTGGGTTTCTGGTGAATTTATCTGATAAATCGATCAATTGTTGTTTTCTGATATTTAAAACTTGCCAGGAGATTGACATTTTAAGATTTGCATCTAGGAGCAATGACTCTCAGTTGATTTCTGGATATCAATTAAATAAAACAAATAAAAGCCAATATTTAGCCAAGGGCCGTCACACAACAGTATGCACCAGAATGGATCCACCGAGATCCCGGCGAAAAGAATATAATCCAAGTGTCGAATGGAATGAAATGGAATCTAAAATAAACACTATTTGCCTTTAGAATTTGATTGGCTTCCTGTAGTTTGTGCACCCCAGTTCACTTACTGTTCATAAGAGTAGTTTCCTACTAATGTCCTACGATTCCGCAATATTCCCTCACATTCACACAATATATGTGCTACGTCCTCTTCGGCTTATAGATCACCAACGAATCTTCATGTATCCGTGTCAGGCGGTCTAAACTCTTGGCATGTTTTTTCAGAAGACAGTGTCCTGACAGAATTCCAGTCAATGTTCTTCGTTGTTTTGATCAAAATGTAGCCAAAGAGCCTTAAATACTCGTACCCTATGCCTACTAAAATTTTCTATCTTTACCGCCTTAAAGATTGTACTTTTTATAGTGTCTTTAACAACGCAGAGGTATGGTTTTATAACCACATCCTCACAGCTTTCTAACTCCCCTCCTCTTCTTGCAAACTAATCAGTTTGCTCATTTCATTCCATGATATATGCCCTAGTACCCAACACATTCTCATGCGGCAACTGACGGCATAAGGCTTTTAGCTTTGACAAAGTGAAATAATGCCGAACGTCAGTTGAGAAATAAAGCCAAAGTCCGTAACTGAAATAATGTCTAGGATATGCTTCAAAGCTTAGAAAGTATGAAATATGTCAACAGATAATAGTACTGTGTGGTACGCTTTGCGGGTAAAACCGTTTAAAACACTGGCCAACACTTCGACTCGCAAAAATTAAAACTCTGGACACCCCTTGGACTCAGAAAAATAACATATTTTCTTATAATTGAACACAACACAGCGTAGCGGCTCCCTAAGCAATCAATTATAAGAATATATTATTTTTGTGTGCCCTGAGCACCGGCATGTGAGGCCGAAGGTCGGCCGGTGTATGAGTTGAAGAGGGTACCCAGAGTGTTAAACCCTTTTACTCGCGATTTTTAATTTCCAGTCGTCACAACATGCCTTAATTTGATCGAAGTCACAAGCAAAAATGTGGATTGCCATGACTTTAGGGCCTTATCTGTATGCCACCAAATCGTTAGCATACGCTTAAGCGTGACTGAGTGAACCTAGTAGATCACTCGTGTAAATGTCAAACAGGATCGGCGAATTAACCGGCCACCTGTTGTAATCCGCTTTTAAGGTCAGAAATTCATGTTTGATAACGAGATTTATTACCCACCAGCATACTCTAAATTACATATTGCAAGAATTTATCATTGTGTATAAAAGTGTTGAAGGCCTTCTGAAAATCAATCAGACAAGCACCCATTCATTGGTCCTGCATTAATTCCACTGAATGCCAGAAATGATTTTCCGGAATGATGTTATTATCCTCAGCCCATTTCGACAGGGATCTGTTGACATCCTTTTCAAAGACTCTGCTAATGTTCGGAGTCAAACTAATGGACTGACGATAAACAGGGTTCGTTACATCTTTATCCGTTTTCTGTGCATCTCAGCTGTCTTCCAAAGTGTCGGATAATATGCATTATTCAGCCCATTTTTAACCAACGCGGCGAAGTCATTTACGGCCACTGGGGTAGGTTTCTCAATACGACGTTTGGTATAATATACACCAACTGGGAATATCTTCTGACGCTGACAAGCAAGATGTATCTACTACATTAGCGACGCACAGTGGTGGAAAATCAAAATTTAGCTGAACAAAAGTATTTTCTTACTCCAACGCATTTCTTTGCATATGTACTGTAGACTCATTCATTAATTTCATATATAACAAAACAACTACTGTAAAGTTCTAACAAAATGCTTTTTTCTAATAAACAAAAGTGTGAGTTCAAATCTTGCTTTTTAATCATTTATTTTTTTTATTAAGCTAATTCTACAACAATTTAAACATTCTTCATATCTCTACAAAAAAAAAAAAGTAATCAGAGTCAGATCTGATAAAATGTTTCCAGATCCAGACCAGGGATTGGTGGCCTTCAGCAGAGGATAAAGTTCTGAATCTCTATAAACTGAACCACTCTACGCCGTTTAGTCTTTTCACATGCACTAATCGTGTGAATGGTTTCGGTGGTCTGCCTACCAAAGAAAGTGTAGATGAAGGGCTTGATGAAGAAGCAACTTTTGTAGCTATAGTGGTAATAAAATATAGCTGTCTATTCTATTTCACGCTTTCCATTTTGGTCCTACAAAACTATCTTTTTTTTTTAAAAAAAATGGACATAACCTCATTCTTCTTGTCCATTTAACATTCTTCAAATTTTTTCAAAAACAAATCTGCCTATTTACCAAAATCAGTTTCTTCCACTCTTCGAATAATTCTCTCCTAGAAACTTGGGTACGCTCTGAAACAAATGATCGTAAATCTTTAATTGGCAGCAATCGGCACGTACATTTTTGTGGCTGATGAAATTATTAGTTAGTCTAAGTAAAAAACCAAGAGTTGACTGGAATTTTGTAAAATCTCAACTTCAAAGCTTAACCAAAGGTGTATCTTTGTTTAAGTGAATTAGTAAAAAATAGCAAAAAAACTACTATCAATTTACTTTTTCAAGTTGTGTTGTATGAATATACCATCAGCAACAGATTCCATAATTGATAAAGTTTTTTTTCCTATTTAACTTAAAACGCAAATTTACTTTGACACGACAATGTTGTTTACATTTTCGCATTCGTAACTTAAAATGACAACTTTACCTTAAACCTTAATTTATCCAGGGATGACCGAATATTTTTAGCATAATGAATTTAGATAATATTTGTGAAAAAAGAAATTAATTTTGAAACAACAAGTTTTCTGAATTTTGTCCAAGTGGTCAATATACCCCCAAACCACAGTTAAAAATTATGTGGAATAGATTACATTCTAAGGCTTAATGTTATAATTAAATTCCAGAAAACAATTATTAATTTCAATCTAAAATCGATATTAACATTCATCATAGCATTGCGGGGGCGAATACGTAACATTTTTTTCATACTTTTCTCACTCATTCCGCATCACTTTCGACTTCATTGTAACTCTTTTTCGCTGGCTAATGTAATCGATTTTTTTTCTTCAAATTATGCCATCAATTTTCACTGCATTGGATTGATTCTGAATCAATGGAGCACCATACATTCAGCCAGTGCACAATTCTCTTCCTCTTGCCAGCCAAAGTGGAGTAGTCAACTCATTGAAGCCAACAAACTTCTCAACCTGACAATGGACACTGATATGGAATAACATAACAATTTAGTTGTTGTTGTTTCGTTTGCTCTCCATGTTATGCTCCCTGGTTATGTTATTATATATTAGCTCCTAAATAAAGTAAGACAATCATTGGACGTTATCCGAACGTCTATGCTGTGCTCATAGACTTTGTTCATTCCGTTTTTTTATGCATATCGAATGATCGGAATTTCTAAGTTGAGTAATCGGAGCGTAGTACAAGACAAAATTTACTGCGTTATTATGCAAAGTAGAAGAAACTGTAAAGAGGGACGGTGAAAGGGGTAAAAGAAGGAGAAAATGCATTTTTTTATAAAATAACTGGAGGATTGAAGCGAGAAATCCAATCATACGACTGCTTGCGGTGGTGTGTGTATGAGTCCCGACATGAATTGAAATTAAAATAAACTTGATCGACGTAATTATATTTAACTGATACGAGCAAAAGGACATGATTTTTAGTGGCTTCGATTTAATAACTTCAGGTTTAAGGAAGAGGATGGAAAACCAATTTACAATCAATGCACTGGAGTGGTAACACCCACTGTTTGAACCAAATGGGAATAAAGTAAAAGTTCCTTTGGTCGTCATATTGGTTACCAATCAGCAGTGCATATCGATCGAAGTCAATGCTGGCTGCCAGAGTAAAACCATTTGGCAGGTAATTATTTTGAGTTGGTTAGCTGTGCAGCGATGCAAGTGATATTTGAGGTTTCCGGCAACATATGTGTTCGTTTTCAATTGAAATTTTTTTAGCAAATTGCATTTGTCATTTGAAACTTTCGAATATGAAATTGGGAAACAGACCCGATTGTTATATGGGTAAAGACACTCAAATTTCCTAAGTAACACTGACTTCGTTTCAGGTCAACAGAGCATTGTTAAAAGCAATCATTATTATTTGAGTTGTACCAAAAAAATCAAATTTTAATAGTGTCATAGCATATCATTATTATCACAACCGACACAAAATAGTAGTTGTAAATTTAGCAACTCAACAATAAATATTATTAAGCTTACTCTGTGATAACAAAGAGGTTATGATCTGGATTATATGGATCATAATACTCCAACTTTACTGCCAGCCTGCTGTTTTGCCTATGGAGCTCACCAGTCTGCCCTCAACAAATATCAGCAGGCACTTTGCTTTCACATCCCTTCATCACGGAGGCTAACCAAATGCTGGCACTATTGCATTCGTGTTTTCCAAGAGTTTTACTTGGCTCTCTTTCCTCTCCTTTTTGACGGGGCTTTTTACGAGTAAACTGGCAGGAAAGCCCCAAAGCACAGCAGTTGGGTTCCCATCCGAATGGCGCCTAAACACGATTCACAACGTTGGACAGCATATACAAATTATTATGTGAAGAAATTAACGGCAGCTGAGATGAAGGTGCTTTAAGTCCTGCTTCTTTTGCGATCGTAAAGGAACATCATACAGGGCCTAAAAAGTCAAAAGTGGAAAAGATAATCAAGGACTGTAAACAATATCAACGCCCATAGCAGATTTTTTGGTTTTCTATCAAAAGTCTTTTCTCAAAATCGACCAACACCACATGCAAATACTTTAAAGAGTCACGATGTTTTTCCATTATGATCTCTTTACTTTGGATTGTATCAACTTTTGATTTACTTGTCATAAGCCCGGCTAGTCATTAGATAGCCGTTATATTTATCATCCACCCGTTATATATCAACCACTTTTCGCTCTTCAACCTCCATAGTGTTTGACATCAACTTGATGGAACAGTTACTCTCACAGTTTCGCATATCGCCTTGCCCTTTGTACAAAGGAAGAAGGTTCATTTCCCTCCACTTGCCTTACCCTTTGTACAAAGGAAAAAGGTTCATTTCCCTCCACTGGTTGGGCCTATCCTAAGTTGAGTGGTAAAATGATGGATCTCCGGAGCCGATGTCATCAATCCGTTTTCTAAAACTCAGAGGATATCTCTTCCGACTCACTTAACGAATATCTTAATAAGCTAATAAAATAATGCACGATAGATTCTATTCCCGCCAAAAATATATCCGATTACACGCGAATGGTTGGTTTTGTATTTGTTATTAGCCTTATAAATTGAGGAACATAAATGTTACAAGCTATTCACATAATGGCTAAAATAACAAGTTCATTAACTAACTAAAAGTTCATTACCAACAGATTCCTTACAGTCTTAATAACAGTCAATCATAGTAATTACCGCCGTCTTTTCCATTCCAGATCAAAAATAGGTTAGCGAGAGTGAGTTAGACTTAAATGGATTAGAATCTCAAATAATGACTTTCTTCCGCACACCACAAAGGCACACACTACTACAAAAACCTCATTGAATTCGTGTCCTCCTCCCTCTCAGATATCTCAGAAATTAATGCTTTTCAAACTGTCTTCACTCCCGTTTCGAACCCATATTGATATCTTTCTACCTGGAAAACCGCTTTTATTGTGTTCGCTTTAGATCTGTCTTATGAGTCCCTTTCTTGGGTTCCACTAGGTAGTCATCTAGGTCCCCTTCTCTTCATCCTCACTATAAACTACCTTCAGCGGGTCATTAAACATTCCGCCCTTTCCTTCTACGCTGCGATACCAAATTTTATATGCCCATTTTTTCACCACAAGACTCTTGCCTTCTTGAACACGATCTATTGCTGCAACGGAAGGTTAACTCGAACCTTTTTGCCCTAAAGTCGATCTTTTTCACAATTTTTAAACCTTAGTTTTTAATTAGTTTTAAATCTTTAAATGGGGTCTCATGCCCCCACCAAAATTTAATTAAATTCATACAGTTCTGGCCTTACACTGCTTAAAATAAATTGAATTTTTGTTACAAATTTTAAATTAAATTTAGACACCATTGCTAGAACAACAAATATGAAGAGCATTTCTATGTCGATCAATGTTTAGAAAATTCAGCAAATTATTTTTAAAATATTTTAATAAAATTCTCTCATGTGCCTTATACGTTGACATTTCCAAACGCACTAATCCGTATCAATAGTCCATTCTAAAAGCCATTTATAGGTTACTTAAACTGGGCAGTAGGTAAGCAAAATCAACACGAATCATACCAGGAGTGTCTTAGATTAAAGTAGCCACGCCAACGCAACTTAATCGTGAAGAATAATCGTTCAATGCTCGATATAATGATGCAAAAATGAAAGTACACAGTCGAGTCATGGACTAGTAGATACAACCAACCCACTACCCCGAGCAAAGCAAAAAAAAACTAAGCAAAACTATACCATTTTTGTTGAACAACATCAGAGACATAACTGGACAGACGTCACTGATTCTGCATGCTTCTGGCATATTACAACACTTTGTGTGGTGATCGATTGAACAGGCGTGGTCGCCGCAGCCACTTCATGTGCAACCATAAGTATCTGAAAGTTGCAATTTGGTAAGAAATATAAGAAAAATGTATTAATGCAAGTCTTGTTATGTAATTTAGAAAAAAAAAAACCTATACACAAAAGATACATAAAATGATATTGCAAGCATTCGGCACCTACTGTTGGAGCAATCTCCATGGGACTGCCATGCCGTTGTGGTAATTGTACAGCAACCAACTATGGCTTCATTAAAATTGCTTTTCAAGGTGGGGTAATGATTCTAGATGAACCACATAATTTAGTTTCATCTCCGCAGCAATTTTTAATGATGGAAAAAAATTGTGTATCTATGCTATGGGGGATTGCAGCAAAAGCTCTTTGTTGATTAATAATTCATATGGGGACGGTCGTACTTAACAATGTGAATACGAATTCGCGATTAAAAGTAAAATGATTGCAATTTTAATTAGATGGAATGATCACATAAACATCTTCAAGTTTAATAAGTTATGAGGTACATGCTGTGAGGCAAGGGTAATGGTATTTAATGCGGTTCTCATATTGGTACCTTTTTGCATAATAAGTGTTTTAAAATATCAATTAACGAGTCTCGTGAGAATATGTTCTATGGCTTTGGTTTTTGCTAATTTCTGCATTAAGCTGTTAAGCAAAAGAAGGAATTTGCATATAGCGATCAATCTGTCCTGTGAAAATTGAAATTGTGTTCAACAACATTCCAACTACATTTAGTCATAACGAAACACCTATGAATAAGATCTTATTAAATTTGAATCCTATCTGAAAGAATCAATAAATAAATATTAGGCATTAAAGCCAAAACTTTGATTCCCCAACCATTTGCTTGTGCGAAGTGAAAGGCATCTATAGTTTTAAGCCGACACCGAACGGCGAATTTGAGAAGCTTCTCGGGAGGTGGGACAATTGCGTGGAGGAGCTTTTTATTTTTTTTAAATAATGTATTTGCACTAATTCCGGGCGCAGTGGCTCAGTGGTTAGTTTGTCGAACCACTAATCGAAAGGTCCCTGGTTCAAATCCCGCCGGGGCCAAGTAACAGCAAGAATTTTTTTGTCGTGCCCCACCTCTTGTAAACGTCTGACAAACATCCAAGAGTATCAATTGTAATGAGAAGCTTCCCAAATTTGCCGTTCGGATTCGGCTTAAAATTGTAGGTTCGTTTCCACTTCATACAAGAGAGTGGTTGGAAAAGCAGGGTTTTAGGGCCTATATAGCCCTTAATGCCTTATATTCTTCGTTTA
The DNA here is from genome assembly GCA_949715645.1 of Portevinia maculata. Lineage (NCBI taxonomy): Eukaryota > Metazoa > Arthropoda > Insecta > Diptera > Syrphidae > Portevinia > Portevinia maculata. Next base: position 62,990,774 of record OX454525.1, on the reverse strand, counting down.
TTTTGTTCGCACTTAAGCGATTTATTAATACGCTTATAATCGCGAACGTTAAGGAAATTAGGCTTAGAAGATAGGGAGAGATGCCGCTGCACGTTGGTTTTGAATATTTGTAGATTATAATAGGTTGGACAAATGGAGCGTGGAAGAGCATTCCAAATTCGTGTTGTACGGCTAAGGAAAGGCTGACATTGATGTGCAACGTGCATTCCTCGTCTGTACCAGTCCTTTTGAATTAATATGGAAAAATGCCTCTGGCGGCATAAGGCCAGACCGGTGCGTACTCTCTATACACATTTAATCGGGGAAATAAGCCCCAAACGTCAGACTATTTTCGTTGGTCATCGTAATTGCAACGTGACTTGGAAATATCATAATTAGGCAATTGTGAATCCTATTCAACTGAGCGCAATCGAATTGGACCTCGTTGATAGAATATTTTATAACATTGATTCAGGCGTTTAGAACAACCGGAAACAGACCCCTAGACATTGTCTCTATACAACCCGAATCTTCTCCATTTATCTGTTGGCTATATGGAAACTTAAAAGGTGATTTTCCTTATGAGGGTCTGAACATAACCTTCAATCTGGATTCAATTTGTAACAGCCTCCTTGCCAAAGCATAAGCTTTATTTGCCCCTGCAAGACAATCCCCAATATGTCTATCGAAATACAGTTATTTGTCGAGCCAGATCCCAGATCTAACTACACTTCTCACCGCCAATGGCTGCTTATTTCGTCCAATTGCGGCCAATGTCTTTCAGTTTCTTTCTTCCCCAGGCCAAATGTAGTTTTTATTTACAACTTCCAGTCGTCGCAATATGACATCGATTTAAGGACCTAATCTGTTTGCCAAAAAATCATCGGAGTCCAACGCACTAACCAATGAGCCACTGCGCCCCCATATCTTACAGCTTGCGGGCCCGTTAATAATAAGTTCGTTTGCGAACTTTTTGTGTAGAAAAATGAAAACTGTCAAATGTCCAAAATGGAGAGAGAATCCTCTCATTTCAAAGAAAAGTACGCGAACGCTTTTGTGTAAAAAGATGAAAAACGTCGAAGTATGACTTGAAAAGAAGCGCCCGCTGTTTTTTTTTTTTTGCTGGCAAACTCATAGGATTTCATCACAGTTTTAATTTTTTTACCAGCAGAAATTCTGTGTGAAGAAAAATGAACGAAAATACATTTTTCTTTCGTTCATCTTTTTACCATGTTCTTAGTACGCGAACGCGTTTGTGTACATAGTTTTGCAAGAAAGTTAATATTAACTTGCGTTGGTCTATTACTTCGCGAACAGACCTAATGTCATGGCTTCGCTTTTTATGTATGTTCAAAAAAATTTAAAAAAAAAAAACAGAACAAGGCCAATCAGCTAAAAAATGTTTGTAAGGTTCTTCAATTTGAATTTTTTTTTTCATTTAATTGTGATGGATGCGAGAGCCCTCATTTACTCAGTTTCATACGAGCTTAATCTTAATTAAAAACGAGAAAAGTAAAACAAAAACAGTACGCTAATGGAGCTCAAAGAGGTACTTTTGGCCGGTAGATTACAGAGACGAGGGCATCATTAGCTATGAAGGTTAGTCTGATGAAAGACGAATGAAGAAAATAGTAACTACGTCCCTGCTTTTCTTTAAGGTATTTCAGTTAATGAGGCTTAGGCGGCTATGATAGGGTTGCAAGACATAAGCGTTGTTCCATTCTCACCGCATGATCGTCATGCAATACTATGGCCAACATTCTGAACACATGAGCTAACTGAAAAATAGTCAAAGAGCACGCGAACATAGTTATTGTTGAGAATTCTGTTCGTTTGACAAACCAAGTGGTAAATTCGTTTTCAGACTCTCATTAATATCAATATGAAAATGTAACTCTTGTCGCACAATATGCCAAAAAAGCGAAGAGATTGAACGATTGCACAATTTGAGGGTACAGAAGATATGGACGCTAAGTCGATTGGTTCGAAATATAGGACATGGTAATAGATTGCAATTTGGCTTTGTTCAGATCTTAATATTTGAGGCGGCAAATCAAAACACTGCCGTGGTCTTGAGTCTTGACGTTCAGAAAGAATTTTAAGAAGTTTGATTTCACTAGCTTAAAGTAGGGGAGAGTTTAATGGGCCTTTCAAAATGAGTGAGAAAAGTACATAAAGGAATGAAACAGATATAAGAAAGGTTCCGAGGAGGATGAGCCTAGGGCAAACACTATTTAAAAGTTTTTCAGGTAAACGTTGTCCCAAAATGTACCCAAGATTTGAATTTTGCTCCATTTGTGCGGTAAAGTGTTTCCAACGAAGAAAAAAGACAGTTAAGGGTTATAAAAAAATAATCAACATACGAAAGGATAACACATTAATATTTTATATATCTAACTTGCTGACCCGGCAAACGTTGTTTTGCCATATAAATTATTTCTAGTGAATATTTTGGTAGGGAAATGAAAAATAACTAAATTATTGTAAGTGTGTGGGGATGTGGTCTATGACTGAAAGAGGAATTGAGCGCTGTGGACGTTTTGTCCCTTTCAGAACATTAGCGGATATTGGAGAGCGTCGTATGAACGGTGTGTATCAGCAATGAACTCAAGATTATTCATGCTGATTTAGACATTCGAATTCGAACGATAGTTTGTCGAATTAGAAGAATTTGAATTTTGAGATTCGATCGAATAGAACATTTATTTGAGGAAAACCGGTATAATTCGAACGAAAATAGACATTCGAACGACTTGACTATTCATTCGAATCTCAAAATAAGCATGATTATTTCTTCTTCAAATCACGATTTGTCGCGTCGCTGTACGGTCGGCAACCATGATTCCAGCAAAGTTGTCAATAACAGGTGCATGAAATCCACGCATGTGCTCTCCAGCTGGTGTTTTATCAGGATTGATGACAATAGCGTGATTGTCAGTTTGTAATTTGTGCTCATTAAATAGAGTACCTCACGACAACTTCAGTAGCAAATGAACACAAAAAAAAACCAACAGCTGAATGAAATGAAGGAAAACAATGGCAAATTCGCATGGCGGGAAATACGTTCTTCGCGAATATTTCCAAAAAAGTTTATAACAAATCCAATTTTAACAAAAAAAAGTTTCGGAACTAAGAAGGAGTATCCAAATCCAAACCACGTTTTGGAATACTAAAAATCTAACAATATATTAAGATTCTGTACGAAAAATAAAAGTGAAACCATGACAATCGCGTTGCGGCAAAAAAATATTTTTGTTTGAAAACAAATAAGTTGAAAAGTTTTCTAAACAAACATTTTAGATATCTAAATACAATTGAACAGGGTTTTCGGTCATCATATTAACTGTCTTTATACTCTATTCTAAGGGTATACTAATTTTGACGCGAAGTTTGATATTGCCCGTAGACCCCTAAAAGTTACTATATTTATGGATAGTAATGTCGATCTAGCCATGTCCATTCGTCTGTCGGCAAAAATTGAGCCTTTAATCATATATACTCTCCAGGCCCACGAAATAATCAAGTTTAAGAATTTTTGAAATCCGCCCATAGACACGCTAAAAAACTCAAACTAAAAAAAAAACAATTTATCGAAAAAATCGAATTTTTAGCTAGAAAGCTGAAATTTTTTATGATCTTTTTCTCATAAAACTGCTCGGGAGATAACATTTCTAAAATCAGCCCACTGACACGCACACAATTAAATAAAACAATTTTATTGGAAAGTTTGAGCTAGGAAACTAAAATTTATGATATAGACTCCTTAGGTGTCTGATGGAAATAAGAATAGGATAGAGGATAGTTTAGTGTTTGTTTTGCTTTAACATACTTTCTCACGTTGTTTCTTTATAATTTGTTACTTTTCACCCTTCAATAGCTTCGGTTTGCACTTTCATATTCAGTTCATTAACAATCACAATGATTATTCCATACGATTTGTGCAAATTTCTGCAATTTTATCATTCAGTTTGTTTCTGTTGTTTATGACAGGGATTCCGCACTTCAGAAAGAGGTAGCTTGGTGAAAATGTCTCGCCGACGATGCGTCTGGCATATGGTGAATTGAAGTTATTGTAGCCGCAACGTGCATCCACGCCATTGGCGAGTGCGTTTTCGGAGTCCCCACCACCCATAAAGTAAATTTGTAAAAAATTATGTGGTTCATTCGGCATTGGCAGCAATGAGCCCACTTTGTGATAAACTTGGCCTTTGATTTTGAATTTTGAATGGAATTGTTGACCATTTGCAGCATTATTTTTAACTATTTCTGTTGCTCCGAACGATGTCATTTGGAAACATGAATTAAATGTTGACTTCAGGAACAGGTTAGAATCTGGATCCGTACCGATAAGTAAGCCGTTCAATCCAATTGTCTTTGTTTATTTCATTCAGCTCGTGCCTCTTGTGATTGTGATTCACGAAATTGTGCCATGCTCATACGCACATCTGCATTATCTTGTTGGACTCGTTTGTCTGATCTTTGGGCTCTTCTATTTCGCATGTCCAAATTGTTCCCTTTGCGTCTTCGCATGTCCAAATTGTTCCCTTTGCGTCTTGCTGGCATTGTTTACTACACACATAAATGGATTAAATTGAAGAACTTAATGATAGAAAACAGTATACTGGTTCTTTTATTATTTTACCTCCATTTCCGGTATATACGTATTTCTCTTTTATTTTAAATTGTTCCCCTTAAGATTTTGCGTGCACTGAATAAAAAACAAACTACTCGTAATAAATGATAAATCAGTTATCGATCACTGAGAGTTGAAGATTATTACAGTACTAATATTGCTATTAAAAAATTTGGGTTGGTGGTAGAAGTTTGAAAATTAAGGGTTATATACATTTTTGAATGGTAAATCATAAAAAAATAAAAATAAAAAATGTTGTCAAAAAAAAAAAAAAAATATTTGTGGTAGACCACCATTATTTTTTTTTTTTTTTTTTTTTTTTTTCGGGGTGTGTGAGACTTTCTGCACTGGAGCACTCAGACTCAATACTGGTCCATTGTACTACCAGGCAGACACACCACATTTTACTGTGGGAATTTACTCGTTTTTCTAAGAAAAACGAGAAGGCGCTTCAATGATAAGGAGCTTAGGTTTACAGCACTCACCATATCCGCACCAAATACCTGCCACCTGATACGAGCAAAAGCAGGACAATCACAGAGGAAATGTTCCGCAGTGTCGTCGCTTTCTCCACAGGCTTCGCAGTTGGTGGTGTCGCTTAGGCCTAGCACCTTAAGGTGTTTGGCAAAAGCGTAGTGTCCCGTAAGAATGCCAGTAGTCTGTCCGCAGTCCTTTCTGTTGAGAGACAACAAGAATGCCTCGGATTTCCCACAGACGTCGGGGAGCATTTGCTTAGTCTGTCTGCACCCTGGAGAGTCATCCCAACGGCGATTGTGTTCATAGGAAACCCAACCGTCAATGGAAGCCCTGGTTCAGGTCCTGAGAAGTCCCCCTCTGAGCCTTGTCTAGCAAGTTCGTCGGAGATCTCATTTCCCGTGATCCCGTTATGACCCGGGACCCAGACAAGTTTAAGTGAATTCAGCCTTAGGACCGAATTCAGAGATATCTTGCATTCACGTACTATTTTGGAGGTAGTTAAGGGTTTGAGTAAGGTCTTAAGCGCAGCCTGACTGTCGCTACAGACGCAGATACTTCGCCCCCTCCACCTGTTCCTCGTAACATAGTCCATGGCCATTAGGATAGCATAAGTCTCTGTTTGGAAGACTGACGCATATTTGCCTAACGGAAAGAAAAGTCTAACGTTATCGCTCTCCACGAAGACACCAGCACCATATCCTTGATCGGTGTTGGAGCCATCCGTGAAGATTCGACTGCATTCCCTTCTAGGTTCAGAGTCCGGCCAGAGCCAGTCCTGGACGCGAGGAAAGTCGACCTCATAGTTGCGCTTTAGCCGAAGTTCCGGTGTCATCGCATCAGACGGCATATCCGTAAGACAGGAGTCGAAGGACAACCGCTGCGCAAGTTCATCAAAACGCCAGTGCGAGATATACCAAAAACCACCTCTTGTAAGACGTGAGATAGCCTTGATTGTACAGCCCATGATGTAAACATCAAGGGGCGGAAGGTTCAATAGCGCATCTAGGCCGGAGCCAGGCGTGCTGGGGAAGGTCCCCGTACAGCCGAGACATACCTGCCTTTGGAGTTTGGCAAAAGCAGCAGTGACGTATTTACGCGAAAGCTCATTCCACCAAACAACCGATGCGTATGCTGTAAATGGTCTTATCATAGCCGTATAAATCCATAGGACTCTTTTCGGTGATAAGCCCCATGTCTTGCCGAAAATGCCTTTGCACTGCCAGAAAACAGATAGCGCCTTGGCAGTCTTCAGCTCAACATGTTTGGACCAAAGAAGTTTGCTATCCAGGATGACTCCCAGATACTTTGCTTCATTGGAGAGTTGGATTGTGACGCCTTTTAGCACTGGCTGAGTCAACCCGACCAGCTTCCTCCTTCTCGTAAAGAGAACAACCTCAGTTTTAAGAGGATTGACCGAGAGCCCATTCCTAGTGCACCATTCGTCGATCATTTCAAGGGCCGCCTGCGCATTGGCGCATACAGTCGCTAGGCATGATCCAACAGAAAGCACGGCAACATCATCCGCGTACGCCTGAGCGTAAATATTAGACCTGTTGAGTGCGTTCAACAGAGAGTCGATCAGCATACAGCACAGCAGTGGAGACAGGACGCCGCCTTGCGGGCAGCCTCTGTTTACCCCCGCCATAACATAGCGGCCACAATCCGCATCCGCAACCAACGTTCTATTCGTTAGCATTGCTTTAATCCACAACACCAATGGTTCATCTACGCCGTGTTGTCTGGCGGAGCTGCACATGCTATCAAAAGTCGCATTGTCAAAAGCACCCTCAATATCGATGAAAATGCCCATCGCGTATTCTTTTCTGTCAAGTGCGCCCTCAATTCTAGCAACTAGATTTTGGAGCGCAGTCTCGCAGGAATTTCCGCGTTGATAGGCATGTTTCATCTGAGATAGTGGGTGCAATCGCAAAGCAGTTTTGCGCACGTGAAGCTCGACCAGCCTTTCCAAGCTTTTCAGCAAGAAGGAAGTCAGACTGATTGGTCCGAAGCTCTTGGCGAGCGAGTAGTCACTTCTGCCAATTTTTGGTATAAATGCCACTCTAACTGTACGCCAGGGTGTTGGAATGTATGTCAGTGCTAGGACAGCGGTGAAGATTTTCTTCATACCATTATTACTTAGTGGTATAAAAATTAGTTATAAACCTATTCTCATACCTACGGAATATACATAAAAAAATTCATCAAAATCGGTCAAGCCGTTTCGGAGGAGTATAAACACTAAAACTGTGACACAAGAATTTTATATATTAGAAGAAATGAACAAAATAACGAAAGTTTTAAAGTTACGGCTCTCAATTTTTGTACAGAATATGGTCGTAAGGAATACCGATTTGACTTCATCAACTGTGGAGAGATTAGTTCAAATCAATTAGTGATCTTGAACACTCTGGTCGTCCATATTCGTTCAACACAAAATATGGATGCAGTTCGTGAGAGTGTCGCTGAGAGCCTATATGTGGTAAAGAATTGGTCATTTCGAGAAGCTCTCTACAGCGTATTCTTGCTATAGATTTGCATCTTAATGCAATCAAAATACATTTAACTGAAGAAATCAAGCCTATTGACCACGCACAGCGAAAAGAGTTCATTAAAAGGTTTGTGGAACAACAACTTTGTTAATCCTTAAAATTGTCGATTTTGGGTTCAGCAAATCCACGAGTGATTGTTGAGAAGCAAATGCGTCCACAACGTGTCACTGTTTGGTGCGGATTTTGGTATGGAGGCATCATGTGATCATATTTCTGTGAAAATTCGGTTGTGTGCCCAAATTGCAAGTAATGGATGTGGACGGCATATAGTTTCAACAAGACGATACCACATGTCATTCAGCGATTCAAAACGATTCATTTAGTTCATGAGTCATTTCCTGGTTGTGTAATTTCCCGTTTTGGTGATCGGATTTGGTCGCCCAAAGCATTCGATATATTTTTTTCTTTGGTGTATATTTGAAGTCTAAGGTTTATGCCAACAAGCCAACGAAACGGTTTCGAAAATCTCTGTTTAATGTTGAATATGAGATACAATCCCAAAATACTGCATGAAACCCCCAAGTCGCTCTAAAACAGTGTGACTTTCCTAGCGGTAGATCGTTAAGGGACCAAATTTGCACATCTGGAAACACCGATTAATTGCAATTCGACACTTATAAGCGTTTCATTAAATTAATCATTCATCATGGCGATGGTCGCATTCGATAACCTGCAAAAGTGATCCAGTTATATCGCGAAAAACTGGAAAACATGCTGTTTAAAACCTGAATCAGACTTCAAGAAGGATATACACTAGTTTTAAGGTCGATCCTATGACTTGAAGTCAATCTAAAGTGCATACAGACTGTTCATTTATTTAAGCCTTTTTGAATTATTTTAGTTGAATTATTTTAGGCACAATTCGACAAAATAAAAAAGCGAAATTTCAAACGATGCGACGCTATAAACGAAAATAGATTTAAAAGCTTGAGAACAATATAATGTTTAATGGTTGACTTCCATTGAATGACCAAAAGTAATGAACATTTCATTGAATGAAGCACAGAAAATATATTACAATATTTTATATATTTTTTCGTCTCCGGTTGTGTTGATTATGAAGAAAAGATATTCAATTTTTTTGAACATGTGTTTTTATTGTTGTTCGTTTTTATTTTCACAACTTTATTTTTAATTTTATTGTTCTATTGCGACGCGTTTCGGAGCTTGTGCTCCATCATCGGGCGTTTATGCTTTGTGACTGAATTTGTTTATTCTGATGTGTGGCTATTGGAGTTGTGTATGTTTGTCTTTTTTTGTCTTGTGCTGTTGATTGCGGTGTCGAATAATACGTTTGTTTTTATTGTTAGTTTATCGTTTAGTAGGTTGTCTCGTTTTATCTTGTAGGCTTTGTGTATTTCGAACTCTTGAAGAAAAGATATTCAATTTTTTTGAACATGTGTTTTTATTGTTGTGTCAAAAGAAAAATTCTTAAACGGATATTTGGTCTTGTGTACGACGACGGCGATGCAACCGCGAACTCTTTAAAATTAACCAACAAGTCAATGTAGTTTAAGAGGCTCTAACACGTCAACTGCAATGGCTAGGCCTCTTCGAGTAAATCGTCAATGATGCTCCAAACCCCAAACCCTCATGTTCAAGACGACAAGGAAAACCGAAACTCAGATTTGTAAGGCCAAACCATCACAGATGCCAGAATGGTTAATCTGGGTAGTATGCCTAGGATCACAAAGGATACAAGACTGCAGTGTCTCAGCCGGAGACTCTCCATGAGTCCGGACTCGTGAAATGAAATATATTATCAGCTAATTGTTTCAGAGTTACGAAATGATGTTGTTCCCAATAATCGACGGCTATTTAATCTATCTGTAATTCCGTCTGACTAACAAACATATTGAACTAAATCAGACTTATGCTTCCTAATCATAAATTACACCATTGTTATGGTCTCAGTCTTTAAACCTCTTATAGTCCATTAGCGATCACTCAATTATGGATTTCATACCCAAACTTCACATGAGATCTTAAATCTCCGCCCATTTTGTCGAACACTATCTGTCATATGGAACTCCTTCCGATTTGTTTTCATCAACAGTACAAACACGTTCAATTTACTTCACATTACACATACATTATCCACGTCCCTCGTGAATGGGTTTAACATTAGTAATTAATCTTCTTTAGTTGTCATATCACGTCGGCGCTCCGATCATCACACAACACTACCGGAGTGTACCACAAGTGCACCTTAAAGCCACCAAAGTGAAAGTGTATCTTGTCGAGCACAATGGGCAATATTGCTATGAACAATTCAACCACAAAGAAAAATTAAATTAAAAAAATTTAATGTTTTACATTTGACTGGCAAGCAAAGTCACTACGGTGGCAGTAAGTCTCTCTGACCAGTGGCAGATACACGATATGATTTTCGTTAATCATAATTTCATCGTAGATAATTCGATATTAATGAGATCGACAGACGCTTAGGCGGATGTGTCGAAATTTTCATTTTGATCAACTTTATTGCATACGACTGAATCTTTGTCAAAAAAATGTCATTTATTGTGATTAGTCGAATAAATTAAAAGTGATTTTCCAGTCTTACTGTGACACGAAATCAAGTTAAGTGCAAAGAGCTTCCGCATTCTTCGACGATATAATTGCAACATGTAAATCAGGTGAGGACAGCAACAATGAACTATCAAGTGACGTAAATTAAGACTGACTGGTCAGCGTGTGGAAATCATTAAGATCGTGTATAACCAAGAATATGAATGGTAACGAAATCATGTAGCTTGTAGTCTTATGCAAGGCGTTTAGGCGAACGAGATGCCTAGCCGTGGGGAATGAAATAGTAATTTCATTGAGTGCACATTAGAAGAAGTTATGTACTCGTAACACTTCAGAGCATAGTGGGAGTTAATTGTGCTGCATAAACTGGGTGGAATGTATTCTCAGGTATAAGAATGTGATTCTATAAAAAAAGCAAATAATATCTTTTAGCGACACGTGTCCTAGCCATCTCAACTGCTGTAATCGAACTTATTTAACCAACTCAACTTGCTGTACCCCCATTCTCAACTGCATAGCACAAGACCTTTTTTAAAACAACCGATGATATTTTTATCCGACCTTGTCAAGGTCAATGATGGGATAATGAGAGACCAGAAGAAACCAGGCTTACGCAGGCTTACCAGCGGTAAGCAGCAGTGAGCCTTCGCTTGATCATTGCACCGATGCCATTTTAAGATGGAACTTTGAAGCCTCGACAAAGTCCTACTTTATAATTAAAGCTGCTCATGGTGAGGTTTTTTGGCAATTCTTTATTGTATGAGGGTATAAATCGTTGACTGTAAATAAACCTTTTGTTTCTTCATTTCAAGCCAGATCCGTCCTTCCGCCTCCGTTTATGCATGCAAATGCAATGCTGACATTATCAAGTCAATAGGTATCATCGGCGTAAGCAACTTAAGGGTATTTTTAGGACGTTTTTCAATATGGCAACAGGCAGATAGATGACAGCTGACACCAATATTTTTGTTCAGTATTATTAGGCAAATCATCATGCAGAAACTTACGCCAGACCAGCAGGGTGCTTTTCTGGTAGGAGCGAACTAGAGCCTGAACCTCCTCGGGCGGGATGTTGTTATTATCCCCGGTGAAATAAGCAGAGGCAGGCACGATGTTTTTAGTGGCGCTGTCGGTTGGGATTTCTTCCAGTAGTGCATCAAGGTCTGTTATAATAAATTTTGGAATTGGTAAAAAGTTGATATTACTATCAATTATCCAAGCCGCCCTTAGAACTTGCTCCCCACGACTAAAAATCAACTTACTTACCCTATTCATCAGACCTTCGATTTGTCCGTCGACAACCCAAGGTTCCTGTAAGAGACCAAGGTTTACTTTTTCGTCTTATAAATAAATAAAGTAACAAAAAAATCTGACACCGTTGTCAACGGGTTCGAAGTTTCTATCATCACAGATAGTTCTAAAATGGAATGTGGAGAATGCTTCTTTTCAACGGAACTTAACATATCTAATTTGCTCCGTCTCACCAACTCATCCAACATCTTTTAGCCGGAGGTTCTGAATATAAGAAAAGTAGGTGAACAGTCAATCATGAACAGATTGACAGCCAAACAAAATATAGCTATATTCATAGACGGTTAAGCTCTTGATTTTGACACGACAATGTCAAAGTTCGTTTAGGACGACTATATGGAGGTATTGTAACGGGATAGGAGTCGTTTTGCTCTAGTTTCCCGACTATAAGAATAAAAAGACTAATGCCAGAGCCGGAAAATGGCCAGACATGGTTCCTTTCTTTGAGAATCATTGAAGTCGTTACACAGCCAGGTTTCAGGAAAAGAAAAATCCTCTTACACTCTACCTCGAAGGAGGATTCTAGGTGGCCGATCCTAATAAACTGCGTAATGTTGAGGTAGATATGGCTCATATTTAATTATCATAAAACACAGGACCTCATCCACAGAACACGTGCAGACGATTGACATCCGCCATAACACCTAATGCCGAAGCTGCAGGGAGACTTTGTGGCAGCTTTAGCTTAAACAAGACATCGCATGTTAGGCAAACCATCCGTTAATTAGCTTTCGGACATCTCAGGCGTAGCATTCAAACACATCCTTGACTTTCTCAACACCACAGATTGATTTCGAGTTTTACTTCCACTTCATCTCCCATTTTTAAGGGCTGGTGAGTAAAGTGGTCTCAAAACCATTGCATGTTCTTGACAAAAAGCCGGACACAAGTTACTTTTCGTACTTAACTGCAAAAGTAAAGTAAGGAATTAGTCAAAGTTTTATCAAAACAATTTTGTCAAAGAAATATAGTGAAATTGTTTATCACTGAACTTCGTAATATCAATCTTTTTTGCCATATAATTTCGGATTTAAAAAAAACTTTCGCAGTCCTTCAAATAAATATTGCTTTTTGAATTCCTATTAAATTCTCTTTTATTTCCAGGTATGTTGCCTCCACACTGACACGATAACATTTTTAAAATCTACCGCAGTAAGTTTTCAAACACATTTTTTATCTCAAACAATATAATGATTCTGAAATTGACCTAACCGCCTCCAACTGCTTAAAATATCCCTTCCAATATTTCATAAGAAACTTTATGGAAATTCCAATGATTTCTGTCTACATCTGTGGTAACCAAACTATTGTCCACAATCCGGCGATATATCAGCGATTTACAAATCGAAGGCTCTGATCTATATGGCATCAAAGAAAAAAATGGCAACCAAACGAAAAACCTTCAAAATCCTCCCATGGAATCATAAATTCCCACTTAGTCACCATGGACACACCTAATTCTATTGCCCACCGTTCCGGAAAGCGTGGCACGATCTTTCGAACTAGCTGCATCGCGCACTGAGGACAGATCTCTGCAAGTGCCGCTTCGTCAATCTGCTAATGTTACACTACTCGTAACTCGCTCGCGTATCTCCTTGTCAAAGGGGTTTTTTTTCTGCACGCCAGTTGCTTCGGCACACCACCCATTCATGTGGATTGAAGATCAACACAACAACCTCTGGCAACCTCTTGTAAATCATTCGGCAAAAATTTGGTCCGTAATGGACATTAAATTCTTAAGCCAAAATAATGGGTTGTATGTGTTTGTGGAAATCATGACATCAATATGAGTCGGTTTGGATAGATTCGCCTAAAACTGTTGCATGCGGAGGTGGCCCCCATTTAAATTGAACCTTGAGACCGAATCCACGAACATAAGTCAACAAAATGTTGCAGTCTCAGTGGCATTAGTGGTCAGAATAGTTCACAGGAATTTTGCATGTGTCGTGCGTCATTTTTGTCCGCCTGATGAGGTGACCCTGTATCGCCGATACTTGAAAAGAGGAGATTTTAAAAAGGAATGTCATATGTTAATGGACTGGAATAAGTACATTAACAGCAGCTGGCCCACTCAAAGTGGTCATTGATTAATAGACTCTAACTCCACATTTAAATCTAAGTGATTTGTTATGTTTCTATAGGAATAGATAGTTTGTTTGGTGGTTCTACTTCCGTATATATGTGGCGCTCGTTTAGTACGTTCCATTTAAGGTAAGCCGCATTGATAGCGTGTTTGAAATTGGCTGACATCAAAGTACGTTGAAATGTTGTTGCGAGCTTAAATTGGGAGCGCGTTTTTTCGTAAGCTATACATAGATACTTTGGGTCTGGGTAATGGCGCATTACGTAACTAAGTAACAAGATCAATTTAGCAGGTTTTACCAGTCACTTTTTTGCAAGATTTAAATTCTTAGATCATTTGGGGCAATTATAATGAAGTTGAACAGAAATGTTTGCTATCGATTGATGACTAGAAATAATTTAGCTAAATCGGTTACTATGTCAGTATAAGAGGCGACCAGTAGAACTTTAATTTAATGACTATCTGGTTGTACAATGTTGTAGAGGCTTGGAGTCTATACTTTCTAAATGTCTGTTTTCATACATGGGTAAAAAATTTGCCATTAAGAACAATGAACAACCAAATTTGTGGACTAACATTTTTGAATACACAATACTTAGGGAAGATAAAATATGCTAATGTACCTAGATCTTGAAATTATGAACGAAAATTCAACAACAAAAAGTATTTTCTCATTTTTGGAATATGTGATTGATTCTGAAAAATTTGTAGAAATAAAAATTGCAAGGCATTTGAAAATCATCGATTCAAAAACTATTTTATTATTTTGGTCAAGCCCGCCATTTTTTAAGCCAGGACTGATTTTGATTTTAAACAAATTTCATTCAGTAGCCATTTATTTCCTATTCAATCGAGAGAATACATTCTGCTATTAGTTTTTAACACACAACTTCGGGCATATGTACACCACAGCTGGATCTGATGAATGTCATCCGAGAGACAACGTTTTTTTGGGTCTAGTACGGTGCAAGTGCTCTATAAGTCATCACGAAAAAATTGCGAAGATTTCTAAATAAAAATGACACTAATAGTGTGCAATCTCCCCATTGGTTGGACGGATAGAATTGCCTGAACTAAAACGAAACACCATATACTATTTTTTCTTGCCACTGTGAAAATGTGTCCTAACGGCACGATCTGTAAACGACTGCAACTACTGACTCTGTCTTCTTATTTTGTACAAAGGAAAGTACTATACGCGAGACAGAAAATTAATATTCTATCATGCCGATGTCGCACACCATGAAGATCGTTGGGCGCCTATTAGATTATCTGCTTGAAGAAATAGAAACGGACTTGATAGTGCATCAGTATTCTTTGCTGACGATCAAGCTATCAAAAGCAAAATGAACAAGCGTCCCTGTAACGAGGACTTGATGTTTGGGTTGATGTTTTGGGGGGAATATTAGTCCGAAAAAAAAAACAGAATACTTGCTCTGCCCATTCTGACCTCTCACCCACTTCGACTTATTAGGCATTTATAGGAAAAGAAGAGTGATTCCTACGAGCGAAATGTTCAAATATCGTGGTTTTCTGATCAATACCAAAGCAACCTGTGATGACGACATTATTATAAGTGTGGATGAAGTGGCGGGAAAACACAGTCATATTTTATGACAGAAAAATGTCCCCTAAACTAAAAGTAAGGCCTTTCACCGCAGTTGTGCGCCCGGCGCTTAAATATGGTTCACAATGTTGGAGAGCGTACACAAAAATTTAGGGCAAACTAAGTACAGCTAAGATAAGAGAAATATCCTTCGCATGACACCGGCGTTACGAGGCTTGATCGAATAAAAAGCTCATGTTCAAAGGGGAGTTTCTGCCAACCCCGTCAAAAAGGCAATATCAATCAAAGTTCCTATACCACCGAAAGGGAGGCAGACCTTAAAACCCCCGGTTCACACATATGCAACAACACCAGCGCTCGATTGGCTCCATCAAGTGATTCAAAATCGTTATGCCTGCCGAATTTGTTTGAGATCAAATCGTCGAACCCCAGAGGCGGACCGATAGGGATGCCTTGAAGTGGGAGGGTTATGATCACTTGAGCTTAAATCATTACCTCGTCGTTAATGAGAAGTAGAAGAATAAAACAAACAGTAAAGCAAACAAATTAAATACAGGGGCCGAATAACAGTATCAGTTAACGAATGAGTCCGTACGTTATCGAATAATCAAATAAACGTATTGGTTCGATGAGTTACGAAGTATCACCTACAATTCTACTATTTTCAGTTATATTAGGATAAATCTATTACATTTGTAATTGGATTGAGAAATGTCAATTTTCTTTTGATAATCTTCTGCTCATCTTGATTTTTCAAATTATTTTACTGTTTATTTGGATATACTGTGAGATTTTGCTGGGAAATTGTTATTTATTGATTTTATTTACTAGTGGGCCTTTTGCTTTAATTTTCTTAAAAGCAGGGCCGACTCCAGCCAAATACGGGCCCTGTGCAAGATTTACAGAAAGCGCCCTATTTTCAGTTAAATGAAGTTGCAATATTGCAAGTGATGTGAGTTAATGTGCAAAAATTCAGCACGGGTGTGATGGATGTTGCTATTTTGGGCTTATCTGATCAAGTTTCTTGTTTTAAATGCAAAATGGCAGTATCCGCGCAAGGTAAAATTAATTTTTCTTACTCCTAGCAATTCGCCCCGGAATTTAACGCACTGTACTTTTGCACAGAAATATGAAATTTAGAATACAAAAAAAAAGTTTTTTTCCATAAAACCCTTAAACAAAACATAAACACAGTTAAAACAAAGTATGAAGACAATATCCTTCTTAAGAGTTCACTCAAACTTAGATTTTTACCACGCCCACATTTTTGTTTTTATATATTTATAACTAGCTGACCCATGCTCGCCTTGCTTCGCCAGTCTGCCACTTCTCAAATTTAAAACAAAATACTTGGTGATAAAAACTGATAAAGAAAACGTCGAGAGTGTCCCTTCTCATTATATGGATATACTCTCAGTGTGACTCCCTCTCAATCGTAATTACATTTCATATCCTATCTTTCTCAATCCCATGCGCCACAAAAAAAAACAAAACAAACTACAAAAGGTGCATAAAAAAAAGAAAGAAAAAGCACACGCACAAAAGGTACAGAGAGAGAAACAGATTTGTGCCGCACACACATACAAATTTTCCTCCACTCAACGCTGTGAAAATCCAACGATCTAGCTTCAATCGAACATTTTACTTTTTTGAATTGTATAAAATGTATAGTTCAATCAGGATAACCTATAAAGATGATTTATATCTTAAAATCTTTGTACATAATTGAACTTTATATTAAAAAAAAATCCTATTTCATTTGGATAAGTCATTCCAAAGCTAGGAGCTAGAAAGCATTCGAGAGTTACAACATTTCTTAGATATCAGCTTAGATCCTATGTCCATTCTCAGGCTCTAGACTAACTGTGTACCAAATTTCATTTAAATCGGTTCACTAGTTTGGGCGTTAAAGCGAGACAGACAGACAGACAGAGTTACTTTCGCATTTATAATATTAGTATGGATTAGCATGCGGTACCCAGCAAATGATTCATTTCCTGTTTTTAGGTGATACTTACTGAATAGAAGGATAGGAAAGAGGTTTGGTGCGATAGATTTTTCTCCTCCACAGATGGCGCCTAAATTGCTTTAGATCTGTTTTGTTGTTGTATTGAATTTTAAAAATCATGGCCCTGGTCGGGATTCGAACGCACGATCTTCACTACAATCGCACCATGGCCACCCGAAAATTCAGTGATAGGAATAGAGTATCCAACAGCTCGTCGAAGCGGAAAAATCAATGGCAGTGAGCAGTGAGCAGTTAGTGAGCAGTGAGCACTGAGGTGCAATCGGAATTGTTCTCTGCTTACAACAAACAGTGTGATTGAAAGTAGCTATAGCAAATAGCAGCCTTATTCTTATTCAGTTTACCTGCAGCTGCACTCTCTTTTTCACGTGTTTTCGTTTGTCTGTTTTTTTTTTTTTTTTTTTTCTTCTCTTACGTCAGTGTGTTCGACTACTTATCTAAAGGTCTCAGGTTCAACTCTTTTCAACCTCTTCCGAACGTCTGACAAACATCCAAGAGTATCAATCGTCATGAGAAACTTCTCAAATTTGCAGTTCGGATTCAGCAAAACTGTAGGTCTGTTTCACTCTGCACAAGCAAAATATTAAGAGAAGCTAGGTTAAAGGCCCTGTATGGGCCCGTCAACGCCTAATATTATTTTTTTTTCGAGGTTAATGTCGATTGGCCACCGAGATTATATATTTGACGCCATTGGAACTTTTCGGGCTACCCGAATGATCGTGTTTACGCGCACAGTCCTTAAGCTCTTGATCATTCGTAAAGTCACGTCCAAGACAGCTGAAACGTACGGAAAAGCAATTGAAAATAGCCTCCAGAGAATCGAATCGTGCACGCAGTCATGTGACATTTAAATGGTGTTATTTTCCACATTTAATAGCAATACCCAAACAATAAAATGAAAAAATCCTAAAAAATCGAAATCCTATTTTGTTGTTTTTTGTACGTCCGAAGCGAAATTGTGTAATCCACACGTAGTAGCTCTCCTCAAAAGAAGTCAACTGGAAATAACAAGCCTTGCCCTCATAGCTTGCACGTCATCAGACCATAAATTACGTTCATAATCGAGATTAATAAAATTGCCACTCAAGGAAATGTTCCACATTTAATCGCTGCTAGGGGCTCCTTTCATTACTAGCCACAATAATCCATAGTGCAAATATTAACCACAGCTCACAGATACATAATAACCAAAACCCTGCAGTGTTGTCTACCTCTTTTCCAAACCAATAGAGTGCACCCTTCAAATAGAGCACGAAACAAAAGTAAAAGCATATCTCAGTTTAAATAATCACCAGTAGATATCCAGATACACATGGGAGAGTGGAAAATATTCTGCTTCCTTCCGGTCAAGACCGTAAGCTTGGTATGCACCAGCATAAATGAGAAAGGTTTTTTCACCCGACCTATTACAATTTTTCCATATACGTAACGGCATAATGTTCGAGAAAACTATATCGAATGCACTGGTACTAGAGCAACTTGCACTTTCACAAAAAAAAAAAACACAATATCTCTGCACCTCCGTAGCACCCACCATAACAAGATATTTTATTCAAATGAAATCATATGAGTATCTTGCCAATCACAGTATCAGCACGTTTTTGGTGGTCAGCAGCAGAATTGAAAAATGGTCAAATTACTGGCCTCGAATGGATTTTCATCCAAAAGCAAATTTCCTATTTAATGGGCGACTTAAATTCACCTCCAGCAGCAGCAGTCAGCCGGTTGCTGTGGTGGCATTCTTGTTGTAGCGTGTTTAATGTGTGTAATCATCACCAAAGGAGAACAAGGCACCATACACGAAGAAGGCGATCTGACAGATTCAGAGCAAAGTCAATGAGAAGCTTAGGGTACAACGACGCATGAATGGCACACCATGCACCATGCGGCAGGCAGGAGACCTAAAGCCTTGCATGATGAACGGTGGAACGCATAAGTTTAAGATACAAATCTATACCGACTTTGGTCGAGGTCCAAAACCGGATCCACAGGCAGCCGTCGGTCGTCTCTGTGTGATAACAGGCTTGCATTTAAATTCACTTTCAGAGCAGTGCTCCGGAGGGGCTGAGGTCCGTCGGAGGATCGGAATATTGAATTGGATCATTCTGGCGTGCGGTTATGTAATCTTGCCAACCAGCAACCGTCGCTTCGGGAGCAAAACGTAAAGCCAAGAGCATTAAGACTGAAGTTTCCTGAAACTGAAATCTTGGTGAAAGGGTGGTGCAGTGCAGATGTGAAGAGGTATCTTTGGGTAACTGAGTTGGTGGTAGTGCCTAGTTGGACTGACGTGCAAAACAGCTGTCCGATTAGACTCGTTTAGTGTGACAAATGTAGTGCAGTGTGCTATGTTGTGGGGGTGGGCATAAATTACCAAGCCATTGAATTCGTTGTTCCATTTGGTGAAGGAGAGTTTTAATGTGTTGCGCTGAATGTTATCGATTTGTTTTACATGGACAACTGAGCGCTTCAGATGGTTTGGCGATGAATTATGTCATTGGGTTCGAATAACCATTAACGAGTTGTACTCCATCAAATGCATTTTAAACCATCAGTCAAGACCACCTCGACGGGGGCTTGCTATGCAGAAAGAGTTGGAGAAAATTGATGTTGTGCGGGTACTGAAATTCAACTACTTGTACTTACGAGTAAGTCATGATCGTTTCATGAAAATAGTTTTGGACTAATTTTGGCTTATAGAATTCAAACATGGTCGAAGGAGTTTTACTGATTGTCATCTGGTATAGTGTTTAAGATTTCAGTTGGACAACTATCCCTAAAATACGTACATGCGAAACAGTTAAAAACACGTATATCGCTGATCCTCTTAAAACGTTTTTTATAAATTTATTACCTAACAAATTATAACATACTTAATTCAAATTGGTAAAAAAAACTTTATGTGTATAATTTAATATTTTCACAGAGATATATTTTGTTAGTTATTTATTCATTAGTATTTATTTATTTTTGTCAATATTCAATTAAAAATTAATTATTTATAATAGTTTCTGGGAACAGTAGAGACAATCGACTCTATTTTAAAAGTTTTTTTTTTGAGAATGCCAGAAACACATCACACAAGCAACAGCAACACCGATTTTGACAGCCGAGGCACTAATTTAAGAACCAATGCCTTTCAATGCAACCGAGTAACATAGTGACAGCAACAACATTCCCAACTTTAGGAAAAGTCATTAATTCGCTGCCGCTGTGCAAATTATACCATTCTTGCGGCGATATTTTCAGTTTTCCCAACATTCAAATGCTTATATTTTGAGCGAATTTTCTACTTTGTTTGTATTTTGAGAGAATCTTTCTCTCTTGTGCTATATGCTTTTGTTGTGGTAATCAGCGATACCAGATATCTTCTATTTTTTAGATTTTAAGCTCCAAAATATGTACAAGACTTTTTACCTTTTATTTCAAGACTTTTAATATCGTACAATAATTGTCTGTGTCTTAAAATTAAAGCATCATTTCCTATGAAAGAAAAACGTTTCCAATTAATTCCATATCAATGTCAGCCCATGTACAACTTCTGTTATACTAACGTTTATATCACCACTAACATATGCAACTATTTAAATTTTATTTATTTATTTAAATTTTTATTTATTTAAATATATAATGTTCTCTGTACATATAAGAATCAGATTCTTTTAGCTTATACAGGAGTTTGTAAACAGTTAACAGCACAATAGCAATAATGAAAAATAAAAATCCGAAACAAGATTAAGTAACAGAAAAATTACAAAAAAATTACAACGAATACCATAGAGGAGAAGCTTCAATTTTGACTGGATAAAAACGAAAATGCAGATAATAGAAAATTCTTTCTTTGGTTGATTTTCCGTCTAACATTAAGAGGTAAATTATTCCAAAGACTAACGGCATGAACAAAAAATTGTCTACGGGAAGTTAAACATGTATGAACGGGCGGGATTAAAGAAAAGCTACGACTGGAAAGCGGAAATACGATTTTCTCAAATAAATAAGTTGGCTGCCGCGTATGGATAAGCTTATGTAGAAAAACGATTACTCTATAGTTTAGAAGACTCTGGAGATCGCATCCGAGGAGTTGACGGGTGAAAGTGGAGACGTGGTCGTATCGTCTGAGGTTAAAAACATATCTTGCAATTGAGTTTACTGCAACTTTAAGTTTCCTAAACGACTCTGAGTCGCAGTCAGCAAATAATTCGCAACCGTAAGTAAAAACTGGCACAATGAGTGCTTTAACGAGTCTTAACTTTGTTTTAACCGGAAGAGAGCCTCTGGTTAAGGACAGGCCACGAAGTGCAGCATATATTTTACCTACCACGCTGTTGATGTGGTCATTCCAACTAAGCGAGTTGTTAAGGGTAATTCCTAAATTTGTGGTTTTACAAGCAAATTGAATTGGCGTGTTATTAAGCAAGATTTTGGGGATGGACTGTAACTGTAGATGTCGTTTATAAATCGGGAGAATCTTGGACTTGGAGGGATTTAGGCTAAGATGATTTTGGGTTGCCCATGTATATACCGAAGACAGATCGTCATTGATTTTTTCAGCAGCCTCCGCCATACTCTTTATTTCAAAACTGTAGTAAAGCTGCACGTCGTCAGCGTAAATGTGGAATTTTGAATAACAGATATATTGAGACAAGTCATTAATAAACATAGAGAACAGAAGAGGGCCGAGGATCGACCCTTGGGGGACACCCACATGAGTGGGAAGATAGGCAGACTGCACTCCGTTGTAAGACACTGATTGGACACGACTGGTGAGGTAAGAATGTATGAGTTTAATTGAAGTCACGGAAAAATTAAAGAACATTGAAAGTTTGTTACATAACAGCACAGGATTTACTGAGTCAAATGCTTTGGAAAAATCTAACAGAGCGATCAAAGTCATTTGATCTAAGTCAATAGCCTCCCGAATATCATCGGAAACTTTGAGAAGTGCTGTAATGCAACTATGGTTAGATCGAAAGCCGGACTGTAGACATGTGAGTAAATTGTTGTTATTAACATGGGTTCTGATTTGCTGATTGATGATAGACTCGAGGACTTTAGACAGATATGGAAGAATGGCAATCGGTCTATATTCAAGTACATTGGACTTTTTAGGGATGGGTATAATTTTAGCTTTTTTCCATTCTAGTGGGTAAGACGACGAAATCAGTATCGTGTTGAAAATATGCGTTATATGGGTAATAATGAAAGGGAGAAGTATTTTTACAAAGTCTGGGTGAACATTGTCAAGTCCTACGCATTTTGATTTAAGCCCAAAAATTGCATTACCAACCTCAATTTCGTCGACAGTCGCCAGTGAAAAACCTTCATCCCTAATATTGTTAACGGAGAACTCCAAAGAGCTATGGCCACTAGAGGTAGAAGCGTTTGTAAACTTCCGGTTTAACTCATCTATATCGATTTCGTGGTCGCCAATGGATGATTTTTTAGTTATTCCCAAAGTGCGGACCTGTTTCCACAGAAATTTTGAGGAGCGGTTTTGGTTAAAGACTCCTGTGAAATAAAGAAGCTTTGACTTTTTTACAATGGCGGAGACTCTGTTTCGGGCTCTTTTAAATTCCACGTACATCTCTATGCAACCAAACCTTCTCCAACGACGATACAAATTGTCTCTTAGGAGTATGGCTTCTTTAACACGATGTGAGAACCAGGGGCATCTAGCATTTTTAATAATGCGCGACTTGATAGGAACATATTTATCGAAGAGGTAATTGACACAATTATTAAATATGATCACTTGCTCATTTACATGTGGTGTTCTGTAAATGTTGTCCCATTGAAGGCTACCACATTCAAGAAGTAGACTATGAAGATCAATGCTCTGAAAATCACGAAATTGGTAGCTGTAAGATTCATTCGAGCTAACGTCTATATTCAGAGTAATGAACAGCAGGTCGTGGTGAGAAAAAACAGGAAAAGTTAGTTGGCTATAGAACTTTAATAAACATTGATCACTAAGTAGAATAACATCAAGCAGAGACGGTCTACAATTGGGCATAAAGTGAGTTGGAATTGTGGAATTGACAAAGAAAAGGTTTTGTGAGCACATTGACGATCTGAGGTTAGAGCTAGATGACGGATTTAACAGATTAATATTAATATCACCACATAAAACGAGCTTAGGGGATAATGGGGAGATTACTTCAATAACATCACTCAGAGTGCGATAATTTGCTATGTTTGGTGGCATGTATATAACTCCAACTATGCAACAGTCGTTCCCATTTAGGATTTTAATAAACATATATTCAATATTATCAGAAATCGCTGATTGTAATACAACGACAG
Source organism: Portevinia maculata (assembly GCA_949715645.1). NCBI lineage: Eukaryota > Metazoa > Arthropoda > Insecta > Diptera > Syrphidae > Portevinia > Portevinia maculata. The sequence goes on along the minus strand of OX454525.1, from coordinate 62,967,317 downwards.
ACTTTATTTTGTTTTTCACATAAATGGCAACACCACCTCCCATTCGGCGATGGCGATCTGAACGATAAAGTTTATAACCTTTTGGACACAACAACGCATCACCAATATCACAATTGAACCACGTCTCAGATACGCATACTATGTCAACTAAACTACTCTCGAAAATCCATTTAAACTCATCCATCTTATTAACGAGACTTTGCGCATTAATATGGCACATATGAAGACCATTATGACGTCTGCACAATAAATTCAATAAAAATTTGGAGTTTTCGTTCATACCGATACTAATTGAATTATTAGACAACAGAAAACCAAGACAAGAAAAAAAAAAAAAAAAAAAACAAAGAGAGGACAAAGCAAGTAAATGGGAGTAATTGAAGATTCTCTTACAAGTTTGAGTCAAGTACACTAATTACTCTACGATATTCTGATTTATAAAAAGAAAAAAAAGTGAATAAGACAAATTGTGTAAAGATTAAACTAAGGGAAAATATTTATATATTATTATGAAGCTGCGATTGTGTTGTGTTGTTGGTTTGCAATTCGAAGGCTGGTCCAACAATATTTTTGAAGTCAACCAAACATGTAATTAGAGTGGGCGTCGATTCGTCTGTTGTCGTACGAACAAAAACTTGGCCGTTAACGGTGTTGACCGCAGAGAGGAGAGAGCGATTTTTCAGTCTAAGTGCATGCCGTTGCAACTGGTAGTTCCTTTTGGTAAGGCTTTCATTAATGTAAAAGCTTTGAGATGAGTTAAAACCAATTTCGGAGAGCTTCAGTGGCGATTTTCTTGCTGTGCGATGTTTGGTGGCAGCTATTAGCACGCTCTTTTTTACTCGTTTGTCTGCGAACTTAACGATTATGCAAGCATCGCGTCGTGGGGGTCGATGCAAATTATGAGCCGGTGTCTTGGCGCGGAAGATTTTAAGCAACTGTGGTGGGGTGTTAATTTGCACAGCTGCACATATATTATTAAATATGCAAGTGAGATCCTCATTTTCAGTTTCTGGTACTCCCGAAATGATTGCATCGGAGCAGAATTTTTCTCGTTCGGCCTCGTCAAGAGAACGGTCTAAGCGCTTCAGATCGTAGCTGATATTTTTGAATTTCTCTTCCAGTTCACTAACCTGATTATTTAATTTTGTTTCCAGTGCTGAGAGCTTTGATTCCATTTGAAGAGAGAATTCTTCCATCCACTTCTCAAGCTTTTTCTCTAATCGGGTCCATAGTTTGTCGGCAATACCCGTTGTGTTGATTCCCCCATCACGTGGAGAATTGGTGCTTTGATGGCGAACACCTCTCGTCTCAATTGGCATATTGGGGACAAAATCAATTTTTATGTTAGGTACTTGATTATAAGAGTTGAAATTCAAGAACCAAAATGGTGTGGGTAATAATCAATCAACGAACAACAATTTCGACTTATTAAACGCGTTTGTACGGATGGAATTGCAAAAAATTGATGGACACTTTTACAACACTACTGACTATTGTGCATTCTCGTATTCTCGTATTTGTTTCATAGTAGTTGTTGTCAAGTTTACATGTTGTCATATGCGTTATTAAGTGAGCCCCTTAACATATTTGTTTTTTTTAATTTGCCAGATTGAAGATGAGATTAAATACAACAAAACCATATTTGACAGTTTCTGGAATTCCACACACATATCTTCATTATACCCTATTCTAGGGGTATATTAATTTTGACGCATAGTTTGTAACATACCTTAATATTGCCCGTAGACCCCTAAAAGTTACTATATTTATGATCAGCATCGATAGTAATGTCGATCTAGCCATGTCCGTCCGTCCGTCCGTCCGTCCGTCCGTCCGTCCGTCCGTCCGTCCGTCCGTCCGTCGGCAAAAATTAGGCCTTTAAACTGGACCTAGAGAGCTGAAATTTTAACCATATACTCTCTAGGGTCCCGAAATAATCAAGTTTAAGAATTTTTGAAATCCGCCCACAGACACGCCCACAAACTCAAAAAAACAAAATTTTGGAAAAAATCGAATTTTGAGCTAGAGAGCTGAAATTTTTTATATATGATCTATGGCCCATAAAACTGATTGGGACATAGAATTTTCAAAATCCGCCCAGTGACACGCCCACAATTAAATAAAACAAATTTTGGGAAAAATTGAATTTTGATCTAGAAAGCTGAAATTTTTTATATATGATCTTTGGCCTATAAAACTGCTTGGGACATAAAATTTTCAAAATCCGCCCACTGACACGCCCACAATTAAATAAAATATTTTTTTTGAAAAACCAAAATTTGAGCTAGGGAGCTGAAATTTTTAATATATACTCTCTAGGGGCCCTTTATGCTCATGTGTAAATATTTTCAAAATCCGCCTACTGACACGCCCACAATTATTTTTTTTTTATTTTTGAAAGTCCAAATTTGAGCTAGGGAGCTGAAAATTATAGTATATACTCTCTAGGTGCCCTTTATGCTCATACTTAAATTTTTTTTAAATCCGCCTACTGACACGCCCACAATTAAATAAAACAATTTTATTGAAAAACCAAAGTTTGAGCTAGGGAGCGTTTTTATTTACAAAAGCTTAGTTTTTTCGATAAAATCCTTTAAATTTTTGTCACGCCCACTTATGAGATATAGGAATAAGAATAGGGTATCCAACAGTTCGCCCAAGCGGACTGTAGCCCGCCCCTATGTTTTTTTTTTAAATTTATTTTAACTGTCATCAATAAACTGAAGTGAATAATAGATTCACAATATGTTTAGTAATATACAGCAATTAACATTGGCATTTCTGGCAATCTCCTTTCGGGTTCTGTTTCTTAGATCGTGAGTTATTTTTGTGTTGAAGCAGGGCCATATCTTCCTGGATATGACGCAACTGCTTAAGGTGCCCCATTCGGAGTTCGCCCGTGAAAGGTAGTACTGGGATATTTTTCCTTTGACAACTCCAATAGAGAGAGAGACTCTCACTGCAAGGGAGCTGTCAAGGATAGAGCCATGCCTGGCTTTTTTATTCCCGCTATGTTACTTTGGCCGGGAACTCTGGTCGCTTAGACAAGTTATTGCGTCTTTACACTGCGCTACTAATTTGGATGATGCGGAGTGTGAGTCGAGAGCTTTTATAGCTGCTTTGCTGAGAAGATACCCGCGCCGGCTTCGCATATTCCATTTTCGAACCATCGATTAAAGCCGCTACCTTTTTTTTATAATTAGCTTACGCTAAAGGGATTTTTTACCGTAAATGTTACAGTAGGTACCCTTATTGTGCTATGAATACCGCTCAAGCATTTGTGAACAGCAAATAGCACCTAGCAATGGCATATTTCATTGCATGCTTTTCGGTGCCACCTGCTTTAGAAAGAATAGAGAAATAGGAAATAAGTGTTTTAGTGCAGTTGTATGAATTTTCTCCACGGGTGTGGTGTACGTATATACATTGTATCTAGTAAACAAATTACAGCTGAATAAGATCACCTGATAATTAAGATTTTTGGCCAGGTACTGTACACTACTACTAGGGAACGCTCCTTTTTCAATTCCGTCCTGGATGGAAAATTGATTTGGACGGCTTTAAACTTTATGCTTGAGCATTGTGTAGTCAATGGCAGGTGCAGCAAGATCCCCGGGTACGAAGTCAATCACCTTTCTGTGACCAAGGGTTTGACCAGAACCCAGATTCCCTACACTACCAGATGGAGTAAATCTGATGTGAAGGTCGAGAGGGAGGAGTTTTAGAAGTACATTAAGGCCATCTGTCCGACTTGACCGGAGAGCCCCTGTTGCACCAATACAAGCCGACCTCTGAACTCGATTGAGTTAAGTGACGTTGTGAGCTTTGCTTAGGGCAGGCCACCATACATGTGACCCGTAGGTGAGACTGGAACGTATTACGGCTGTGTACATCCATAGCACCATCTTAGTGCGGAGTACGCACCTTTTGCCAAAAGTTTTGCTACAGTCGTAGAAAGCGACACACGCTCTGCTTGGTGTTCTATAATTGGCTTCCAGTTTAGATTCGGATCAAGGACAATTCCTAGGTATTTAGCTTCCAATGATAAGGAGAGTGTTTGGTTACTGAGTCGAGGGATATTAAAAGTCGGTATCTTTTACTAAACAGCATGAGTTCAGTTTTACTCGGATTCACGCTTATTTTGAGTTAGTACGTCAAATTTAAAAATGATTTGAAATGATTATGTTGAGCCAGATCAATATTTGGTATTGAAAAAAAATTGATTTTTTTATTGAAAGTTAAAATCAAATGTGGCAGAACAAAAAGTATAATAATTAAGTTGGCGCAATTGGTAATATTCATACAGTGACTCGCAAAATTAATATTACAGATTTCACAAATTATTAATTCAATCTTTCGCAAAGCAAAACATTTTCCAAAATTACTTCCTGCTGTACTTGTGCCAGCCGGAGACAATTTCGTCAAATTGAAAAAATTAATGTCGTCGAATTTGATAAAAAAATGGATGTTGTTAATTGTTTTCTGAAAAAATGTTTCAGTACTTCGCATATCCGAATGTTAAAGATCTTATTGTCAGTACGTTATCGCTTTCACATTCCTTTGAAAATGCTGATAGAATATTTTCTGCATACAATCTTTACAAAGGATTTTTTGCGCCTTAACGACTCGAATTGCTATGATCTGGACAGAAGCAGTCAAATTTTAAGCCATTTTTATTCAAATATGTATAAATAAATATGTTTCAAAATTAAAAACAGCAATAACATTAATTATTGAGCAATATTTTTTTATCGATATGTGATTCATGATTTAGGTATCTACATTATAAGTTTAATTTAAAGCACTTAAAAATTGGGTTAAATTTTCTTCTTTTGAAAAAACTTAGAAAAGAGATTTTTTTATTTTGTGGCTGAGCAAGTTTTTTATGTTAAAAGTTAGTGACTTGACAATTATTCGCAATAAAATCAAGAAAGTTTCTATGGCACCAGGTTTTAAATGTATTTAGATTATGTTCGAGAAGATTAGAGTCGGAGGCAGAGGATACGCTTTTTTTGTCATCAGCCACAACTGATATAAAAGAGTCTTTGATGATACGGTCGACATCATTAGTTGTGAGAATAAAAATCATTGGGCCAATGTGCCTTCCCTGTGGGACACCGGATGTTGTTAGGAAGGGGTCGGATTAAATATGACTTTATACAGGCTATCTGTTGAGTTATAGTGAGCCCATGCAAATGATTGTAAGTTGAAAACCAAGGTTTGCTTTAATCGGTTGAAATAACATCAACCTCAAGAGTGCATAGAATTACTGAGACTAATTCTAATAAATAAGTGGTGGTAGCTCTTCCCTTAAGGAAACCATGTAGGTTAGGGAAGAAAATTTGTCTGCAGTGAAAGAGTAGGGTATCGTAGACACTACTTTCCAAAAAGTTAGGAATGCATCTTGCCGCTTTCAAAAAGGTCAGAAGACAACCTTTTTGAAAGCGGCAAGATTCTAAGTAGGAAGAAGCGCTTTGGGCCTTTTCTGATACAAAAGTGCATTTGGCTAAAGTTGTGAGAAGAGGGTGTTGGCTCATTTATATATTCACTGGTAAGTACGTTGGACTATTGATCGAAAGGTCTTATTTTAAATGTTTTTTTTTCCCCTCATACATCGAAAACTGGCAATTGTCATTAGAAGAGTCAAATTAGCCTTTCGGAGTCGGGATTCTACTGTCAACACGCAAATGTTTGGAAGAGCTAAGATTAAGACTCTGTATGAGCCAAAATACCCAATATTTTGTTTGTTTACTTCGCATACGCCTGTTCATGTTGCATGATTTAAGTTGTTTGTTTGTGTTCGCTATTATTCATCGGTTAATTGATTTGCAGCTTTGCTATTTTGTACATCATACTCTTTAATACAATCTAACACGTATACCCGTAACAAAGCTGAAAATAGTCTCAATTTAAGTTGCACCCTTTTCGTGTCACAACTTGAACTCAATTCATCTACCGACTTCTCATTAAATCCATTTAGACTGTGTAAAAACTTTTCGACAAAACGATCGCAGTACAAGCACGAAACATTTGAAAGTGCTCCAAATTCAATTCGAACCAACCCACTGCAACAGGTCTATCTAGTTCACCAGCACCGTGGCCACATGTTTCCCCCAGACTCTTCATAATTAATCACAAACCATGTGAATTAAATAAATTTTATTTTGTGGTTTTTCTGAGTCTATCTCCTACAAGTAGCTTGGCTCGTTTGCAGTAAATTTTCGGCATTTACTTCAACCAAAATCAAATTTATTTTGATGCAGGTGTAGATCCTTCTCTGCAGGCATTCCAAGGTGCAAAAAATGAATTATTTCGATTACATAAAATTTCCTTAAACTGCAGCCTGCACTCCACAGTAGTCGATGATTTATGGAAATTGTACCTCCCTGTGAAGCTACCTGTTTTGTACTACCGGATGGCAAAGGCTCCGCTCCTGTGCGCCAAATACCTATACCGGCCAACATTCGCTAGATACCAATAATGACGGGTAAATTTGATTTGTGCGCTTGCTCACTGATTGTATAGCCCCCTGATTTATAAACACTTTTGTCAATACAAATTGATTGTTATCGAATTTCTAGTAGATTTACTGTTATTAACTCGTACTACCAACTGACTGATGCGAGTTGCAGCTATTTGATTTTGAAAACAAAAAGTGCTTAATTTATGGTCCAGTTGTTAAGTAAGAAAAAAATTATTAAGTTATTGATATTGGAGTTTTTACTAGGATACTACGGTAGTGAATTGTTTCCCAATTATTGGATTGCGGTTCAGCTAATTCCGTCATTTAAACAAAGTTTTTACAAATTACAAGTTAGACCATCTAAAAGGCCATCCTCCTATTTAGCCATTTAATTTAAGCTTAGCTGGAGCTATTAACTTAAATTAACGCTGACACTTGTGCATTCGCTTGTAAGTGATGTGAGCTCTGCGTAACACTTAATTTCAGGTCTTCATGCCGACTTCAATTAAACAGTTTTAAAATTTGAAATTATGGGTTCACTTATACAAAGCCTCTTATAAGCTCATGTAACCAAATCGGTGATTTAAATCCTTCCTTTTCGAGTAGCGAGATAGCTGCTGACAGTTTTAATTCTATAACAAGTTACATCTACATATGCATTAGCGAATGGTGCTTATTTGGAGCAATTTTGGTGCCTTGGATCTTGTTGGACGACACAAGAACTGGTCCTGAATTATGAAGGCAATTTAAGCTGGTTTTAGTAAGTTATCAGATGCGAGCAGCAAAGTGAAATATATGTGTCAGCGAAGTAATATTTGTTCAAATTGAAAATTGTTATTTAATTGCTCAATTGAGCGAATTTAATTATGGCGTCGATTCGTGCGTCACTGGCGTGGATGTCGGTATGTATATTATATAAGTTAGGCAGGATGGAACGGTTTACTTTTTTTTGATGCATCCTGCGATTCTTTCAAGTCTTTCAATGGTTTATATTATCAGAACATTAAAAACCAACTGGAGCATAAGCTTTGTTAAGAGCTAGAGGAGAAAAAGGCGAGCTAAGGTAGAAATCACATCAAGGCAATTGCTCCATTCATATGAGCGCTCCGACACCTTTTACATCTTGAAACTGTGGTTGACACGACTTTCGTGTCGTAAAAGGAAGACTAATCAAAAAAATAATTGTGGGAGCATGCATGTGTCGAAATGGTAAAATAAATAGGAAGCTTGTGATTGGCGTCGATAGACCTGCCAATATTCATGGCCCATCTTGATCTTGGGAAATTCTAGCGGTCGTTTCTTATTTATCCGTTATTTTTATGACTTACTCTTAGGAAAATATGTACCTGTTCACAGGTAGTAAAAGTTTCCGGGTATACAATTTAGAACAGGTGTAAAGACTGAAAATCTATTGCAAAATGTATGGCCTCATTCTTGTGATCGCCAATGTATAGGTATAAAGCATGTATTCTCTTCCTATACATAGTGTAATAAAAACCACCTCTATTGCAGGATTGGAGGCGAATCTCAGTACAGATGAGCTATAAGATACCTATGGTCGACTTCGAGGGCGTCTTTCAATTTGCCCCCAAACGAAAAAAATTGCTGAAAAAAAAATAACGACTCATGTGCGTAGTCGTTAGCAAAGAAAACAAATGGGAATGGTTGGGTTAGGGGCTTTTTTATAGGCGCAGCCATTTTCTTAAGTGTGAAGTTAGTAATAAGTTTATTTTTCAGAGGAAGAAGCATAGATCGCAAAGAAATCTACCTCACGTAACGAGAAGAATCCAGAACCCATAGCAATTTTTTCCCCCAAAAGCATGATATTTGCCATTTGTATGTTTTATTACATTCCGCCGGTGCCAAGTAACATCTTGAGTTTTTTTTCCACTGCTCGATCTCTTGCGAACGTCTGACAAACATCCAAGAGTATCAATTGTCATGAGAAGCTTCTCAAATTTGCCGTTCGGATTCGGCATAAAATTGTAGGTCCCTTCCATTTCGCAAAGAAAGTGGTTGGAGAAGCTAGGTTTTAGGCCCTCTATTGGCCGTTAATGCCTAATATTTTATTTTGTTTATGTTTTACATATATTCGCCGATAAGGAATTTCGAGAGAGTATGTGGTGTGGTGGTGTGCAAGTCGACTATTTCGTATACCTGTGTAGTGATTCTGAGTCTACTACTGATGGATATGGAAAACAAAACAAGAAAGACGACGATATCTGTAGAGGCTGCGGTTACGAAGAGATCAACTAGGAGAAACCTCACTATCTCAGCGTCTGTCACCTAAGGAACAGAACAGAACACTTGGAAAATAGTTCTTCCAAAAGAATCAGCAACATTATGATTATTCTTGGAGTTTTCTGTGGACATAAGAATAGCTAAACATATTAGGCTGACCACAAGAAGAAGGAGGATGCGGCGAACCGCCAATGAATGGTATCTGAACAGGTTCACACGGTCCTAAATGAGGTTTTGTAGAGGCTGCTCTGCATGCATTTTAATGAAGCCCATCAACAGTCAAAAGCTCGATGCCTCTGCTAATCTTATGTCGCCATCCATTATATCAACTATGTAGCTCTCAGGCCCTTGAGTGAGCCAAGTTGCAAAAAAAATTATTATACAGAAGCCATTAAGCTAATCAGTTACTAAACGGTTTTTAAACTGTTATTCTGGTATGCGAAGTCAACTGTTAGTTAGACATCATCATAGCCATTGGCTTAAATACGAGTAGCATTAAATACCTCTTCCCATGTGAAGCCATCACTTCACAAAACGAGCAATAATTAAAGGGTAATCGGTCGATTAATCTCTTGGCAATGATTAAATCAAAAACGAAAAAAGTTAATTGCCATTACTCAATTATTTTCATCGGTTAGTGGAGTATGCAGACCTTTGAGGAGGGCAAGTCTTGAAGTGTTGAGTCTTGGAGAGGAAATTATATAGTTTAGTTAGTTTAAAGTGCGGTGGCGTCGTTGTAGAGGTTATTCTGTTGGATCCTTGTATCCCAGAGTTCATCCCAAATGGGGATCAACAGACCACGCCATCCATTAACGAAAAGCACCAAAAGCAGAATTTTGACTCGCAGTACAATGGAGCATTAATCGAGTATGAGTGCTTGAGGGTTTGGACTTCCTTCAACATAAAATTTTTTAAAAATTGTTTAAAATGAAGCTATGACAATACAATTTTCATGCAATATAGCTTCTGGCAAATATTAGCGGAAATAAAAACTGAAACTAGGTGACTTTAATTCTGCAAAGTTTTCGCTTCCTTGATTTATTTCATAAGCTGTTACTCTTCGTGATATTGGTTGAGTTTCAAATGTTGCACAGTCTTTGAAATTTGCCAACTTTTTCCATGTCTTTAGGAAACTTTTTGAAGCTTCAGCTCAAGACTCATTTAATTGCTTTATTCGATGTGAAAGTGGGCAGGTATCATTATCATCTATTTTAATCAATGACTTTCTCTTTAAGCACTCCACTTACGACCATGGGTATTACCATTTCGAACTTCAACATTTTCTGACATCTTACCACGAAGCACCACCTTTTTAGTGACTAGTGCATACCCGTTCTTAACCTTACCAAACCTAACACCTCACATTAACAGGCCGCATGCATGGCCTTTAACAAACTGGTAGATGGTTTGTAAACTAGAACACGTTGTTTCGCCTACTGCTACTCCTGCTGAAGTGTTCAACACCTGCATCCATCATTCTGACTTGACTTAACTTCTTCGGATCAGATTTTCATCACATGTCCTCCTGGGAACAGGTGCAATGCACACATCGTTAGCGTCCACAACGAAGGCTTTTCGCCGCCTTTGTGCCACTTCTGATTGACACACTACTGGCTGTGCTACCCGATTAGGAAACATTTGAACCACCTCAATCATCAATGGTCGTGCTTTTGTTGTTTGGAGTTCCAGTGTGCTAAATACGTTGTAAAACATACTCCAAACCAGCCGGAGAGCTCTACAATTCGGGGAGTGTTCATGGATCTATACATTTCACCTCTCACATGAGATGGACACATCAATGGAGTACTCAATCTTGACTTCAATCGCAGCTGAAATCAACGATGCATTTCCTTGGTCTCCACTAGGCTTGATCTACTCGCGCTGACCACTCTTTTGGGCTACTGTGTCGATATCATTGTTTATTGAATCATTTATTAATTCATTTATTTTTCTCGTTGCTAAGATAGTAATCGTATCTTTTGGTGATTTTGTCTTATCGTTCCTTATCAGCTATCTACAGAGCCGAATGTGGTAACGGAGTGCTGAAGGGGGCTAAAGCATACAACAAATGCTCAGTGACATTTCCCCATTTTGCTACTTGTAAAAGTCATAGATACGGATCGGTTAGTGGTGGTGATAAATGAAAGCATTATTCAATTAACTTGAGGACTTGCGAGAGGTGAAAATTGTGGACTCATAGCAGCCTATCGCTAGGCAATTAAGCCTATTTCAAATGACAGGTGGTTTTAGCACAACTATATCGATCTCTCCGTGTTGTATTTTGAACGTAACGCTTCGTGTTGTTTAACCCGTCGCTTAATGATGTATCTGTGCACTAGTTCCAATCAGTTAATGTGTTACGTATATACATGACTTTTGGCGGAATCGTAGTGGCAATAAAATACAACTTTTTTAACTATCAATTTTATGAGCCATGACCAATATAAAAGTTTTACTTTGTTGGCTCCTTATTATTTATTATACACACTTTTTAGGTTACATATTCGACACGGGTTGACTTTGGTAATAATAACACAAATTCAAAGCTGCAATTAGAAATAACCGCCATCTATTGCGGAAATGTAGTGCTTATGAGCGTCAAGTTAAAGAAATGGTGAAAATAAGAGTCTACTTTGGCTGCGATTTAAATTCAAAGTTAGACTATTGTACGGTAACTGATCCACCGGCTGGTGTTAATCTCTTGGTTGTAATGGTCTATCATTGTGGAATGAGGGTACATAGTTGCGTAAACTAAACTATATCAGACAAATATGCATATCAAGCTGAAAAGTCGCAGCTGTACAGATCTTCAATTCTGTCAACAATGCATCTGTCACCTTTTTAAAGTACATATTTTCATCGTTGTTTAGTTATACCAATTGATTCGAGGATAATTAACTGGCGCCACACGTTCGTTACGTAAAATTAAGTCAGAAAATTATCCAGATGCTACGCGGGCGCTATAAATCGCCGTTTGTAGCAAGTTATTTCACAGAACAAAACCAGTGCAGCTGTTTTATATTTAAATAGTAAAGACGTTGAGTTTGGTATGGAGTTACGAGATTCTGTATAATTTGAAATACATCCAAAACCCTGGTTTCAAGTTCGTATGTATCATCGTATAGCTCTGTTTGTAAAGATCTCCAACGTAAAGAGGCACAAAGTACATTGATTATCAACAATTAAAACAATATTAGTGGTAGAATGCGACTATGCCTAACCCCACTTTGAATCTCCAATGTCATCTTGAACTGCACTTGTACAACTGCGTAGGTGCATCAAAATAAATTTGTTTAACCTGCACAAGCGAGCTAGGATAGATTTTCTATTGGAATTGTCATAGGCGAGGGTACTATTACACTTGTTTGGTGGTTTATATCCTTCCTCTGGGACAGATATCAAAAAGATCAACTTGTTCAGAAATTGTCTTCCTCACAGTCAAGTTTAAATGCGCCAAGCTGCTCAGATGAGGTCCCCAAGTTATCAGCAAACGTTGGGGCGTTAAAATAGGAGATGCTGACTTGTCGTACTCTACGCCTATATCGGTACTTGGAGTTCGTATCTTCCAACGGTATTAACAGCAATTTCGTTATCGGCATCCCAGCTGTTCCGACTAAAAATATCGACAGTGCTACCGGTTTTGGATTACTTTGTCACTGAATCCAATGGTGGTGTTGTTGCGCTTATGTAATTCCAGAATTGTTAGGCCTTTGACCGATATGGTATTGACTTTTGGAACTTTCTTTCCTGAACAAGTCAAAACCAACTGAGCTAGTTGCGGCCCATGTTTTTAAGATGGGCTCTTTAACGTCAAGGCTTTCTCTGGTCTTTAAACCTCTTACTCGATCACGGTTTGTTACTTCTGTTTTCATGCGAAAGCCCCATCATCTAATTTTGTATGCCCTATTCTAAGGGTATATTAATTTTGACTCATAGTTTGTAACATACCTTAATATTGCCCGTAGAACCCTAAAAGTTGCTATATTTATGGTCAGCATCGATAGTAATGTCGATCTAGCCATGTCCGTCTGTAGCCAAAAATTAGGCCTTTAAACTGGACCTAGAGAGCTGAAATTTTAACCATATACTCTCTAGGGTCCCGAAATAATCAAGTTTACGAATTTTTGAAATCCGCCCACAGACACGCCCACAAACTCAAAAAAACCAAATTTTGGAAAAAATCGAATTTTGAGCTAGAAAGCTGAAATTTTTTATATATGATCTATGACTCCTAAAACTGCTCGGGATAAAAAGTTTTCAAAATCCGCCCACTGACACGCCCACAAATAAATAAAATAATTTTTTTTATACCTAAGGGTATATTAATTTTTGAAAATCCAAAGTTTCAGCTAGGAAGCTGAAATTTATAGTATATACTCTCTATGGGCCCTTTATGCTCATGTGTAAATATTTTCAAAATCCGCCCACTGACACGCCCACAATTAATTTTTTTTTTTTTTTGAAAATTCAAAGTTTGAGCTAGGGAGCTGAAATTTATAATATATACTCTCTAGGGGCCCTTTATTCTCATGTGTTATTTTTTTTAAATCCGCCTACTGACACGCCCACAATTAAATAAAACAATTTTATTGAAACACCCAAGTTTGAGCTAGGGAGCGTTGTTTTTTTGATAAAATCCTTTAAATGTTATATAACAAAATATGTAGAGCGTTCTTAACAATTCAACCATACTTAGACTTTTGTCACGCCCACTTATGAGGTATAGGAATAAGAATAGGGTATCCAACAGTTCGCCGAAGCGGATTGTAGCCCGTCCCTATGTTTTTCTCCACATAATGAGGGTAAAATTCCAGCAGTTGAAACGTCAAAAGCATACGATTGATTGGAATGCTGGAAAACAAATTTCGGGAGCTGAAATCCTTGCAAGTGTTAAAACTGCTAGAGGCCAAGTATTTCGTTACAACCTGCGTAGCTCTGCATAACCATACTATTTATTGTGAACATGCTCCTGCTGTGCATAATCAGGAGATTGATAGCAAAAATCAGTTTGGTAGTCCACTTGAACATCTAGAAGAAGTGACTGTTCAAACTCAAAGAGCCAGCGCTAAAGCGATATAATCCGTTCCCTTTCAATTTCCATCTGCTCTTCATCCTGCCTCTTTTTTTAGAAATTCTATGATTTCGTTGTTCCTCGTTGTTCTATTTAAGCGCTTAGCATTTCGTAATGGCTGCGATGTAGGTGCTGGCGAATTTTCACCATCTTCGGTATCAGGGTCGTCTTCATACCTATCTTTCAAAGCCGAAATCAACAAACTTCTAGGTGGATCTATGTGTGGTTTTTTCCGTAAGCTTCACGGAAAAGCTCGAATTACTCCCACCTTGTTGCATCCCGTCCCGTTTTTAAATTCTTTTCTTTAATTCGCTTGTACGTCAATAGCAGATTGTTCCATTTACTAAAACTTTTATCTTTTGTATAACGGAACTCCGGATTGATTTGACGAGCTTCTTCACGTACTTTTCCCCACGGCGTCAATTTTTTTTTCTTCCCGAGATAAAATCCGTTTCAAATTTCAATCGAATTGAAATAAGAAGTTGTATCTCCTGATGCGTCCAAGATCTAGCATTTCTTAATTTACAGAAATTAAATTAATTAGTTTTTTTTGTTTGTTCTAACTTTTACCTTACTTCTTCTTCGCACATTTTTTTCTCAGGCTCAAACACCGTCCACAAAGTCAACAAATGAAAACAGCAACACGATTTTGACATTTGCTTAATTTTGCATATACATATTTGCAAAAAAATACTTCCGCTACTGCGTTTGAGAATTGTTTGATTTATCGTATATTCAATTCCGAATGATATGCTTTGCATACTTTGCGCAAAGTTTGCGTTTCCGAATAGGCCCTTTGTTACGTCTGCTACACACGTAGTGAATACAGAAAAATAATAGATTTTAATAAAGGGTTAAAGAATTTCGAAAATAAAGTCCAGAAAGGACTAAAAATCCGATTTTGAATTGAATTGAACTAAATCAATAGGAAAATAGTTTGAAGAAAATCCGATTATCAGCTTAGTCTGTCCCGTCTTCCCTATCATCGCAATGCCATGTTTGATTAAAATAACGAGATTGATTTTTATTTACTAATTCATTATTCGCTCTTATAGTAAATTAAGCTTAATGCAAACATAAAATCTTTGAACTGTGTCCCTACAGCTTTTAAATTATTATATTTTTAGGAAGGATATAACACGTGCTGCAGTTCTCAGATTCGAGAGCCTATCGCTTCGTTGTTCATTTTAACTGGAGTATATCCAGCTTCAACTCAGTAAAGAGCAGCTATTGACCAGCCATGATTTTCGTCATATAATCTTTTATTGGTTTGTTTAATGTTTGATTTTTTGCTTAGACGAATTCAGCAGAAAACAAAACAAAACTCAAACATCAAACTTCAAAGTGACAAATGATATATCATTTGACAGTTGAAAATACGTCTATTACAATTAGTTTCATTAAAAACATTTACTACATTCAATTAAAGTAACTCCTACGTACGTAACATAAAGAGGTTTTTCTAAGAAAGTGACATTTGGCCATCCCTGCCCGTAACCATACGCGCTCATTCATTCAGAGTGGATAAATAGAAGAAAGGAAAATTGGTTTGGAAAATTAAAAATAAATAATTTGCACGGCAATAATGAATTCAAGACTTGCTTTTGTGAATACACTTCTAAAAACATATTTTGTTTCACAAAACAGAAACAACGCCACCAATGGTTGAGCATTGTGTATGATTCCATATATATTCCAAATTTGACATTTAAATTAAAGGTTGATATAAAAGTGAATATAACGTTTTATTGAAACTTGCAATTACAAAATCTATCATTTTTATACATACTTCCACTTGCCAAAACGTATCGAAATTGTAAGCGCAGTTTTTGATAAATATGATATTCTTCAAAATTTCAGAAACTTTTCGAAACAAAAATATATAAAAACTTTGTTTGAAAATCTAAATATGCGAGTTCGTTCTTAGTTGAAGCACAAGCTAATATATTAAATTTACTTAAAAGCACTTTAACCGTTTTGTAAAAGTACGGTTATTCGGGTTTTTCGGCGAAAAAAAATGCATTTGCAGAATCTAAAATATCAAAACTGATTAAAGACGTTTTTGAGAAAAGTAGGTAACGATTTCGAAAATGTTCGAATCTGTTATATGAATGAAAAAAATTATTCCAAAATTTTTAGCTAGTATGTAAATTTTCCCCATAAACAGCCATCAGTGCCCTTGAAGTGAGAGTCGTTCATTTGACCTGCCCAATTCATCAAGTCGTGGACAAAAAAATATTCCAATATATTTACATACCAGTCTGGTTTCACTTTTACTGTGACATGATTTTCTTTAAAAAAAAACCACACTGTAACTTTAAGTGAATCAAAAGGCCTTGATGCAATTCTCAACCACTCAAGTGAAAATGATATTCATCACTAAGAAACATCACATGCGTTTCTTTGAGAATCGAAGTCGCGTTCGGAGAGTTTCTGCACAATCGCCAACTTCTACGGATGGTAATAAAGGTCATCGTGAAGAACTCATATCACGAACAATTGGAAAGGGCAAGGCAGACGCATGTTTGCGCTCAGGACGCCTTCGTGGGGTTGCAGGATTGAAGTTCTCTCTCTGCCTAAATATTCTTTGGTGATCTGATGGGCCGAAGGGCTCCAGTTCTTCGTCTTGTGACACTTGCAGTTTGGCTTAATGTAGTGACCCATGTAACAATTTATTCCCGGTCCGGAACAGGGACCAATGGATCTACATTGCGATTTCGACATGCGCTACGACTTCTACAGACTAAACGCCCAGCATTTCAAATAAGTAAGTTGTGTTGCCGCACCCTGTATTTCTGTTTGGTGCGGTTTTGGGCATCATTAGGTTTTACTTCTTCATAAAGGAACGAGGTGTGGCTGTCACTTGAACAGAGCTAATTTGAGTAATATTGCTTTTCATTTTATACGGAAAACCTTCTTCTATTGATTAAAATAAAAAGCAGTTTTCGAAAAAAAATATCTTGATAAACCAAAATGACGCTCTTATTGAAAACCCCTGTATTTATTGCTATAAGACCCTTTACAGTCCCGCCAATCAAGTTGTGTAAGCCCCTTCTTGAATTGCATAACTCCTTTACCTGATTAAATAGTCATCCAGCAAGAAGTCAACACCATGTAATGCGTGTCACAAAATGTTTATGGAGACAACAATACGGGAATTTACACGATTAGGCCGTCATCCAAAACGAGTGCCTCTATTGTCCAGATGCTGTGTAAGCTCAAACATACTATGCAATTCTACTCCTAAGATCGTAACAAGCGATCGCATTTTAAATGGGTAGTCTACATTAATAAATGGCAGTAGCGCCAGACCGGCCTAAAGCCAAACACCCAAGCAAGAGTAGAGATTATGTTGTCTAAACGCAATTGAGGTATTTTTTTCAACTAAAAATGGTACACATGTAGCTACGTCTAAACCTCTGCCGTTTGAACCGTACAAACTCGAGACCATAACATTGTCGGTTTCCTAAGACTCTGCTAGTTCCATGGCAAACAATATATGCAAATCCGCATATTGTTCTGTTGACACAACAAACAAGGCAAATAAAAAGCTCGTCTAAACGCATTCACCACCTTCAGCTGGGTGATAGCATAGTTAACGTCACCATAATGCTGCCAAGACTGCTTGTAATCTTTTGACTTAAACGCTTAATTTATGAATTCGCTTAAATGGAGCTCTTGCCCAGGAGCAAGCTTAATACCGCAGTTACCTGGGATACAGTTTGAGTTTGCTTTTAAATACTGCGCCTAAATAATTGTTTGAGCATAGCATAGCTAACCCGACCCAGGCGATGTGTTACAATATCGCATGGGCACAAGATTATATATTTGGTCTTAAATTTGACTGCGCTGCATACAGTGATGCTGAGATAGCAGAAGGCCTTACCTTTGGTTTGTCGTATTCAGCATGACGGTGGTGGCGGTTTCTTTTTATCAGTCCTTTATCGATTTAGTTGGAGCGCGTGAGTGTTAAGAAGGCGCTTAATGTAGTTTTGTCCGGTTATTCGAAGTCGTAAAAAGTTCAATTAAGAAATTCGGTTTTATGATCCTAAATACACTGCACGCAGCGGTGTAACAAATTTAATTGTTACTGCTGTAGCTAGCAGATCGGTGTTTCTTTAATTGCAAATGGACATTTGATGCTTTTAAATAGAGGCTTTTACTAGAATAACTTTGACAGCGGCCTGACTTAAATTGGGTTTAAATTTATTAAAAATGTAATAGGAATAATTGTGGTTGCCAAAGTAGTCCATAAGGCAACGTCCGCGGAAGCACTTACTCATAGCAACGGGTTGGACTTTAATATTCAGTTTTACACACCAAGTTATAATAAAGATTTTACTAAACTTTGCAAAATTTAATAAAATTTCAAAGGTTATAACAATACACACATTGTATAAGCTTAGCCGTTAGATAGTTTTAAGGCCAAAAGGCAAGTGTTTTGAATATTATAGGCTAGTTAAGAGTGCTAGTTTAAAGGGGCCTGTACGAATAAATATGTAAAACAACCCAATTAAAATTGAATTAAAGCTGAAGCACGAATTTGGTCTCAGTCAATCCGTTCAAAACTAATTCCCTTTACGAGAAGGAGGGGGCTGACCGGGTTGACACAAGCAGTGCTTTCTCCGCCATATGTGCATTATTCATCTGACTTTAGCGATACTACTAACTGCGAAGCCTGTTGCGATAGTGACGAGAGTGCGGAACTTTTTTTCTGTGATTTTCCTGCTTTTGTTCGTATCAGATGACAGGTATTTAGTGCTAACGTGGTAAGTGGTGAGTGCTGACAATCTAAGCTCCTCATCATTGAAGCGCCTACTCATCTTTCTCATAAATATGAGAAAATTTCATTGACAGTGGAGTGTGTTCTTGGCAGTCTGAATCTGAAAAGAAAAATACCTTCTAAATTGTTCCGGTCCTGGAAATAAAAATCAGATCCACAAGGTCATGCCTTAAAAGTTTCCAAATGGGCTTTCTTCGCCTTGCCTTTGAAATAACTCCCACATTGCTCCTTCGATCTTAACCAAAAGTTCCTTTAATATGTACTTCGTAACTGAGAACATGCAGTGTGTTTCTTTATTTTTTCCGGATAAGGAATAGAAAAGAAGGAATTTTCGAATTTTGTATCCGGAATATCCAGAATGGAATGAATAAAGAAACAAAAATGGACTGAACAGAATGACAGCCATTTGGCTCATGACCAGCGTTGCCACTTAGTTCAAGAACAAGTACAAAATTTAGTACTTACAATGAATATATGTTTTCTATTTATTGAACTCACATGTGAAATCAAAAGATAAAATCTACAAATTTATTGATAAAAACCTGAGGAGGTACTCGTATGTTAAAGCAAAAAAAATGATATAAAAACAGTGAATATGTTGACCAAAAGGGATTGTGCATGTGCAGCTCCTGATGCAGCAATTTAAAGGTATTTTAACTTTTTTCTAATTTTTGGTTACTAATTAATCGTTTTTTTTTTGTTTGTACTTAGTAGTATTAAAAATATGTATTTAGGAAATTTGTTCAACCTAATTTGTTTCAAAAAAAAAATATATTTTTGCCAAAAGTTAATTTTTATTTCTCGTACACAATTCTATATTATTTTTTACGTTTTACTATTCAAAATAATGTTTAGATACTTTGTCTTAATTCTGGAGCGCAAAACTCGTCTCCCGCCATAGAAATTCACCAATTTGTTTATACAATTAATCAGAAGTTTTTTTTATTTTCACTTGACACTGAGGATGTCACCAATTACTATTGTGAAAATGTATTTCATCTGACGTTTATGTTATTCAAATCTGTTATCTCTGGTTCGTTCGTTATGCTTAAGTTAAAATTTATTTTAATTTTGTTGTTAATGAGTTAATGAAACGAAAGCAATTTATGAACTTTTTGTGTTGTTTTGTTTAAGTTCATGCATTTTGTGACTGCTTTTTGTTCATAAGATTTATGGTAGTGAAGTTCCAGTGATTGTATTCACTCAATACATACTTTTTTTATTTTCTCAAAAAACAATTCTACTCACGACATGTAAGTCTACACAGCTGCGTTTCTTAACGAAGTACCCAATACATAAAATATGTTGTCCTTTCGAGTAAGGATTTAGTACGAAGTAAAAAAAAACACGCACCTATATAGTATGGTACTGCATTATATAGCATTAGTGGCAACGCTGCTCATGAAATCGTCTTGTCACAAACATCTATCCTTTCATGCATTTTTTTTTTTTTTTTTTTTTTTTTTTTAATAAACCCAAGGGCAGGCACTGCGACCTGAAAAGATCTTTTGTGCCACAAGGTTGTCTTTACGCCAAAAGGCGACTGACTTCCCTAATGAAACTCAGCACGTCTTTGGTGGTAGAGTTGCGAAGCTCTGCCAGTGATAACATCTCTCTGTGGAGAAGGCGTCGTCTCAACCAATGTAGAGCCGGGCATTCACAGAGTATGTGTTCTGAGGTCTCCTCGTCCTCCATACAGAATCTACATTCTGGCGTTGGACATAGGTTCATCTTGTTGAGATGATATCTCAGACCGCAGTGGCCAGTGAGAAAGCCAACCAGCAGTCTAATGCTTTCCTTATTTAGAGTAAGGATTTCCTTATAGGAGTAGGGCTTAATCAAGCGTTTAGACTGTCTCAGACTAGGGGCGCTTACCCAATGTTCAAGGCGAGTCTGTTGCTCCCAATCTTTGACAAGCCCTAGAGCAGTAGTCCAGTTGACACTGCAGTACGGTTCTGGACCGACAAAAGCGGCTTCAGAGCCAGCTCTGGCAAGCTTATCTGCAGCTTCATTCCCTACAAAACCTCGGTGGACAGGCACCCATCCGAGTTTAACTTTGTTGTATTTAGCTAGCTTTTGTAAGGCGCAGCAGCAGTTTTTTACAGTCAGAGAGTCTATTGTGTTGGACGACAGTGCCTGAAGTGCCGCCTGACTGTCTGAGAAGATATGTATCTTTGCGCCCTTAATTCCTTTGTTGGAGTTTAAGATAGCGCAGATCTCAATGGCATGGATTTCCGCCTGGAACACTGTGGGGTACATCCCCATAGGTATCGAGATCTTGGTGTTGGATCCAAAGACACCAGCACCAACTTCATACTCCATTTTTGATCCGTCGGTGTACCATACCAGACTTTTTGGGTCCACAGCTGGAACTCCCGAGACCCATTTAGAACGGTCTAGTATTTCTACCTCAAATAGTTTATCGAAACTATATTCCCTTACCATTAAGTCAGGGATGGTGTAAAACATATCCAAGTTTTGGGTAGAGTTGAGTATCTTCAGGTGACCCACATGGTCATTTGAGTTATACTTATATTCAAGCTGAAGCTTAATAGCGCATCTGGCAGCCGTCTTCTGAATGAATGCTTGTAGTGGTGAGAGTCCAATTATGGCTTCAAGTGCTACCGTAGGGCATGTGCGCATGGCACCAGTTATTCCCAGACAGGCAACACGTTGTAGCTTTTGGAGTGGAGCCTGTTAGCCGTAGTACGTTCAAGTACTTTTGGCCACCACACGATGGAGGCGTACGTGATGATGGGTCTAACCATCATGGTGTACATCCAGTATATCATTCTGGGGTTTAGACCCCAAGTTCTGCCGTATAGGCGTCTGCAGGCCCACATGGCTCTTGTGGCACGCTCAGTGGCGGCCTTTACGTGTGAGTTCCAATTTAGTTTCCTGTCCAGGATGACTCCCAGATATTTGACCTCATTGGAGTAGCTCAGGGGTGTACCATTTACGGTGATCGGTTCGAAGTTAACCAGTGTTTTTCGCGTAAAAGGTACCAGGATGGTTTTAAGAGGGTTGATGGAAAGTCCTTCCTTAATACACCATTCTGAGACATGTAACAATGCTTTTTGCATGCTATAAGTAATGGTTGCGCTACGCTTACCATTAATAATTATCGCCAGGTCATCAGCATAACCAATGGCGTTAAAGCCTAGTCTAAGTAGACTGACCAGTAGATTCTCGATGACAAGTGACCACAAGAGGGGAGAGAGTACTCCTCCTTGGGGACAGCCTTTGGCTGCTGTCACAGACACCGAATTACCTCCAGAGGAGGAGGTAATTATACGACTTTCCAACATGGCTCTGATCCATTGGTTCGTCGATACTACGATACCTTTATTACTGATCGCCCTGGCAATCGAGTCGTATCCGGTATCCTTTCATGCATACGGGAGACCATTTTAAAAATGTATTTGATTCTTTAAATCGTTAAAGGAAATTAAAAATATGTAATAAAATAAATAATTAACTTGAAACAACACATATAAAAACACATTAAATTATCAATAAATCATCCATTTCATTGTTTGCTGTTGCTTTAAGTTTTTTTGATCAAGTGCATCTGTTAAGCATCTGTCAAACAAGAGAATATTCCTTTTATTCCACCTTTCTTTATTCCAAAATAAATGAAAAAACAACGAAATGGATTATCCGGAATATTCCATTGAATAAAGAAACGTAAATGGCTCACTCGGAATATTCCGAATGAATAAAGATACACACTGATAATGTTCATGTTCTTAACTTTTAAGTGCATACCAATTTTATGGGTAAGCCGATGACTTGGTTGTGATACAAGACATTTAAGAAGTGTAGACTAAGCATGCAGCGGTGGCAACCCACTACCCACTAAGGGTGGCCATTGGTGCGATGGGTGTGTAGTGTATTCACTCAAGTCATTGGCAGGTCGTGCGTTCGAATCCCCACCAGGGCCATGATTTTTAAAATTAAATACACACAACAAAACAGATCTCCCTAAAGCAATTTAGGCGCCACCTTTGGAGAAAAAACCCCATAGCACCTAAAAACAGGCAATGAATCATTTGCTGGGTGCTACTTGCAGCAACAAACAAAAAAAAATACCTGTGCCGTGGTTACATTAAGCGTACTGTATCAATTACACAAATCCCTTTAGCGCACGTCAGTTATAAAAAAAAGGTACAACATGTAATTTGAAGTATTTTTTGGTGGTCTGAATGTTTTCTTTAGAAACCATCTCAGAAGTTAATCAACCTCTTCAAAATATAATCCACATTTGCTCCGCATACCACATGATTGACCTAACGACTGCTTCAAAAATTTCATACATAATGAACACGCTTCGCGATTTTCGTTTTACCCAAGATTCCTTTCCAGTTACAATTGGTTGCCTGTTTTGGTTCCTAAATTTGGTTCTGGGAATTTCTCTTGAACTTGCTCTCTAAAAGATATCTGTAAGGTGATCAGCACGCCGAGATATTGGTACTCCTTGGCTTTTTCCAGCTCCTTATTTTGACCGATCAATTTTTCATCCATTGCATAGCGCCTCATGTCTTCAGTCATCCTCGGTATGTTAACTTCCCGCCGAGCAGAAAAATGTACCAGAACTGTTGTTCGACTGTAACTGTTACTCCACTCTGCTCCTTTCTAGGGGTATTGGAAGCGTGTGCGCACTGCTCCTACTCTAAATTTAGGTGATGCTTGTTAGAGAAAAGATGTTGTCACCTGTGGAATAATCTTTGTGAAAAACGGCTTGACTCGCTAAGGCTGAAAAAACACCGGATAAAGCAAAACGTTTTTGATTCGATAGTCAAAAAAACATTTTTTATTTCAACACACACGAAGCGAAACAGAATGTAACAAAACAAAACGTTTTGTTTTCGTGTTTCGTTTGGTGTGCGTTGAAATAAAACAAAATTTAATTCGCGACTTGCTTTTAGTGTTGTTCAAAGTGGACTCAGACGATGAAGTTGTGCCAATCTTACATACATTTTTTGAAGCAATTGAGGAAAAGAACGCAAATAGCAAGATCAAGTCAATGCGCCTTTAAAAAAGCATTAAGAAAAACCCCACAATCATTCGTCTTACGAAGGAATCAAAATATTGTTTTGCAAAAAACAACAGGTCAGCTATCGGCAACGAAACACATTTTTTGTTTTGCTTTGGTTTTTATGTTTCGTTTCATTTGGTGTGTGTTGCGCCATAAGAAAGTAGGCAATTATCGTCAACGACGCTGGGTCGAAAAAGTTTTGTTGCATTCGGTGTGTGTTGCTCGTATACAATGGCATGTATTTTCGACAACCACCACCGAAACACTTCGAAACAAAAACGTTTGTTTTGTTTCGTTTTCTTTGATGTGTGTACTCTCATAAGAAACAATGTTCTCTAATTTCAAAAAAACACGTTTTGCTTTATTCGGTGTGTTTTCAGCCTAAGTAAGTAATTTTTGTTTATCAAATGTTTAGGACGTACCAGTCTTCATCTTTTAGTCTGCTTATAATGTAATGACTCTACAGCGCGAGCATTTATCAAACTAGAATTAATCAGAAGATATGGAAAGATGACAGTGTTCGCTGATTATAAATATTTGTAGACTATAATGCGAAGAAAAAATCGAGCTCGCAAGTGTTTTTTCACTTTCATACTATTCGGCTAAGGAAGGAGTCTTTGTTCTTCATTCTATATCCAAATACATGCTTAAGTGTGAACTGATGCGCAATCCTTGGATGGTGGGTTATTGCGGTTGAAATATTATGCGTGTTCTTGGTCTATTGGTACCGGCCTACTTTTAAATCCAGGAAAATCTCAAAATATCAAAATATCTAAAGGAAGTTTTGATCCAAGCACTCTTCCTATCATACGGCTACGTTTACGAAACTGACTTTAATCGGTCCGCTGGAAGTATCATTATTATCGCTCACCTCAGCAACCTCTTGAACTCATCCCGTGTATTTTTCATATGTGCTGTTAGACTCTGGAACTCGCTCCCTTCTAAAATCAAACTTATTGTTAGATTGAAGCAGTTCAAAATGCTATCTTCCTCCACTTTTTGAATCTCTGAGTTCAACCCTAGTCCTCTTCCAATCCTATTCTCTTTGTTGCTGTCTTTCTTATATTCATGTTATTTAATATATATTCTAAGAGTATACTCGTATCATACCCAAGTTCTTTGAGATGTTATCTTACTGTACGCACCATTACTGTTAATTACATGAAAATTAATACAACAGTCACCAATGAGTTTTATCGCGCATTTTTGAATCCAGTGAAGTAGCTCTAAATAATTTATTGATGCGACCAGATATGAGCGCCGTACTAATGCCTCGGCCGGATAAACGCCTTAAAAACTGTAGCCAGATCAGAAGAGGTGAAATATTTCTTGCATCGCTGTAAAAAGGTTGGTGGTCGCATTTAGGAAATATATCTCGCTATAGTTGCTTTATTCGTTGGGGTCTTCTTTTCTAAATATCGAAAATATTATATTTTTCTAAGACATGATGGTGGTAACTCGCCTGTACTTAATATAAAATCATACGTTTCCATGAGCTTCTGCAGAAAGGCATCGGGTGCATTTTCGAGAACTTCGTAAGGAACAGCATTTATGTTTAACTCTGATGACATCCTGGGTATTCATAGGTCAGGCGAAGGGTTTACTTCGGCTTGAGGTAGTGCACCTGCATTTTGCGTTCGGTTTGGTATTTGCGGTGGATTCAGCGGCTTTTCGAAGGATGTATTCGGCTAAAATGGGTGCTTCAACTTTAATGCATGAAATGAAAATTTGTCATATTCCAAAAGGATCTACTGTCTTTTGTGTTGGAAAGCGCTGACGAGAGGTTCTGAAGGAATAACCTTTTTTTTGCTTGCAGACGCTTTTGAACTTCTTAATTGCAGGATGGTTCATACATTTCTTACAATCACTGCATATGGTCCTCAGAGGCCGTATAAGGGCATATGATTTTCTCTTGGCAGCCTCGCATTCCCGGTCATACCAAGGTTGATTTCCTTTGTTTCTAGTTATTCGATTGCAAGGGTCTAGCTGCGTTGGAACTACATGTCATGAGAATATGCATGCCTATGTCAGATTGGAGCTCGCTACAATTTATTCTGTTTATGATAAAGTTTAGCCTTTGTATCTTTCCACGTTTCCATTTCTACAGTTTAGTTTTGGCAGCAAGCAAATCAGCAGTGCATGGGTTTGTTCTACTTTAACGGATATTGGAATGTGATCTTAGTATTAACCCACTCGGATCACCGCTGCCTGGACATTGAAGCACTGCAAGAAACAATAATCAATTGAGCTCGCGGTGCCTCTTAAAAAAAGGTGTGAATTGTATCGCATTGTGTGTTTTGAAAGTATTAAGTCAACCCTTGACCTCAATTAATTGTGTTTTTTTATTGCTACAGTCGCTTAGCACTATTATACCATTTAGTGGACAACAATGCTCCAAGTTAAAAAATTATGAAAACACACAAAAGCAATATTGAATAATGTTATGTTCAAAAAATACAATAAAATTAATAAATTCAATTTGTAATTTAAATAAATTTCCGTACAATAAGTGGCGTTGACGTTTTTCAAAGCGGTTCATAATCTGACTGTTGATAATTTGTCAACTGCCCAAAAAAATGTTTACGTGTTCAAAAACTAGTCGTCAAATGGTCTCTAGTGGTTTTTTTTTACTTCCTTTTGTATTTTTTGTGAACGATTTGAAAGGAAAATTTGACAACCTTTTTTAACATTTATAGTTCAAAATGGTCGCTGTTTTTTCTTTAGGATAATGAGGATGACTGACATTAAAGTTGGTTAATGTCATAGCCCTGACCATCCTAAGCTAACCTAACCCTGTTTTATCAAACTCTAAAGTCTAAACCATGCGAAATAATAATTTTCTCGAGAATTAAGCCCACTTTCTTGTACTATTGTGGGTCTTTTCCTCAATTTCATGTAAATTTTGTTTCCTATGATTATGGCATTCAAAGTTGCAAATTGATCAAAAATGCTAATAAGCCTATTGAAAAATAACTTCTCATTTGTGGGTATTGTTAGCTTTGACGATCTGTCAAATTCATCAATGTTGGAAGGCCTTATTTTAAGACCACTTCTTCCGCATACTGCCTATATAAGGTTGAGACGTGTAAATCAAAGTTGAAGTGGTTTTTTGGGAAAAAGGTGTAGAACTGCACTGAATGTAGATTTTGGCTAAAGAAATTAGTTAGTTTGCAGTGTAGGATGACCAAATTCATGTTGTTATAATATATAATCAAATATGGATACTGCCTACAACAAAACTACAAGTCTTAATGTCTCATCAACAAAAGAAGATTACCCGTTCGTTTAATAAAAGAGTATACGTTGATCCTTGAATCACATCGGATTCAAGGACAAATTATTATCCAAATTGAATGCCTTGATGAAATCCTTGTTTTTTTTACGAAAATTTCCAATTGGGGTCATATCGAAGTTAAAGGTATAGCTTGGGCTTCAAATGAGACTAAAGACCCCATAAATGCTCAGTCAAATTACAGGGTGTTGCGACCGCTATGTACCACAAACGAAAGGCGCTCTAAGAGAGAAACTGAATATTTCAACACAATCAACCTGCAATCTTTACCAAAGTTAACTAATGACTTTTATTAAATTACCTTACCCAAATAGATTTGTTGGGATAATCCATTTTGCATTCAATTTAGCCTCGCCCATAGCGAATATCCTAATTATTGCCCCAACTCATTTTAGTTTTATTTGCCATTTTAATGGCCTTTCAGCCGATATGAATCTTAGATAGATTCTGCAGCATTAATAGGATTTGAATGTAACCTTTCATTTAAATCTCTTTGTAACGAGATTGTAACGTAATCGGCTACATTTACGTTAATCCAGTGAGGTCTGAAGTGTGAGTTTGCACTTACTTGCATATGGTTTGCGATTCAGGAAACCCGAATTCGTGACAGGGTTATTGTTTGTTTTTTATTGAATGAGTTAGCAGTTTTTTTAACACTTTTCAAGATGACACAACAATAACAATTTTATGTCTTTTTTGTTTACTTTCAGGTATGCTAATAATGGAATACTTCTACAGATTAATTAATTTAATCACAGCACAACTGTATCTGTATGTAATTTGAATGCAATTTACTTCTTAAGAAGACAAGTGATCGCGAACGAGGAAGCATGCCATAAAAGTTGGCATACTTAGTGCAAAATGTGATTTCCAAATGGATTTGTTTGGCTCACACCAATAAGTGTGAGAAGACTTCAGCTTGAGCAGACTTAATAGTTACGAATGAATCAATAAATTAATGCGTTAACGAACCGAAAACATATTGTCCTCAACAAGAAAAAAATTATCAAGCTCAACACCCGCATTAGAGCACAATAAATTGTCATAATGTGCCCCTTTAGTTGAACAAACATTGCACTGTAAGTGTGCATCATTTGCTATGTTGCATCTATCATTACAAACGTCATTTCCCATTATCCACTTGGTTATGTTGACACAAGTTTACTCTGACTATACATGAAAGATGCCTCTTGGAAGAGCCAGACAAAAAGAAATATAAATTGTCTTTGGAATTGAGCACCTAGGTGGCTTACAAGACATTCAGGCGCACGAGAAAGGTCAGTTCCATTGAGGCGGCGCGGCACGAGTTAAATTGCTTGGGCTTGTTGATTGTAAACCTTTTGTTAATAGCTAACAAGCTGTTAACATCAATTTTTGATGCGACATATTGGGTGTTTCAAAGATTTGTTAGTTCTTCGTTTCGATCTGTGAACAAGATATAAACGTTTGAGATGAAGACAGAATACAGATTTAATTAATATCATCAACGCCAATGTCATAGTCGAAGAGTTAATAATTTGGTTGAGAGTTTCGGAAATGCTTTTTTTTAATGTAGACACTTTAGGCTGCTTGAGTGATTCCTGCAATATCATCAGATGATCAGCGAATCCCTAGATGATGGACTTATTGAAAGGCACAAATATGTCTATTAAAAAGAGCACTTTAAAGAAGGAAGTCTGGAAGTGAAGTTTTCGTGTTAGTTGCCGCCGTATTCCGCTGGGTCCTAAAAGGCAATTAACAGACATAACCAGTCTGGGTTTTCTGCTTTTTTATTTATTCCTTCTTCTCCTTCTTCTCTTTTTATACCCTATTCTAAGGGTATATTAATTTTGACGCATAGTTTGTAACATACCTTAATATCGCCCGTAGACCCCTAAAAGTTACTATATTTATGATCAGCATTGATAGTAATGTCGATCTAGCCATGTCCGTCCGTCCGTCCGTCGGCAAAAATTAGGCCTTTAAACTGGACCTAGAGAGCTGAAATTTTAACCATATACTCTCTAGGGTCCCGAAATAATCAAGTTTAAGAATTTTTGAAATCCGCCCACAGACACGCCCACAAACTCAAAAAAACAAAATTTTGGAAAAAATCGAATTTTGAGCTAGAGAGCTGAAATTTTTTATATATGATCTATGGCCCATAAAACTGCTTGGGACATAAAATTTTCAAAATCCGCCCACTGACACGCCCACAATTAAATAAAACAAATTTTGGGAAAAATTGAATTTTGAGCTAGAAAGCTGAAATTTTTTATATATGATCTTTGGCCCATAAAACTGCTTGGGACATAAAATTTTCAAAATCCGCCCACTGACACGCCCACAATTAAATAAAATATTTTTTTTGAAAAATCAAAATTTGAGCTAGGGAGCTGAAATTATTAATATTATATATAATAAATATATAATAATTATAATATATACTCTCTAGGGGCCCTTTATGCTCATGTGTAAATATTTTCCAATTCCGCCTACTGACACGCCCACAATTTTTTTTTTTTTTATTTTTGAAAGTCCAAAGTTTGAGCTAGGGAGCTGAAATTTATAGTATATACTCTCTAGGTGCCCTTTATGCTCATACTTAAATTTTTTTTAAATCCGCCTACTGACACGCCCACAATTAAATAAAACAATTTTATTGAAAAACCAAAGTTTGAGCTAGGGAACGTTTTTATTTACAAAAGCTTAGTTTTTTCGATAAAATCCTTTAAATTTTTGTCACGCCCACTTATGAGATATAGGAATAAGAATAGGGTATCCAACAGTTCGCCCAAGCGGACTGTAGCCCGCCTCTATGTTTGTTGTTGTTGTTGTTGTTGTTGTTGTTGTTGTTGTTGTTGTTGTTGTTGTTGTTGTTGTTGTTGTTGTTGTTGTTGTTGTTGTTGTTGTTGTTTTTCTTATTCTTCTTCTTCTTCTTCTTCTTCTTCTTCTTCTTCTTCTTCTTCTTCTTCTTCTTCTTTTTCTTTTTCTTTTTCTTTTTCTTTTTCTTCTTCTTCTTTTTATTCTTCTTTTTCTTCTTCCTTTTCTTCTTCTTCTTCTTCATCTTCTCCTTCTTTTTCTTCTTTTTCATCTTCTCCTTCTTTTTCTTCTTTTTCTTCTTTTTCTTCTGCTTCTTCTTTATCTTCTTCTTCTTCTTCATCCTTTTCTTCTTCTTGAAAAGGGATCGTAACCCCCCAACTTTACTGCAACTCTACAGGTCAACCTGTGGGTTTCGTCGCCTTATTTTTGTTTACTAATATACTTTAATATACTTTGTTAATGCTCTTATAAAAGTTGAATTCTTTTGTTGCTTAAGAAAATTTTAATTATTTTCCTTAGGACAACACTAAAACATTCATTTTATTTGACACCAATGATAAATAATAGGTGTTAGTCTTATAAATTTGCATTTTATATATTTATAGCTTTTGCCCACGACTCCATCCGTGTGAATTTGATTTGAAAAAAATTGGTAAATTTGCCTAATAAGCTGAATAATAGTCTAATTTTAACATATTTCAATAATATCAATGTGGCTTAGTAAATGATCGTAAAAGTTAATCAAAGTCCACGCGAACATGAATGTTTTGATGCAATACATACCATAAATGGTTCGAGAGCTATACTGTTTCCTAAAACGGCATTTCTTAAAGTTTCAAACCTCTCCGAAAAGCTACATCCGGCATTTATATCAAAACATTTCCAAAGATTTGTCTCTTTTACATCGATATGTGAAACTGTTTGCAATTTCATGGACGGGATACCTAAGGATATCACTGCATACTTGCTGAAAAAACCAGAGTGAACAAACCAGTTTTGAAAGAAGAACGTTCATGCCCATGCCGATAATTATTTCTGGAAGTGGATTTTCGCTGCAATCCTTGTCTTTTCAACTCACTTAATATCTATATTTCTCTGGGCATAATGTTTATGGGAATGACCGTGAATACATGCTCTTTAAGAGCTTTTTCATTAATTAATTATTTCTCCATGTTTAGGGAGGGACATTTTTTAAGCTATTGCATAGCTTTTATCGCGTGCTTTGAGCGCGGCGACCGAATCAAGAAATTCCGTGACGAAAATAAAACCTAATACCCCATACTTTCTCACAAACATAGCAGCTGGGAATACGTAAGCAGCTGTTTGTGAGAAAGTATATAGGTGCATAGGTATCTATCCACGTGAGTAACCGCGTGTCGTTGTTTTTTTTTTTTTTTTGATACGTAAACATATTTGCTCTCGGTAGGGTTGGAAATATCGAGCGTCGCCGTCATCGTCAGATTTTCAGGTCGCACGGCAAAAAAACCAAAGTTTGAGCTAGGGAGCTGAAATTTATAATATAGACTCTCCAGGGGCCCTTGATGCTCATGTGTAAATATTTTTTTTTGTAAATTCGCCCATTGACACGCCCACAATTTAAATTAATGCAACGCTGACGAGCCTACATGTTTACACATCAACTATACCGTGAGTGCAACGTAGCTCACACCTTTTTTGTGTATAAGTAATACACTTAAATGCTGCGCAGAGAAAGTATAATATTATATCTATATAAATGTACATCGCGCGAAATTCGATAATAAAACTCTTAATAATATTAACACTATTTATACCTAATTATGTATACCTATTATTTATACCTAGCGATTTTCGTTTAATAGAGAAGAAAAACTTAAAGAGCTAAAAAGAGGAAGATAAAAAATTCTATGCAATAGCTTTACCGCGGCAGTCCCCGAGTGCCACACGTTTTTTTTTAATTTTCTTGTGAAGAAGTGAAAAAAGAATTATTTAAAAATACGACAACCCTTACAAAAAAATACTAGAAATGTTTTCAAAAGCCAGAAATCAGTTTTATTGTTTTATTTTTAAATCAAGTAGCTAAGTCCTATGAATCGAAAATTAGTACAAATTCTAATTATTGTGAAATCAAGTCCTGAATTGACTTATTATTCACTGGATTTATCAATTTTTTTTTCTTTAAAAGAACCCAATATAAGTTCCCCTTTTCACTTATCGTCCAACACTCGACACCATCAAACTTCGATAGAGCATGCATTCTGTCTTCCGAGTGAGGACTTTCGAACGCATTCGTTCTGTCAAACCGAAGTAACAGCGGTTTCCTAAGGTGCCATTCTTCAACTACTTCGAAGTCATTGCTGTCAACAGTGACGTTTTGTCCTAGGCGGTGGACAGTTGAACCCAATTTTCGATGACTCGGCCGCACATTTCGACCGATACGGCCACTATTTCTCGTTCAATTTTGGCTCTGAGCTCCTCTAACGTCGCCGGCTTGTTGGCATAGACCATTTACTTAATGTAGCTACATAAAAAAAGTCTAGAGGCATTAAATCACACGATCTCGGCGGCCAATACACGGGTCCGTTTCTTGAGATAACACGTTCACTGCACTTAGACTTGAATGACTCGATTGTTGCAACCGCTGTCTTGTTGGGAGCACATATCACTAATGTCCAATTAATGCAATTGCTCAAAGAAATAACGTTCCAACATGTCTCTGTAGCGAATAACATTTACCGTAACGTGACAGTCATTTTCATCGACGAAAAAAAAAACGGGAAATCCTTCAGTTTCTTCCATCATGTCCAGATCAGAATTCGAGAACGTACGTCGCTTCATATGATCAAGTGGCTTTAGTTCTTGAGTTAGCTTGATCTTGTAAGGGTGTAGGTCAAGATCCTTACGCAAAATTTGGCATGATGTGGTCTGGGAGACGCCCAATTCTTGAGAACGCCGTGAAATTGGCTGATTTGACTGGTTTGCGACGGACGCCTCTACGCAGCAATATTCTCCACACTTCGGGCAAAACATATTCTCACTGGCACGGCAAAATTAAGCAACGAATATTCCGACTCAAATTTGTTCACTAGACTATGAATTCCATGTCTACTCGAACAAAAATTACGGCCGCAAATTGCGTTAACGCTCTTAATTATTTGGGTAGTAGATTTTAATTATTTGTAAACGTTGTTCCTTCGTGTTCTTCGGCATAATACTCGTATGATAAAATGTTGATTTCACTGAATATTTTGACATTGACAGTTTGGTAATTGGTTTAAAAGTGCGTTCACACTGAAAGTTTAAAGTTGTCAAGTCGCTAATGAAAGATCCTTTTTTTCCGAGAGCCGTTTCTTACAATGAACAAGTACACGACATTACAAAATGAAAAAAAAATCATTGACACAATGTTCTTCTTAACAACTCTCCTTTACAACGATTTTTGCTGCTTTTAGGATTGCTTTGAATAAATGTTTACCATTTGGTTTAAAAAAAAAATCACAAATCGGACAAGTTCTCTCAACCCTAATGCCACACCCACTTTGGGGCATGCGAATATGGGAGAGTATCAGCTCGTGGGCGCAGTGCTGATCGAGGGGTCTCAGGCTTAAATCACGCGGGGCCCATTAACACATAAAGTTTTTTACAGTTACCACACCTTTTGCTAAAGTCTTACAAACAGAAAAGATTATCAATTGTCATGAGAAGCTTATCAGACGAGAAGCTCGCCCTTACCGGTGATCTCCAGTCGTATCAACCCACGGATTTGCAATCACACTCTTGGGAGAGTTTCAATATGTCCCTCAGTGTGTTGCTAAGCTTGCCTGAATGTAAAAATTGCCTAGAAGTGACTTCTCCTCTTAGCCGCCTTTTACGACAAGCGCTGTGTTTTGGAAGGCACTCTAGTGATATTCTTAGTCCGTCGCTGCACGGGAATTATTTTTTTGGTTCTAACAGTATGATCAAAAAAAACATTTTGAAAATCGCCCTAAATAGGTCGGGTGGTAAAAAGCTTTGTTTGGGTGAGTTGATAAGAAGGGCATTATGTACATATGTTTTTTGTTAGTAGAAATTAAAATATAAAAATATAAAGCATTAACGGCACATACAGGGGCTAAAACCTAGCTTCCCCAACCATTTGCTTGTGCAAAGTGGAAGCGACCTACAATTTTAAGCCGAATCCGAACGGCAAATTTGAAAAGCTTTTCAATACAGCTGACACTCTTGGATGTTTGTCAGACTTTCGCAAGAGGTGGGGCAGTGGATAAAACTTAAAGGGGTTGCTTGGCCTCGGGATTTGAATATGGTAGTCCAATACCCTAACCTCTGCGCCACTGCAACACCTGCGTCCGTATTTTGTCAGTACAGGTAGACCTCACTTAACACGTACTTCTTACAGCACGGCCTCGTTCTAACACGTCTCACATTTTGCCGCATATTTTTGTTTAACACAAAAAAAGCCTCCCTCTAACACGGTGTGCGAGATACAATGTCTGGTTTGCACAAATGTCACTCGTATACATATTTGTCTGGCCAGTAGACGCGTATCAGCTTGTAGGAACAACCATCTAAAAAGGGACTTCTCCAATTTACATGTAGAAAGCGGATGGTGGTGTGGGAACCGGTTTCAGTCCAATTTACTCAGTTCCTTTTTTGTGTTGACGAAGCTAGCTCGGTACGTACTTGATGATGAATTTTTTTTTTCATCTTTAATAATAATACAACTTTGAATAAAATATATTTGTACAAAAATTCTGACAGTTTTTTGAAATCATGGAACGTAACCACTCTTTTTGCACTAGTTTCTTGTATCGTTTAACACGATTTCGCTTAGCACGGCATTTATCAGGAGGTGTTAAGTGAGGTCTACCTGTACTGTTTTTTCTTCATTTTTTAAAGAATTTTTTGAAAAAAAATGTTTATGTCAAAAACACACAAAAAAAAGCAGGCATGGATAAAAACCTTTATGTGAATGAATTGTTAAAAAAAAACTAGTTGTGGGTACACTTTGCGAAGAACACGACCTCCCATTTCTCAACTTTGTGGATATAACCTTCTTTGTTTTGCAAATTATTTGGTGTAATACTGGGCATATTTAAAAAATCTTTACACTTTGTCTGACAAACATCCAAGAACATTAACTTGAGGTTTGGAATTGGCGTTTGATTGTAGGTCCCTTCCATTTGTGTCAAAAATTCAATTTCGCACAAACAAACGGTTGGAGAAGTACATGTTCTAGATTTCAGCTTTTTAACTCTAATTTAAAGGCCTTAAAACTGGTAACAGACGGACGGACATTGACATAAGTTTCGATGCTGATCACAAATGTAGTAACTACGGCCTCTAGTAAGGCATGTTACAAACTTTGTGTCAAAATAAGTATAACCTCAAGACAGGGCATAAAAACGGGACTCCTAAATTAAACCACCACCTTAAGTTGTTATTGGTAGGGTTCAATATCAATTAATATTATTTGATAACATACTCGTACCTAACAACCTTGTCCAAGTATATTTAATGCCACTAAAAGCTTTTGGTTACCACATTTTGAATTTGTGTTTATGCGTGTCTGGAAAATTGCCCAAAAGGCACTATTAACAAACCTGACTGCTTCATGTGATCATTAACGATTTGCAGCGCAGTAATTTGCTTTTATAGAAAAAAATATATTTTGCAATCCACGCAAAATCAGGTAGCAGAAGCACGTAATAATAGTTGAGGTTGTAACCTTCGATATGTTTCCTTTTAGTCACCATAACTAAGTTAACATGGTTTAAATTGAAAGTAATTACCTTCTTTCAAGGGCTTGTTCAAATGAGATACTTACTCGTTTGTTATTCAAATAACGTTTTAGACTTTAATCTGGAGGTTCAATCGAATTTGGTTTAGTTTTTTGAGTTAAAAAATTCTTCAAATAAACAAAAAACATTCTCTCAATAATCAGACCGAGGTAACCACACAATTTCATAACAAATGATCAGAAAGCCATTAACAGCACTCAAACATTCCAAAAGCCAAAAATATCTGCAACCAACCAAAAATAGTATAATTTGTATCTCCATTACCAAAACACCCCACCACAAGATCTCATCCACGAGAAGATCTTTCAAGCCGTGGCACGAGTCATTTGCCAAAATTCACTATTCCCGAGGCGTAGGCGAAACCACAACAACAACAAGGTAGACCACTCTTAGCCTGTTGTCTAGATCTAAGCGTTTTAGAGTGTATTTAAACTTGAGCTTCGGAGGCACGCGAAGGTATTCCTTTTTCCTTCCTCTTGTAAGGTTGTTTTTTTTGTCTTCCCATAATGAATTGTCCAAATTGCTTTATAAAAGTTTTACCGCTTTACTTCATGTCGACAGTCATTTATAATTTATATATGTGAGGTAACCGAAACAATGAAACCGCAATTAAGCCTGCCATGATACTTCTTGTACCGATAATTGTACATTTCACGGTTTAACTTTATAGTAGTACCGACGCACACATTGCAACATTGACACATCGACGGAAGTACAAAGTCATCGTAAATCACTTATGTAATATGGATCAGTAGATCAATGCAAATTTTCTGGCCACAATGCGGGAATGTCCGTCGTAAAGTGTTACATCGTCACTATGTATAGAGGCCATCAAAGGTAAGGCTGTATAGAATGCTAAGTAGGTTTTGGCACGTGTTATACCTGAAATCCGAGAAAATGGAAAACAGTGTGAAACAATCAAACCAAACTTTAGACGATGGTCTGTGCAGTGTTAGGAAATTCTATGCGATCTGCATTGTTGATTGGTTTTTCTTGAAGGAAACTGAAACCAATGGAATGGTGGAGTTTTAAATAAAAATCCAAATACAGCTCATGTGGGTGACATAACTTTTGAATGCAACTATGTAACACTTAACGCGAGCGCTAGGTACAATGCATAGAGAGTCGGCGGGCACCAATTGGTGGCAAATATCGACGCGAGGAGGAATTAATCGGTTGCATTGTCGCGCCACATGTCATGATCATGAGAGGTGCCGTGTGAGTGTTCAGGAAATAGAGATCCATCTTTTGGATCTCAAATGCCTCATGGAATATGCTAAGGTGGTTGGCTTCGATTGTCCTTAGCCACATAATTTATTCTCTTAGCATGGAACGAAATGTAAAAGAAATGCATATTTCAGAAATAAGGACTTTCTGTTTCAAAAATGTTTCTAATAAATTCAATAAACAATGGAAGCGATAACCTGCAAATAATTGTAGTATCAAATCACGAGCCAATATTTCATCACTTTGTTATTCGTACTTTCACTCTGAAAATGACTGCAATCATTTAATAATAAATTTCCTGCGACTTTTCGACGCTTTGTCTTAACTTAGCCCTGGAAGATGAATTTGCACCTGCAACCCCATAAAAGAAAGAAAAAACGTCAAATGATACCCGCACGAATGTCAATCAATCATTTCGTCACTTGGATTCGCCCTAATAATTACAAGGTATCGCACGCCGCTTTGCAACCATTCACCAGATGCAGATTCAACTCTCAATCGCAATCACGACAGCAGCTCCAGCTACAGAAGTAGCTTAGGGAATAAACAGTAAACACGATCGATTGAAAGTGAATGCACTTGCTATTTGTATTACACCGTCATATACGAAACCCGCCGCCACCATCTCCGCAGTCATAAAACCAAGGGCTGGTTGCTTGTGCCTCTTACTTTTATGTTATTTTTTCCTGCCAAGAGTTACGTGATTCTGGATCTGAAAGCCTGACAATACCGTCTATCAGTAAGTTAAGTGTGCTGCACGCTACAACTGCTGCCATCTACTGACCTTCATGATCGAATCGATCAGTTTCTGAGCATGCTGATGATCCAGGAAAACGAAACTGACATTTTACTTTCTTCCTCTTCTTCGCCTTTGGTGAATGCAGCTTCATTCATTTCTGACATGAAGCATGAAGTCGGCTACTCAAAGGTCTCGCAGATCGCATTAATCTAGATCACAACCTGCGCAAGTAACAAATCGTGAATGAAGTCAAAGATCGATAAGATGTGAGCGCGGAATCGATTAAAAGTCCACAAACGTTCCAGCTAACGTGACGTGCTTCATTGCATCGCATATGAAGTGTGGATAGGGATTAGTTTCATTTACGGCGTAGGCGGACAAGGAAGATTGATTCAAGTTCGTCACTTTCTTTTTTCGGGGCCTGACAAGTTCAGTTGAACTTATCTGTTTTAGCCCATTTGTGCAATTGCATATCCGAATATTTAGTTTGGCCGACTTTTTGTAGAAACAAAAAAATAATCGCAAACCTGTATCGCATGTCAAATCGAGTAAAAGTTATGAATGCACACGAATCGTGCTCACCTACTTAAAACGTTTGAATTTTTGGGGGAAGGCCTTGATGTGTTCGGTGGATATTAAATTGAATCAGAGGTTGGAGATCACAGTGAGTTAATGTTTTAGTTAAAAAGACTTTTTATTCATAATTAATGAGTTTGCTGATACAGTTGTTCTTAGTCTAATTGGTTAGGCTGGAGGCCATCTACCAGACTGACATTGAATATTAAAATAAATAAATATACATGCATGCTTAAAAAAAAGGTAAAGATAATTTGATTCAACATTTTTAAGTTATTATTTTTTTTGAAAGTTTTCTTCAATTACGATTTGTCCCATAAGGGATTTCACCATGAAAAATGTGAATAAAAAAAGTTTTAAAAGAATTTCAGAAATTTTTTTTTTAATCAGTTTTGGGGGTTATTTCGAACATAATATACGGAATAAAATATCACCCAAATTTTCACCGCGTGTCTGGCAGAAGACCTACATCCGCTTGTCTACATATGGATGATGCTGACAATTTCACTCACGGCAACACCTTGGCCGGCTTTGTTTTCGAAGAAGTACGGCCCGATGGCTCCGCCACTCCAAAAACTGCACCAGTGCAAACAGTGACTTTTCGTCGATGCATACCCTTCTCAACAATAACTCTTGCGACTAATTAATCGAAAGTGTACCTCCTCACTGAAAATGATTTTCTGCGGAAAATATCCAGTGACGTTTGCTAATGCATCCATTCGGTGTTTTGACGACGCTTTGAAAGTTCCGTAGGGTTCAGTTCCTGAGTCAATTGAACGTTCTATGCATGCAAATTCAAGTCTTTTGTCAAAATTCGCTTCAAAGAGGACCGTGAGATGTGCAGTTCCTGAGCGAGATGGCGAAAAGAGGTCGACGGAGTCTCGGCAACACTATCGCACACAACTGCAATGTTTTCAATGGAACGAAATATATGCAAAGACGCACTGGTGCCGTCACATTTACCACCGATTCGCTTGTCTCGAATTTATGCACGATATTAAAGGTTGGGCGCTCGCTTGGACGATTTTCTTAAACGTCCATTTTTATAATGACCATGGATAGCCTTTATTCGTTATTCGATCGTGTGTGTGTTCATGGCTCACCTTGTAATGAACTCACGATGACAAATGTCAAAACAGAAAGCAAAACCATTTGACGTTTATACACATTTCCCTATATACCTAACTTGAGGCAATCGCTATTTAGCAATACAATAAATCCCAGCTCCGGTCGCCAGTAGGGCTGTTCATTACTATCTCTGACTCCAGGATATGTGCTTCAAAGATAGTTTGTCCGAAATCATAAAGAACAGGAGGAGAATAAACCGCTCCTTACGGTTTCATAGACTGCACATTATAGGTAGATCTGGTTCATGGGAAACAAAGTTAAGTGGTAAAAGTTCACCTCTTGTTTTGAACACATTACTCATAATATCCGTTGCGTTGCCTTTTAGGAAATACGTCATGTAAGACAAATAGAAATAACCAATGCGTTGTTTTTTTAGCTTCAAATAGCTGGTCTTTATTTCATACTCTTTGCTACTACTTTTGAGGGTGGCAACAGTGCAGTGTTAGTGTATTCACTTGCTGATCGGAAGGTTGCGCGTTCAAATCCCGTTTATTTCCATAAAGTCAAAATCCACAGAATAAAATCAATAAAAGCGTGTAGCGTGTGCTTAATCATATGTACACTAACATTATTGTATACGTTTCTGCGGATTAAACTTCAATACAAAACTTCAACGTAAATGAAACAAACCCTACACAATTCACAAACCAATCTTTCCTATTGTTCTACTTCTTCCTAGTTCTAGCACATAATAGTAGGCAATGAAATATGTCAACAACGACATTGCATTTGTAGGTGCAGAATTGAAAAACGCCTGCGCTGTGTACACTCTGTTCCACGTGTTTACCAACAGGTCGTTTTTTTTTTTTTATTTAATTTTGCGAAATTTGTTAAATCCTTGGATAATATGGGAAAAACCAAATGCAATATGAAAGAAGGCTATATTTTGTTTATGTTGTGACAAAAAAATTGGGATTAGGCAGATAAATTCAATTTTTATGATGCTTTTCCCACTAAGGTCATAAAATTAGTCCTTTTTTTCGCTCGACCTGTTTACGTAAAGTTATTAAATCTACCTGTTATCATATGTTAATTCAGATATAAAGGCATTAAGAGTACTAGGCACCTTAGTTCAAAATATAATTTCATAGAAACAACAACTATGGGTGAAAGGAATTCATTAACCAAGAAAAAAATATGCCAAATTCGAGCTTACAAGGATGGAACCGCCGAACCGATCGAGCGCACATTTTTTAGTTCATCTTCGGTATTGGCCCGGGAGTATTATTGTAAAGATTGGTCAAAATCGGTCCAACAGTACATGGGAGATTGATCGGAGCTCTATCTTCTTTGCTCCACCAGGACGCGGATTGCATCGGGTCCTTTCCAACTGCAGTAGATGCCATTGTGACGGTTCTGTTATCCTTCCATTTAACTACTACAATCCTTCCATCAGTTCGAACTCTTTGATCAGCTCCACATCAACTGATTGATCTGTCACTTTAAGATTCTACAGTCTTGAGGCGATGTTCCATTCATTTTAAAATCTTTTAATCGGTCGAGTTAAGGTATAGAAGTAAAATAGCGATCAAATACAAAATAGGCGAGTTCCCTGGCAAAGTTCTCTATAATCGCAGAACTATACTTGGACCGAATCCTAAAGATCAGTCTCCAAGAGGGTCCAGAGCTGCTTAGTAAACTATGCTTAGAATTAGAGCCAAGAAGCACAAATTTGAGGGTCACCAAACGCAATTTTTTACTGACAAAGTCTGAAGAGAATCATACGACCATTTTGTTGAACTTGTTATTGGGCTGCTCAATTTCCTTGTACGAGAACCTAACAAGAGCACACAGTGGCAGTATTTTGCTTTTTAATCGTGACTTCATATTGGCCAATTTTTTATTAATTTCATTTTTCGTTAGGTATTCGCCGAATTGGTTTTTATATGCAGCAATAATCTTGAACACTGCATCGCCCTTCCTCGCTTTTAATATTGGGAATTGCAATTTTCGCAGCAAAATTTTATTTTCCAGCTCTTTAACTAAAAATTGATTAAAGCGGTCAAAATCTAATAAGACAGACAGGGAGCTTTGACTTCGATCTCAAATCCATCGAGTGAGAGCCGTTGAGAACGATCTCATTTGTTCGCATATGAAACTGAGGTCGAGTTCCGCTTTGCAGATTGTTTTGGACGGTTACAAGTCCGCAACTCACCAAATAAATGCTGGTGTTTCCCAAGACTCCGTTTTGTCTCCGACCCTCTTTCTCATTTTGTAAATGAACTCCTGTCTGTAACTTCTAATCCAATTCAGGGTAGCGAAGGACCCTCAGCTTTTCATATTCTTTTCCTGGTTCACGCCCCTCTTCTTCGGGTGTGGAGCTGGAACGACACCATATGTAAAGCATATAAAATTCCGATCTTGACAGCATAGTTCAATGCGGTACAATCAGGTGGTGGAATTTAATGCTTCTAAAACACAATGCTGTCTTCTTCATAAAAGAATAACCCATACTCACTGCCATTATCCATGAATGGCACTTTCATCGCTGAAACCGAAAGACTTTCCATTCTCGGTATGTGTGTTAATGACAACCTTCGTTGGAATGAACACATATTCGATGTCGCAAAAAACGCTGCGAAATGTCTAGGGTTGCTATAGCGATGCAAGAAATATTTCAACCTTTCTGATCTGACTACAATTTATAAGGCGTTTATTCGCCCCAAACTTAAGAACACGGTCATATCTGGTCTGGTGCTCCAATCACATATTTGGAGCTGCTCGACAAGATACAAAAATGAGATATCAGGAAATCGCTTGAATCTTTGAGCCATCATCGTAATGTCTTCTGCCTATCATTGTTTTATCGATATTTCCATCAAAAGTGCTCCAATGAAATAGCCAGCTGCATTCCACCGCATTATCCGCCATGCTATGAATGCGCATCAGTTCACTCTTAAGCCTACTTTCGGGCGTTCAATTAATTACAAAGAAGTGTTCGTAAGCCTTACAACATGAATGTAGAATGCTCTATCATGCTCTGTTTATACCCTATTCTAAGGGTATATTAATTTTGACGCATAGTTTGTAACATACCTTAATATTGCCCGTAGACCCCTAAAAGTTACTATATTTATGATCAGCATCGATAGTAATGTCGATCTAGCCATGTCCGTCTGTAGCCAAAAATTAGGCCTTTAAACTGGACCTAGAGAGCTGAAATTTTAACCATATACTCTCTAGGGTCCCGAAATAATCAAGTTTACGAATTTTTGAAATCCGCCCACAGACACGCCCACAAACTCAAAAAAACCAAATTTTGGAAAAAATCGAATTTTGAGCTAGAAAGCTGAAATTTTTTATATATGATCTATGACTCCTAAAACTGCTCGGGATAAAAAGTTTTCAAAATCCGCCCACTGACACGCCACAAATAAATAAAATAATTTTTTTTATACCCTATTCTAAGGGTATATTAATTTTTGAAAATCCAAAGTTTCAGCTAGGAAGCTGAAATTTACAGTATATACTCTCTATGGGCCCTTTATGCTCATGTGTAAATATTTTCAAAATCCGCCCACTGACACGCCCACAATTAATTTTTTTTTTTTGAAAATTCAAAGTTTGAGCTAGGGAGCTGAAATTTATAATATATACTCTCTAGGGGCCCTTTATTCTCATGTGTTATTTTTTTTTAAATCCGCCTACTGACACGCCCACAATTAAATAAAACAATTTTATTGAAACACCCAAGTTTGAGCTAGGGAGCGTTTTTTTGATAAAATCCTTTAAATGTTATATAACAAAATATGTAGAGCGTTCTTAACAATTCAACCATACTTAGACTTTTGTCACGCCCACTTATGAGGGATAGGAATACGAATAGGGTATCCAACAGTTCGCCCAAGCGGACTGTAGCCCGTCCCTATGTTTTTGTACCCATTATGATTTACAAACACTCAAAACCAACGTGCATCGGTTTCTCCACCTTCCTTTTTTATCTTTTACTTAATGCATGTGCTGTGTAATTATGTATAATTTAAGCGTCATTTCGCACGGACAAATTAAAAAAAAAAACAATCGATCTCACATGTGAGCTTCAAGCTTGTCAGCTCTGACTCTAAGATCGTACTCATTATACCCTATTCTAAGGGTATATTAATTTTGACGCATAGTTTGTAACATACCTTAATATTGCCCGTAGACCCCTAAAAGTTACTATATTTATGATCAGCATCGATAGTAATGTCGATCTAGCCATGTCCGTCCGTCTGTAGTCAAAAATAAGGCCTTTAAACTGGACCTAGAAAGCTGAAATTTTAACCATATACTCTCTAGGGTCCCGAAATAATCAAGTTTACGAGTTTTTGAAATCCGCCCACAGACACGCCCACAAACTCAAAAAAAAACAAAATTTTGGAAAAAATCGAATTTTGAGCTAGAAAGCTGAAATGATCTATGACTCCTAAAACTGCTCGGGATAAAAAATTTTCAAAATCCGCCCACTGACACGCCCACAAATAAATAAAACAATTTTTTTATAACCTATTCTAAGGGTATATTAAATTTTGAAAATCCAAAGTTTGAGCTAGGGAGCTGAAATTTATAATATATACTCTCTATGGGCCCTTTATGCTCATGTATAAATATAAAATAAAATCTGCCCACTGACACGCCCACAATTTTTTTTTTTTTTTTTTTGAAAATTCAAAGTTTGAGCTAGGGAGCTGAAATTTATAATATATACTCTCTAGGGGCCCTTTATTATCATGTGTTTTTTTTTTTTTTAAATCCGCCTACTGACACGCCCACAATTAAATAAAACAATTTTATTGAAACACCTAAGTTTGAGCTAGGGAGCGTTTTTTTTGATAAAATCCTTTAAATGTTATATAACAAATTATGTAGAGCGTTCTTAACAATTCAACCATACTTAGACTTTTGTCACGCCCACTTATGAGGGATAGGAATAAGAATAGGGTATCCAACAGTTCGCCCAAGCGGACTGTAGCCC
This sequence comes from Portevinia maculata, assembly GCA_949715645.1. NCBI lineage: Eukaryota > Metazoa > Arthropoda > Insecta > Diptera > Syrphidae > Portevinia > Portevinia maculata. The sequence continues at coordinate 62,923,226 of OX454525.1, read as the reverse complement.
GTCCCTATGTTTTTTTAGAATACGATGCAGTATCTAAAAAAATCGGGATCACAGTCTCGCTCTTGGGTCGCGTAGAAACGACTGTTATTGTGGTCCTATACATTCTATACATACTCGTCAAAAATTGGTAGTTACTTTACCTACCTCAAACCTAAACTCCCCTTATTTAACGATCTACAAATCTTTATTGTTTGCACTCCGAGATCTCCAACTTTTCAATATAGCGAGAGTCCAGCGGGTACGAGCAGAGATTGATTGTTAACGATCCCTGCCATATCAAGTTTAAACTTGCTTTAACAATAAGCCATTGCTATAATCTGAGTTTCTATGATTTGTATAAAACTAAACTATTTCCGTACATTCCGGGTTGGTTGTACCATACATGAGTATTGTTGTGACTGCTAAGATCATATTTATGAAGGTTATGTCTTGTGGTTAGATACGTTTTGAGATGTATTGCTGACTGTTCTATTTTGTGAATGTGATTTAGCCTAATTAGGCTTTATCCTTGACCAATAGAATTTGTAGCTGCTTATAAATCTAAAAGTCTTCACTTGTCTGTAAAATCTTTTCAAGGCTTTATTCTGCGTGACTTGTGGTAATTGTTTCTGTTAAGTATTGACCTGCTACACCCCGGAAATTGATTTCGTCTTTCGAATGGCAGTGAAAAAGAGCACAATACATTTATTTTCTAAGAATTTAAGTAACGAATATCAAACAGATATTCCAGATTGATACTCGAAAACTGGTTAATGTGGTACTTTTAATTCATCAATATTTGTATCCAAAGTCCGAAGAAGTTAAATTATCATAGGTCTTAGTAAACTATGTAAATGATTTACATATTGGACTTGCTCAGAATCGCCTATAATTCTTTCTTTTCCAAGTCGCCATCGATTCACTTTTTTTAATACTCAAGCTGACTTAATAGAATTTAAAATGCGAAAAGCCCATTGACCCGATCCTTTGTAACGTGCTGTATAGTATTAATTATGTATCCATCCATGTATGCTAAGATGTAACCCGTATACTTGTAGTATAACCTTTGTTTTTTTTATTTTATTTTTACGGCAAGGTTATGATCAGAATTAAAGGGCTTTGCTTACGGTTTTCACCGTGTTGTAATATTTCTTCACATGGAAATGTAAGAGCTCCTCCGTGTTAATCCTCCACGCCATATATCGATCGAATAAATAGAAAAACGTCTAACCTAAAACCTCATGTGTTTACTAAAATATAAATATTTAACAGCCTGAATTCAACATAGAACATCCTGCTTCTTAAACAGAAATGACACAATACTCGAGAGTAACGGCGGAATCTAAGACAATAGTGGACTACATTGTAACTAATATAAAAATCGCTAAAGTAGAAGCAAAAGAAAGGGCAAAAATATCTGATCACGAAAGTATTGAGATTATTATACAGAATGAAAACAATACATCGAAAATCAATAGAACCGTTCAAATTTTTAAATACAACAAGCGTAATTTCGCCGAAGAACTACTTCAAATGAATATAACATATGATAGGGAGAGGACCATACACGAGAATTCTAAAAAAATAGATGAGGCCTTAAAATGTACAATAGATAAATTCAAAGTCACAAAATCAATAGAAGTAAGCAACCAAACAAATAAGTGGTTCAATAATGAACTAAAAATCTTGAAAAACAATAAAATCGAAAAGTACCACAAGGCTAAAAGATTAAACGATCAAACAAGCTGGGATGAATATAGAACTGCAAGAAATCTTTATAAGATGAAAATAAGTAAAGCAAAAAATCGATTTATAAATGTTAAAGTTAGGACAGCGAGCGGACAAAAAGAAATGTGGGAAACTATAAAAAGTTTGGTTATAAAACAAAATAAATCACAAATAAGTCATGTAATTTTTGAAGGCATGGTCTATACAGATGAAAAAGAAATTTCTAACAAATTTAACGAATATTTCATTGAAAGTGTAAAAGAAATAACAAACGAAATTGAAGAGACTCAATATATAAACAAAATTGTACGTTATGAATGCAACTTCAAATTTAAGCAAATAACATTGCAACAGTTACAAGAAACGTGTAAAGAAATAAAAGATAAGGCAGATTTCGAAAAAATTAGATCCCAAATAATACTTGATAACTGGAATACGTTAGGAAATTCCCTATTAGAAATTATAAACATTTCATTACGAGAAGGAGAGTTTCCAAATTCATGGAAGGAATCACTGGTTACACCGGTGGAAAAAGTCTCAAATACCAAAAAATGTGAGGAGTTCCGTCCAATAAATACGTTGCGGATTTTTGAATTTTGGAAAGTATTGTTAAAAAGCAAGTAGTGGAATATTTAGAAACCAACCACATTTTATCTATCTACCAATCAGGATTTAGAAAAAATTACTCATGCGAAGCTTCGGTAAACTACGTTATAAATGAAAACATGGGGCGTAAGAAAAAAATATTGGCACTGTTTTTGGACTTCAAAAGGGCATTCGAAACAATAGATCGAAATATTCTATTAAAAAAACTGTCAATGTATGGTATACGAAATAAAGAGCTAAAATGGTTTAAATCATTCTTAGCAAATAGAACCCAGAGGACAAAGCTCAATGTGTGTGTGTCCAATGTAATAGCAGCTAGCATAGGAGTACCACAGGGATCGATTCTCGGAGCGCTGCTGTTTATAATTTACATCAATGATATGCCGAACATAATACGTGAATGTAAGATAGTACTATATGCAGATGACACATTGGTGTATTCGGAAGGAGAAAATGCAGAAGAATGTAGAGAAATGCTACTATGTGACATCCAACAAATACTTGAATGGCTGAAAATGAACAAGTTGAAACTTAACGAGAACAAAACGAAATTAATGGAGATAAACACTAACAACGAAACAGCAATAGAAATAAATACTAAAGAAATAGAAAATGTGAGTCGGATAAAATACCTGGGAATAATTATCGATAAGGAAAGGAATAATAATCGATAAGGAAATGAAATGCTGAACACATCGATTACATGTGCAAAAAGATTGGTAAAAAGATCGGTTTTTTCAAGAGGATACGAAAAAAGATGGATTGCCTAACTGCGATAACAATATACGAGTATAACACCATTATAAAGCCGCATTTCGAATATTGTTCTACAATAACATATTCATGCTGCAATCAAAGTCAGGTAGAGAGACTCCAAAAACTCCAAAATAAAGCAATGAGAAGTATTCTTAGATGCAATAGATTCACATCTATAAGATATATGCTGGATGCGCTCAAGTGGTTAGACGTAAGAGAAAGGTTGGAACTAGACACACTAATAGCTGTTTTTAAAATGAAGCAGGGTGCTGCACCAAGCTACCTAACAAGTGGAATGACAAGGGTTGGAGAAGCACAACCGTATCAATTGAGAAACTTCAATGACATCAGGGTAAATCGACAGATTTCTACAGCCGCTGGCAACACGCCTATGTACAAGGGAATACTTTTATTTAACAACTTGCCAAATGAAATAAAAAACGAAACAAATTTCAGAGTATTTAAATCTAGATGCATACATTTTGTACAACATAAAAGCTGACTCGCTTTAAAATTTAACTGTAAATAAAGTACTTGTCTATGTAATAATAATATTTTTGATATTTTAACTTAAAATTTTGATTTTTGTAAAGTATTTTTATACTAATATATATGAATTGCTACCACTAATACTAATAAATGAACATCAGAGCCTAGTTCCCGACAAGGGCAGGTGAAAAGTATCCTACTTATTGTAGAGATAGTGCGTAGTCAAATCAATCAATCAATCAAACAGCCTAACCGTCTACGGAATGAATATTTGTGCAGGCACAAAGAAAAAACCCCAACTCTTTTTTTTGTATTCTTAAGCAACATTTTAAAAAAGCAAGTTTAACTTTAAAGGTGTTACTTGGCACCGCGGTGATTTTAACCTCAGACCTCTCGATGAGTTGTCCAACGCACTAACCACTGAGCTCACGAAAATAAATACCCTCTTCAAAATTACTTACATACTTTATCACTCCCTCAGACACTGCAGCCTTCCATTTTTTTGCAGTCTTTTTCCATGTCGCCATAAACTTGAGGCTGTGATTGGAACAGTAGTAGTGTATTCGCTTACTGGAAGGTCGTGCATTCGAATCCCGTACAAGTCCATTACTGTATATCGAATACATGAAATCGTAATCTCCCTTAGCAACTTAGACACCACCCGTTGAGAAAAACCCTACAACTGCACCCAAACACTTCTTTCATATCTCTCTATTCTTTCTAATAGTAAGTAGAACCGAAAAGCATGCAATGAAATACGATAATGCCAGGTGCTGCTTGCTGTTAAAACACAAATGCTTACGCTGTGTTCTTAGCATTACTCTCCATTCTTTCGATGTAGCCGAGCCAATGTTGTAGACAAGGTATTCTAGTTTCTGAGACTACATCCACGTATTGAAACAACACATAGAGTTTGCGAATGTGTTTTGTCCTTCGTTCGACCTCCTCGCACGCAGAACCATTGAAATCCGCTGGTATTTTCTGGGATAGCCCACAGTGTGAACATTTTGTGTATTGTCTAAAAACGGATAAGCAAGCCATCCTACGGCATTTACAAACTTAAGTAAGTCAAAAACGGTCCTGCAGTGAAGTTTTTCTATGTCCCGGAAAAGGAATTTTCCGACAAACTTATTTCTGATGTGGCAGAGCGCTGGTGGACAGTGGCAGAGAAAGTGAAGTGTATCTTCCTGCACTTCCTCATCGCCACAACCTCTGCATAAGTCATCCATTTCCATTCGTTTGGCGTGATATTTCAGCACGTTATGTCCAATGAAGGCATCCACAAGAGAGGGCAAAGCTTTTTGTCAATTTGTAGTAAACTCTTGGTTTGATTTTAGTTACGAAGCGGCCGCATTTTCTTGGTTATGGAACAGGATTTGAGTGAGCTCCATCTTTCATTAGTCGCCACTAGTTCCTAATCAACTGCCTAAGGTTACAGGGCGAATCTTTACTGCACTGTCGTGCTGGTTTGATTCGAGATATGAACCCTGTCTGGTCAGCTCATCGGACTTCTCGGTCTCTACTACTCGGCACCATAAAGCACGATTAATTAAATTTGTTTTGCTTAACCGCAGAAGCAGCGGTTTTCCAAGGTAATTCTTCGTTGGATCTACACTAAGGTGTAATTCATGGCGTTTATGTTTACTCCAAGGTAGATGAAATCCGTAACTACCACGAAGTTATTGCTATAAATAGTGCCGTTTTGTCCTAGGCAGTGGACAGATGTTTGTTTGTTCGTTGATAGCATTTATGTATTTGTGTCTTGTCGTCATAAACTTCGAGATCAACCAATTTCGGCAGTTCTTCAATCGCCGTCGTGAAAGCTTCTAACACGGCACTCTGGGAACGGTCGATGATCTGGATATCGTCAGCATACCGCAGTAGTTGCGCGGATCTTTTGAAGATAGAGCCTTCCTTATTGACACCGGCTCTGTGCACTATTTTTCTCAGAACAAGATTGAATTAGTCACACCCTTGTCGAAATTCGGTGCAAGTGTGGAATTATTCGCATTAGCTGCTTCCTGCACATTACACCTCGTGTTTTCAAGTGTCACGCTGTACAACTGGATCAGTTTTGAATTGATCCCATATTCGGCTATCGCCATGTAGAGCTCCTAACGATCAATGCTATTATAAGTGGCTTTAAAGTCTATGAAAAGTCGATGGTTCTCGAATTGAAATTCATTGGTATTTTCAATGATAAGTGTGAACATTTGGTCTATTGTCGATCTGCCGGCACGGAAGCCACACTGGTACGTGGCAATTCGTGTGTTGCGGAACGACTTGAGACGATCAGGCAATACGTTGGATAGGATCTTATATACGTCATTAAGCGGGGGTGCGCCTCGATAGTTCTTGCAAGACATAAGACCGGGTTTCTTGGGGATGGCCATTTTTGTATTTATATAATAATTGTATTGAAAATAATTGCCAACATATTTTGTCAAAAATCCTTATCATCTCAATATTTGACGAATAGATTGGCAATCACGTTTTTTTCTTGTAATTAATTTTCCAACGAATTGTATTTGTGTGTTTTATTGATCATCGATTGTTTCACTGACGTAAAAGACACCCACCTAAAATAATAATTGATTGATAATTCCTTTACAAATAGCATGAATCGAAACACGTTTCTAACAAAAACTCGAAATCCTGTTAATTCTATTTTTTCGAAATAATTGGGCAATTAGCATAATTTATTATTCAATCAGTTATTGAAATATGTACTGTAAATCATGATATGCAAATTACCTACTCAGCTTACCCATGCTAAAAACCATTCATCCATCATGTCATTTGTATAATCCCAATAATTATCCAATAAAAAAACAAGTTACCTGGTGAACACAGATATTTAAAAAAATTGAAGACCCCATACTGTCCCCACAAGCTGGCTTGGTTGTCAGGGAATATTAGATTTTATATCACACACAACTCATCCAAAGTGACAAGATGTCAATTTGTCGACTTCATTAAAGTCCTATAAGTTGCTTCCGTATCTTTTATAAATATTCGCAATCTATGAACCCAAAATAAAGCATTTAAAGCGGCAATGACAATAGATTGACAACATTTGAATCCAAATTGCGGTATAAAATTGATACGCAATTAAATGCAGCAGTCATGCAAAAAGGAACCATATTCAGCTGCGCGTAATTTTAAATTGGAGAACGCGCCTTTTTCGGAGCTACACAAGACACATTCCTCCAATTTGCTATGAATGTATCTCTCCGCACCAAGCCCCATGATAGACATGCACGCGCCCGCGCCAATTAATACAATTTTGGATAAAATTAATTGGACCATTCGAACATGATACGTTACTAACAACTGCAAAAGGTTGTGCAAGTCGATTCTCTATTCGTAGCAGAATTTGATTGAATTGAGAAAAAAATATCCAGAAAATAGGGCGAACATCGTCCTACAATATACTTTATTAAGTGATGTATATTGTATCTACTCGAGGTGTAGCTGCACCTATCAAAAATTTACTACAAGAGAAATGTTAACGAACTTGCCTCTGGCGGGCAGTGATCTTTTTGCGTGTTTTCAATGAAACAATTACCCTTATTGCAATTCTTAATAATGAATGGTAAGGGGGGATCTTTCCATCAAATTGGTACTCTTAATAGCCGCTGATATAGTAATGAAAATGAGTGGATGACAATTTGGTGAGAGGGTGAGTCAACGATGGGAGAAATGTGATGTAAGGCTGAAATGTAAACATGTTTGTATTACAGCTTGTCACTTTTTTGCGACGCGAGTTGAACAAACGTTTTTTTATTTTATTTTTTATAAATGGGGTATTGAACTTTGAATAAGAATGTTGTTGAACTTTTGACAACAATGAATTATGTCATAGTTTTGCATAGTTATGGGAAGATACAGTTGGAGAATGCTTAATGTTTGGGCGTGATTTTATGTAAGCTTATAAAAATGTTCAAAATAAACACATGTGGGATGAGGTGGACAAATTTGTACATGATGTGGAGTGAAACAGAGACGTGCAAGGAATATCATTGCAGCGGCTCCTATAAACAGCGCCTGTCGTAAAAGGCGAATAAAGGGAGAAGACGTATCTAGGCTCATTTAACCGTCAGGTGAGTCAAGCGACACATCTTAAAGCTGTGCCGCAAGTATGCAAGCAAATTCGTGGGTTGACTGGATATCACCGGTGTTGTCAAAAGAAGATCAAAAGGAGCATCCGAATTCCAAAGGCAAAATGTGCATAGGAATTTACAGTTAAATTAAATCAGTAGAAGAGATAGGGGGTGAGTGAGTAATCGAGATCGTATGATAGGAGACACGACGATGAGATCCCAGAATCAGGACGCCTGCCGATCATTTTTAAGACAGAGCTGGCGAGCCATACAGGCGCACTAGTAGCGATGAAGGAATGTGCGATGGTTATGATCCATACCTACTATTCAGGCCTCATCAGATAAACAGTAAAGTGGTTTGTTTCTTGGCTTCCTAGCCGTTTTGATACCACTATTCACGGGACCTATACAAAGGGTGCTCCATTAAGGCTGTCAATATTGCATTACGTGCCTTGTTTTGTATCGGTCAATAGCAGTAATCTATATGGGCGTCGATGGATAAAGCATGCTTAATTTCCACTTTTCTGACCGTTGAAGTGTGAACACATTTACAAATTAAATTTCACAGATTGTCGCTTTGAAGTTCACGCATTTCAAATTGAGAGAGGTACATTCATTGGTCGAGATATTGGAAATTATTCTAAATAAAACACCACTATATCTATTTAATAAGCTCCGCTTCGCGCAGTCGACTCATACCCTGACCCTTATAACACAATCTTACAACTATTCGAATTATATTTTTATTTATATTTTTTTTTTATCAATTTGTTTTATATACAACTTGTCTTAAAACTAAACTTATTACTATATTTAAAACTTGTCGGCTCAACAATAAGGGCCCGACGTTCGTTTTTTGTCAATTTATACAATGCTATTTTTTACAATGTCATATTATTGTTTCCTTAATCTATTACATGAGTAATATCAACTATTCGAATTGATCGAGAGTCTTCTTTATATATGCTACCAGAGTCTGGAACTCCCTGCCCACAACAATAAAGCAAATAATAGGAACCACTAAATTTAAAAAAGCCATTTATACGAGTTTTCTTCAATAAAGGGTTTTTCAACAGGGACGCTACAAAAGTAGAGCGACAGGGACAGCAAATGACGCCGAATTTCTTGCCGCTCTTTTGATATTTCTCTTAAGTAAGGTTTGCCATTTCATGATGGAAAGATAGCCGAGCCAACAACGACTCAAAATTATTAAAATTTACTACCTAAATTCGGAGTCGGTGGCCTCAACGTTAAGAGCGCTTTCATCGAAAAATCATCTTCAGCGATAAGGCTCATTTCTGACTGAATGGCTTCGTCAATAAACACAATATGCGGTATTGGTCAGGCAGCAATCCACACGTAATCCATGAGTCATCATTGCATCCCGACAAAATTACGGTTCGGTGTGGTTTATGGGCCGGCGGCGTCATTGGGCCGTACTTCTTCCGTGATGATCAAGACCCGCACGTTACTGTGAATGAGAATCGCTACCGTTCAATGATAACCGAATATTTTTGGCCCCAATTGAATGATATGGACTTGGAGGATATGTGGTTCCAACAGGACGGCGCCACAAGCCACACAGCGAATGACACAATCAATTTATTGGAAACCAAGTTTGGAAACCGTGTTATCTCACGAAATGGTCCAGTCGCTTGACCGCCTCGGTCGTGCGATTTGACGCCGTAAGACTATTTCCTGTGGGGCTACGTCAAGTCTATGGTCTATGCCAACAAGCCAGCGACGATTGATGAACTTCGTACGAATATCGAACGTGAAATTGCAGCAGTATCGGCCGATTTATGCTTGAAAACCGTCGAAAATTGCGTTCAGCGTCTGGACTTCTGCAAGCGTGCCCGTGGTGGCCATGCAAAAGAAATCGAGTTCTATACATACTGGCATCGAACGTACTTTCACAGGAATAAATAATTTCATTGATTTCCAAAACCGTTTTTGTTTTGTTAAAAAAAAACTTTTGTAGCGCTCTTATTGAAAAAGCCTTTATATATGTAAAGGGTCTTTCATTAAGGACTTGACAAATTCTTTTTTAAATAAAATGCAAACTACTTGAGATATCTCAAAAAAATCGATTGGCTTGAATCACTATCAAAACATTTATGAATGGAATTTGATTTCCTTCATATGTCCACCACCTGAACATATGCAAAGGTCGAAACGTTGAATCCAATTTTCGATGACTCGGCCGCACGTTTCGACCGATGCAGCCGCTATTTTTCGTTCAATATTGGCTCTGAGCTCCTCTAACGTCGCCGGCTTGTTGGCATAGACCGATGATTTAATTAAGTCAAATAAAAAAAAGTCTTGAGGCGTTAAATAACACGATCTCGGCGGCCAATAGACGGGTTTCTTCATTTTCTTCAATCATGTCCAGAGTCAAATTCTAGAACGTAGAACGATCAAGTAGTTTTATTTCTTGAGTCAGCTTGATTTTGTAAGGATGTAGGCCAATATCCGTACTCAAAATGTGGTCTGGGAGAAGCCCAATTCTGCCTCTACGGCAGCAATATTCTCAACACCTCGGGCAAAACGTAGTCTCACTGGCACGGCAACATCAAACAGCGAATATTCTGACTCAAATTTTTTCAATAGACTATGAATTGCTTTTCTACTGGGGCGAGAATTACGGCCGAAAATTAACGTTAACGCTCTTAAAGTTGCTACCACCGACTCGGAATTTCGGTAGTAAATTGTAATTATTTTTAAACGTTGTTAGTGTATTTGGTCTTAGGAAAAAGAAACACGAGAAATTCTAAAAAGAAACAAAAACGTCTTTATTATCGCAATATAATTTTGGCGAAAAAGAATGCTAGCAATAACTGGTCCTAACGGGTTGACTGTACGGTGTAATCTGCCGATGATTTTTACCGGAGAAAAGTAACTGGTCGTCCTCGATGCTGGTTGGCTGGTTGTAGGTGGCTTCTATCAGGCGGCTTCTATCCTCTTCTGTCACTTTGGTGTGGTGTGCGGCGTTGCCAGAAGGGCGCTGATTGCAGTGTCCTAACCCCCCGCCACATGCATTTCACCATAATGAAAATGTTGATTTCACAGAATATTTTGACATTGACTGTTTGGTAATCGGTTTAAGGGTGCGTTCACACTGAAAGTTTGAAATTCTCAAGTCGCTTATGAAAGACCCTTTAAAAAAAACAGTAACTTGAGAATTTTTCTATAATCTTAATTAATTCTGTTAATTATTTAAAAATAAAAATGTTTTACCGTAATTTATATTTAAGATACATAATATCATTAATTTATTTTTCTAATTTGCTATCAAGTTCACTCTGTCCGTACCTTAGGTACTATAAAAGACTATGTCTTATTTGTACACCACAATAAATAAATTGAATTGAATTGAATTGGAAAAATTAGACGGGACTGTCATTGGTGATTAACAGAAAATTGATTATACCACAGGCAAACTGCAGCTCGACCGCTGATTGGCTAAAATGGCCAAAGTAAAAGGGTTTTTTTTGACATTTCGGCAAGGGAGTTAGGTTAGATATGTCAAAAATTGTACTGTTCTGACATTTCCCAAGTTCAAAAGCAGTTAGGGCATTCAGTGGTACTTAACCCTAGAAAGATAATCATATTTTTTTATAGCGTAGAAGATAATCATACGTCTCAGAGACATATGGCACTTTGTTAGTTTATTTAATGAAACCTATGAGCTTTTTAAGAAATATTGATGTTTGATTTATTAATATAGTCCATATTAAGAGGGATAAATCAATGATTCAGTAAAAATAAATATTAGTTAAAAGATAAAATCAAAAAACCTAAGCTCCATTACAAATCAACAAAAAACATAACTTATTTTTTGAAGGAACCTTAAAATTGACTTTAAGTTCTATAGTTGCCAAATTTGCATTTTTTGGTTTAAAATGAGTCTACTAACAAGTCTTAGTAATTTTTAATCACATACGATTAAATTAAATGAAAGAATGGCAAACGTCACACACGTTTCCCAGACGTACGTATTGTTACCGCAGGTACTTAGCGTCGCACCATGACCGTCACGGGGAAGCTCCGATCACCGGCTGAGTTAGTTTAAGCAACCAGCCCGATGCGACTTACAGTTAAAAGGATATATCAATTTTATCGCGTGCCATACGTCTCACAGGCGTAGATTATCTTTCTAGGGTTAAGTAATTCTAGGTTAGGCTAAGGGCATACCAAATGCGGCCAATTTGTCCTCGATTGTCAAAGTTGATTACTAATTCAATCGGGCTGACGGATCGGATCGACGGATTACATGAGTTGGGCCCTGGAAGCCATGCTGATACGCGCCGTTAAGTGGGTTACAGAACGTCTCAAGTTGTTCGCATAGTACGATTGATAGACTTCTGTTTGCAGCCATAAGCAGTGATATTAGGATAAGCTTTTGCAAGACATAGGATAGCCTCTTTTGTAGATCGGTCACCTCTATTAACGTTTCTTTTTCCTGTGTACTTGCAATACTTTTTGCATAATGAAAGATTAACCAAAAGGCACTTATTAAATTGAGGCTGAACGGCTAAACAAGACAACACATTTATCATTCGTGGAAGCAAAGCTCAAATCATAGTTTGCCCCACGATACCCAAATTGATTAACTATGACGAAAGTTATATATCGCTGAAGGCACTCTAAACTTGATTAAAGCCAAAGCCTAATAAACTACAAGTGAAGGCAATAACATAATTAGCAACGCACAAACATCTCCCACCTCTGCTCACAATTTTACGGTCCAAAATTGCACATTTCACAGAGGCATCTTCCACGGAGGTGGCGCTATAGCTACTGATAATATTAATGTTTATTTTATTTGGCTATTAAAATCGCATCAACAACGTCAACGTGATGAGCAATTGAATTTGTAATTACACGCAACTGTCAACTTCTTTGACAGATCGTTTTTCATGTTTTGCATAACGCGGTTGGCACGCTGTCTGGCAATCAATTTGAGCATGAATTCCTATTTGTCCCAAATCATAAAACTTTAACCTACACTCACAACCTACGCTCATTCGAACACTCTTCTTTGAAGTTTAAATTTCAATTTAATGGTGTTTAGTGTGAGTGTGTGTTTGTGCAATTGTACAAAGTTTTTTTATGTTCCGTTGCCGGTTTGTCTGGTTCGGAAGTGAAAACTTTCAACATCATAATTCTTCCTCTTCGCCGACTAAGGTGTGTGTGGTATCGGTGTGGATGACTTCTGGTAATGATGCTGCGAGCTGGCGCGATTGCGCAATGGACTTGAACTTGAGACAAGGTCTTGTGGGCTATAAGACATTCAGATAACGATGACGTTGTTGACAAACTACACAAACTAGCCAGAGGCTATAAGCGCTCGACATGACCAGTGTTAAGTGTTTATCTTTTCTTTTTAAATTTTTTCTGATCCAGTGTACCTGGTGATTGAAAAATAATAAAAATTGTTTTTGCCATGTTGAAGGGCTTGAAAGTAAGTGGGATTTCAGATTTCATAATAAGTAGCATGACATACTTTGGAGTCGAGATTTGAAACTGGAGCATTTTTATGTAACAGAAACTTGTGAGCCAAGCTGATGATTATGGAGAAATTCAATAAAACTTGAATGTAAGATGGACTTTCTGTTTTTTAAGAGACCTTTTGATATTGCTTTTATTATTTGCTGAAAAGTGCAGCATACTACTCTGATTGTTTATTGTGTATTTGTATACCCTATTCTAAGGGTATATTAATTTTGACGCATAGTTTGTAACATACCTTAATATTGCCTGTAGACCCCTAAAAGTTACTATATTTATGATCAGCATCGATAGTAATGTCGATCTAGCCATGTCCGTCCATCCGTCCGTCTGTCGGCAAAAATTAGGCCTTTAAACTGGACCTAGAGAGCTGAAATTTTAACCATATACTCTCTAGGGTCTCGAAATAATCAAGTTTACGAATTTTTGAAATCCGCCCACAGGCCCACAAATTCAAAAAAACCAAATTTTGGAAAAAATCGAATTTTGAGCTAGAAAGCTGAAATTTTTTATATATGATCTATGACTCCTAAAACTGCTCGGGATAAAAAAATTTCAAAATCCGCCCACTGGGCGTGTCCCACAAATAAATAAAACAATTTTTTGGAAAATCCAAAGTTTGAGCTAGGGAGCTGAAATTTATAATATATACTCTCTAGGGGCCCTCTATTCTCATGTGTCAATTTTTTTTTTAATCCGCCTACTGACACGCCCACAATTAAATAAAACAATTTTATTGAAAAACCCAAGTTTGAGCTAGGGAGCGTTTTTTTTGATAAAATCCTTTAAATGTTATATAACAAAATATGTAGAGCGTTCTTAACAATTCAACCATACATAGACTTTTGTCACGCCCACTTATGAGGGATAGGAATAAGAATAGGGTATCCAACAGTTCGCCCAAGCGAACTGTAGCCCGTCCCTATGTTTAGTTTTGAGTTCCACGTCCCAGAAAGCATAAGCGTAGATTTATTCGAACTTTAATGATCCACTTCTTTGTTTGGTTGTCGGGCATTGTAAGGCGAATGAACTATCGAAACATGGAACTACATTTCCCAATATATCTGACAAAGCTTCCTTAGATGCAAATTCGTTAAAGCTGGATGCAATCAAAAGAGCAAACCTTTTATGGCCAAGTGGCGTACTACGTGTCGAGTGACCAAACAAATCTGGACTTAGCCGAACCTTCTGGATACTGGGAAACGGTTTTTGAAATTGGAGGAGTTTAATCCACCTTCTCTAATCACGGCCTGTTTTTTCTCCATTTGGAAGATTTCTTCTATTTATAACAATCTTTATGACTTGGCTAACATTGAAATTGGAGATCTCTTCCTCTGCTCTCAATGAATTAGCAAATAGGTAGATACGAGTAACTTCGGGATTGACGTGGCATTACAAAGGGCATCATATTCTTCTTTGGGACAATATTTTAATACACTAATAGTTTGCACCTCGAAATCGACATTTAGTAATATAAACAAATTTAATAATCTGTTGGTTACTCTGTACTCAACAAATCTTTTTAAACATTTTAAGCATTTTGAAATAATTGTATCATCCAATTTTTTTTTTAAGTTTTTCTTTTTCACGGTAATGACAGAACTGACAAGGAAATGACAAAATTCTATTACGCTATCGAAATAACATGGAAACTGTTGCACTCTGGTTTGGTCCTCTAAGAACGATTTTATTGTATTTTGGTATCCAAGTCCAGCATTTGATTGGCCGCAGTGTAGAAAGGGTTCGAAATCGGGAGGCCTGCCGATACTTTTCGAGGTCAAACTGGCAAACGCCAAATGCGAATCACTAACAATGCAATGAATTGAAAGGGTTATGATCCCTTTAGTCCAGTGCAGAACCTCGTCGTTAAAGACTAAGATGATATCCTTTTAATGGCTGTCATACTAAACCAATCTTAACAATTGAAAGAGAATTCCCTGGAGAACTGAAGATCATTCACTTTGCGCACAGATGTGATCGAATACAGCGAGAGGGGATCAGGTTTCGTTCGGTTATATTATCGTTTATTGTATATTGTATACAATATATGCGTCATTGGGCCTTTTTTTCGTCGATGAAAATTACCGTCACGTTACGTTACGTTAAATGGTATTCGCTACAGAGACATGTTGGAACGTTATTTGTTGAGCAATTGCATGAATGGGACATCAGTGATATGTGGTTCCAACAAGACGGTGCCACAAGCCACACAGCGGGTGCAACAATCGAGTTATTCAATTCTCAGTTCGGTGAACGTGATATCTCGAGAAACGGACCCGTCTTTTGGCCGCCGAGATCGTGTGATTTAACGCCTCTAGACTTTTTTTATTGGGCTACATTAAATCAATGGTCTAAGCAAACAAGCCGGCGACGTTAGAGAAGCTCAAAGCCAATATTGCACGAGAAATAGCGGCCGTATCGACCGCTGCATACGTTACCGTGGTGGACATATGAACGAAGTCGAATTCCATTAATAAATAAATCGATAGTAATTCAAGCCAATACAATTTTCGGAGATATCTCAGGTAGTTTGCATTTTATTTAAAAAAGAAGTTGTCAAGTCCTTAATGAAAGACCCTTTACCTGTCACCTGTGCAGATTATTACGATTAGTAAATACAAAATACAGAAAAATATAACTCTTCATATTTGTACATACGAGTACTTTCAATGAATACATATAAATTAAATAGTTTCCACTTGCAGCAACGGAAAAACCTATTATTGAGGAGCAATTAATTGCTTATTTTAAATAGACTCAGTCCCTTGACCAACAATTTCATGAAAATGGTAAAATATTTTTGTAGCTTTGCTCTTTGCGCTCACAAGCTCCAGCGATATTCCTTTACTTAGGTCTTAAACAGCAACTTTGTCTTTTTAAATCAAAGCATTCTCACGGATGTCAAAATGTAATAGCAACAAATAGGTATAGGGGAAGGTAGTGTACCTTGGTCCGATTGTACCTTAGGCCGAGTGCCAATTTTCAGAAAAATACAAAGCACGCAAAAACCGGTCCTTCTGTGAAATGTTGATCTTCTGTTAATTTGTCTTTTCAGTTTCTTTTTGAAGGCACAGCTGCACGAGTCGTCAGAAAAAAATATAAACATAGTTTTCAGTGAAAAAAGTATTTTTTTATCTCTTTTCTGAAGTTATGTATGTAGTGCTTATTTTTCTGTCTCTTTTCCGCTACTTTAATCGATTTCGGTTAATGTATTAATAATCTTTTGGTAGGAACACATTGTCGTTCGAATGTGTTTTGAATACTACGTTAAAATCTAATTTTTTTGGCTAAAGTGGTGTTTGTGTACCTTGGACCTATCATAGCGCGTGTACCTTGGACCTTTGGTTTGTCCTTTAATGTAAGTTTTTAAATAATATTGAAGCGATAAATTTGTTTTTTTTTATGTTGTTCCTTTAAAGTAAGTTTTTAAATAATATTTATTTAATACTACTTGTATTATTTGAAATAATTTTTTTTTAATCAAGCACACACATTTTAAGATAATGGTTTGTTTTTTTGTTGCTTTTTTGAAATAAATAAAGAATGGTACCATTTTAACTTTTTATTGAAATAAATTAAAATTTTCACCTTTAAACTATAGGAAAACTATCAATAATATTTTCGGTCCAAGATACAATACTCCGTGGACCAAGGTGCAATCACATCTTGTACCTTGGACCGTTTGAGGTTAGCATATAAAGGTAAAGTTTTCCAAGGAATGGTTACCAATATCCTTTTGGTAGTTTCGCCATATTATAGAAAAGAATTCAGGTAATAATAAAAAAAAAAAAAACTAATGAAAAAACGACACATAAAATATTGGCAAAAAACTGAAATCCGGACCAAGGTACACTACCTTCCCCTACTTTAAACTAAACCATAACGAGATATGTTGCCCCAAGGTACCTACATATTAATAGTTACCGTACAACATCAATTGCTAAGATCAAGGTCTCCTTCACCGGTGATTATGTCACATGAACATGATTTACCAGTGTACAACAATGCTTCAGTATAATCTTTAATACACCAAATACATCTCCTTGACGACGCGACGAATGCAATTACGAATAATAACTGTGGAGGAAAAAAATAACAACCTGTCAAAAAGTATTCAACCATGAAAACTGCTATTCGCTTGCTCTTATCTAAGATTTTCCACACTATTAGACATAGACAGTGCCCTTGTCGAAAACCCCAACATAAGGTGAAGGAACCATTAAACGCTGCGCTCTCGAGCAGGTGTCAAATTCCAAAGCGTACTGCGATCATGAATTTAATAAATACATAAGTGTGACACCGATAGGGGCACTGGAAAGGTTTGAAGTAGGAGGTATAAGTATGAAAATGAAACGGATATGAGGCAATCCAATCGGATTAATCCAATAAATTTGAGATGCCGAAACTAAAATCGAATTTAAGTACCCGCGTATGATGTATCCAAGAGTAAATTACCACCAGCACACGCCAGCAATTAGTCGGGAGATTAATGATCGCTCATCAAACGCTTACAGTGATTGGCATGAAACCGTCATAAGAAAAAAAAGAAGTTAAATAATTTCAAACAGTTAGATGGATGTTATAGACATTACCAAACAGATGTTCGTCTCCGTAATTAAATTCAAGAAAATTTGCTAAAAATGGATAAAAATGGCGCGATTATGCTCGATGAAGTGCCATCGTACAACCGACATTTAATCGGCCTGCAGCGATTACGCATCACATGGTACCTGTTGGTGGATGCAATGGGATATTCTACTTGAAAAAAAAGTCATCAAGCAGTCAGTTGGAGTAGTCAATTGATGTTTGTTTTGGAGATTTTAGTGTGAAGTGTGTGTCAGCTGGACTAATTTATGTTACCCACTAAAAAGGTGCGCTCTATTGATGGGCTAAAACTTGCATGTTGATAGATATGTAATCCGAGTAGAGTATACTTTAAGCTTTTGAAAATTCTAATACTTCGTTATGTGTCCTAAGAAGGTAGATACTTTTTTGAGCAGCTAGAGCAAGAAAGTCACAAAATAGGCCCATTTTGATGCCTAGTGTTGTAAGAGTTTTCATAATCTAACATAATGTGTGTTTTAACACGCTTAAATAGATTTTATTTGTTTTCAAACAGCTCGGAACTAAGTCAAATCTTTTGTCTGGACATTGGAGAATATTTTTATATTGATGTTTTCCATTTGCTACAGTTCCAAATGTTAGACATGAATTAGGATCGAAGCGTTCCTTTTTCGCTATTAGGGTTTCTCAAAGTTTATAATAGTTTTGCAAATGCCTGATTTAAGTGAATTCAAAACTTCGACGCTCTTACACTATGGTACACTTTATTTTTTTAAAAACGATTTTTTTACGTGTAAAATAAAAAAAATCGAGTTAACAAATTGTGCGCCACGGCCGCCCGCTGCATCGACTGAATGACGATCAATAATTACCGATATGGAAGAATGTCTATAGCTAATGCGGATCAGCGATATGAGAAAGGTCACTAGAACAATTTGGAAACGCTAGATTTCTTCAAAAGGTAGAAGTTGAGACAACCATGCATTTTTTACAGATAATTTTATCCAAATGCATTAAATTTTTCCTATTTTTCTTTTTGTTCTAGGGCTGCTGGAAATTCCGCCAGGAGTAATTATGCCAGAATTTTTTATTTTTTTTAAATTTAATTAAAATTAAATTTTCGGCAATCTTTCCTGGTAGTTTTTCCATTTTGAGAAGCAGAATACACGCCAAAAAATTGATTAGGAAAGCCAGAAACAATATTTTTGTCGTTTTTCCCTTTCTTTCTTTTTTTGGAAAAAAACACCATAAATTCGGATTTTTAGCACTTGGTTCAGTTTGACAAATTAGTTGGCAAAAATGTCTTCATCTTCTTTCCTTAATGGCGGTGAGGCTATGATCAGGATTAAAGGGAATAACCCTCCCACTTAACTGTATCCCTACTAATCCGCCTGTGGGGTTCACCGGGTCAACCTCAGAAAATAGCGGCAGGACAATCAAATGCTGGTGTTGCTGCATTTGTGTGATCCAGGATTTTTTAGGCCTGCCTGTTTGTGTTGGAACGTTGATTGATATTGCCTTTTTGACAGCGTCCGTACTATCTCTCCTTTTAACATGGCAGTCCCACCTGAGCCGGTTGCCCTCCATTTTTTCGAGAGGTTCTTTGACGTGAAGGCTTCCTCAGATCTTGGAACTTCTTATTAGATCAATTTTATTTCTCCTGCCGTCATGCGAAGCATATTAATCTCAGCTGCCGCTAATTTGCTCTCATACTTTTTGTACGCTGTCCAATATTGTGAAACGTATGTAAGCGCCGGGTGAACAGCTGCGATGTCGAGCTTTCCTTTCACCTTAGGGGGCATTTTTCGATCATTTAGGACGCCTAAATTATCCCGCCACGTCATCCACCCTACGATTACCCTATGCTAAATGTCGTCATCACCGCTTGCTTCGCTATTGATCATAGTTCCCAGATATTTGAACTCTTCGCATTTGGGAATCACTCCTCCATTCATATAAAAGTCTGGAATAGGTCGAAGTGGATCAGAGAACGGGCAGTAAAAGTATTCTATTTTCTTCGGACTAATACGATACCCATTCCCCTCCAAAACTTCCACTCATACATCAAGTGCTCGTTGCAGGGACGTTTTATCATCGCTTTTGATGGCTCCATCGTCAGCAAAGAATTAATGATGCGCTTTGGGGTCCGTCACTTTTCCTTCAAGCAGATAATCAAGGACTGTAATAAATATTAAGGGACTTAACACGTTTCCCTGCTGTACACCGACTTCGATTGCGAACTCCTTGGTTACGAAAATGGGGCATCTTACTCTGGTCGTTACTCCTTATACATATCCATGATCATCACGTAGGTTTCTGGAACTCCTCGCTGTCCCATAACAGATCCCTTAGCTGTCTATCAAAGGCCTTTCAAAATCAACCAACACCATATGCAAATCCTTTGAGGAATCACGATGTTTATCTATCCTCATCCTTTTGCTTTGGATTGCATCGATAGTTGATTTTCCTACGACATACCCGCAAAAATGTAACCGTTACATTGGAAAGTTTTAATTATGAAATTTTTCAGATATATAGTAAACTTCTATACGTTTTCGAACCAAAACAAAGACGATAATTATCGGAAATTGCCAAAAATTAACAAATGGCCTCGGATGTCAATTCGGTATTGACATTTGTGAAGCAAACAGGATAAGAACGCGTTAGTTCCATTGGAAAATGCCATAAAAAAAAAATTATATATATATATAAAATATATTAGGCATTAACGGCCCATAGAGGGCCTAAAACCTAGCTTCTCCAACAACTTTCTTTGCGAAGTGGAAAGGACCTACAATTTTAAGCCGAATCCGAACGGCAAATTTGAGAAGCTTCTCATGACAACTGATACTCTTGGATGTTTGTCAGACGTTCGCAAGAGGTGGGGCAGTGGAAAAAAAACTCAAGATGTTATTTGGCCCCGGAATTGAACCGGGGACCTTTCGATTAGTAGGCAGACACACTAACCAGTGAGCAACTGCGCCCGACTGCCATAAAAAAAAACCAAATGCTAATTATCGATGTCGGCGCCCACATAAGCAATATCTTTTTCAAAATATGATGGAGAAAAAAGGTGAATGCCCAATTGAATATTCAAAAAAAACATTATTTTTTTATTCTATTCCAAAGACTATAGCCTAAAAGAATAGGGTCATACAGGCACTTTTCGCCGCCTACGTATCGTACTCACCCCGTCATACATTATGGCTCCCCCGTTATGAACGCGGCCAATTTATATTTGCAGAAAAACAAACATTAAATACCTATTTACGTCGGTCTGCCTATCCTGGGATTCAAGCACCCGCTGCACCCACGGTATACATAATCACACATAATAGGTAAATTCCTAAGATGGATTTGCATAATTTTTCTTTTGTTTGGAGAAGCCCTCCCACCAATCAAACAACATTGAGTGATTTAAACACCTCCCGATTCACGAATTTTAATTAAATCTTACTATAGCCAAAGCTTGACTTAAAAATATCTCATTCACTGGCTTCAACCAAAATTTAAGCAAACAGAAAAAACTCTCAATTATTGGCCTTTATTTACTCGCACGTTAACCGCCCGCCCGATTATGTGATCATTCGCAAAAAAAAAAACAAATAAAAAAAGAACATCCATAAGAGGCTCTATTCAAATAAATATAAGAGCTAAGGTGATTCCCACAGTATTCCAATCCACCTGTAACCTAGTTATTAACCTACAAAATAACAACTTAAAACATCGCCATCAGCATAATATATTATAATTATTATCCGCTCGGATCCCCGCAATGAGTCATGATTTTTCGATTTAACATTTACTCACACGATGTCGATGTGGTTGGAATAGGCGTTCATGAAAAGATTAAAGATCTTCGAATGGGAATAAAATATCTCTAGCATCGTCATCGGCAATCCGCCCCCATGCGGTTTTTATATTTTATACGAGAGAATTACGACAAGGTGATTTATAAATAACATAGTAAAACATATTCTTTTTAATATCAGTTTGTCGTATTTCAAATAAAATTACTATACTTACGGTAATATATTTAAAGGGGGGGCGGGGAAGTTGAGTGCCGTGGGTTTCCTTTTCGACTAGTACTCTGATATATAATGCAGATTAGAGTGCAGTGTCAGAAGTTTTTTTTAGGGGATCCCGGTCATATCTAACTCGTAACAGGAAGCCGCGACATGGTTGGTTGGTTGGAACCGGCACTCGATGAGGATGCACTTAGACCAGAGGTAGGTTCATTTTGCTGCCGATG
Source organism: Portevinia maculata (assembly GCA_949715645.1). NCBI lineage: Eukaryota > Metazoa > Arthropoda > Insecta > Diptera > Syrphidae > Portevinia > Portevinia maculata. The sequence continues at coordinate 62,901,239 of OX454525.1, read as the reverse complement.
TGTAAGGTGGGTGGTCACCCTCTTACTCAGGGAACCATTGGCTCCTCTGAGTGGAGGAGCTTATCTTTGCTGTGCAGGCATTGTTGAGATCGTTCAGATCATTGAAAAGGTATTCACCCAGTGCAGCCTTCATAATATTGGCGAGTGCAGGACACGTGCAAAGGAAGTGACTGGTAGTCTCCTCTTCCTCCTCGTCACTACAGCTTCTGCAGAAGTCATTGTAGGGAATGCCCAGCCCTTGAGCATGTCTAGGCCGCGACATAGTACGAGTATTATCACTCTGATCTATATAAATCATCCCATAAAAATATAACTATCCGGATCATCAAACAATTTTGCTTTGCGATTTGGCATACAAGCGAAGGAACGAATGAATCTTTAGTTTTTATTCGACAGCTATGATGATGGACATGATTTTAGTTCGATAGATTCAGGTAAGCACTACTTCAGCATACTCAATTCGAAACCTATATTTGAGCAAGACAAGTATTTTTGAAGGCATCATACAAAAAAAACCTGGTATTCACTCGTTGTTTGAAATAAGGAATGGGGGTTTTTTTTTGTATCTTCCGTCTATGTTTGAAGAAATGAGGGCACATATTCAAGTGAATAAAACAATATCCACTCCTTAACACACAAGTTAGCTGGCACACGGATAGCGAACTTGTCCATATGATAACTTTTCTGATTAATAAAAATATGTTTTCCGCGTTTTAGCTGTTTGCTCTTCATCACCTACAATACAGCAACAGCAGCACTTTACCAAATTATACTCAAAAATCGAGTGTATCTGTCATATTTCATCAGTTGACACTCATTTCTGTGTATTCCATTCCAATACTGTAGTACTACTGTGGAGTCAACGCATTATGAAAGAGTAAAATGCCCAAATGGGAGACTGTGTTCTCTCTCATCCCCTCAATGTTTCCACACATACATGCGCATCCTCTCAATTTGTGAATGCATGACCTACAATCTGAGAATGTGTGAAGTTATACGCTCCTTATACGCCGAATCCGGTGAGTAAATAGTTATCCACTCGTTATCACTTGTCAGTGAAAGCAAAAACACGTTTATTAATCAGAATTATGAGTTAACAAATGTGCTAGTGCTAACTCGCCGCTATCCGTTGTTTATTAATACGGGGGATAGTGTGCTTGTTTTAATTGCGAGTGCTATGATAATTATTTTATTGGTCTTGTTTCACAGGAGTTGAACTGTAGGGCAGACCTGCCTGATCTACCTGATAAAGGTTTCTTAGGTATGCCCATCGCTACTTGTAAACTCATGCTTAAGCTAGCCCCAGTCGAGAGTACAAACCTCAGGTGGACAGGTAGTGATACGTGTCTAGCGACCAAGCATATCTGGCCAAAGCTGGACCTGCGACGCTCTCTGAGTTTGATCTCACTTAACCGACTGCATATTAGCTCTGTCATAGGTGCCATCACAGGGCACTGTCTAATAGGCAAGCACGCATCAAGGCTTGGCGTCTATTCTAACGACTTCTGCAGAAGTTGCAGGGATGAGGAGGAGGAGGAGACTACACTTCATCTCCTCTGCACATGTCCTGCACTCTCCCATAAAAGAAATCTCTATTTGGGAGCCTTCTTCCTTAATGAACTCAGTGACTTGGCTAACTCAGATGTTAGAAGTCTATCACGCTTCATTAGAAGCTCCAAATGGTTTTAGCGGGTAGTGGTAGATACTCCCGATCCTAGTGGCATCACAATGGACCTCTTTGGTCTAAGTGTGTTAGCTTTCGGCTAACAGCCACCTCAACCTAACCTAACCTTCACAGGAGTTTTGAGTGACATTGGAGGCAAATTATTAATGGATATTTAATACACATATTATGTAAGAAAAAAAAAGATATTTTATTGTCCTCAAACCGCACAGTATTTCTCTGCTCAAGGTTGTTTTACCAAGAGGTCATTGAAACCCTTAAGAATGTCCAGTAAATCCGAAAAATTATATTTTTCAAAAATGTCCCCAGATACCATGCAGTATTTCTCTGTTCAAGGTTATTTAGCCAAAAGGTCTTTGGAACTCCGAAAAAATTCCATGAAACCCTAAAAATAGGTAAGAACCACTCAGTATTTTTGTGTTGAAGATTTTTTTTTTAAATTCAAATATAAAATTATAATGTAATAAAACGAAAAAAAACGCGATTCCACACACTGCTTAGCTTTGCAGAGATCAGCGACATACTCATAAATATGAATTTATTCTTTGTGACTCCACTGTTAACGGGGTGTTATTCTGAATATTCAACTCACATGGCCACCAAACATCAGGTACTCAACTCATTCACGTTTGTAAGCTATGAGTTTGATGTGTTAAGTACATCAAATAATATTGAACGTCTCAAAGACAGTTTTAAGCGATTCATGCGTAACTCTAGTTCTTAATAACTACAACCTTCGGGAGTTGACAAACTTATTTGGGGTCTCGAATTCAGCTGCATGGAACACCATAAAGGCGTTATCGTTTTGGCTCTTTTGCAGACTACAAAAGAACGTACCGGAACTCCAGGAGTTGTTTTGCATCTATATACATTACACACCTGAAGTGATATTTGTTGGGAGTTTGCACGCGCCAATAGTGAGTTTAAAATTTTGTCTTTTCGACGTTTTAAAGTATCGATCACAATACAGATTTTCACCAAACTGCAATCATAATTATATGTTTGCAATTCCTTACGCAGGTTGATGATTGTCTTTTGCAGTTTGTTAAACGGATATTATATTCATTATTAAAACATTAATACCGCTTTAAATATCGAATCAAGTTTAGTCTGATTGAACAATTATGCTAGCCCAGCAAACAAATAACATTATTGTGTTCTTAAGTCTTTGTGCCAAAGAGCAATTCTTCGCAAGCCAACAAAGATTTTGTATGAAAGTTTGATATGAAATTTGTTAAGTTTAAGCCTGGTATGCGAAGCGAAAAATCCCATACAAAACTGACAAGACGAAATCAAAAACGAATAATTTCATTATTTACTTTATTTTGCAGGACGAAGTTCTACTTCGAAATGATGCTGAAGTGGGTTATTGAACTAGATTATTAGGTGGAAGACTTCAGCTTCACCCTATTTCGCATAGATTTAATTTTTTAAGACATTAACTGCTTGTGAAATTTTGGAATTTCAATATAAATCATTTATTTAGTTCTCTGGCTGTGAGTTTTGAAATCACATTTAAGAATTAGGAAAATTGATTGTGTCATTTTCTATTGAAAACTATTCATGCATATTTATGATGTCACAGTGAACTTGTGACGTAATTTCCTGATCTGCTACCTCGAAATTAAGGCTATCAGCACCAAAACAGCCTAAGCCTAAGCCACTAAGCTTCTACTTAATTACCGATCTAACCGAAATGTTCAAGAGGCCAATATGCCGGTCTTTCTCTGCCCTCTTTACGGATCAGAATATTCTAACGAGTAGTGTGGCGCAAATATAGTCAACGCAATCACCTGTGCTGAGTTTTTTCAAAAGAAGCAGTTAAATTCACTTAATTTTTCGAAAACGTCTTTTGTCGTTTCCCGAGCCGTGTCGTTTTTCAATCCTCAATTCCTAACGCAGACTTCCCGTCGAATCCGTAAAAGATTAGTGCGCGACTATATTATACACAACTCGGAGAGAAACTAAGGATTGGGAGGGTTGGGCGACAATTAAAGTAGTAGTAGGGAGGACATTCAGTGCTTTGTATATTCACATGTTGTTGGGATTTCATTTGGAGCTGTGCGAGTTTTTGGCGGGCTATCTGAAAATTGCGGGTTTTTGTCGGATTTTCAGAAATACAAAGATCGCTTGGATTTGCTTAAATTTGACTGCCTTTAACCAAACATTTTACATTTAATCTGCTCCTCGCTGATTTGAGATAATTTTATATTGATAAATTTAATACATTAAAAATTGACCATTTATTTTGTCAACGTCTATGAAAAAATAAATAAAATACGAACTTTTTTTTAAATAAAGGCACCTTTTGCCAGCCTTTGCCATTTTGTTGCAACTCAGCTATAAGAATGTATAAAATTGATATTTTTTAAGTCCTTGCACTAGTTGTATTAATGGAGTAAGAACTTGTGACTGGTTTTTATTAGTTATTTTTAATTTCTTTTCTATTGTTTTAATATTGAACTTCATCAACGGATTGAATATTTTGTAATAAAACTAAATATGACCACCGAAACAAAAATGTTTTGCACGAATGTGCGTATTTCCATTCAGAAGAAATGAATTCGGATAAAAAGGCAATTACAAACCCACAAGACTGTGTTTATTGAACCACGCGAATACCTACCTGTCGGGAGCAAACGACAAAAAAACGTTTATCAGCGTTTACCACGATCGTGCTACTATAGCAGAATTTCTCGAAAGTGGTACGGTGACACTTAAAATTTTCAAATGCACGTTCCTATTTTGACCAAAATAATAAAATACTTTTTGAGCCGACGCACCCTTTCCCATGATTTTTATATGCATCGCATTTTGCTTTCCAAAAAATTTACAAAATCAATCAGATCCAGTTCTTAAATGTACTCATATCTTATATGTTCTTAAAGTTTTGTTCAACACGATCTTGATGTAGAACAAGATCTATGTACTTTTCAAAATTACCCGGTTTTTGGCCAATGGTGGCACGGGTTATTCTATTAACGCGGCAACGCTGTCGCAGATGTCAGTGAATAATTCATTAAACACTCCATATTTTCCCTGAATCGTAAACAGCTAAATATGGGGATGATTGTGTTCCCAAGCCCCTGGAAATTACACTAGTGACAACTCTCTGATTTATACTGAGGATTCTATTCAAAATACGAAAGTAAAAGGTCCAACCGATTGTATTGCATTCTCTGCTTTGACGCATCCATTGACTTTAAAATAACCTACAACCAGTGAACGATCCAACTACCTAATATGCCAATACAGTACAATTGTTAATTTCTCACCTCTCTCGTCCAGTGATAAAACTAACAAAAATAAATATCGCTACCGACTGGGAGAAAAATCCTAGAACCTCAATTCTAGAATGTGTAAAGGGCATTTTTTGTATGTATGCATATTTTGAGGACAGAAAAGTGGAAAGTTGTTCTCCTTTGAATCAACGGATCCGTTGGATTTAAGGTATCTATGAGTTGGGCCCTTAATACGAAAGTGAAAAGTATCATGATCATGGGTATGCACCTATTTCACAAGACCATATAATCGATACAACAATCTATCACAATTCTTTTATGTCCGCTTAAGTCACTGAAATTAAATTGATCAAATTAAATGGATCAAAGCGATGCTGGAAAGTCGCAAAATAACTGCCTCGTCAGGAATAACCTCAGTATCAGTAACAGCCGTAAGGGGTTGCCCACAAGGGGGAGTACTATCACCCCTTTTGTAGTCATTGGTCATCGATGACCTGCTACACAAGATGAGCAATTTGGGCTACACTACAATTGGGTACGCCGATGATATTGTCATCATAGTCAGGGGCAAAGACTCAATTGGAGTCACTTCAAAAATGAAAAATGCTCTAAAGACAGCCATAGACTGGTGCATCAAGGAAAATCTTTCCATAAATCCCAGTAAAGCCGTTATCGTTCCTTTCACTAAAAGGAGGAAATAGTCGTAGAGTATTCCGACGAAGTCAAGTATCTTGGATAAATCCTGGACAAGAGACTTAACTGGAACTCTCACATAAACAACAAAATCACTAAAGCTAATAGAGCTTTATGGGCCTGTCGTCGCACATATGGCAGAACCTGGGGAATCTCTCCAAAGATCGTCCATTGGATCTACACAGTGATGATAAGACCCATCATAACATACGCCGCCATAGTATGGTGGACAAAATCCACACAAAAGGTCGCAATAGAGAAGCTCAAAAAGGTACAACGGCTTGCGTACCTTGGTATCTCCGGAGCCATGCGAACCTGTCCAACAGCTGCCATAGAGGCAATAACAGGAATTACACCTCTCCACATATACATCCAAAAAGTGGCGATCCGCAGTGCAATAAGTCTAATACAGTTAAACGAGATAAGTCTTAATGATCATCCGGAACTGAAGACCCTTCTCGATGAACTGCCAGAACTTAACATGAACTGCGCGGTCACAGACCGCATTCAAAAAACACTATGCTTCAACAAACGGTTCTCCACGGAGATACCCAAGAGAGAAGCATGGGTTAGTAATAACCCACCAAACAGCCACAACGGCATAAAGTGGTATACGGATGGTTCTAAAATGGAAACGCGGGTAGGAGCTTGAATATACGGACTACACCAACGCTTTACGATACCCATGGGAAAAGTCCCAGCGTATTTCAAGCAGAGCTCCACGCCATTCAAGAATGCGCCAGCCACATTATTTTATCTGGCATAAAAGGTGCAACCATCCATATTTTCACGGATAGTCAAGCAGCTATAAACGCCCTTAGCTCGTATACCATTGACTCCAAATCAGTCATGTACTGCTTCAATACCCTACAAACACTCGGAATAAGAAACAAGACCAAATTATGATGGGTTCTGGGTCATGTCGGGGTAGAAGGCAACGAAAAGGCCGACGAAGCTGGAAACATAGAAAATGTATCTATCTTTGGGAAAGCATCCCAGGTCTAAGACAGGCCAAACGAGCCATTCGGCCCTTCAATCAAAATGCCAGCAAATGTCTAAGCCTAAGCGGGCATGATATCAAAAACCTAGTATGTTACCTTACTGGTCACCATGGTTTGAGATATCATCTACACAAAATGTGAATATCAGACTCTCCTGAGTGCTGTCTCTGTCTTGAAGAGGACGAGTCAGCTGAACACATTTTATGTGAATGTCCGGCCCTTAATGGACATAAAGAATTCTTCTACTGGTAAAATTGTCCGCTTTACACGGAAAGTGGAAATTCTACTAGTTTAAACTTTTCTGTCCCATGCGGTACAAATGATCTTTAGGTCCAAAAAAAAAAAAGTCACTGAAATATTGTCACAACAAGCAATCTATCAGATACACAATACTTTACAAAAGGAAGCTGGGTTATGCTAGTGATTGCAAAATGATTTGCTTCTATACATCAAGTCAATACCGACTGCCACGTTTTCTTAGCGGGCCAAACACTTGTTCAAGTTTCCATAGAAATAAAGGCAGGCGCACAACTTGTGTCACACTATTGCACTGATTGCACTGCAATGGCGGTTGAGGCGAGGGAGATATTTCACAAGAAAGCGGTCTTTTAAAAAACATATACCTCCACAATGCGGCACTATGACTTCGGATTTAATTCAAAGCCGGTTTGAGTATGGTTAAGCGGTGTTGTATTCCATTTTTTTTTGTGGGTGGTATTGTGATCTAATTGATGTTATTACGGCGTAGTTGTGGGTAATTTATTTGAAAAGCAATGGACGTGGTACGCCACTTGGTTCGGAGGTTACTTGCGTGAACCTGGTTTGCTTGATTCTGACACCAACCGGCGAGCGGCAGATTGTGAAATGAAAACGAACCAAATTGTTGCGACCGATCAAAGCAAACAAAAGTGTTTAATATAACCCAACGCATTGTTGTCTTTCATCTATTGCTGATAGTTTCAGTTTTGTGTCAAAGGTTTCTTTTTTTTCTATCAACCATGAACCAATTCACTTTCAGCTTCTAGTGATCGTCAATTAATCTTCGTTTCGTCAGTAAATAGGTTAGTGGATGAGTTTCCACGGAACGCTGACCTACATGACATTCATTTCTCAGTAGTTGGCTTATCAGATGTCACTCTGTGACTGCATTCCAGACACTCTTATTGTTCACCAAAATGAGAACTCGAAGAAAAATCGCTAATGTCATCCTCAAATGACAACAACCGCTCAACATTCTAATAAAACCCAAGTCGCTTTCAATTATTCATACGAGTGCCGCAAGAAAACAGATATAGTCGACTCCACCGTCACGCTATACAGGTACAAGTTCAATTTGTTGATAAAAAACAGCATTTTGAACCTGTTCATCTTTTTTCTGCGCACGAATTTACTTCGCATTTGCCATTTGGTATAAGGTCAACTGGAATTAGTGTTGCCTCCGCGCGCCGCCACTGCCACCGTCGCGTCGCCTCCAACACCGCAGTAGATACACAAACCATCAGCAATTGAAAATCCATTACTTTGCATTCAACTTGATCGATGATCGTACTTCTCCCCTTGTCAAGATGTTGGTCCTTCCTCACGATTATGCAACATAAAAGTGCATAATTTCAGTGAGCATAGACCACGATGAGTTGGCGGCTTGGCTCCTCTTCGCTTGGCACACGATCTTCTCTTCATCTGTGTTTACTTAGAGCCAAATATGGTTGTGGCAAAGACAGGCAAGAGTGCGCAAGTTGAAGATAATGACCGACCGACCACAAGTTCAGTCTTATACAAAAAAAAGAAGGAATCCGGTTTGGATTTTCGGCATCAGTGGGTTTTGAAGACTTGCCCCTACTGACACAGATTCACTTCGCATGAACCTTCCGTTGGATGGGTGGACTTGGCTGGTGGCACTTGATATGTGGCCAAGTTCGAATCTCATTCTTATCTGCGAACTTCTAATAGTACAGCAGGTAGATACTCAGTGCTTTTGGGGTGGGATTTGGTAAGAAATTAAATGAAAAACACTTCGCATTTCAGCAAATTAACAAAGCACATCGTTTAGGTTTTTGCCTTACGGAATCCCACATCTGGTATTTCATTCTTCTCGTTCTCATCCCTGACATCAATATTCCGTATCAAATCGGTTGTAAGTGATTTATAACAGTCATGGTGAGGAAGACAGAGTACTTCTTATGTAAGCCACGAGTAACTCACTCATGTCGTCGTCTTCTTTTGCCGCTACGATCTAGATATGAGATACGTTCTCAGGTTTCAATTTTCTTTCTTTCGGGCTTTTGAGAGATCATCTCGGGCTTCGGTGTCGCATTGTTGTCATGAAGCTGTCCGCATTGTTGTAGGTGCCATTTGTGGGTATCATTTGTTGCATCGTTTGTAATATACAATTTTAATGTGACATCTTCCATGCTGGTCGTCGCCGGTTGGATGCATTCATCCTGATGTTGATGGCTTCTTCTTGCGGTGAATTATTATTAAAGCGATGTGCTTTCGTTACATAAGCAAATAAATTTTTATTGGTCATAACTCAAGGTTGCAGTTGTGGTTCTGTAGGCTTAACGTGCATGGGAAAATATATTTGCTGCTTTAGTTTTTACTTTCGTTTTGTGGCGATGGAGATCTACCATTAAGTGGTGACCTATATACAATTTAATTATTTTTACTGATCGATAGTTGCTTCTTATGTAAGTCACGAGTTACTCATTCATGTCTTCGTCCTACGATCTAGATATGAGATACATTAATAAGGGGAACGGGCACGTGTCGAAAAAATAGGCAGGATCACATAAATGCTACACCGTCTGCATTTGATTGGCCTTAATTAAAAATTGATCCGAAACCGGTCGGCTCGCTAATATTTGTTGAGATCGAACCGGTAATCCCCACAGGCGCTCTAGTAGACTGCAGTAAAGTGGGGGGTTTATGATCCCTTTGATCCCGATCATAGAGTGATCGATATTTGCTGTCATCGGATATAATCGGATGATTGAGACTGAGTTTGCTTGTAAAAAAGTGGCCCTTCTAATTGCATATTCAGCAACTCCACTGGCATTAATTACTCTCGATGTTTTTGGGTCGAGTCTTGGTTCAATAATATTTCTTAATTTTATCACATTTCCTTTTTCTTTTTTTATAATTCACGTACGCTAAAGGGATTTTTCCATAACTGTTCCATTACCCTTATAGTGTAAAAAACACAGCGCTTGCATTTTTTTCTGCTGCAGCTCAGCAAATGGTTCAGTGCCTGTTTTTAGGTGCTACTTACAGCGTGTTTGGAAAATTGGAGGATATGATAGAAGTTTGTTTTTTTGTATGGTTTTTTCTCCACCCAAAATTGCTTTACGGAGATGTGTATTTTTGTGTGTATTCAATTTCTAAGATTATGGCCCTGGTTGGGATTCGAAAGCTCGATACACTATCTACTACAAACACAACATGGGGCCCACAACGCAAAACAAAATGCAAATTTGAGATATTTGGCATCATCTGTTTGTGTGTTAGTTTGATTGTTAACATTGATTTTTTTTCTTGTTGGCCCATGCAATTTTTTTTAATATCGCTAATATGAACCGAGTTCCTTCCTTTTTTTCATTCTTTCGTGCTTATTGCCACAGGCACAAAATATATAATTTATAAACGGATAGAAGCTACATAATTTCAATTAAAACCATAGGAAAGGTTACACGCTACAGCCTGCTTGTGTGAACTGTGCGATACCCTATTTCCTTTCTATCCGCCAAAAAGTGGGCGTAGCAAAAATCGTAGTTTGGGGAAAAAACTATGTTTTTGTAAATAAACGTACCTATAAAGTGAGCATGGGAGAAAACTTTGTAAGGAGGAATTGTTAAAAACGACTTTATCTACATAGTTTGCGAAGAATATCATTTCCAATGATTTCTTCGATAAAACGTTTTTTTTTTTAAATACATAGAAGAATTTAAAACTCTTTGAAATTGAGCATTTGGGCATCTTGTGAGTATATTTCCTAGATTTCAGCTTCCAAGCTCAAATTTAGATTTTTCGATAAATTAATTTTTGTTAAATTGTGGGCCTGTCAGTGGGTGGATTTTAAAAATCGGTATACGTCAGATATCCCCGAGGGAATCTATATTCTGAATTTTAGCTTTCTATCTCGAATTCGAATTTTTTTTTCCATATATAGGATTTTTAAGATTGTGGGCGTATCGGTGGGCGGACTTTAAAAAACTCTTACACTTGATTATTTCGGGCCCCAAGAGTATATGTTTCAAATTTAGCTTGAGTTTTAGAGCCTAGAAATAGCCGACGGCATAGGCGCCCGCAGGGGGGGGCAAGGGGGGGCACTTGCCCCCCCCCCCCTGGCTCTGAGCTACGACTTTTGTCTACTAACATTTTATTAGTTGTTAATAGGGAATTTTGACTAATTGGTAATTTTTTCACTTTTTTGTCAATTTCCATAGGATGCCCCACGCCTGACTCTGGACTTTGGTCTAGTAAATTCTAAGTTCTATTGTTTCGCCAACCCTTGTATAGGTACAATGAACATTGTTTACTGATTATAAAAATGGATTACATTTTTAATTTCATGTTGAAAATTTGTTCATATACCTATGGATGGATGTCAAAGCATACGATTTAGATGCTACAATTAGGGAAACGGGATGTAGCCAACCGCTAGCAACTGTGAGGTATCGAACCGCCTATACCTATGTATCTCTTTAACTGTAAACTTTTAAGTCATACGAAAAAATATTCTTTGCAAAATAGAAAGATATGTAATTAAATTTCCTATAGAAAAGGCTGTCAAAACTTTTAAGAGCGTTGAGTTGTTCTCGGTATAACAGTTAAAAAGTATCTCAAGAATACCACTTACAGTCACTTTTTTAAATACGAATTTATAGATCAGAATATTTTTGCATTAGGTACGATTGTTTTTTTTTTGCCAACTGGACTATCAGTTGCGGAGATGGTTTTGTTGTTGCAATTATTTCTTGGTCGAGGCCCTAAATTCTGCTGCGGTCTCAAGTACAGCAGGTAGTCAATGAGAAATGTTTTTCTCGCGCCGCTTCAGGATACCGTTAGATTTTACTGAATATTGTGCTACGGTTGTGATTTGCTTGGTCGGTCCCAAGTGCACCTGGTGGTCAATGAGAAATGATTTTCTCGCGCCGCTCAAGGATGCCGTTAGATTTTACTGAGTATTGTGCTTGTGCATCTATCTTCATTTTAGAGTAAAATAATTTAAGCTCAGTCGTTCACTAAAGTGGTTTAAAGCAACACGCTTTCATACATTTAGCTAATTAATCCAGTGTTTTCAATTTATATTTATTTTCATTCAGTGTTTTCAATTGAGTAAGTTCAGAACATATTATTAAATTTAATTATTCTTTGAATCAAATAATGCTGTTTGCATTAAAATGAACATAAATCCTTACCCCTAAGGACCAGGGTTGTCAGGTTAAAAAAAGCAGAATATTCAAAAATCTTAAACACAAAATAAAATCGAGCAACTCGTAATTTTTGCATCAAGAAATTTACATGTTATGTACTTGTACATATACTCATATGTACCTATCCATATTATTTTTTTTTATTGTGTGTTTATATTTATATTTGGAAATTTTATGTTGGAAATTCTTCAATAAATTTTCATCTGTGCGGTGGGTAGTGAAAGTTAGAAAAAAGACAAATATACAGGGTGATCGGTATAAGATGCACCAAGAAGCTTAGAGTAGGTTGGGTTAAGGGTCAAGAAAACTAAAATTTTCAAAATTCGCCCACAATTTAAATTAGATGGAGCGAAAGAAGTTTTACTTCAGTCGTGTGGTCTTAAGCACACTCATTTTTTATACCCTATTCCAAGGGTATATTAATTTTGACGCATAGTTTGTAACATACCTTAATATCGCCCGTAGGGCGTAGACCCCTAAAATTTACTATATTTATGATCAGCATCGATAGTAATGTCGATCTAGCCATGTCCGTCCGTCCGTCCGTCCGTCCGTCGGCAAAAATTAGGCCTTTAAACTGGACCTAGAGAGCTGAAATTTTAACCATATACTCTCTAGGGTCCCGAAATAATCAAGTTTAAGAATTTTTGAAATCCGCCCACAGACACGCCCACAAACTCAAAAAAACAAAATTTTGGAAAAAATCGAATTTTGAGCTAGAGAGCTGAAATTTTTTATATATGATCCATGGCCCATAAAACTTATTATGACATAAAATTTTCAAAATCCGCCCACTGACACGCCCACAATTAAATAAAACAATTTTATTGAAAAACCAAAATTTGAGGTAGGGAGCTGAAATTTATAATATATATTCTCTAGGGGCCCTTTATGCTCATGTGTAAATATTTTCAAAATCCGCCTACTGACACGCCCACAATTTTTTTTATACCCTATTCTAGGGGTATATTAATTTTGACGCATAGTTTGTAACATACCTTAATATTGCCCGTAGACCCCTAAAAGTTACTATATTTATGATCAGCATCGATAGTAATGTCGATCTAGCCATGTCCGTCCGTCCGTCCGTCCGTCCGTCCGTCCGTCCGTCCGTCCGTCCGTCCGTCCGTCCGTCCGTCCGTCGGCAAAAATTAGGCCTTTAAACTGGACCTAGAGAGCTGAAATTTTAACCATATACTCTCTAGGGTCCCGAAATAATCAAGTTTACGAATTTTTGAAATCCGCCCACAGACACGCCCACAAACTCAAAAAAACAAAATTTTGGAAAAAATCGAATTTTGAGCTAGGAAGCTGAAATTTTTTATATATGATCTATGACTCCTAAAACTGCTCGGGATATAAAATTTTCAAAATCCGCCCACTGCCACGCCCACAAAAAAATAAAACAATTTTATTGAAAAACCAAAATTTGAGCTAGGGAGCTGAAATTTTTAATATATACTCTCTAGGGGCCCTTTAAGCTCATGTATAAATATTTTCAAAATCCGCCCACTGACACGCCCACAAATAAATAAAACAATTTTTTTGAAAATCCAAAGTTTGAGCTAGGGAGCTGAAATTTATAATATATACTCTCTAGGGGCCCTTTAAGCTCATGTATATATATTTTCAAAATCCGCCCACTGACACGCCCACAAATAAATAAAACAATTTTTTTGAAAATCCAAAGTTTGAGCTAGGTAGCTGAAATTTATAATATATACTCTCTAGGGGCCCTTTAAGCTCATGTATAAATATTTTCAAAATCCGCCCACTGACACGCCCACAAATAAATAAATCAATTTTTTTGAAAATCCAAAGTTTGAGCTAGGGAGCTGAAATTTATAATATATACTCTCTAGGGGCCCTTTATGCTCATGTGTTAGTTTTTTTTTAAATCCGCCTACTGACACGCCCACAATTAAATAAAACAATTTTATTGAAGCACCCAAGTTTGAGCTAGGGAGCGTTTTTTTTGATAAAATCCTTTAAATGTTATATAACAAAATATGTAGAGCGTTCTTAACAATTTAACCATACTTAGACTTTTGTCACGCCCACTTATGAGGGATAGGAATAAGAATAGGGTATCCAACAGTTCGCCCAAGCGGACTGTAGCCCGTCCCTATGTTTTTTTTAATTTTTGAAAGTCCAAAGATTGAGCTAGGGAGCTGAAATTTATAGTATATACTCTCTAGGTGCCCTTTATGCTCATGCTTAAATTTTTTTTAAGTCCGCCTACTGACACGCCCATAATTAAATAAAACAATTTTATTGAAAAACCAAAGTTTGAGCTAGGGAGCGTTTTTATTTACAAAAGCTTCATTTTTTCGATAAAATCGTTTAAATTTTTGTCACGCCCACTTATGAGGGATAGGAATAAGAATAGGGTATCCAACAGTGCGCCCAAGCGGACTGTAGCCCGCCCCTATGTTTTTTTAGCTGTAGGTAGTTCTGGTTGGAAAAGTAGTTTTGTTGTCGCTAAGAGAATAAAATCGCTGATGTGAAGAGACCTGCGCAAGAAATTTTCACTTACTTTGGGACGGCCTATACTTGATATTTAAAAAATAATAAAAACAAGGTTAATCCTTTCATTCGTTAATTCACCTGAGAGTCCAGTCACGTAAGAAATAAAAATAAAGATGTTTCGTAAAAAAGTGGTTTTTGTTATTTTTAGTTTTCTCAAAAAGTAGAAGACCTATGAGCATCCGATATTCTGTTTTTGAATAAAAAATCAATGCTTTTATTAATTAAAAAATTAGTTTGAATTTTTTTTTCAAAATTTCGGGTTTGAAAATAATTTTTTCAAAAATTATTTACTAACACAACTTAATTTAAAACTGGGATTAAAGCAGAGAATTCTGGCTTTCCAAAAAAGTAAAGCATGGCATTGCAGGTCTTACCTTTGTTTTTAAATAATTTTTTTTCTGTCTTAAGTCAATTTTTTAGAAAATTGCCCCTCTTGCCTAAACCCTACCTACTCGCTCTAGCTTTTTGTTGCATCTTATACCTACTCGCTCTAGCTTTTAGTTGCATCTTATACCGACCAAATTTCAAATCGCCAGTTTGAATATAATTCGCCAAATCTCGAAACTGAAAACCCTGCTAA
Organism: Portevinia maculata; assembly: GCA_949715645.1. Classification (NCBI taxonomy): domain Eukaryota; kingdom Metazoa; phylum Arthropoda; class Insecta; order Diptera; family Syrphidae; genus Portevinia; species Portevinia maculata. Next base: position 62,886,078 of record OX454525.1, on the reverse strand, counting down.
GGAATTGAATTCATCTGTCCTAAGGGTGTTGTTGGATTTAACATGTTCATAACAGCGTATAAATCCTTACGAAAAAACAGCACTATTATTAGAAATTATGTGTCTCAATATAACTCGGGTGGATGTAAATTGTGATTGTGTTTATGTCTGACGCATTTACTGGTAAAGTTCTAATATACAAATCGCAAGCTTATACACACACGAGTTCTACTGCGATCAGGATAAAAATATTATGCTATCTGGCTATCTGAATATCATTTTTAGTTTGGATAATATTCTTATCTTTTAATTTTTAGTACTTTTTTAACCAACATTAAAATGGACATAAGAAACTTCTTTAAACGACCCCGGCTCGTAGAAGATGAAACTGCTAATACCGAGAAGCCAGAGCAGAAAGCATCTTCGAAGATAAGCAATGAAAAGCCAAAAGAGCCGAAGGCATCTTCTTCGACGAACATAATATACCATGAATATGACATTGGAAATTTCGTAAACCACTCAAAAATACCCGATGATAAAATTTTGAAGGCCTTGAGAGAACCATGGATTCCACCAAAATCATATGATTTTAAGAATGACACAGATGGACCTCGGGTATTTCGATATCAGTGGCTAACTGATTACCCATTTATATCATATTCTGCCAAATTAAGAGGTGTTCTTTGCCGCTATTGTGTTCTTTTTAGGCCAAAAGTTGATCGCGGGTTTCAAGGTGGCTTTATTCTGAAAGAATTTAGTAGGTACAAAGACTTCCATGAACATACGAAACAACATTTGAAATCAAAGTGGCACTCTGAATCTACAGAAAAAGTTAACGAATTTTGCAAAGTTTTAGACAACAAGGCCAAAAGTGTTGACCAACTGATCAACACTTCGATAGAAAAACAAATCGAAACAAACAGGAATAAAATCTTACCGATAGTTAAAACAATCGTGTTTTGTGCCACAAACAATATTTCCTTAAGGGGTAAGACAGATGAAACTGCAGTTTTTAACAACTTGCTGCATTTTAGAGAAGATGCTGGAGACTTAATTTTGAAAGATCATCTGCTCCATTCACCAGCTAACGCAACGTACATCTCTCACCGCACTCAAAATGAGTTAATTGAAATTGGCAATGACATTTTAAGAGAAAAAATAATTGAAGACGTCAACAAAAATCGATTTTTTTCTGTAATAGCGGACGAATCAAGCGATATATCCGGCACAGAACATCTGTCATTGGGAATACGATTTGTCCATAAAATGCCAACAGGTGAATTCCAAGTGCGCGAAGATTTTGTAGGTTTTGTAACTCTAGAAAGTATGGATGCTGCTACCATAGCGAACACAATTTCATCGTCACTAACAAATTTCGGGTTGAACTTGTCAAATTTGGTTGGACAAGCTTATGATGGGTGCTCCACCATGGCTGGAAAATTGAGTGGGGTAAGGAAAAGAATACAAGATTTGTACCCAAAGGCAAATTTTTTCCACTGCAGCTCCCACAAATTAAATTTAGTGATAAATGATGTAAGCGAAGTGTCCGAGATCAGAAATGCTGTTGGGACGATAAAAGAAATAATTACTTTTTTCCGGGAAAGTCCTTTGCGAAGAAAATGTATTCCCAGCATCCCCCTGTTCTGTGAAACAAGATGGACAGCAAAATACAAAAGTATACGAGTATTCAGGGAAAACATACTCGTTGTAATGGAAGCACTGCAAAAACTGGCGGTCGAGGGAAACCGTGTTACAAAACAACGTGCCCTTCAACTGTATTACTCGTGCTCTAATTCGAGTTTTTTAGTCTGCTTGTTTATAATGGCTCATTACTCATCGATACTTGAACCAGTCGCAAATATTTTACAGGGAGTTGACCAGAATTTATTAAGTGTGAAAGAGCACATCACTATCTTAAACAAGCATTTTGAAGAAGATCGGGAGAATGCTGAGAATTCCTTCAAAACGCTTTGGGAAACAATTCAAAAATGTTTAAGTGAATCCGGTATTGAATTGAGCTGCCCAAGAATTGTAAAGAAACAAACTCACCGATCGAATATTCCTTCGACTTCACCAGAAAATTATTTTAGAATATCAATTCTCGTTCCTTACTTGGATTCTCTGATAATGTCCCTTAAAGAGCGGTTTTCAGAAGAAAATGAGCCCGCATACGCAATATTTCAGTTATCTCCTAAAAATATGCAAAGCATGGACTCATCCAATTTCAATTCGATTGTCCAAAAGATAACTGGTAAATATGGATCCTTTCTGGATAATTTTTCTGCCGAGTCCGTTATGTGGTTTAACTACAATAAGATGAATTTTGACCAAACTCAATATACCAATGTATGTGATGTGTTGAAAAATGCGGAAGAATTTTTTCCTTCGGTTTTCGCAGCACTTTCTATAGGACTTTCCATTCCCGCCACTACATGTACAGCAGAGCGATCTTTCAGTACATTGAGGAAGGTAAAAACTTGGCTTAGGTCAAAAATGAGCGATGAAAGGCTTGATGCGTTGTGCATGATGAACATTCACAAAAATTTAATACAAGAAGATACGGATTTTTATAATAAAATTATAGATCGTTTTGGTAAAAAACCACGAAAACTGCAATTCCTGTTTTCAAAACAATAAAAATAAATTTTTAATGAGCGTTATTTTAGTATTAATTATTATCATAAAAGAAAAAAAGGTGAGTAGGTTCCATAAAAAAATTAAATCAATTGTCAATGAAATTTAAAATTGCCTTAAAAATTTCATCAAAATATTTTGTCTGCCCCCCCCTGGGAAAAATCCTGGGGGCGCCTATGGCCGATGGACGTACGGACGGACATGGCTAGATTGACACTACTGTCGATGCTGATCACAAATATAGCAACCTTTAGGGGTGTACGAGCAATATTAAGGTGTGTTACAAACTATCAGTCAAAATATTAACATCCTTATATACCCTATTCTAAGGATGTTATAATTATGAATCTAGTCAAAAACTAATTTTTACAGCAAATCAGCTGTTTATTTGTGAATAACAGCAACCCAAACGAAGCGGCGTAGGAACATAAGTCCCGAAGACATAAGTCCCATAAGTTGGAAATATTTTATATTTTATTAACGTTCATAAATTGATAGGTAAAACATAATAAACGAGAAAAAAATCGAAACAAATTAAACAAACATTTTCAACAAACTGTTAAAACTGGGTCGTTTTACAAATAAATAAAACAACTGTTTTTTATAATTTTACGACAGAAAAGACACAACAATTCATTGTTATTTGCAATCGCCTCTTCATTTAGCTTCGTGAAACAGCAACTACACATCTTGCAGTGATTACAAGGCTGTAAAAGTATGTTTCGAGGATTTTCGAAACAAAGACAACAATTCAGTGTTTCGTTTCGATTTCTTTATTTTTATTTGATCAAATTCTCAAAAACATCGATTTAATACCTTTTCTCAGCACTTGTGTCCTTTTCTGAATTCGATGTTTTTGAGAATTTCATCAAATAATAATAAAGAAATCGGCGAACATCGATTTCGGAAGTAAACATAAGAACTGGGAAATGACATTAAATCATTTTGTTTAATTGCTTGGCTTACTTTCTTTGTCACGATGCAAACTCGACTAATAAAGAATACAAAATTACATGATTTGCATTTTTCCCAACTGGTCGTACCTAGCTAACTGCATTTTTTTCAAGGTAATACTCAAAAACAACATCGAGATAACGAAACCGATTTGACTATTTGTTGTAGCATTTGGAGTGGTATTTTTAGTTTCTCCCTAGGCGTTTATTTAGGAAATTCATAATGGGACATAAGTCCCGAATTAATTTTTCGGGGCTAATGTCCCACTTAAGTGGATCGTAAGGCCTTAATTGATTTCGGGACACAAGTCCCGAAAAATGAATTCGGGACTTATGTCTTCGGGACTTATGTCCCTGCGCCAAACGGAGCACGTCAAAAAATGCACACAATATTTCTGCACGTGTGTTTTGGGCTCAAACACATCGTTGGGTGAGGTATAATAACGAAAAAAAAACTTTTATCAAAGAAGCTCCAACATGTAAAAGCAATTAATGAACGATAAAAATAAAAGTTGAAAGTTAAAATTTATTGAAACAAAAGTTGTGTTCTTCACAAAGCGTGTAGTCTTTGTATGGCTTTGTTGGGATTGTTTTTAACAAAAACGTTGTTTTTACGCTGAACTTCTCAGATTTTGAAGAAACAGTTTAAATAAAAACGAAAGAAAATGTATTTTCGAACAACTCGCTTATACAAAGTTTTTTGCCACGCGCAAGTTTTGCAGTTTGTTTTTAACAACTTTTAGAAAACAAATACAGGATTAATTCTGTTTATATCCTTTTTTATAAAATATACACGGTCAAAATATGCCAGGAAAATATCCCCAATCAAAGAATTCCATAGTAAAAATCTCTCCGGATCCCATAATAGTACCTGGGTAAAATGGTTTGAAGCTCTGGACACCTCCTCGACTCACAAAAATTAAAACTCTGGACACCTTCGAACCTGATCCCATAATAGTACCAGGGTGGCCCGCTTCGCGGTTAAAAAGGTTTAAAACTCATGACACCTCTTTGACTTCGGAAGAAAAAGGATATTTTTACCGTGGATATTATAAAAATGCATAATTAGAGCAGTCACCCTCAAAAAGATATATTGCAATATAGTCCAAGACACCCAGCTCGATGCCATGCCCATTTTGGGGGATAGGAATATTGGCATCACATCAAGCGGACTGCAGCCTTCCCATTATGTTGTTAAGACTCATTCATGCACATATATTAGGACTTTGCGATCAATGCCAACAAATTTATCCAACATGCGTGACTCGTGCATAAAGCTTTATATCTAATAATGGAATGGACAGGTAATTTCATTGCCAGCGAAAAGTATCCCGTCTCGTTATGTAAGGGCCTTGTCGCATTCTTTAAAGAAAAACATTAAAGGACCACCGTCGCCAATCTCAGGAAATACCCAACATTTCGGTAATTCATACAGTTTCGTCTTCAAAGAACGAATCACTCTTAGATATGGTGCTCATTTTGCTTATTGGTTAAAGGTTCGAATGCCAGGATGGCATGCAAACTGCCATGGATGCAGACAAATACACAATTAGGATATTCATGCGATTACGGAAGTTAAGCGTCTTCGCAAAAGTGCAATCCTTCGTCTAGATAGATAAACTTTAACACGCCTTAAACTGTAATGCTACAATTTAATTTATACATACAATTTCATACGTGTTTTGTTGTTTTTTTTTTTGCAACCACTAATAGATTTTCATTTGCTTCTTTTAGAATTCACGATCGCCCAAAACAAACGTTCCTCGTCACGCATCACAAGCTCCCGATCGTTTGGCACAAACATCAAAGGTTCATCGTCTTCATCCTCCTCAGCTACTGCAGCCAATTTTGATTGTCCTGAAGAGTTTGGATATTACCCGCATCCCAATGATTGCACCCAATACTACGTGTGCGTATTCGGTGGTGCCCTGCTCGAAAGCTGCACAGGTGGTCTCATGTACAGTCATGAGTTGCAGACGTGTGATTGGCCCAGAAATGTTGGCTGCGTTTTGTCTGATGATGGCGCTGTCCCATCTGTACGATCATCATCATCATCCTATGGCGATAGTTCACCCAGAGTGCAACAGCAACAGCAGCAGCACATCCCTCATCGTGTGCGCTTCGGTTCAGCATACTCCAGCTCCACGCCATTGCCACAATCAAAACCAACCATTGTGCAGCAGTATCAGCCACGCCAGCAACAGCAAGTAGCTCAGGCTCAGGTGCAAACCTTACCTCCACCGCCAGAATTGAGAGTCGCACCAAATCCAGTGATAACATCAAGAGGACAACCCAAGCCACTGCTTGATTCCAATGAGGACATTGCCAAGGTCTGTTCGACGCATATTTTATCCAAAAGGCAGGTATTAATATGTTAACGCTTTGTGTTTTCTTGCAGCTCTATGAAGATGCTCATGACACCCTACCACCCGTCGAAGAGGAGGAAAACGATAGACAACAACGCGTTTATCGTGGCCAACCTAGTACCGTCGGACAGGTGCAGAGAGATCGTGATGGTATTATTCATCAAGCCAGCATCAATGCTATTCCTAATCATGGTAAAATCGGTTCATACGCCTATGGAGCGCAGATTAATCAGTATCGGTAAGTCCAAGCCCCTTTGCCCATCTTAATCTGAATAAATTGTCTCCTCATTCTCCTCTTTTCATTTTCACATACAAAATCATTTCTTCTTCATTCCATTCATGCAATACGCTTAGACGTGACAACGACGATGACGACAACATTGACAATTCAATTGACTTACGCCGACACCGACGCGAAGCACAAAATAATGCGACAATAATCAGCGATGAATTGGCAGCACTCCCATTGACATTTACAAATCAAACTGCACCTGCTACGAATACCAATGCAACGACAGATGAAGAAGACGAAACAGCGACTGACATTGACAATGACAGGACGGAATTAGATGACTCTGAAACTGATGAATCAGTGAGATCAACACGTCAACTGCGACCATTATTGTTTAATGCGCGGCCAAACCAATGGCAATTGACGTCGTCGAACTATAGAGCCGTTGACTCGAACCCCTATCAACAGCAAAGTTTCTCATTTGGCGCCTTTAATCCATACCTCGCACCACCACTGAATCCACATTTGAAGGACATCAAAGGGAATCCACTTAAGCCAAAGAATCATTATTCGGGGTTGAGTTATAGCATTACCCAGTCGCCGTTTGCAGCATACTATCCTACGTCAACTTCGCAGCCATTGCTGTCTCAGCAATCGGACATTCTGCCATTCCTTCTGCAGAGTCTAAAGGACATCCAACAGCAAAAAAAGAAAAAACCTGCAGAAACCGACAACTTCTCCTACTTCCACCTAGCTAATGAACCATTGAGGCCGCCGCAGCTTAAGCCCCTCCAAAATTCTCATTACTCGCAGTTCAGTACCGTGGGAGGATTCTTTAACAATTTCGACAATCAACAGGCTTTGAATATTAGGCCAACTCCAGACTACCAACCATCAAAACTCATATCTCAGTTTAGCATTGCCTCATCACCCGTCGAAGTGACAACGGAAAGTAACTACTTCCAATACAACATCCTCCAGAATCAGAAAATGAAAGGTTTCTTTTCCACATCAACAACTGAAGCTCCACCAACTTCAAATTTCCAAATTGTATCAGCACCTAACCTTTTCCGTGGTTCACCACCAGCACTAACCCATCAATTTAGGCTGGCAAATCTAACAACAACCCCTATACCTCCCACAAGGCTTACCTACGTAAAGCCTGGTACAATATCTAGCAACTTCAACTTCGGTGAACTAATGTCGAGCATAAAGTATTCCAACATGGAACAAATGCAGCCGGCTCTTGTTGATATGTTCAAGCACTTTAAACAGACAACCGGTACTGCGGGTCATATGGTAAAGACTACCCGAGCACCCACAGATACAACAATTGATACGGAAAATGATTACGATGAGGAAGACGATCTGAAAACCAAAAAGCCTACATTCAATACAAAGCCCCCTAAAGGTTATGAGAGTTTCATCAAAAGTATACCTTACCAATCACATAAGGTGCAAACCAAGTTCACTCTCAAAAATATCAAGACCACCACTCCAAGGTCATTTAAATCCCCCGACGACTACTACTACGACGAAGAGGATGACTACAACATCCGACACCCACCTTCAGAGAAGCCAGCTTACATGCCTAACTCAGAGACTATGGCCCCTAGACCACCCACAAGCTCAACTCCGAGGTACAAAAACCCCAACAGCGTAACCGGATATTTTGATGTAACCACAAGACGGCCAATATTCTCGTCCCACTTCCAACAGGATGGGAAGATACCATCCTTCATCAACTTTCCAACTGATGTTTTCCAAGACTTACGTAACCAGCAAGACTCACCACCCGCTACGACTGACAATCCATTCCGTCGACCGACCACTACCTCTACCATGTCAACACTACCTCCATACACTTCGACGACAACGCGAAAAACCTACACAGTTAGTCCAAACCGTGGACACTCTAAATGGAAACACAACAAGGCTTCAGAAGCCACAAAGACCGACAACATGAAACAACAGCCCTTAGCTGCACAGCCTCCGCAAACTGAACAGGACGGCTCAAACAGGTAGAGCGATTGACAATATAATATTTTTATATATTTGTGTGTTTCGTTGCGTATCCTGAAAATTTCTGGATTGCCAAAAACCCTCAGACTAACGAATGTAAATAGAACGTATTCTCTTCCGACCGACTTGTGATCTCTGTGACTAAACAAAAAAAACTTCTGCTCCACTGAAAGCATGGAATTTTCATTATTCTTCCTCTCATTTCTGGTCCTTCGAGTCAGATAATCTTCCTAACCCTCACTAACAACCATTTTTTCTATCTGTACATATTTATTTTTATATTTATTTTTTTATTTATATATAATCTTTGTTGTGGAAATAACCCTTAAAATATAAATAACATGTAAAATAAAAAAAAATCAGAGTTGAATCAAGTTCACAAGCACCACCTCCACCACCGCCATCACAACAATCGGCGAACATTTTCATATCGCAACAACGACCAAAAATCGTTGAATCAAATCTAAATGGCAATCGTAATTATTATAATGCGTCATATGAGACACAACAACAACATCAACAATCTTATGATCCATATTATTCGGTTTATGATGATGACATTGATCTGTATAGGGACGTTGAATATAGTAATCAACAGAATCAACAACAACAGCAGCAGCAGCAGCAGCAGCAGCAGCAACAACAGCAACAACAGCAACAACACCAGTTACGCTCTAAGGTACCTCAACAACATCAGCAATCCGAACCGCTACGACCAGCCTACCGTCCAGAAATTATAACCACACAAACTCCACAACAAGTGCCTGTTCGAGAGACTTACATTAGTAAGCCGATTCAGAAGCCGATCCAACAGGAGAGCAAACCATTTAATAATCAACAATCATTGATCTATAACTCGGACTATGATGAGGATCTGATTGCACAGGTAAGACAGAATAAATACTATATTTTGTTTTGAAAGCCTTAAACTTCTTTTAGAGGGAAATACTTAAAAATGGCTTTCAAAGACTAAACTATTCTCTTCTTATATAGTAGAAAAGAAAGTCTGTATGTTTCGCTAGTCTCGAGAAGCAATGAATGGATTTCACTATAATCATCTGAATTCCTCAGGGAAGATTTACACGTATTGAAAATCGTTATTTCATTTATAAGAGCTGAACACCATAGGACTTATTGCCAAAAGTGGGATGAACATTTAATGTCCCCTGATATTCTTGAATATAAGAACTAATTAATGTTTGTTTGTTTGTCTTCTATGCGTTCGCGCATGATTAAACCGATTAATTTGAAACTTGCACAAAAGTTGCTGACATAGTATCATCAAAGTACAATAGGTGGCGTGCCAGTCGTATTGGATTATTGTTCGTCTTCTATGCATTCGCGCATCATTCATTCGCATGAGTTACACTTGTTTCAGTTGCTGTTGGCACTTGCGCGAAAGTTTCATACAAAGTGGTACAATTTTATGCAATGGAAACAGGCTCTCTGTCAAAAAACTGGTGTCAAATGTCATCGAAACGGCAATTCTGATTGGCAAGTCAAAAAGAGTCACCTACTGGGGAGAGCAGAACAACTTCTGCGGACCAGCTTATATTGATAAACGACCAAATTTATCAATGGATCGAAATTTTTGATATTATAATTTTTTGAGGTTCATTGTCGTGGGTTTGCTTCAGTATAAATTTTATTTGTCTATAATTTTTGTTGTTAACCTATCTTACGATTACTTTGATTTGTGATGATCTTTTTGATTTGTTTTTGTTTAAGCTTTTGTGCTTATTTTTTGTTTACGACTCTTATAAAAGTGAAGCTCCCCTTATTGTATTATCTTTAATGAATATTATTTTACACACAAAAAATGTTGATTACCTAACAAAGCAGCAAATGAATCCTTAAAATTGTGTTAACAATAGTTCTCACCCTAATTTCCTTAACGCCCGCGCTGTGTAGCTAATACTTTATAAGGGTCCCAACAAATCCCTTTAGTGCGCGCTTATTATAAAAAAAAAAAAAGGCAAGCATAAATATTTTTTTTAGTTCATAATATTTGCATAATTTATTTTATCCTTCTGTTGTGAAAAGTTGAAAACAATTTCTGTCTTTTTTGAAGCAAAGTACGTTTGGCAAATGTTAGATTTCCACAGCGAGGCAAATGCTTAAAGCCATAAAGCCTTACTTCTTTTGACGGAACAGGTGGTGTAGCTATTTTTTCCGATTAGCTTTAACGACAGAGCGTATTCCACAGCGATATCTTGGAATCGGTTAAATCCGTTATTTTTTCATTATACCTTTGATATGCAATTTAAAAAAAGCCTTAACTTACCTGTACAAAAGCCACATGCTACAAACTGTTACATCTAATAAATGGTGACTTATTCTATAGTACCATATCTTAGATCTTATCTTCATCCTGTACCTTCCAAGTAAAGAATATGCCAAACCCACACCGCCCATAAAATTATGTTAGTCCATAACAATAGCTGGATAATCCACTTCCTTGGTTATCTGGTGTTTTTTACTCCTCTGGGATTTTGAAATTGGCCTCTCCCCAATGAACTTCGAAGTGATTGTAACCTCTTTTGTGTCCTTTCACGCAACTACAGCCAGATCCATTCCGTCAATGTGGCCTACTGTTTCATTAGAAACACCACGATCTCTAGTTTTGCAGTACTTATCTTCCGGAAGCTTACAGTTTGGTATCCTTCGGATGGTTGCTAGAGTAAGAATTCCTTCAACACAAAGATAATAATACGCTGTTGCGTATAGATAATACTTGGTACAAACATTTATTATAAAGTTCAGAAATTAATGGTATGGAAGTGTAATAGTCATGGAAACGTATTTTGAAACACATGTCCTACGCAACTTTTCAAACTATATGAATAACTTCGTTGGAACTAGCACCTAAGATTTGTGAGGCTTCGCTGGAAGATATTGCTAAATGTTGTTTCTAGCTTCTGCTGAGCATAATTGTTCATCCACACATAAAAGTTTGAAGAAAGCGTCTGCTGAGTTTCACAGCATTCTTCGGTAATTCTGAATATCCTTTAAGTTCTAGATTGAACAATCGGCCCAAGTTCTTCAGTTAACTTAGAGGCATTTAAGGAACTCATTCTTCTTCAGAGATATTTTTTGAACCCATTGCAATCTAAAAAATAGTACAAAATAAATTTATATTTACTGCATGGACTATCATAATAATATATGAAATACATATCATATAAGATATATCAATCATAGATGATATCTAAGAATTTATGTTTATATATCTTTGTAAATACATAATATTTAAGGTCAAATCTTTATTAAAAAAGAATAATGTACAATTGCACAAAATAAAACTTCTCACAAGGCTTAACAACACAAAACTTTCACTAGTCGTACTTTTTAGATAACGGTAAATACTTCGACTGAAAAAAATCACTCAGTACCGCATGCGAATGCGAACATAAATTATGTTGTGATTGTGAAAGTAGGTTAGGTTAGGTTACGTTGATTTAGTTTTTAGCGTTAACCAAAGCACTTAGACCATTGTGAGGTCCATTCTGATACCACGCGGATGTAGGGAGTTTCTCTCGCTACTCGTTAAAACAGTTGAAGCTCCAACGGCGCGATAGACTTCTAACATCAGTGTTAGCCAGGTCACTAAGATCATTAAGCAAGAAGGCTCCTAGATTGTGAGAGCACCTCTGATTGAACATTTCGTTGTGAAAACTGAATGAAAACACGAGATGAAAAAAAAAACATATTATATATGGGTTAATGTATCTATTCGAAGGAAATAAAATTACGATATTTCCTTGTTCAAGATTATTTTACCAAGAGATCCTTGGAACCCTTCAAAACGTCCTTAAACCCTGAAAAAAGGATATGTTTCCAAAATGTCCTTAAAAACCGAGCAGTATTTCTGTGTACAAGGTTATTTAGCCAAGAGGTCCTCAAAACCCGAAAAAAGGTATTTTTCCAAAAAGCCGATTTAAATTATGAATTCATAAATTAGAACTCATTGTTTGTGAGTGCACTGTTTACCGGGTGTTTGATTGAAATTAATGTTCAACTCAAGTGTCCGCACCAAACATCAGGTACTCAACTCATTCACATTTGAAGCTATGAGTGTGATGAGTTGAGTATATCAAATAATATTGAATGTCTCAAAGCTAGTTTTAAGATATGCATACAGACCTCAAATTAGGCCTTTAACTGGACCTAGAGAGCTGAAATTTTAACCATATACTCTCTAGGGGACCGAAATAATTAAGTTTAAGAATTTTTGAAATCCGCCCACAAATTCAGAAAAAAAAAACAAATTTATCGAAAAAATCGTATTGTTAGCTAGAAAGCTGACATTTTTATATATGAACTTTGACTTCTAAAACTGCTCAGGAGATAAACTTCCTAAAATCCGCCCACTGACACGCCCACAATTAAATAAAACAATTTTATTGAAAAGACAAAGTTTGAGCTAGGAAACTGAAATTTATAATTATACCCTGTAGGGGCTCGGGCGATGGGGTAGGTGGTGGAGTCTTCTCAGAAAAGCTAAATCTTAGCCTCTCTTTCCGTCTTCCTGATTACTGTAGCGTGTTCCAGGCGGAAATTTTGGCGATAAAAGAAGCCCTGACGTGGCTGAAGAGGAATGTGATATCCTCAAAGGATATCCGTATCTTCTCGGATAGTCAGGCCGCGATTAAGTCCCTGGACTCAGTCTCTTCAAATTCCATCATAGCCCAAGACTGCCCATCATCTCTTTCGGAGATGGCAGAGCAGTTCAATATTCACCTCTGTTGAGTGCCGGGGCATAGGGACATTCCAGGTAACTGCAGGGCTGATGATCTCGCCAAAAAAGGAACCACATTACCTCCTTTACCTGATAAAGGTTCCCTAGGTATACCAATCGCTACTTGTAAACTCTTGTTCAAGCTATCCGCAATCGAGAGAACAAACCTTAGGTGGACGAGTAGCAATACATGTCTAGCGACTAAGCGGATCTGGCCAAAGCTGGATCTGCGACGCTCTAAGTGTCTAATCTCATTAAACCGACTGCATATTAGCTCCACTATAGGTGTTATTACAGGTCACTGCTTAATAGGCAGGCACGCATCTAGACTCGGTGTGTGCTCAAATGACTTCTGCAGAAGCTGTATGGACGAGGAGGAGGAGGAGACTGTACTTCACCTTCTCTGCACGTGTCCTGCGCTCTCCCATAGAAGAAATCTCCATCTAGGGGACTTCTTGTTCAATGACACAAGCGACTTAGCCAGCACTGGCGCTAGAAGTCTTTCGCGCTTCATAAGAAGCTCCTATTGGTTCAACGAGCAGTGAGGGTAATCCCCAGATCTGTGTGGTACCACAATGGACCTATCATTGGTCTAAGTGTGTTGGCTTTGGCTGACAGCCACGTCTACCTAACCTAACCTAACCTAAGGGGCTCTTTATGCTCATGTGTGAATATTTTCCAAATCCGCCTACTGACACGCCCACAATTAAAAAAAATATTTATTTGATAAACCAAAGTTTGAGCTAGGGAGCGTTTTTTTACAAAAGCTTTTCGATTAAATCCTTTGAATGTTATATTAAAAAAATATAAAGAGCGTTCTTAACAATTCAACCATACTTAGACCTTTGCCACGCCCACTTATGAGGGATAGGAATAAGAATAGGGTATCCAACAGTTTGCCCAAGCAGACTGTAGCCCGTCCCTATGTTTTTTTTTAACTAGAAACTCTGCTTGTCTTTTGGGAAAAACTGAGTAAGTTATATTCTTCTTACGCTCGCCCAATTCAAAACATCAAAACTGATCGTGTTTTTGAAATGAATAAAGAAAAAAAAATCAAAAGTATGCAAAATGCGCCAAAATGGCAAGATATTATATAGCAGTGAAAAAAATGTTGGATCACTCTTATATCGTTTTAGAGTTATAAGCGTTTGAAAATCCCAATATTCAAAGATAAAATGGTGGATTGATGCAATAATTGGTCTTTTTTTAGACTTAAAATGTGTGAATATAGAAGAGTATCAGAACAAGTTCCCATAAAGAGTGCAATGTCTAGGGGTAGGGGGCATGCTGCCCCGTGCATTTAGAGTAGGTGCAAGGTTGGATGTATGCAAATATGAAGAACCCCAATTTTTGCTTTCATTATTAGGATTTATTTATGGTCCTTAACAACTTCCAATACTGACACATAACACCTACCCTTAGTAGAGCAGCGAAATTGGACGAGTGGCATATAAAATACCCCAAACTACAACAAATATTCAATTTTTCAAACTTCGTGTTGCTTGTAGTAACATTTTGTTGATAACAAAAATGAAAACAAAAAATGAAAACAAAAAAAATGTTAGGCATACCTTCTCCAACCATTTGCTTGTGCCAAGTGGAAGGGAGCTACAATTTTAAGTTCAATCCGAAAGGCAAATTTGAGAAGCTTTTCATGACAATTGATACTCTTGGATGTTTGTCAGACGTTCGCAAGAGGTGAGGCAGTAGAAAAATACTTTTAGATGTTACTTGGCCCCGGCGGGACTTAAACCTTAGACCCTTAAATTTGTAGTCTAATATATTAACCTTGCGCTATTGCGCCTACAAGAAAAAAGAAAATCAACCAGAAAATGTCCAAAATGACCCCAAAACAACAAAAATGAGGATCAATTTGATAAAGAGTTGGTATTTGTTTGCCATGCATTATTCTGGGTATTTTTTATTTCTTTGTTTTTTTTTATTCTGATCAATTTTTGTTCAAATAATTTCGGGCTTTTTTGCATTGATTTTTGACAATTTTTCATTGAGCTGAGGCTTTTTCCATTTTTTCTTTGAGTTCATTTTTCATTGGGGTCTTGTTTTTTCCGCCGGTCTACGTATTAACACAATTATTATGAGGAAGAGCGATTTTGTTGTAAATGAAAGACTGAAGACCATTTGGAAAACAATAAATCTGTTAAATGACGCTACAAACATAAAAATGCCTTCAACTATTGAAGTCGATGATTTGACGCCTTTAAACTGGACTCCACTCGCCTATGCCGATGTGGTGAGATTTAATAAGTTATGTAGAGCATGTAGAAGGCAATTTTTCCGAAGTCGCAATTTGACGAGAACGTCCGGACAATATTTTCACCAATAAAAAGTGTTTGTCACGTCCACTATTTGGTGTCATTTTCCGATAGTTCTCTTTGAATCAAAAATTAAATATGAATATAGATTTAACCAAATTCCCCGCCCAAGGAATTTTTAGAGACAGGTAATCAAACTATTCGCCCGAGCTTTTAAATATATTCAACATGCAAGTTAAAAAGCAAATCACTTTGTTACCAGTTGCTTATTTTGATCATTTTCTTGTACTTTTACTGATATATTGTATATTATTAATAAATATCATTTTTATTTTATATAGATCGAACAAGACAACGAGTACGACCAACCCACCAGAGCTCCAATAAGGTATGTGCCATTTCCAATTCATAAAAGTAGCTGTACATTCTTTACTTATCTATCACCGTTGACAAATTTCTTAATTAATTGGCAAATAAATGAGAATCACATCTCAAAATAACTTACAGCCTAGGCATCAGATTTTATTAGTTTAAAAACGCTTTGTACAAGCATTTGATTTACTATCAAAAAACACACAATCACACAAAACAATCCATATATACACGAACGAAAAAATATCAAAATTATATTCATTTTGAAAAAAAGTATTAAATTAAAAATTATTCACAACCGAAACTAGGGGAGACCGATTTACAATCAATTCTATTACTGATCGTCCAATTGTGGTATCATCTACTATTGACATTGTTGATGAGCCCTTCTATGCAGCATTTTCATCGACTGTAGCTCCTCAATCTGAATCCCACGAGGAGCAAGATTTGATTGAACTACCATTTGTTCCAAGAAATTCATCACCATCACCGGCTCCGTTTTTGACAACATTTGTGCCAAAACTTATTGAGACCGTACCCGCCGATGAATATAGTGTTTTTGATAATGATCATGATATTAGCGCACCATCAACAACAATGTCATCCACTACCAAGCAAATCGTAGCAAGAACATCAAAAACATCATCATCATCAACTACAACGACAACAACACAAACACCACCACAATATAAAACAACACAATCCATAACAACAACGAAAAGGTACTATAATAAAGCTTTCTTCTTACTTTTAATCAAACAGAAAGATATTTCATGCAACAAGCATTTTTAAAAATTCATTTTAAAAATAACAAAAATAAACGTGTAAATCATTGAAAGCTTTATTTGTCACCATCACACAATTAAAAAATAAATAAAATTAAATACCTATATAAAAAGAAAATATTAGAAACAATCATTTGGTAACTAAACATTATCATTTATACAAAAAACACTTTTTTATACACACTGCATTATTTTCAACAACACATAAACACAATACCAATAAATAAACATAACACATAATATACACGACCTATGAAAAACGGTTGACGCATACAATACCCTTAAACAATTTGACAACAAGAGTTTTGTCCAAAATTAGAAAATATTATTATTAATAACGAGACCTTGGTCTTGCTTAGTTTTTGTATTTTTATTTTGGACAATCCGCAAATTATTACACTATTTGAAGTATTGACAAAAGACACATCCATTGAAATGCGCCACAAAACACTCTCTATTCATTTGCATGTAATATTTCTCTTATGAGCATGAGGCACTTTCGTTTATGTTTTCTTTTAGCATGTAAATGCATGAGTTGCGTAGAAAAAATTACCGAAAGCTCTTTATATATAAAAATGAATCTACTTATAAGAAATTGTTTAAACTTAACGAATAGAAATCAGCATAGATGGTAAGAAAACCCAAATATTCCGTTTTCGGAATTTATTTATATTAGTTATTTAAAAAATTAAATATTTCAAGTTTCATTAAAATTATTTATTCAAAGATATCTCTGGAACCGCTGACATCACAATTTTGTATGTCTATTTTCTTCTTAGGCACTTTTACGACAAGCGCTGTTAATAAAGAAAGCCAAGTTGCATATTACAATAACAAAGCTTGTGATGCTTTGGAGGTTATGGCTCCCTTATTGCAGAACCTATTAAAGAACCTTTCGATTTCCGAGCCATACTGATGCAATAATGAATTTATGTAAGTTATTTAGAGACTTTCCAGAAAGTTCTTTGAAATGTTGGAAGAAGTGCCTTCCGCAGATTTTATTTCTTAAGTAACAGATTGAGGAAAAGTGACAGAGGAAGTGGGGAGTATCCTCATGCACATCCTCGCCACCGCGTCCTTAACAGTGTGCGGGCCAGGAGTCCGTAGTTTTCATCGACAGATAATCGATTTTATTTCAATTGAAGTTGTCCTTTTATTACCGATTGACTGCCAATGAATGCGGTGATACCAGCTTTCGGTATTGCGCTCATTGCGACCTGTTATGCAACTGTTATCATCTTGGAAAACGCTAGAGGATGGAGTACGAAATTATGTAACAAATAACACCAGGAGAGTGAGAAAGTATAGGCATATCCAGTTAACGTTGTTATTGCATTCCTGAAAAAAACGAAGCTAAGCGAAACAACGTTTTGAAGGGCAACGAAAGAAGGGAAAAGCGATATTTTCATCCTTATTTGCCTTTGGAAAACATACCTACAAACCGTCAATGATCTCATAAATTATTTCATGACCTTTCCCTAACAAGATCACAATTCATGAAATATGTTCGACCAATGCGCATGCGCGTTAACATTTTGTTGCTCATTTTGTGTGTTGAGAAAGTTGAGATCAATTGGAAAAGCGTTGCATTTTTGTATACCGCGTGACACCTATTTGTATTGTGTCTCTCTGGTGACCTACACCACCTTTCTGCAATTTTGTCATCATTCACAAGAAGCTGGCCGTGAGCAGTGTTACGGAATTTTTGAATCTCCTAAGCATTTCAGTTTCTTTATGCGACTTTTTCGAAGAAAGAAGGGACCCTGTTCAAAAATGTTTGGTAACAGCCCGTGGATAGCATGTTTCGTATCATTCTGAGCTTGAATTTGGGACTTTATTTCACATTGAGCTAAGATTGATTTAAATTTTCCAAATTTCTCTAGCCTTCATTTTCCGACCCGAAATTTTGTATCCCTTCTTGTTAGTATTTCTCAGGCAAGCACAGTTCGTACTATAGCTTCGAACTACAAGGTCCTCTAAATGGGGTTTTGGTATTTTATCGATTTTAAAGAACACATCAGAGAGTATAGGTAAAAAGTACGCAGCACACTTAATATTTGCGAAAATAAATAGTACTCAATTTTTCGCATAGTCCAAGCTTAAATCTAAATCTAAAACTCATTGAGCTTAATCTTTACCGATCTAATAATTAATACAATTTCTTCGACATACGATTTATAGACTTTTTTTTAAGTTATAAAGGCGAAATCAACTTTGAGCCTATTTTCAACACAATGTCACTTTATCTACAACCACAAACCTTCTCAGCCTACCAATAACTTTATAAAATCTTTAAAATTTGGTACCACATAATTAAAAAATTGATTCCATTATTGGAAATTGAATATCCTTATTAAATCTCTTTCTATCATCTTGCTGCGCTTATCATCAATTAATTCAAGCATTGTGACTATTAAATAAACATTTTTTAATGTTTTGTTCTTCTTTAAGCGTCTCCGTATACATTCATGCTGATACCACTAAACACTCTACTATATATTTTAGGGACACACAACATGTTTTCAAACATATTCCTTAAAAATATAATTTCATTGAGCATTCATTATTTTATCATATAACTCTCAAAACCCCAAAAACAGATCCAACAGATTATCGGATTATGGTATCTCAACCACCACCAATAAAGCGACTCCCAAATCTGTCACATTAACCTTCACCTCGAATGTGGGTCTTACAAATCAATCCAACAGACATAAAACCAATACCGAATCCATCCAATCCCCATCCAAAACCACCCCCAATCAGTCTCAATTGAAGCGCAAAAGCCCTGAAAGTTCATTATCCAATAGGCCAAATATAGTTAATTCAATAAAATCTCGAAGCAGCAGTGAAGTCAAGAAAGCAGATAACAGTCAAGAGGATGAGGAGAATCAGAAAGAGAAAGCTGTCACCGAATATCAAAGAAAGAAAATTCTTAGCTACATTATATCTGATGTTGAACCACAAAGCTTCAAGCCACATACAGAAGGCACTTCCAAAACTACTTCTGCGACAGAGAATACCCCGATCCATATTCCCCTGGATAGTTTGAAAGGACATCGAAAATATCGGTTCAGTATACAACAGGGCTTTAGAGGGTTTAGTTTGAAGGGCGATGAAGCTGACTCGCACGTTGCTCAAGAGCAGGCAACGGAATCGGAAGAAAAATCTAATAACCCAGAGCTTCCGGTCTATATCCGATCACGTGCTAAATTAGAGAAGGACGAAGACACCCAACCAACTACATATACACCGGGGCGGTCTTGGAGATTTTCCCGAACAAGTCCCCTTCCATTTCAAAAGCATGATTCGAATACTTTAAATGCAGAAGACTCTGATGGAAGTCAAGAGCTAGATTCAGTCGCTGCCATAACAAGAGAAAGTTTGGTCGAAGACTATGTGTCACAATCTGGTAGTGAACACAGTCTAATAAGTGAACGTTCAACAACTGAACAAACTCAAAGTTTCACAGCTCGTGCCTCGCTTTTCAAAGATAATCTAAGTCGCACTTATGAAACCACTGGACCCACCAAGTTCGTTTCTCCTTATAAAAGTTTAGAAACGATTTTACAAGAAAAGGAAGAATCCTTGAAATTCAATTCTATCAGAAGTACTCCATCCCCAAGGTCTTCGAATTCAGCCACTGAAAAACCATTAAGGAGCTACTTCCTTATCACATCGCCTCCAAGAATATTGAATAACATAGGCACCTCAACAACAGCGAGAACGACATCTGCCTGGAGACTTAATCAGACAACATCTTTTATTTGGCCATCATCTAATCTGCCATCAACGACAAGTACAACAACACCAACAACAACAAGTTCAACGACCAGTACCACTCCAGAGCCCCCTACAACCACAAGTAAAAAAACAACTACCACTACCCCCGAGCCAGAAACTATTCCCCCTCAAACTACTGTAGCCCCAACAACTACCATAAAACTTCCGTCGACATCTTTCCGTTTAAAAATGCGACAAGAAGGTGAAGCCCGTTCTAGAGGGCGATCACGATATACAGCATCGTTTTCAAACGCCTTAGATGATGAACCAACAACTTACTCACCAAAATATCGCTTCGCAGTTGCACAGACTGATAGCACCACCTACAGCCCTGAGAAGTCATCATACAGACGGCGATCTCGTCCCACCCCCGCTCGGCAGCCAAAGTCAACTACAGTAAGCGAACGTGACGATTTCCAAAAAACACGAAAACCAATATTGGATTTCGAAAACGAGTCCTATGACAAACCACGCTCCGAAGCCCTTATAGGCTTTTCGGTAAACAAGAATGACAATATTTATACCGAGAAGCCAATAAAATTCAATATCTCACCGGCTAGCGCAAACTTTGAAAGGGTGGTGGAAATCACAGATAGACCAGTTCAATACTACTCAAAATACAGCACAACACCTACGCCTGAACGAATTCTAGCCGAGTCTCTCAGCAATACGCCATATTTGGCTAACAGTAGAGGCAAATATCGAGATCTAGGCTTAGAGGATGAAATTAAAGCAAACGTTGAGGAAATAACTGAAGACCCACCGAGTACGACAACCACAACATCGACTGCACCGACCACATCGACAATTCCCCTGCCAACAACCAGTCCGTTGCCAACTCGAACAACAATTACTACACCTAAGCCATCCACTACGACACCTTCAACCACAACCCCAACCACAACGACTACAACTACATCCACAACCACATTGACCCCATCCGCTATCCCATCCACAACTACCCCTTCATCCACAACCAAAGCCATAATCCCGCCTCGAGCATCTCGAGTGAATACAGCCATCAAGACATCGATTGCTGCCACTTCAAATCGGAATAAGGGTCTAGCGACGTCTGCGTTAGCCAAATGTGCCGACAATACGCCAAATGCAAACTGCAACGAAATCCCTTCGAGGTATTTACAATCTTTTCCAAAAGCCTACCTTCATTGTGCTCGTAATACGGATCTAGGGAGTTTTCTTTAATTTCTTGAGTTTTATTATTATTATTTTTTTTTTAATTTTCTCTGCTAAACATTTTTACAAACAAACAAATTTTACAAACGCATTTCGTTGGTGTATGCTGAAAACGACGTTAGATCAGATTTTTATTTCTAAAAACAGGTTTAACTGGTGGTGGATTTAGATCGAAAAAGTCACTTCTTTTCTTTACAAAAAAAAAAATGTTTTTCTTTGTAGAATTTAGTACAAGCACAGTAGCGACTAAAAAACAAATATCGTGCGCATTGATATAATTTAAAAAAAATGTATTTGGTTGAAAATGAGTTTCATAGAAATATTAACATTGATTAAATATTCGGCAACACATCAAGTTAAAATTAAGACGAAGGAGGAGTTGTATTTTTTGAAATTTTTCTTATAGTTTTAAAATTACATACTTTTGAATTTTTATTCTTACATATTCTTAAAAAGGTATAAATGGATGCTATCGATACGGTTCTTAGTACATATTTTGAAAAGGTTTTGAATGAAAAGTGTGTTCAATTTTATTACCAAAAAATAAAAGAAAAAAATTAAATTAAATTAATTAAATTGGTTAGTCGCAATCATTAATAATTTATAAAATGGGTGAACATTTCTTCAACTATCCAAAAGTGTAAAAGCTAGAGTTGCTCATTTTACGTCGATACATCGACAACATCGATGTCTTACTATTCGATGTGTCGAAGCATTTCGATACATCGGGTACTTTCGATGTTTAATGATGAATCGATGTAAAGGGTCTTTCATTAGCAACCTGACAACTTCAAACTTTCAGTGTTAACGTAACGCACCCTTAAACCGGTTACCGAACTGTCAATGTCAAAATATTCAGTTAAATCATTTCATCACGGTGAAGTACACAAAGCAACAACGTTTACAAATAATTAAAATTTACTACCGAAACTCTGAGTCGGTGGTAGCAACTTTAAAAGCCCTAACACTAATTTTAGGTCGTAATAAATTCTCGTCCCATTAGACAAGCAATTCATAGTCTAGTAAAAAAACTTTAAGTCAAAATATTCGCTGCTTGATGTTGCCGTGCCAGTGAGACTAAGTTTTGCCCGAGGTGTGGAGAATATTGTACAGGCGTCCGTCGAAAACCAGCTAAATCAGGCAATTTCACGGCGTTCTCAAGAGTTGGGCCTCTCCCAGACCACATTATGGCGAATTTCGCGTAAGGATCTTGGCCTACACCCTTACAAGATCAAGCTGACTCAAGAACTACAGCCACTTGGCCATATGAAGCGACGTACGTTCTCGAATTGGGCTCTGGACATAATGGAAGAATATGAAGAATTTTATCGCAAAATCATCTTCAGCGATGAAGCGCATTTTTGGCTAAACGGCTTCGTCAATAAGCAAAATATGCGTTACTGGACAGGTGAGAACTCTCATGTGCTTCATGAAACAGCACTTGATTCGCAAACAGTCCCTTTTTGGCGCGGTTTTCTTGCCGGTGGCGTCATTGGGCCGTGTTTTTCCGTCGATGACAATGACGGTCACGTTACGTTAAATGGTATTCACTACAGAGACATGTTGGAACGTTATTTCTTTGAGCAATTGCATGAATTGGACATCAGTGATATGTGGTTCCAACAAGACGGTGATACAAGCCACACAGCGGGTGCAACAATCGAGTTATTGTTGTCTCAGTTCGGTGAACGTATTATCTCGAAAAACGGACCCGTCTATTGGCTGCCGAGATCGTGTGAGTTAATGCCTCTAAACATTTTTGAATGGGCATGGGGCTACATTAAATCATTGGTCTATGCTAACAAGCTGGCGACATGGGAGGAGCTCAGAGCCAATTTTGAAGGAGAAATAGCGGCCGTATCGGTCGAAATGTGCGGCTGAATCATTGAAAATTGGGTTCAACGTATCGACCGCTGCATACGTTACCGTGGTGGACATATGAACGAAGTCAAATTTCATTCATAAATGCTTTGATAATAATTCAGGCCAATGCATTTTTTTAAATATCTCAAGTAGTTTGCATTTTATTTAAAAAAGAAGTTGTCAAGTCCTTAATGAATGACCCTTTATTTCCATTCAATGCGTCGAATGCAAGCAAGCACTGTACACACTACAGAATTTCCTGAATAATTCATTTCATATGCTCTGTTCTTGATTTTCTGAACCTCAATGAATTGAGCATAGAGGCAGTGATTGAGTATCAGACTCAACGGTAACTTCGAAATGAGGAAACGGATTAACACTATTGAACAAGGTTCTTGAATAGCTATCGCTGCCTTGTTGGACCCGCCCGCGGTTCTAAAAACTTCATTTTGAAAACCAGATGGCTTGTGCATAGGCAGGACAAAAAATTAAAGATGACGGAGGACCTATAGAATCTGATTCAGATAGTTGGGGAAAGAAGATTTCTACATTTGGAGCGACCATCACAAACTAGTTCACCGAAACTGGAAGTCAAATAAAAATGAAGAAAGTGTCAGTGATGAGCTTCCAGGATACTTGACATTTATTTATTGGTTGCCTCAGTGAAAATCCGTTGGAGGTATGGTCCGACCACAAACAACAATTTCCAAAACCCTACAAAGTTGCATATAAAATAGTTAACTGTGCTAGCCAGCTCAGTTCCATCGGGAAGTCATTTTTCAAAAGTTTTAAGGCAGCAACGTTAAATAATTCAAGGAAAGCGGATTAGTAAGGCATAATGTGTGCAATGTTTAGGGAGGAAGGGGATTTCTAATTTCAAACTAACTGGTATTCTAAAACTTCGATGATTAATTTATTTTGATGAAATTTAAATTTTAATACTGAATTGAATTGAAAACCTTGGATCTCTTTTTTTATTGCCTATCCTATTTTTTTTAACTGATATAAAACGTCGATGTTCTTAATAAGATACTTATTCGATGCATCGAAAAACATCGATGTTTTGATTATCGTTATACATCGATGTAACATCCCTAGTAAATAAATACCTCTCCAACCAGATTTGCCATTCAACACATCCTTAGTTTCTATCTAACTTGGTCCATGTCATCCGCAGCTTTCAAGATGGGGCAGATTATATTCATGCACAGAATGAGAATATCATCACGTTGTGGCAGGTGGCCTTAGAAGTTCCGCGATGAACTTTGTCTTGAAATCCAAGATGAAGTAGATTAGTTAATAAAATTAAAATGCAATTGCCTGTAATAATCTTTTCTAGTGATTATTGGGCTTTTTCGACAATCATTTCTCTTGATTTCTGATCCAACTCATGTAGAAACTGGTACAAGGTCATCTCGATGACATGGGTTTAAGTCTAATTGCAGTTTATGGTTTTGCGCTAACGAACTTCATGCTTTAAACAATAAGGTTTTCGTGATAATTGAGTATTGAGCAATTTTTTTGGTAGACTAAAATCCTATCACAGGTGTCCAACTGTGATAGGATTTTAGGAATATAGTCAAAGTGAAGTTTGACTGTTGATATATGTAATGGAGGCAGTCATGTTTCTACTTTCTTTCTTACTTAAAGGGCTTCCGAGCTGTGGAGAGTCTCTGCCTGAATCGCTCTGACATCCATGATGGCTTGGTCTTTAAAACAGAGGTTCGGTCTTCCCTATTGTCTCGAACCTCGGGCTGGGATTCAAAGATCCTCTTAGATGGAGCATTATTTTTCATTCAATCAATGTGGCCCAGCCAATGTAGTCCACGTGATTTTTGGACTACACCCACATTTTGGTACAGTTCATAGTGCTCGCGTATGTATAATCTCCTCCATTCGCCCTCTTCGCGCACAGAAATAAATATCCGACGGAGTATTTTTCTTTTGTTTTGAAAGAACCCAATATAAGCTCTCCTTTTATGCTTATCGTCCACCACTCAGCGCAATAAAGTAGAACAGCAGTATCAGTGATTTGTAGGGCTTACACTTGGTCTTTCGGGTTAGAAGTTTTGAACCCTATTGTTTTGCCAAACAGAAGAAGGAACGGTTTCCTAGATGATGATATCGATATTTTAAGCGTTTGCCGGTAGTTGGACGGATCTGTTGAAGACGGTGGCTTCTGTGTTGACACCTGACCTGTGCACTATATGCTTAAGAACAAGATTGAAGACATCGCATGAAAGCGCATCCCCTTGCCGGTATCCGGTGCAGGTTTGGAACAGTTCGGAAGCAGGTTGGAATAGTTTACAGACTTTTAGTATGCCCTTCAAATTCTTGCCACAGGAAGTTATCCCGGATGCCCCTCGTTTGCATAAGCTAGACCAAGTAGATTAACAGCAACAATCATTCAATCCTACTCGTTAAAATCGGAATTATTCTTTCGATTTATTTGGGTAAAGCATTTCATCGGATCATTTAGTTTTAATGCATTTCAGTCAGTTTGTTAAATTTTATTTCATTTTAATAATATTTCATCATAATAATTAGGTTTTACTTTGAATTTCAGTGTACACCAAGAAATTTGTTTTGTTAATTTATTGTTTACAACTCAGAAGATATAAAATAAAAACATCTTTTTATACTAATGTTATGTTTAGTACAAAGAATTACCTTTCATTAGTTACATATATTCTTTTAATAATTTGCAGTGCACTTTCGACGGCCACATTATTTTGCACATTTTTTTAAAAATCAATTAACTTCAAAACAACAAAACAAAGGCTATCAAAGGTCATGGCACTTCATCTATATTTCGTGAAAAATTCGATGGACTCACTTTTTCCTTTCCTAATCAATTTTTATTTGTTGCTATAATCCCTTCTCCTTGATTCCCGATTTCGAACTTAATTTCATGTAATCACTTTCTTCTCCAGAAATTATCCAACACAAAACTATGGAAAAAATATACACTTCTCGAGTCTGTTTTATCTGTTGGGTTGCTGAGTATGCTTTTTTCATTCATATTTTGAGTAACAACATTTTTCCTCTGGAGTGATTTATTCAAAAAAAATGGAATAAAAAGAAAAATTAACTTTTTAAGACTAAATTTTTAACTTAATAGTCCTTTTCCACTCCAGTAGAATAAGCATTGTTAGTATACGAGTAGTATATTATCTATACCTACTAGCTGTTCACTACTTGGCTCTCGGTAAAAATTCATTTTCTATGCTTGGTAAAAAAACAACAACTATCGAAAAAAATGTTCAACAATACACAGATTAAATACTTTCATACTTAGTTTCGGTAATCGTATTGGCTTTTACTTACCTTACACTTTTTAACAAACAAACAAAAAATCGTAGAGAATCACGCACGTTATAAAAGTTTCAAATAAAATCATTTGTTTGGTTTAAATATTAACTTTCGTTTTATTTTTAATTTTTTGAACTTAATAAAACTTAACTAATGAATTTCTTTGACAATATAGAACAAATTCGAATAATAGAAATCGTGGTGGTTCTTATTCTAATGGTGCCGAACGTGATCCACCAGCAACTGTTACCAACAGTCGAGGAACACATCCACCGTAAGTTATAATTTTAAAATTTTGAACATACTTAAATTAAGTACTTTTTTAAATGCGTTGATTAGCGTTCTATTTAATTATGAGTAGCTATAAAATATATGTTTTCTGATACGGGAACACGTAATTTCAAAAAAAATGGTATGACTGTGTGACGCATAGGAACACCGCAGAGGTTATCTTTCAATTTCGACAAGACAAGACCAAAGTACTCAATGTAGTCCTGTAGTCCTAAAAACACCTCCCTCTTGGTCTTGACCATCACATCGAATTAACCGCATCACGCAGTGCAGTTAGGCTCAAAGAATCCGGGTTCTGGTCATATTAACCCTAAGGTGCTACGGAAAGGTGCTGGACCTTTTACTTGGAGACCTGGCCGCGACTGCAACCGACCTCAAAACCTACACAAAGGCGCCCAAGTCAATTTCGCAAACAGGGCGGAATGCAAAAATGGACCGTTCACAATGAAACAAAACGATTTTTACCGACTGTTCGAAGATGGGATGCAAAGTCGTCTCGAGTATTTTCTCACCGGAACTAATTATCTCTAAATCATTTTGACTCCCGGATTCGTCTATTCTATGTGTTTTAGGTCCAAGTACGACATAGGCCATATTGAATGGCCCTATAATCCTAGGCTTTATTTTTGGAATTAAAATAAAAAAAGTTGATACAATTTTTTTCAAATGCCCAACAACATTCAAGTTTTCTCCACTTCTTGACGGATGTTCTTGTTGAGGGCTTGGGGGCTGGCAGAGTTCGTGACTTGTTCATAGAAAGCCGCAACTTTAAATTACCCCATAGAAAAAAGTCTAGGGTAATTTGCCTGTCTGTAGCCACGACATACAATTTATAACATTCACTGCCGCAATAACAATAACCCACTGGAGAAGGCAACTCTTAACCATTTCCTATATGAATGTCCAGCTCTACAGCCAGACTACGCACACTCGGCTAAGCCTTCTTTGTTGACCTACCAGAATATAAAATTCTGAAACATTATAAAATTCCTAAACTCTACCGGATGGATTTAAAACTCACACTGATACTCTAGGTCACTTGCGTAGTGTTTTCATAAAAGCGCATATGCACTAATTGTGCCTTGGTGGTGTACGACCAAGCAGCCACTCCTACCTACGTACCAATTGTGTTATACAAGTACAGTAAATCTGTTAAACTCGATCAGACTATATGCCTTGAGGCAACAATGAGCATCGTAGCGACAAGCGATTACCCTCGATAAGGGTTTTTATTTGTCATTGTACATATTTTCTTAGTCTCAGTATTTAAAGAATGCAATCCATCTGGGTGTAGGACACATCAATTATATTTGATGTACTACGCAAATTTCAAGAACGTATCCGAATCTCCCAGCTAGTCGTGTCCTCAGATTGATTTCTGAAAAAGATGATAATCGTCATCTGAGTTCAAGGAATAAGGTAACTTGATGGATATCGTAAGTGCAATTGGTTTAATTTTCCAAAATTTTTCTAATGGTTATTTCTACAATAACCGAAACATATTTCTTCCTGAAAATGGAAAACAAATCTTCCAATTATTGCCCTCTATTCCCATCGAATTCAGGTAACATAATGCCAGATGTTTCAAAAGTTATAGCAATCGAGGTTAGTTCTAGTTCTTGAATTCAGGTGACCATATGTAAAAGCTATACTTTACTTTACTTGACAAGCTGCTATCCTGATCGGCTAATAGAATCTTAGCTGCATTTTTTAAACTATCTTATTGCTTAACGTGTAAATTATATTCTAAAGACTTTCACCCAATTTGTGCATAACTCTGCTATACAAAGCGATTGGCGCTGATGTTGATATGAATAATAACAGCATTTGTCTAGCGCATCCTAAGATCGTTTTCTCCCTCCAACTATTAATTCCCTCAGCATTTCATATTCGACCCTGACATTGAAAAGTAATAGTCTGTCATTAGCAATTAATGGTATCTACTCCAATTCGCATTGTCTTCGAATTCTCTTCGCTGAGGTAAAAAGTCATACCCAGCTTGTAAAAAAGCCGACAAAAATATTGGACGTTATAGACGTAGACCCGCCGCCAATATCCTGGATTTTTATATTAATGCCTTCAGATCCGTCGAACCATTGCGTCACACCAGCGAATTTGATGTATTCTAACTAAACAGTTAAAAAACAAACTCCTTAATGAACCATATTATGACAAAACGAGAAGGCCAAATGGGAATTTGAGCTGTATTCTTCCACTTTAATTCAGCGCTTTCAATACACCATGGAATCAATCCATTTTCGCACTCGTACAGTGGCAAGAGTACTTTGATACACAAATTCGTTGGTTCAGATGGCAATAACCTCACGACGAGGTATTTTTTCAAGATGTCAAGACGAATGCGTAAGCTTTTCTACCTACCCTTTTCTTCAGGGCTCTTTCCGTGAAGATGGAAAATATAAATTCATCTAGCCCGTCTCAAAAAAGTAGAATTTGCATATCCTTACTTCTACCAACCAATTGCACCTACTTATTAAGATCATGAAAACGCTGATAAATCGGTAGCTCATGAAATATCTCGATCCCTGAAATGCCCTTATTGACCGAAAGTTTTTCGCAGCATCTGATTCAGGAACTAGTCTTTAGAATGTTGGTGAAAGTAAGATCGTTGTTCTTGATACTTCAAATGCATTTAACAGAGCTTGGCATCCAGCTTACCAATGGAAGCCGACTCCAAAGTACAAATTTAAGAAGCTTCTCATGACAATTAATGCTCTTGAACGTTGCCAGACTTTCGACTTTCGCAAAAGTCGGGCCAGTAGAAATATACTTAAGATGTTACTGGGCCCGGCGGGATTTCAAATTGAGATCCCTCGATTAGTAGTTATTGTTTTGTTATTATTATTATTATTGCTATTAAAGCGGGACTCTAATAGTCTTTCAGTATCCATGAATGACACTTGCATCGCCGCTGAAAATGAATGACATTTTATTCTTTGGGTGTTTAGGGCTATTTTTGTTGGAAGGGCCACATATTCGATGTCACCATGATCTCCACATAATGTGTAGGTTTCCTTAAGCTAGGATGAACATAGTTTACGCCGATCTGTACGGAATGTATAGGGCAAGTTATATTCTCCAAGCTCTGGCCCGGGCACCAAAACCTACTTGCAGCTACTTGCAATTATTCAACTCATTGGCATTCCAGACATCGCAAAATCGCTTATCAATTTCAGTTAACGTCGCAATGTCTGCAGTCTATCATTGTTTCCACCATAAGTGATGAAAAAAAAATAGCCAGTTGTAGTCCACCCCTAGAACATTGCGATCGCAATACTCAGCATGCCAGAAATGCTCATCAGTTTACACTCACTCGCAACTCAATCAGTTATCACCCTATATTTATCCTGCCCAAGATGATTTACAAACATTTCAGGCATCAGTTTCTCGTCCTTTTTCCTTCCTCATTTACTTAATGTTCGTGGAACTACATATTGACATCATATGTACATAAGGTTGCTAAAAATCCTATTTGCACGCGCAAGTTATAAAAAATTAAGTCGAATGGATTTAGCAAATGGGGAGGGGGTGGTCCTCCTCGGATTGATGAACAGTTTCGTGGTAAAACACTAGGTTAGGTTAGGTTGGGTTTATGTGGCTGTCGGCAGAAACCGACACACTTAGACCAATTAGGTCCATTGTGATACCACGTATGTATTATCTACCTCAACTCTGTAGATGGGACTGGCCAACGACACGCGGTTGTTCTCAAACGGTCCCCCATCTACGTACTAACCGCGCCCAACGTCGTTTAATTGCGGTGATCTGACGAGAACCGATTAACTCGACTGGTAAAACACTAAGGAGCTCTTATTCCAAACAAAATTTTGGCGTAGCGGGTAGTTGTGTCCGCCAAACCTAGAACTGACTGAAACTACTTTGCTTAATGGTATCGACGCACTATTTTAATTGTTCGTTGTCTTTGTACATATTGCAGATACTAGATTTAGAATAGCAGAACTCGGTATGAAAATAAAACTTAAACTAGCTTACTGTGTTTCAAAAGTGATACATATTGAATACTATATTTTTCTCATTTAAAGCTTTAAGGTAGTCACCATTTGGCTTAGAAATTTAAGTTAGTAAATAAATCATGTTCCTGTGGACGGTAAGCTACTTCGATGTCTTGTTAAAATAAGACTAGCATGTTATTGTAAATATTTTTTTGTAAACAATATTGAATGATTCACTAACAGCGTCAATAACTCTGCTTGCTTCGAATTAGTAACAACAAAATTTACTTTCATAATATATGCAAATGCCTCAAATAATTTCGAATTACTATTTAGCCGCACTCGACCAACTCTCAAGCCATCTGGAACAATCGTATCCAAAGCACAAGAATTCGTCGACATCTATAAAAATCCACCAACTCGTCCAGAGCCATTGTATCCTCAACCAACTCCAGACAAGACAGCAGCCAAATGTCGCAAGGATGTTTGCCTACTACCTGATTGTTACTGTGGTGGAAAGGATATTCCAGGTAATTTTTATTTTATTTTTGATTCCATAGCTTTTAATCTCTAATAAAATGACTTAAAACTTATAAAATAAATATAAACAAATAAAACAAAACGTAGGAGGACTAGCTACAAATGAAACACCACAAATTGTTCTAATGACATTCGATGATGCTATAAGCGAACTTAATTACGAGCATTATATGGACATTTTTGGAAAAGGTTTAAAAAATCCAAATGGTTGTCCAATTAGGGCGACATATTATGTATCCCACGAATGGACTAAATATGACATGGTTCAGAATTTATATGCCGATGGTCATGAGATGGCTTCACATACAATTTCGTAAGTTGAACGAGAGAAGCAAAATCAATAATAAATTGCTTTCAGCATCATCGCTTCACTGTCAGCCTGCCAATATTTTTTTTTTTTTATTTTTTAATATTTTTATTAATTTATTTTAACAAAATATTTGAATGATTTCTTTTTTCTCTTTCATATTCCTTTATCATTTTTATGCGCTATCAATATTTATATGTGTTTACATAATTCATTTGTGATTCATGTATAACCCAGCTGATTTACCTGTCGAAAGTATCCCTCAAATAGTCCTATTGACCTTCGATGATTCTGTTAACGATCTTAATAAGCAACTGTATACTGATCTCTTTGATAAGGGTCGTGTCAATCCAAATGGTTGCCCAATATCTGCTACATTCTATGTATCACACGAATGGACTGACTATAGTCAAGTTCAAAATCTATATTCCGATGGTCATGAAATGGCTTCACATACAGTTTCGTAAGTATATTGAATTTTAAAAAAGTAGAAATTTGCCGTAGAATTTGATGTAGATTAAAATTCAAAAATAAAAACATACAAGGTACAGACAACATGCAATTTACACTAAAAGTTTTGATTTAGTAGCTACACGAAACCGTAGAAAATATTAATTGCCAAAAGAGGAGTAGGGGAGAGGGGGCAACTGAACACTTTTTGCTTTCGAGTCTCATTAAATCCGATGAATTTGAATTATCGGCCTGCAAATTATGTTTTGAGATATGGAAATAAACTTTTATTAAGATCAATAACTGCGTAAATTTAATAAGGTATTATAATTAATTTTTATTTAAAAAAGAATCAGGTCCTTATGTTCAAAGGTACCCTAATTGCGGGGCAACTTTGAACTAGGTTGGGACACTTTCGAGCGGCAGTATTTATAATAGGTTTTACCAATAAATAAGATAAAACAATATTTGCTTTCTTAAACAAAATACATTAATTTGGTTCTTTAAAAAAAATAGAGAAAAACACTTATTATGTATCTTTTCATGAGCTTTTTCAGGAAGGGTCGGGATCGCCTCAATTATTGTTTACATAGACTGCTTCAATTCAGTCAAATTTCTTGGTTTCGTTTTGTACGCTTCTTGCTTGACATAACGCAGTCAGGTCAGGTGACCTTGGATGCCAGCGGAAGGTGGAGTTTCTGGATAATGATTTGTTTGAGAATTTTCGTTGGGGCTATGCCATAACCGGTCTGGCTATGTGTGCAGTTGCTTCACCTTTCTGGAACCAAATATTGTTGAAACGGATACTTCTTCGGCGCAGTTCTGGGTAAAAAAACTCCGTCTACATCTTTAAATAACGGTCCCCATGGACAGTTGCTGTTACACCGTGTTCTTCAAAAAAGTGTGGCCCCCACAATGCACTTTGATAAAACTGCGCACAACACAGTGACTCGTTCTGGGTGCAGTACCATCTCATGGAGTATTTCTGGATTAGATTCACTCCATATACGGCAATTTTGCTTACTTACATTGCCGTTTAGATCAAAATGGGACTTATCAGACATAAACAAACAATTTATCAAGCTGTTGTCTTCTTCGGTCATTTCTTGCAATTTGGACTTTGTACGGAAACAAGTTTAAGTCATCATAAATTTTCTGTTGTAATGACCGTCTACTAACAATAATTTGCGCCGATAAGTTTCGAGTCGAAAAGCTTGGATTTGCCTGAATTGACGATGCTACAGCCGGGATTGTGTCTTGAACCCGAATATAGGGATTACTATGGTGCGGTCTTCGTGCGATGCTTCCAGATATGCAAACATGTTTTTCAGCCTCATAATGGTTCATTCACTTGGGGGAGTGTCGCCAAACTTCCGCCTAAATTCCCTTCGGGTGAAAATGAAGGACTTGAAAGCATGGTACCGCTGCACTATCCAAATCCTCTTTTTGTTATCCGAAGCATTCAGTTCAATAAATCTAAATAGAACCTGCCAAATAAAAAAAAAACAAGCCGATTAATCACACAGAAAAAGAATTATTACGTTTTATTTTTGTAGCACGATTCATGCGCCACCCTCTAACTGTATTTTACATATTTATTTAAAATCTTACCTTTTAACGGTTACAAATAAAGCTTGCCTTCAAAATATCTTGTTCATAAAACGAAAAGCTCGACAAGTAATTTCTACACTCTTACATATACAAACATAAAATGAGATTTAACCGAAAAGACTTCCATACTACTTCCAGACGACGGTTTGCCAAATTTAAATTTTGGTTTACTTTGAAATATGTTTTTAATGGGATTTTATTTGCAAGGTTCAACGATGCCCACCTCTCCCCTACATATAAATATTTTATAATGAATAAAAGGGTTAGCTCCTACATTAGGTATAACCTATTTCCACAATACAATCCCAATAAAACTTTAAAATAAGCCTGAAGTGACGGCAGTTGTTTGCCTTTATATTTAAAATTTCAACTCGACTTTGTATAGTTGACAGCAATAGATGGAGATGATCCAAAGTGTCAAAATTTGCGCATTTAAAAAAAATAACCGATTACCAAATGCCATTCAGTACACTACTAACTCAGATATGAATAATCCTCTAATGCCGCCCGGCCATTACATGATCAATCGATTGACGCCAATCATGGTATAAGAATAAATAAATAGTAGACATTTACGACCCCATACAGGGCCTAAACCCGAACTTCTCCAACCTTTTGTGTTGGCGATGTGGAACAAAAAACGTTAGGTATTACTCGGCCCAGCGTGATTGGAATCTGAGACCCCACGCCCGCGATTTTAACTGTATATTGGTTTTTATTTATAGTTTGTAACTCATGCCTTGATATTAGTTGCAGTCTCTATTTACATTTATTTCAACCACTAAACTACACTTCAACTCGCGTCTAATCAATTCTCAATGCCTTATTTTCTTTGGAAAATTTGTGTTGTTTGCATCAGATAGTTTATTTTTTCCTTCGTTTTAGCAGCACTTTATATTTTAGTGATTTTCGTTCCCATCGCCATGTTCGTTGTTTTGAACATTACATAGACTTCGTGGCCCTAAATCATTCAGTGCAAAATCCGCACACTGACACTTCCCAAAAAAAAAAAACGTTTTATGGAAAGAAATGGATGGAACTGAAGGTCATATTTTTTTAAGAGTATGTAAACAAAGTTTGTCTTAAGAATTTGCCCATGAAAAGCTGTTTGCCCGGTGCAATTTTTGGGAGCATTTTTAACAAAAAACTTTTTTATAAATTTTGTAAATGCTTAAAAAATGAAAATAAACATAGGGACGGGCTACAGTCCGCTTGGGCGAACTGTTGGATACCCTATTCTTATTCCTATCCCTCATAAGTGGGCGTGACAAAAGTCTAAGTATGGTTGAATTGTTAAGAACGCTCTACATATTTTGTTATATAACATTTAAAGGATTTTATAAAAAAAAACGCTCCCAAAATTTTGTTTTTTGAGTTTGTGGGCGTGTCTGTGGGCGGATTTCAAAAATTCGTAAACTTGATTATTTCGGGACCCTAGAGAGTATACGGTTATTTCAGCTCTCTAGGTCCAGTTTAAAGGCCTAATTTTTGCCGACAGACGGACGGACGGACGGACGGACGGACGGACGGACATGGCTAGATCGACATTACTATCGATGCTGATCATAAATATAGTAACTTTTAGGGGTCTACGGGCAATATTAAGGTATGTTACAAACTATGCGTCAAAATTAATATACCCTTAGAATAGGGTATAAAAATCACCCCTAATGTAGAAAACGCCGGGAGGAACGTTGCACTGAAATTCACCACATAGCGCGGTGGCAAATGTGCGATGGCGTGTATTCCGTGACTGATTGGCAGGTTCTTGAATACTCAGACGAATAAAGATAGCACTTTAGGCGCCACCTCTGGAGGAAAAAAACCCTACAAAAGCACCAAACTTCTTTCCTATCCTCCTATTCTTTAGAATAGTAAGTAGCACTCAAAATCAATCAATGCAATAAATACTTTATTTTTAAGTGCTGCTTACTATTCAGCAAAAAAAAACCCAGAGCTGTATTTTAACACTACAAGGGTACATATACAGAAAAATAAAACCCCTTTATAAATTTCAGCTCCCTAGCTCAAACTTTTTTTTTTTTTTTGCCGTCTGACCTGAAAATCTAACGATAACGGTGACGCTCTATATTTTCAACTAATGAACTGCGATTCAGGGACACAATGACTTTACTCACTTCCGGTAAATTCCATCTGTCGGCAACTGTTCTCCTTTGGATAGGTTTGGATAGATGATGAGCTTAGTATTGCCCTCTATTGAGGAGATTCAAGGGTGTTTACCCATTCCACGAACCTTTCGCCGACTTAATTGTATGGGTTGTAACAAAAGAGTGTACGTTTGTATACACTTCGGTATTGCCGGAAGTCTACGTTTGTCTACACTTCCGTTACATCGTAAGTCTACATTGGTCTACACTTTCATTGCGCCGGAAGTCTACATTGGTCTACACTTCCGTGTCGCATTCGCCAGCTTACTTCCCAAGTCAAGCGTGCGTAAAGAAGTTTTACGTCAAACATCATAATTTATTTATGAAAAACACAACTGAAAATGTATTTAATTGAACGTATTTGCATTATGAAGAATTAACACTCCATTTACAGCTATAAATCAAGTTAAATACGCGCGGAAGAAATAAAACAAATTACACAACGTTTATCTTAGTTCTGTGAAATCAAATCAGATGGTGGTGAGTTGATGTGTGCTGCATTCTCCCTTTTTCTCACATTAAACTGGAAAATCTCAGATTCGACTTTTTCTGCGATAAAGGTGATTATATGTTATTAAAATATGTAGCCGTGCTTTACTTTCGCCAGTGAGCATATACATCATCAATTAATATAGGTAGGTAGGTAGAAGTGGCGGTTCGGCTTGAACCCAATTAGCACTTATTGTGCCTTTTTGTTACCACGACTCGTGGGACCTATGTTGTAGTGGTTGTGGAAGATTTGATGTGTGGCTATATCCAACCTGTGGGGTTGAGAAAACGGATTAGATCTTGTATCCCTTTCCTCGATATAGCGCTAAGGTCGTCGAAGAATGGTTGATTCAGTGCCCGCAGTCTAGCTCTTGCTAGTGCCGGACATTCGCAGAGGAAATGGAAGAGAGTTTCTCTTTCGTTTACATTCCCGCAGCTTCGGCAGTGGGTGTTAAATGGGATACCCACTTTGGCCGCATGGTCTGCAATTGGCCAGTGCCCGGGATTATCGCCGTAATTCTGGAGACTTCGGGGCGGGTTCTGTTTAGAAGATCCCCTGTTCTTCCTTTGTCATAAATAGGCCATATCTTCCTCGATATGATGCAGTTAGTTAACTTTATCCATTGAAGATTGGCTTTCTGCAGGAATTGTGAGTGTATTTGTGTCTTGACCGCACCTAGCGGAATGTGAACCCTTGCAGCGAGTGAGCCGTCCAGAGCTGAGCCCTGCCTGGCCAGCTCACCTGCACGCTCGTTTCCTGTTATGTTACTATGCCCTGGAACCCAGAGTAGTGTAACACTGAAACGTTCGCCCAGTCGCGCAAGCTCGTTCCGGCACTCCTGCACCAGTTTGGAGGATATGGTAGCCGAGTCAATAGCTTTGTTTGTACGCTGTGTCACGCCCTAGTTGCGTGCAGGCCTCTCGGATAGCCAGTAGTTCCGCCTGGAAAACGCTGGCAAAATCCGGCAGGGGAAGGGATATTGATATTTTTAGTGATTCCGAGTAGACACCGGCCCCCACACCACAGTTCATCTTAGAACCGTCGGTGTATATGACCATCAATTAATATACTTCATAACAAATACACATGATCTTGCTATTCACCAGGATCATATTTTATGATCAATAAATTTGTTCTCACTACTCGTATTTTCCAAGTGCCCAATAGGTTGTCATTTTATACCTGAATTTATGTTGCCATACGAAAATTGAAATCATTTCAAAAATCCAAACATTATTAGATCATAGTTTATTCAATGCAATGAGCAAACCGCGCTTTTTTATTGCTCCTCAGGGCTATGAACCATTGTCAAAAAAATTAAAAAAGGTTTGGCAGTCGAATTCAATGCTCGAAAAATGTTTAAAAGCCGAAAGCGTACAATTTTAAAATTTAAATTTAAAATTTTTGATTGTATGGGTAATCCTGGCAAGATATCAAAAAATACGTAAATTCGGAAACGCATCACTGCACAGCTGCTGAATCAGCCCTAACGCCTCTGACACACGTTCATTAACACCAATATTTTGCATTACTGGAAAGGCTTTATGTTCATCTATTAAAAGTTCCGTAAACTGATGCGCAAATGTCAACGAAAAATGCTTCATGAGCATCTGTGTTGCGCATCACCATCAGTTTGTGCAGTGATGCCGCATCGATGCGAATTTCGTTGGCGTTTCCAAACTCACCTGATGTGTCAATCAAGGTTTTAGGCCACCGTTTCTCAACCGATTTAGCATCGTGACTCCTTAAGAAGCCACAAAAATGAAATAAACATGTTTGTGACACCTGAAAAATCATTGCCCAGAATATTTATTTTACTTCCATTATATTCAACCAGATTTACGTCCCAGCTAAAAAGTATAATCCGGTAGATGTATCCTACTGTTAGATTTATTTAAAGTTATAGCCGGTTAAAGTTCGCACTTCCGATTCGGAGGTATAACAACTTATTAAACTTTAATTTCTGGTCCCGTAAAACGGCATTATACATTAAAGATAGGTAATTTGAGTTGAATAGGAAGATTTATTTGATTTCAGGCTTCCAAAAAGTAGTTACGGCTCCAACTCTTGCTCTTTTTATGGATGTTCTCTCAAAAACATCCATGCCCGGCAAGAACTGTTTACTTCTTTTATACTGGTCCACTTCCCTTTATTATTATTTATACACATTTCTATTAAATCAAAAAAGAGTTTGCTTAAATGTACTAGATAGCTTCCCTTTTCTTACCTATACGATTTCATAACCAACTACATAAGTACATGAACACATACCTAACACACACAAACACACATTTAACACAATGCTTACGTACCCCAGCTTAGCGAAAACTTTCAAAATATTAACAATCATTCCTTTTTTTTCCTTACTGCAAATAGTCACAGTTTCGGTGAGCAATTCTCCCAAAAGAAATGGACTCGCGAAGTTGCTGGACAGCGTGAAATCCTTGCTGCCTATGGTGGTGTTAAGTTATCCGATGTCCGTGGCATGAGGGCGCCTTTCCTCTCGGTTGGTGGCAATAAAATGTTCAAAATGTTGTATGATTCCAACTTTACATACGACTCATCCATGCCTGTCTATGAAAATCGTCCGCCAAGTTGGCCCTATACACTGGATTACAAGATCTTCCACGACTGTATGATTCCACCATGTCCGACAAAGAGCTATCCAGGCGTATGGCAAGTACCAATGGTAATGTGGCAAGATTTAAATGGCGGCCGTTGTTCCATGGGTGATGCATGCTCGAATCCAGGTGATGCTGAAGGCGTTTACAAAATGGTGATGAAGAACTTTGACAGACATTACACAACAAACAGGTTGGTGTGTTTGTGGTATTTGCCAAGAATCCTGGTCTATTTGATTTTTTTTAGGGCACCGTTCGGTTTGTTCTACCATGCGGCATGGTTCACACAGCCACATCATAAAGAAGGATTCATCAAGTTCTTAGATGCAATCAATTCAATGCAAGATGTTTGGATTTTAACAAATTGGCAAGCACTCCAATGGGTGCGCGATCCCACGCCAACTTCCCGATTAAACTCTTTCCAGCCATTCCAATGTGATTATTCGGTAAGTACGAAAAATGCAAAGAAATAGTTTTACTTTTAACACCAATTCCTTAGGATCGACCAAAACGTTGCAACAACCCGAAAGTGTGCAATCTGTGGCATAAATCCGGTGTACGATACATGCGAACATGTCAACCTTGTCCTGACATCTATCCATGGACAGGGAAAACCGGAATTCGATCCTCTCGCATTGACAACGAAATTGAAGAATCATAAATATTTAAAAAAAAAAATCTGTAAAAATAAAAACATGTCAAAAACAACCGAATTTATTTAAAATTGACGCAAGAAAAATGTTTTTGTTTTTTTTAATTGTTTATTCGAGGACTTTGAATAAAACGAAATACGTTCACTCGCTGGTGTTTAATTTAAATGTTCTATAAGGTGTATTTTTATTGAAAATAATTTGAAATAGAAAACACAAAGAATTAGTATCCACCTTTTGGCTATTTTGCATAACATATTTATTGTTCTTATTCAAAACAAAAAAAAAAAAAAGAACATTCACACATTCAAGATATTTTGTCGATTAATTAATTAAAAGATTATATCTTTTTAGGTTATTTTTATAGGGAATATTAATATGTGTTTTGTGTATAAAGTTAAAAAAATGTTTATAATATTTATAGTTTAACATAAACATTTATTAGATATTCATCCTCATTTGTGATAAATATTTCACATTCTAGCTTATAAGTTTTTATGTTTATTCAATTCATGTTTTGTTTTTAATTTTCGAATTTTATTCACATGGTTTTTTTTTATTTGGATTTGTTTTTCTTTTTAATTATTATTTTAAGTCACAAATAATTACTGTTTTTGTTTTAATGAGCCATGTTTTAAGATGAAAATTTAAAAAAATTATCTGTTAAATGTAACCGTATTGCATTTTTAATATTCAACTTTCAAAAAAGCAATAAAACCACTAACACTAGTTGTAGATATAGTTTAATATTGAAAAATTAAGTAAATATGTTTTTAAGAAGAGAGCTAAACAATGTGAGAGTCCTAGAGTGTACAGGTGGTGTAATGTTATTATTATAAAATTGTTTTTTTTTGTTATAATTTAAGAAAATGCATATTACCTAAGTGTCTAGTTGTCAATTGTAAATTTTATCGTAAAAAACTTACTTTTTCTGTAACCACTATTCAACAAAAGCAATGTGCGATTAATTATTATTATTATATTTGATTGAGATGATATACAGCGTAGGAATCATAAAAGCACCATAGTTTTTAAATAAGCCTTCATTTCGCAGAAAATAGCAATTCAATAAGAAAGTTATTTACAAAAAAGTTTAATTATTTTTATATATCACAGGAAAGCGATAAAATTATGAAATTAGAGCGAAATAAATATGAGGCAAGCAGAACATATTTTTTTAACCTAAAATTATTTACTCGTAGTGCTGATTCCTTTTCCAGAATGATTTTGGCAATTAATACTTGGCATAGGGTATGGTCAAGTTGAAATGGCTGTCAGTTAAAACCAACACACTACCACCGACGTGATAGATTGAGGAGAGTTTCTCCTTCTACTCGTAAAAACCATTTAGATCTCTTGATGATGCCAAGTCGCTTAGATCATTAAATCAGAAGGCTCCTAGATAGAGATTTATTTTATGGGAGAGAGCAGTGCTTGTGCAAAGAAGATGAGCTTCGCGCCCTTCCTCCTCATTCATGCAGCTTCTGTAGAAGTCGTTTGAACATTAGCCAAGCCTTGATGTGTGCCTGGCTATGAGACAGTGACCAGTAATAACGCCTGCAATAGAGCTTATGTGCAGTCTGTTTAGCGAAAATAAATACTTAGAGCGTCGCGGGTTTAGCTTTGGCCAGACGATGTAGTTCGATTCTCTTCATTTTACGTGATCTAGCACTTGGGTTAATACAAGTGCAGAAATTCCTTTAACTCTTCGCAAAGAAATATTTGATTTCAAATGGCCATTCAACTTTATTGAGAGAGCTTTCGCTTCATATCGATGGGATTTAAGTCAGGGCTTTATGGTTCAACAATATCAAGTTGAAATGATCGCATTGTGAATTGAGGCATTGTCCTGTTGAAATATTACTTGCTCGCAAACTATGCGTGCCCTGTGCTTTATCTTCTCATCAGAAATGCTGCCCACTGAATCATTGGTTTTGTACAACTTAATAAGATCCCAGAATATAGCGAACCGAATAAAAATTTACCCTCGCAGTTCTTCTACTTCATTCACAATCCTAGAATGATTGAGTTGGATATTTTGTTTTAACTCTGAGCAGGTCGTTATTCTGTATTCCAAATCATTATGCGCTAAAATTCGGTTTCCGAAATTCCGTATTCCAATAGTCAGTAAATCTATTATTCTGTATTTTAAAATTCTGAATATCCGTAACTCAATATTAAAATTATGAAAATGAGTAAAAGATACTATATTTTGACAACAAAAAATAAATTTTGTTATAGAATTTTTGTTTAACGAAACATTAAATCTTTTTCTAATTCTTTTATTTAAAAAGAAAATTATATTTAAACAAAAAACAACATCAACACAAAATTATGTATGTATGTATTCCTCTTTTACAAATTAACATTCGAAGGGATTAAATTTTTTCCATTAGACGGACGCGAAACTATATTCCAAAATTCTGTAAATAATAAAAGAGAAAATGTTTTGATCATGAAAAGTGAGCACTTTTGAAAAACAGAATTTTGGCAGATACAGAATTATAGACTTACGGAATTTTAAAATGCAGAATTTCGACACATACAGAAATATAAGCCCGACCTGAGGAACATGACTCTCTTACCAATTCATAAACTAGTCCAGATTTGGTTCTTAAATTGTTTTTATTTAATTTTGTCGCACGCTGTTAACAATTTCGTATTTGTTTATTTTTCGGTCAGATTTCTTTATTTTTGTAACTACATACTTAAATTGCGATTTTTGTATTGACAATGTATAGCTGCCTTTATCTAATATTCCTATTGAACCACTTTTCTCCTTTATATTAATGTTTAATAACTAATTTGTAATAAAAAATATATAACATTTTCACTGTATTATAATTATAATATAAAAATATAAATATAATTTTCAACGAAAAAGTATTAATTTGAATATGAAACATGAACGAGTAAAATAAAGAAACAAAATAGTGAAATTGTCTAAATTGACTGTTTAATTTTAATTGGAGTTCTTAAGTAAAATTATATAAAAAACGGAAATTCATCTAAATTATTATTATAAGATCTTACTGTTATATAAATTTGTTCAAGGAAATACAAAAGAAAATAGAAACTAGACAGAGAGTGAGCGTATTTTGTGTACGTTGTAACTGGAGAACGGCAATATATGAAATGATAAAAATAAAATGTTTTAATATAAATTAAAAGGATTTTGTTTTATTTTGAAGTTACTTTATCTAAATGTAGGACATTAAGACAAAAGACTTATAAATTTCCTACAATTTATTGCAAGTCCTTTTTCGAGACAGAAATTATATTTAGTTTGGAAAGAGGAAGATTTTACTTCTATACAAACAGCGCAAAGAATCTTGGCGTGAATTTGGACAGAAAATTGAATTGGAATCTCAATGTAATGGAAAGAATAAAGTAAGCCTATAACACTCTCTTTATTTGCAAACGAACAATTGGTAAAACTTGGGGCTTGAAACCCGCAATTTTGCATTGGCTCATTTAGGGCGCACTGGTGCAGTGGAAGGCAGAAAAAAAAAAGAAAAAGCTGCTCAGAAATAAAGCCGTGCTGCAAAGAACGGCAAGCAAAGCCATCCCGAGTACAGTTTCCACAACCTTTACGGCAGCGCTGGTCAAAACAACTTGCTGGCAAAAGTGTCCCACGGCTCACTTATCTGGGTTATTTTAAGGATTGCGATAGTGGACACAGCTCGTTCTTGGTGCAGCTACTGCCAGGCAAAAATAAATGATAAAATGGTAATTTGGTCGACATTAACATTTTTTATGATGTATTGGCAAGGTGCTGATATGCATCAGCGAAAACTAAAATGTGTAAGACTTGTATTCGCTACTAAATTGTCTTTCCAAAATGTACAAAACAATTTTGAACCTATAATAGTAAAAAAGTTATAGCATTTAAAGGAGTTACACCTCCCGTGGGGAGGGGGGGGGGGGGATCTTGCTGCTTTACATTCGTTCGCGGACAAAACATTTGCCGTGCCGGGGAAAAAAACTGGATTAAGGAAAGTGCAACATGCCTGGCAAAAGAAGTCAGAAATACTCGCATACCGGAAGTAAAAAAAAACAGACACTGAGAGAAGGTTACACGTAAACATAAAGTATAATAGAGTGAAATGAACCGAGGCCGATCTATGTATGTTGACGTAAAAGGTAGAAGGACTTCTTGTCGAACCCGCCCCTTATATGTGGCTGTTGCCATATACACCATGGCTATCCCGTTGCCGATTTTTGTTAGGATGGCCCCTAACTCGATCTCTCATTCTGCAGTACTGATCACATTACAACAATTAAAAGGAGTTCTTAAAGGCCCAATACAAATAAACTTTATTTAACTTCATATCAATTAAATTCATTCAGTCTTTATTAAAATTAAAAAAAAAAGGTAACTTAAAACCAATACTAGCACTCTGTATCCAAGTGTATAACTAATTTGGTAAAGATTTCGGTATCACCTAAATGTATACCTTTATGAACTATTAATGTATATAATATCTATTTGAATTTTTAAATTTTTTTTTTTGTATTCAATTTAGAAATTCAATAATAAGGAAATATAATTTGTCTTGAAAAATGTAGTAAAATAAGGTAAGGTTAAAAAAAATGGATGTTATATATATTTTCTTATTTTTATCTTTTTAATATTTTTGGGTATTCACGTTTTTGATGCGTTGCTCCGAATTTTGTGCACAAACTTCGTCTCGATGCATGTCCTTATTTAAAGTAATTTATTAATATCAAGTTTCTGTGGATTTTCACAATTCATACTGATTAAATTAATAATTTAGGAAATATGTATATGTATATGTACATATTTTTTATATTTTTTTTTGTAAGTCAGGAATGGTTTTGACACGTCTTTTAACACACATACTTTTCTTTTCTTTTGTTTAGATCCATTTGTACTAGGTTATGAAAGTTTCATCCTGTTTTATTAGGCTTAGGTTAATTGAAATGGAAACCTCTTTTGCCGTTTAAGATTAGGTGACCAGCAAATTTTTGTTTAATTAATGTACCTACTGTTTTTTTCTTTTTGGAGTGTAGGTATGATTTGCATGGAATTTTTCATGACGGGTGTATGTTGGGAGTAATTTATATATTGTTGTTATTGTTATTGT
Source organism: Portevinia maculata (assembly GCA_949715645.1). Taxonomy (NCBI): domain Eukaryota; kingdom Metazoa; phylum Arthropoda; class Insecta; order Diptera; family Syrphidae; genus Portevinia; species Portevinia maculata. Next base: position 62,841,365 of record OX454525.1, on the reverse strand, counting down.
TATATATTATTTCGTGGTGTTAAATTAAGGTAAAACGCGCGAATGTTTTAAAAGCGTCATCCGGGTTTGTGCTAGAGGATGAAACAGAATTAACATGGGGGCAAGAAAAAAAATAGTTTTTTTTTGGTTTTACCTCGATTTTTGAGATTGATTTTGCACCACGTGCATTTTTTTCCAATCGCCTATTAATCACGTAATTTTTTTTTTTTCATCCAGGATTGCCTTCTGTTGTTGCTTATTATATTAGCAATCCCAATTTCATCCTATGTCGATAAATATTTTTTTGATGACTAAACAAAAAAAAATTAAATTAGCAATTCAAAATCGCAACAAAAAAAAAATTACGCCAAAGCACACGACCCGTCCGCTCTAAAGTACAAAATGGAAAGAGGGAGAAGTTGTCTGACGGCCGAATTTAAGTGCTTAAAGAGCGGGGGCGACGTAACCAATAACCATTAAGAATTTGACAGTTACTGGAAGGTAGACTTTCGTAATTGTCAGAGCAAAGTGATATTAGGTAACACGTATGTACACTGATAATGTCCGGTTTGTGTCGTTGCCAAACAGTGGCGAGGCGCCCATATAACTCGATTCACGCCGGGTTACCTTTTAAAATTCTACCTTTAAACAATGATTCAATCCAACAAGCAACATGCATCTTAATGTGTGTATATAAACATAAAATTTGTATGTTTCCTACACCTGCACTTGCAAGCAACAAATTCTACCAACGCACCACCTGCTATTCACCTGCTCTCATATCGTTCTACTGCTCTACGCACACAAATACTCACACCATTGCATGCCTATTCTCCAACATCACATACTCCTCTCCATACCCCATAAGAAACACATACGCAAAGCGATAGCAAAACAAAGCATAGTAACCCGGAAATTTTCGCGTTATGAAATATGTGGCTGGTTAGAACTTTTGTGGCTTTCTTTCCTTGTTTTCTCCTTATCGTTCACCGCGTTTGACTCCACTCTGTTTGATACACGCTTCCTTATGCAAAAAATATAACCCGCTTTTCAGCGACTTATTTGGCGAGTTTTGTATGTAGCTGAGGTGAGTTCTGTTTGAAAAATTCAGTTGTGAAGCAGACTGCGATGTGTAACTTAAAGTAATATTGAGTGGAATTATTGATGTGCAATATATAATTATTTAAAGTGATCGAAAACAGTGAAAAGTGTGAGAGGTGTGAAAAGTTTAAATTGTTTTGTTTTCAGTTAGATTCAGCAAAGGAGAAAATGGCATTATTAACAGTAAATTGTTGTTTAGTAGATTTGCTTTTGGAAGAAGAAAATTATTTTTGTAAGTTGAGTTTTCTTAAAAAAAAAAAAGTTATAGAGATAGGACGCTCTACTCCTTCTATGAAAATAGATTATAAGCGCAAAGATGGTTTTGTTTCGCATTTCAACGCATCCATATATATACTTGGTTGACTGGTAGTTGTAAGCTCAATAAAATGTTTTGTTTTCCTTGCCTCCTTTTTTCTAATTCTCCTAGTGTTTGGAGTCGCACGGGCTACGCTGACATAAACAATTTAATTAATTCGGCAAATAAACATGTTAAGACGGAAAAACACATTCGTAGTTGTTTATCTTTGCACGAATTCGGTACTGATCGTATTGAAACCTCGTTAGGTAATTCCTTTGTAGCTCACAACAAAAAAGTTGATAGAAACCGAAACTAATGGAACGTTTTATAGATACGGTAGTTCTTTTAGGCAAACAGGAACAAGCATTTCGGGGTCATAATGAAAAGCCAGATTCTAATAATCGTGGCAATTATGTCGAAACACTTTTATACTTATCTAAGTATGACCAGTTAATGGACTCTCATTTGGAACAGTGTTCGAGTGCACGTAATCTGGTTTTTTTTCGGGTCTATCAAATGACATCCAAAACGATTTAATACAAAGTATAGCCGCAGTGATCAAATGCGAAATTAAAGTAGAAATAAGTGAAACGCGATTTGTGTCCATCATGATCGATGAAACACCAGACATGAGCCATAGGGAGCAACTTAGTGCCGTTTTGCGTTACTTATCGGAGGAAGGAGTAGAGGAAAGGTTTCTTGGGTTTTTTGACGTGAGTGAGAGTCGAAATGCCAATGAGCTCTCAAAACACATTTTCAATATACTTGATGTATACGGTTGCAAGGAGAAATTAGTTGGGCAATCTTTTACGATGGGGCCGCGGTTATGTCAGGGGAAGTAGGTGGTGTTAAAAAAAAGTCCTGGATGCTTGTCCGATGGCTTATTTTATTCCTTGCTACGCACATGTTTTAAATTTTGTGTTATCTCAATCACTGGAAAATATACCTGAATTGAACGTTTTTTTTGGCAATATAAACACAATAGCACGCTTCTTTAATAAATCAACTGAACGTTCAAATATTTTAAAACAAATAGCAAACAGACGCATGCCGGGAGTATCAGAAACTCGCTGGCATTACCATTCCCGAATAGTTAACGTTATTTTTAACTGTAGATTAGATATTATTGAAACTTTTAAGCAAATATTAGACCATCCAAAAGAATTGGACACTGACGCACTTTCTATGGACGAAAGTTTATTGCTTAAGTTAGAAGGGAAAGATTTTTGCTTTTTACTGCACGCGGTTTGCGAAATATTTGCTAAAACCGATGTATTTTTTAATCTATATATATAAAAGAAAGTGTCCGAAGCGATGTAACCGCATAACTCGAGATTGTTCTATATCTATTTATATATATATGTATATAAAAATCAATCCATATTTGCGTTTGTTGCCGGTGTTTGGCCAAACGCGTTAACCGATTCCAATGAAATTTTTTTTTAAAGAAAGGTGACGTCTATACGAAGGATGTTATGTATGTGCGATGTCTGTATCTGCATCGGTGTGTAAATTATGTGTTTCTTACAAAAGAAAAGAAAAATGACAATGTATTTATACACTGTGTGTTTCATTAGTAGGTATCATGTGCTTTGAAAAAAAAAACAAATTTAAGTGAAATGATAAAAAGTTTTATTGTGTAATATTTTCTATATATAAAAATCAATCCATATTTGTGTTTGTTGCCGGTGTTTGGCCAAACGCGTTAACCGATTCCAATGAAAATTTTTTCCATGAAAGGCGACGTCTGCACGAAGGTTGTTATGTTTGGCTATATCTGCATCGGTGTGTGAGATAAGGGTATTTGAGTGAGTACACATGCATATGTGCGTATGCGTGTAAATTACGACGCAGATACAGAGACCGTACAGACGTCACTTATTTTGTTATCCGAACAAGCATATGAAAGAGGGAGACCACGCGAACGTTTCAAGCTTATTGTGGAATTTGTGCGCACTTTCATTCGTGAGATATCGTGTGTTCAATATTTTATTCAAATAACTCTTATTGAAATTTTTTGCGTTTTTTGTGAATCGGACATCGGAAAGTTGCTTTTCCAACATTGATAACAATCGGTGTGGAAGTGAATGAAAAGTGATTCAATCAAAGTTTTTTATTTTCGCTTTGTTGTTTGATTCGCAGAAGTAAGGTGACATAGGCGCCTGCCAGACAACAAGCACCTACCCTAAACGAAACAACGAAGTTGTGTGAGCGGCCTAAGCCATGCGGAGAAAAACGTGCAGTCCCTTTCACCGGTTGAGCTCAAATCAGGCAATCTTCGGTATTGGCCTGAGAGTGTTTCTGTGAACTTTGGTCAAAATCGGTCTTCTTTTTTTAGGCGCAGCAACATACGCCGGATACCCGCTATAGACAATTATAAGGAAGTCTACTCGAACATATTGGCCAATAGAATTCTCGGGCACGGGCAAAGCCGGACAGGTGCAGCTAAATTAATACAAAATAAACAAACAGATGTTGAAGTTGCTAAGCGAGAAATCGAGTGTTTTGAGTCTTGGCTTTCTACTGAGTTTCTAAACAAATTTGATTTAATTTTTGAAAGTATAAATGATTGTGCTGAACCTCCACGGAAACGCCGATTACTTGATTTTGATTTAAATACTCACTATAAGCACCTTTTTGTAGAAATAAAGGACAATATTATATCTCAAATTAAGACACGATATAAATCTTTCACGGATTTAATTGTTTTTGGATTTACTCAATAAATCAAAATACAGTCGTTTTGCACAGTCAAGCCCAGATGATAAAATATCTTCGGTGATTAACTTTTTCCCTGGAATTTTCGATTTTGCAGGTTTAAAAAATGAGCTGAAAGTTCTCTATACTACGTCTTCACTTCAACCACTTGACATCTTATCCCTCTATAAACATTTAAGAAGTGAAATATTGTGTGAAACATTTCCCCAAATCTTAAAATTAAGTGGACTATTTTTAACACTACCAATGACTGTGTTGCTTCCGTGGAGAGATCTTTTTCCACTCTGAAAAGAGTTCATACATATTTGAGAAATTCTCAAGGAGAAGACAGGCTTTCTGATTTAGCACTTTTATCCATAGAAAAGCGACTCCTTTTAAAAATAAAAAGTAGGCCTAACTTTTATGAAAGAGTTCTTGCAGAGTACGTGAAAAAAGATAGAAGAATAGACTTAGAGTACAAATAAAAAAAAAAAATTAACAAAACTTTTCACATATTTTTCCAAATTCTGCTGTTTTTGATTTTAAAAAATATTAATCATTAGTATTTTCTCTTTTTAACTTTGTACAAAAACTATTTTTAAAATATTTTTATATATTAAAATATTTTTATATATTATAGATATAAAATCTATACATTTTTGTAAATATTAGGCGTGAAGCTTTTTAATTTAAATTTTTATTTATGTATTTATTTATTTAACAAACCGTGATTTATGAAGTTCCTTTTTTTATTACTTACTATCAATTTTCTTTAAGGTACAGCATTTGCATCTGCCAAAAAGGTTTCTTTCGAAGACACTTTTATTATACTTTAGGTTCATTGTAAATTTAAGCTTAAATGACTTGAAGTATAAAAAATTGGCTTGAATTGCTTTACTTCTATGCGATTTGCAGAACACAATATAATTTCAGAAAGCGTTTGCAGGTGCATATTTTTTTCGACTTACCATTTAACATTTTCCACGCCACGCCACTGTTGCCAAACCATGAGAGCAGTTAATTTTTGAAAATTACATTGTCATAACAAAATGTATCAGATACGCCACATGTTTCTGGATTAGATTCACTCCATATACGGCAATTTCTTATTTACATTGGCGTTTAGATCAAAATGGGAGTCATCAGACATAAATAGGCAATTTATGCAATTTGAACTTTGAGCGGAAACAAGTTTAAGTCATCATAAATTATCCGTTGTAATGACCGTCTGCTAACTTCAATTTGCGCCGATAAGTTTCGAGTCCAAACGCTTGGATTTGCCTGAATTGACGATGCTACAACCGCGATTGTGACTAGAACCTGAACATAGGGATCTCGATTGTACGGTCTTCGTGCGATGCTTCCAGATTCGGCAAACATGATTAAAAACCTCATAATGGTCCATCTTCTCGGGGGAGTGCCGCCAGACTCCTGCCTAAATTCCCTTTGGATGGAAATGAAGGACTGCAAATGCAAAGCATGGTACCGCTGCTCTATCTAAATCCTCTTTTCGGTATCCCAAGCTTTCATTTTAATAAATCTAAATATGGGGTGTTTTTTATAGATGTATAAAACTTCTCAAAGCGATAATTGTCAAACTAGCGGTCATTATAAAAAAGTGTGTTTCAGTTTTTTACTGTATACTTTGGCAAATCACCATGGAAAGACTTACACCAAAACAGCGTTTACTAATCGTGGAAATTTATTTCCAAAATTCGCGCTCTGTACGCCAAACTTATAGAGCACTTCGTCAATCTTCCGGTGCGCATAATCGTCCATCTGAGCAGCTAATATTTTTAATTCTATTTTCTCTTTGTGATAATACAAGGTGGCGCAAAAGTTGTCATCTGTTTACTTCACAAATATCAAAGTAAAATTGACATTTGCCGCTATTTGCAAAAATTAGAGCATCTTCCGATAGGGTTTTCAGTCCTTGGGTGTGCCATAGGCAATTCTGTGTGCCAATGTTCTAAATGATCCACGACGTTTGACATCTATCCTATGTAGTTTTCAGTCGGATTGGTGAACGCCACTGGGTGATGACTCTTGCGCCACCTAGTATTTATCCAAATCCACCCGTACCGTGCTTACAGAAGAAGCCATCGTCGCTGTAGACGTGAGTGTGAGAGAGGACCCGAATTTATCGTTCCGACTCCTTTCTCAGCAACTAGGTCTCTGCCCGTCTACTACTTGGTAAATTTTGAGGAAAGATCTTGGCCTACATCCATATAATATCCAACTGGTGCAAGAATTAAAGCCAGCGGACCATCAATTGCATCGTGTGTTCTGTGAATGGGCTGAGAATCAACCGGAAGTTGAACCAGATTTTTATCTTCAAATCATCTTCTGCGATGAGGCTCATTTCTGCCTTCACGGGTTTGTAAACAAGCAGAATTCTAATTTTAGGAGTGAGCACAATCCTCATGAGATTCTTGAGACTCCATTACATCTGGAAAAATTCACAGTTTTGGTGTGGTTTATATGCCGAAGGCGTCATCGGCCCATTTGCCTTTAAATCCGAAACCGGTGCCAACATTACCGTGAATGTCGGACGCTACAGGCAAATGATTCTTGATTTTTTTATTCCTCATGTCATTGGACATCATTTGGAGGAGACATGGTTCCAACAAAACGGCGCAACATGCCATACAGCGCGTGCAACCATGACTTTGTTGAGCCAAACGTTTGGTGACCGAATCATCTCAAGAAATGGGCCTGAGAGTTGGCCACCTCGTTCGTGTGATTTGACAACTTTGGACTACTTTTTGTGGATGTACGTCAAATCTCTGGTCTATGCTAATAAACGAGCAATGATTGATCACTTAGAAGCCAACATTCGACGCACTATTGACGAAATAAGACCTGGTATGCTCGAAAAAGTGGTGCAAAATTGGACCGACAGGATGGCTTTGAAAAGGCGCAGTCGCGGGGGCCATATGCTAGAAATTGTTTTTAAACATTAAATGCCATGAAATTTGTGAGCTTTTAATATGGAAAGCGAAGTATGTAGTTTAAGAGTTAAAAGCTTTTAAAAATCGCAATTTTAAAGGATTAAATTGTTGGATTGATGCCATAATTGGTTTTCTTAGACTGAAGACGTGCAAATATAGTACAGTATTACAAGAAGATCCCAGAAACAGTAATATGCAACCCCCCGCTTGGGCTCGCTGGGAGTAAGTGCAAAGTTTCTTTTGTCGGGCGCAGTGGCTCAATGGTTAGTGTGTCCGACTACTAATCGAAAGGTCCCCGGTTCAATTACACTGCCCCACCTCTTGCGAACGTCTGACAAACATCCAAGAGTATCAATTGTCATGAGAGGCTTCTCAAATTTACCGTTCGGATTCGGCGTAAAATTGTAGGTCCCTTCCACTTCGCAAGAAAGTGGTTGGAGAAGCTCGGTTTTAGGCCCTCTATATCCCTAATATTTATTTATTTTATTTTTATTTTCTTGAAGTTCATGCACAAAGTCCAAAAATTACTTTCCAGTGGATATTTCTCTTCTTTTTAACACTTTGCCTAACATTAAGTCGGCATTCTATAGATTTCCTAGGCACTGTATAGAACTAAATGTTATTTCATTCATGTTATTCATAGTTTTAGGCATTCTATACAATGCCTTGGCAATCTTTAGAATGCCGAATATAATATTTTATATATAGCTAATATAATATAATTTATTCGGCATAACATATTATGTTATTTCCGGTTACCTACGAGCAGAGAAGGATATAACGCATATATTGTGTGAATGTGAGGGAGTATCGTAAAACCGAAAAAGGCTCTTAGGTAGGTTACTTCTTTGAGCAACTAGAGGAAATAAGTCACATAAACTATAGGGGACTGTTCATATTCTGTAGGGAAATTAGATGTTTCTCGAGGAAAAGCGTTTAGGTTCTGTATTATGTTTGATTTTTGGATCAATCGGTTTTTCAGAGATCTTTAGTGCCTAGTGCTGTATGAGTTTTCATATCCCTATTTAACTTGACTTCAGATTTACTCTTGGACGAATAATTGAAAATGAAATAATGATAATTATTAACGAATATGATGATGCTCGTTGTTAAATTAGGGCGCAAACAAAGTATTTATGGTGTCGCTACATACTTATATAATTGGTCTGAAAAAAAGCCAAGTATTTATCTATCCACAAAAATATCAAATTAAAATATAAAAAAATCAATTCAGACACAATTATCTGGCAATAAAAACTCGTGAAAGGTCATCAAATATGATTCCTCACCGTTTTTATTTGTTTCAATTATCTGCACAGGTGTCCTCTTGAATTAGAAATACAGTTCAGCACCTTAAACGTGATTTAGATGTTTATCAGCTTTTAATTAAAACGTACAATCACAAAACAACCCTTTTTCCAACAACCATTGACTGCTCATCTGTCGGACATTTCAGTTAGGATATCGTGTTAAGATGGTTCTAATCGCGAGTGGACTCCTTGTTCTGTTTTCATTTATTGTTGCAATTTCCACTGAAAATTGTACATTCGATTCTCGTATCGCCATTGAAGCAGCTCATCGGTACAATTTGAACGAAGTTCTTTTTGATAACTGTAATGAGCATTATATTGGTAAACGTCGCATTGATCCGAAGTTTCATGGTCATCCAAAGACGAAAAGTGAAGTATTAGCTGACAAATTTAACGTGGAGCCATTCAAGATTGAAAAGCAAATGGACTCTCTAGTAAGTCTTATAAAAAAAGTCGCTCTTGAATATCTGGGAAAATGTCCACCAACTATTTACTACGATACTTACGTGGAAGAAACAGAGAATGTCATTCTGCAAGAACTTTTTAAGGTATGTTCTTGGAATAAGATTAATGGATTTTTATAATTTATGTAGATTTTGAATAAACCAATTACACATTCTGTCCTTGCTCTGATGGAGATTTAACCTGATCAGCAAGAAAGTGCGCCTTCAAAACTGGGATAACTAAAGAGCTATCAGACCTTCATGCTGCGTACCAGATCATATCTATGTACTATATTGTCTGAATATCTGAAACCGCTGTGGAGACGATCAAAGCCGACCGAATATTAATTAATATACGGATAGATACATGAACACCTCTACTATATTCTGCAAGAGTTCTTGGTACCAAATAAGTTTACTTTTGTTTTTATATACGTACAGTGTACGCCATCTTTTATGTCGGTATTTAAACATTACATAACTTTGACTTGTAAGCATGTCAATTCAGTACAACTTTAACCATGAATATCTTTACACATTTCGTGCCAAAATCATCGCTATACCGCCCGAGATGCTCCAAAAAGTGATGGAAAACGCAGCAAATAGGACACATTTTGCTTTGGTCAATAACCAAAATATAATAAAAATACGTATGAGGTATTTTTATTATATTTTGGTTATTGACCAAATGGAAATCGGTTTGTTTTTTAAAAGTTATTCAATATTCAAATATCGACATAAAAGATAGCGCGCGTTATGTATTTACTTGTAGCGTTCGTTTTTAAATGTTATTTTTAAATATCCAGTTAAGGGTGTCGCGCGTTATGTATTTACTTGTAGCGTTCGTTTTTAAATGTTATTTTTAAATATCCAGTTAAGGATGTCCTTGAAGAGCATTCCAAAAAAAAACGCGAACATGTGCCCAAAGGCAGAACCACTAGTTCGATTCACAAATAATTAACATAACCGTTTGTATGTATACAAATTATTTATTATTTCTATACAACTATAATTCACCGTGGTCCCAATAAAACTAACTCTAAAAATGATTGTTTCCCATTGGGAAACGTATCCTGTGACAATGACATGCTCGTAGCGCGATCGTAATGCAACGACACTGTGGGAACAGGTTGTAACCTGAAATTGCTGATATACCAATATCGTTGGCGTTCTGTTCTCCGTTCTATAATGGTGTTAACTTCCATAAATAACTTCACAACGTTGTAAGATTAATTCTTAACATGAAGGAAATATAAGAGAAATAAATCCTATCCTAATAATAACTTATAAAATAAATGTGAGTGTTTGTATGTTTTTCCCTCATTCAGAACAAAACGGCTGAACGGATTTCGATGAAACTTTTTTGAAAATTTCTTCTGATGCTAAAATCGGCTATAGGCTTTTTGTTTTTAAATCTGACCGAAAAATGTTTCGAAGAAGTCGATGGAATTGAAGTTCGTGTTCTTGCGAAGTATCTAGACAAAGTCTTTCTGAACAATTTGCTCATACGAAGCTTTTTTCCACGGTAATTTTTTGGGGATGTTTTCGACAAAATCATGGTTTTTTCTTACTCAGCTTTCTGCTCTATCCAGAATGAAGCTCAGTGAGCTATGTATATCAAAAATAAAGCAGATTTGTTATTCCTGTTGTTCTTTTAACGACCATTCATATGAAAGCGGCCAGTTGCACGCGTCCAAACGATTATTTTAAAAGTTTGACACCTCATTCACGTAACCCAATTTTTTGGTTGCGGAAGGCCACGAACTCCAACTGGAAAAATCCAAGCAAACCCTTGTGATAATCGAGCTTCTATGTTCGAACGAGTTTTTAAGTCGTCGGTAGGTGGAAAGCGACGGAATGTTGTGGATTATGTTTAAAGAGCGCGATTGCGCGAACGAATGATTATACAAACTGCGGTGAAAACTACTTTTAATGCATTATTTAAAAATTGCAAATATTACTATTTCAAGACCGGGGTAGGGTTCAGCACGTTCATTTAACCAAATTTTGAATTCCAACATTCTTGCCGCGATTTGTCAAAGTTTAGACAGAATCCACAACATTTTGTTGCGTTCTACCTACCGACGATTTACAAAATCGTTCGAATTTAACCTAAAAATTGGAGTTCCCATATCCCACTCTTGGAATAGTAATATCTGCAAGTTTTTGTTTATAAATCCATTTAAAGTGGTTTTCTCCGCAGTTAGTCGAATCGTTCATTCGTCCTTTAGGATAGGCTTGTAGTTTTCCAATTCGAATTTGCGGATGTCCGCGAACAAAAAATATGAACGAATTCTCAAACTTTGAGAATAATCGTTCGGACGCGGGAAATTGATCGCTCTCATATGAATGGACCTTAAACTTCGACAATCGCGACAAGTGTTTTGTTGTTTGCGGCTAAAAGTTTAAAATTCGACATTTGGTTAATTAAAAAGTGCTGAACCCTGTTGTTTAAATATATTTTGATAAATTAATAAAATAACATATCTCGCTCTTGGAATAGTAATATTTGCAACTTTCTGTTTATAATTGCATTTAAAGTTTCGTTCGTTCACGCAAGTCGTGCTCATGGCAAGTCCTCAGAACAAGTGCTCAATTTACTATTTTCGCCGTAGCAAATAAAATACAAGCTATAACAAACAGGTTGATTTGTTTTTTAATTTCGTACAGGAGCATTAAGAATAGTTGTGAAAGCCCACGAGTTTTTATTAAGTCGATGAATAAGAAATGTTTTTGAAATGTTTGTTCACTGTAGGTTCAAAAGCCATTCAAATTTGTCTCTATGTTTCCACAAGGTTTATTGGCCAATTTTTGTTTAGCTTAGCAAAATTAAAAACAAAATATTATAGGTATACCTAAGGAATAAAATTAATTTTTAAAAGCCGAAAACAGAAAAGTTGTACACATAGGTACTACACATTAAAAATACGTAGAAGGAAACCCCTATGTACTTTAAGTTATTATTCCAAATATAAAGAACAAACAAGGTTAAGGTATCATTTCAAAGCTTACGGTTTCAAAAAGTCGTCAATTTTGTATGGAAAAAAAGTTTTAAGAAATATGTTTCTTCCAAAGACATTACATTTTTGTCGATAGACGATATTTCATCTCCAAAATGAAATGAATTTCTTTTTAAAACAATATAAGAAAAATAAATGAAATGTTTCTAAATGTTTAACAATGTAATAGTGTAACAATGTTTTAAGCTATTTAACTTACACATTTTAATATGGATAATTTATGTTTTTCAATAAAATCTAACTGTTGTTGCATTAAAAATGCATATTTCGTCAATTTTCTCTTGAGAGTAATTTATTTTGCCCTTAAGATATGGCGATTACCGAAGGCGTAACAACTTGTAATGGCGGCTCACCAAGTCAAGGGAAATTTGTCTTCCAAGTTCCAACATTAGTGTTGCTGATTTTTATTTGGGAACAGAAATTAAACGTACTTGTGCAAAAAGCAAAATACAATTAGTGTTTGTTGCTTGTTGTATTGAATGGTCCCAGGTATCGCAGAAGAACTTGAAATGAATGTGAAATGGGAAAATTTATTGTATTTCACAAAGCAAAGGCCGCAAATGGCAGCTAAAGTAATAAATTAAAAAAAGTGTATCGTGAATGAATTTGCGTACTTTCCAAACTGGGAAAGTGAAAGAATTAAACATAACAAAAACGATTAGAGATACATACCGACTTGCTACTTAGCTTCTCCACACAGTTTAATTTTTGGCCCTTTCATTGCCACCTAATGTTTTATGCCGATTTCGAAAGCTAAGAATAATTTGGCATTTCATGTACACTCTTTGATATTTGTGGACATGTTTACCAGCCTCATAACATTCCATCTACTCGGGGGAGTGCCGCCAAACTCCGCCTAAATTCCCTTTGGACGGAAATGAAGGACTGCAAAGCATGGTGCCGCTGCATTCTAAATCCTATTTTCGGTATCCCAAGCATTCATTTTGATAAATATAAATAGTAACCTGCCAAATAAAAAACATAGGGACGGGCTACAGTCCGCTTGGGCGAACTGTTGGATACCCTATTCTTATTCCTATCCCTCATAAGTGGGCGTGACAAAAGTCTAAGTATGGTTGAATTGTTAAGAACGCTCTACATATTTTGTTATATAACATTTTAAGGATTTTATCAAAAAAAACGCTCCCTATCTCAAACTTAGGTGTTTCAATAAAATTGTTTTATTTAATTGTGGGCGTGTCAGTAGGCGAATTTAAAAAAAAAATAACACATGAGAATAAAGGGCCCCTAGAGAGTATATATTATAAATTTCAGCTCCCTAGCTCAAACTTTGAATTTTCAAAAAAAAAAAAAAAAAATTGTGGGCGTGTCAGTGGGCGGATTTTAAAAATATTTACACATGAGCATAAAGGGCCCATAGAGAGTATATATTATAAATTTCAGCTCCCTAGCTCAAACTTTGGATTTTCAAAAATTAATATACCCTTAGAATAGTGTATACAAAAATTGTTTTATTTATTTGTGGGCGTGGCAGTGGGCGGATTTTGAAATTTTTTTATCGCAAGCAGTTTTAGGGGTCATAGATCATATATACAAAATTTCAGCTTTCTAGCTCAAAATTCGATTTTTTTTTCAAAATTTTGTTTTTTTGAGTTTGTGGGCGGGTCTGTGGGCGGATTTCAAAAATTCGTAAACTTGATTATTTCGGGACCCTAGAGAGTATATGGTTAAAATTTCAGCTCTCTAGGTCCAGTTTAAAGGCCTAATTTTTGGCGACAGACGGACGGACGGACGGACGGACGGACGGACATGGCTAGATCGACATTACTATCGATGCTGATCATAAATATAGTAACTTTTAGGGGTCTACGGGCAATATTAAGGTATGTTACAAACTATGCGTCAAAATTAATATACCCTTAGAATAGGGTATAAAAAATAAGCTGATTAGTCTCACAGAAAAAAAGTTATTACGTTTTGTTTTTGTAGCATTTAGGAGTAGGTAATGGCAGGAGGTAAAATAAACAGTCACCAGTAGGTCGCTGCTGTTGTTGGAGATCATTGAAATTGATATTTTCTGCGTATTTATAGTGCTTATTGAAAATATTGAAATTTATTTGTTCACATCAAAACACTTTAATTTATATTAATTATACTTAGGTTAGGTCAGGTTGAGGTGGTAGTCAGCTACAGCCAACACACTTATGTGAGTCCATTGTGATGTCATGTGGATCCAGAAAGTTTCTCCCTCTACCCGCTAAAGCATTTACAGCTTCTAATGAAGCGCGATAGACTTCTAAATTCTGCGTAAGCAAAGTCACTAAGATCATTAACCAGAAAGGCTCCTAGATAGACATTTGTTTTATGGGAGAGGGAGAATCTATTAAGAAGGTTAAGTGTAGTCTACTCCTCCTCGTCGTCCATGCAGCTTCTACAGAAGTCGCTTGAATAGACGGTAAGCCTTTATGCATGCTTGCCTATTAGGCAGTGTCCTGTGAAGCCACCTATAGTAGAGCCCCCACTTCTTGTATGTTGGGTTTCCAGCTAAACTTCCTATCGAAGAGTATACCCTGGAATTAAGCTTCCTCGGAAAAAGTAAAGCTGTGCCATTAATAGAGGATGGGTCAATATGTGTTATTTTTCATTTTCTGGAAGGACAAGTTTGGTTTTGTGGGGGTTTTACACCCAGGCCACAACGATTTACCGTATTGGATAGCGATTTGTTTTGTAGGAATTCCTTTGAAGTTTTGAGGTGTTTTCCATAGACGGCAATAGCAACGTCATCCGCATAGGCAATCAGAATGCAGCTTCCCCTTCCAGGCATATCAGTAGCTCACCAAGTTCCACAAAAGGGGGGAAAATACGCAGCCTTGCCTCTACTGACAGTCCTCCTTGTAGATGTTTCGCTCAGTTTTGAGTTGATAATCCGACTTGTGAGCAGTAGATAAATCAATTCACCAAGCGGGCTATCCACACCCAGTTCTGATAGTGCATTTGCTATCACAGATGTGTTAACGTTATTCAAGGCGCATTCTATATTCAGGAAAGCAACCATAGTTTACTCCTTGTGAGGAAGGGAGTATCGATGGTGCGTACCAAAGATTGAATGGCGGTTTCCACTGATTTGTCCTTGCAGTACGCATGTTGAGCCACAGACAGAAGTTGCGAATTTATGTTCGTTCGAAGATGGATAGCAATCAGTCGCTCCAGCGTTTTGAGGAGGAATGATGATAGACTAATAGGTCTGAGGATTTTTTGACTTATGTTTTTTTTTTACTTACGATTAAGGGTTTTTTTCTGTAAATCTTATAGTTCCCTTATTTTGCTAGGAACAAAGCGCAAGCATTTTGTTTAACAGCAAGCAGCACCAAGCAATGGCGTATTTCATTGCATGCTTTGAGGTGCTACTTACTATTAGAAAGAATACAGAGATAGGATAAAAGTTAATTAGTGCAATTGTAGGGTTTTTTCTGTGGGTGTACGGAGTACGAAAATAGAAATCTTCTTTCTGTGGAAATTGATACATTTAGAATTCTTAACAAAGCGAGGAGTACCATTTTTAAGAACAATTGCTGGAAACCCATCCACACAAGGCTGAGGATTAGGTTTCGGAGTTGATGTAGCATTAGAATGTCTAGTTCTTCTAGAAATAATATGCCATTGTCAATCTTGGGGTCAAGCAATTATTTTTAGGATTCGTTTTCATTTGTACAAAACAAGACACAGATTCAAAAAGTTGCGCAGTCATGCGCAGCATCTTCATCTCAGCAGCCGTTAATTTGCACTCATATTTGTCGGAACGCTGTCCAACACAGTGAACTCCGGGCGCACAACTGCGGTGACGAGTTTTCCTTTCCACTTAAGGGCATTTTTCGATCACAGAATATGGCTGAGTTTTCCCGCCACTTCACATATCCTACGCTTGCGTGATGCTTGATGACGTCATCACAGCTTGTTCGCTTTTAATCATCGATACAAAATATTTGAACTTTTCGCACCTGTGAATCCCTCTTCGATTCACACAACTGTCTGCAATAGGTCGGAGTTGATTAAAGAACGGGCAGCACAAGTGTTCTGGTTTTTCCGGACTAATTCGATATCCATTCCCTAATTTCGGACTAATTCGATATCCATTCCCCTCCAAATACATCAAGTTCTCGTTGCAGGACGTTTGATCCTTGCTAATAATGGCTCCATCGTCAGCAAAAAATAACTAATGCTTTTTGGTGTCCTTCACTTTTCCTTCAAGCAGATAATCAAGGACTGTAATAAATATGAAGGGACTTCTTCCCAGGTGTACACCGACTTTGATTGCAAACTTCTCGGGGACGCCAAAGGGGTATCTACTCTTGTCTTTTTTAACTTATGCATGTCCATGATTATTTGTACTTAGGTTTCCGGAACTCTTCACTGTCTTAGCGCCACCTATAACAGATCCATTGGTTGTCTATCAATTGCCCATTACAAATCCACCAACACCATATGCAAATCCTTAAACCCATACTGGTGATACTTATGCTTAATGTAAGTCCTGAAACAATTAGAATCAGTTCTTAGTTTATTTTTAACACATTTGATGTAAAGAAGTTTGTTTAAAACTAAAAAATTCCTGCGCAGGTCAAAAAAATAAGTTTAATCAACATCGTTGTCAGATAATTCGAATTTTTCAAGTGGAGAAGATGTTTATTATACTATGGAGGACGAGAAATCTCAATTGAAAGAATGTAAACAAAAACTTTAACCATCCCAATCACATTTCAAAAAGTTAAATGACGAGAATGAACTCGAGTTATACCAAGTAACGCCCGAGTTCAGTCTTAAAAAACAAAAACGAACATTAATTTTCGGGTTATCCATTTGAATCAGAGGTACAATCGATGTATTGCTTTTGAGCTACAACAATGCGCCCACTTCCGATTTAATATTTGTTCCTTTTATGACACATATCTTATTTAGGTCGTCAATAGTAATAAACAATTCTTTTTAATTGCTCTTATCCTAGAACTTCCCCATTACCTATTACCACGGTCAAGTCAACAAAAATAACCAACCCGTCAATCACAACTTTCAAACAACAGTGGGCACAAGTTGCCGAAGCTACATTCTGTTTCTTTCCGACCCATTGGTGGCTCGGCAAATCCTGGGACCACAAGTCGAGTCACGAGTTTTGGTTGTATCCAGATCTACTCAATGGAAGCTGAGAGATTTTTTGGCATCGGAGAGTTCTTCAAATATCGTTAATTTGCTTGTAATTGGAGAATCATTAGTAGCTGATCCAGAAAAGGTTAGTTAGTAAATAAAATATTCATAATCGATTGATTTTGTATATTTGTTTGTCGCAGGAACGTCCCTATGTCCTTTACACACACAAACTCTACTCTGATGGTCTGGGTGCCAATGCACCCGTTGTCCTAACTAGTTGGGTTAAAGGTGTCCTCTCAAGACCCCATATCAATTTGTTTCCTCAAAAATTCCAAGGTGGCTTCTCGGGACATCGATTTGCCATATCAGCTGTCAATCAGCCACCATTTATATTTCGAATTCGTGAACTAAACGCTAACGGTCAAGGTCTTATAAAATGGGAAGGCGTTGAGTACAGACTGATTGATATGATCGCGAAGCAAATGAACTTCTCCTTTGACATAGTAGAACCCAAGGGAATATTGACAATGGGGTGAGTACCTATTATAACTTCGACCATCCTTTTGACTTTTCTGAGTATTTAGATCGGGAGACACGGTTGTAGAGGAAGTAAGACTACGGAAGGCCGATCTGGCAATGGGTGGAGTTTATGTAACTGAAGACAGATTGGATGACGTCGACATGTCCTATGGACATTCAAGAGACTGTGCAGCGTTTATCACTCTGGCATCGAAGGCATTGCCAAAGTGGGCATCCTTTTTTTATTATAAAAGTCTGAATTTCCATTTTTGTATTTTACATAGATACCGAGCTATACTAGGTCCCTTTCAATGGCCCGTGTGGCTGGCGCTCATTTTAATCTATTTGGGAGGCGTGGTGCCGATCGCATTCACTGATCAATGGACACTCAAACATTTAATAGGAAACTGGGGAGAAATCGAAAACATGTTCTGGTACGTTTTTGGAATGTTCACCAACAGCTTCACTTTTACGGGAAAGTATTCGTGGAGTAACTCAAAGCGGCTGTCAACAAGGCTTTTGATTGGATTCTATTGGATGTTTACCATTATCATCACTTCATGTTATACTGGATCGATTATTGCTTTTGTGACTTTGCCAGCCTTCCCCTCCACCGTTGACTCGGTGAATGACCTATTGGGGTTATTCTTTCGAGTGGGTACACTTGGTAAGGAACTACCCGCCATATCGTACGAGTATTTAAAGCACTTTGTCATATCAATTTTAGACCGCGGTGGTTGGGATAGATGGTTTCAGAACTCTACCCATGAATCAACTGCCAAACTGTATAGGAAAATGGAATTTGTTGGTACACTAGAAGAGGGCATTGGCAATGTTACACAATCTTTCTTCTGGAATTACGCCTTCCTGGGATCTCGGGCCCAGCTGCAGTACTTAGTGCAGTCAAACTATAGCAATGAGTAAGTTTTTCTTTTTATAAGAGTGACTAAACTGATTCTATGTTTCAGCGTCTTAGGCCGCCGTTCTGCTCTTCATCTTAGTGAAGAATGTTTTGCCCCATTCCAAGTTGGATATGCTTTCCCTAAGGACACTGTCTACCAAAAAAAGATTAATCAAGCCATTCTGATGGCCCAACAGAGCGGACTTATCGCCAAAATCAGCAATGAAGTGTCTTGGAAAATGCAAAGATCTTCCTCTGGCGGACTTCTTCAAGCCAGTTCTTCGCGCGCTCTCCGTGAACGCATTCAAGAAGAACGTCAACTGACCACAGCCGATACGGAGGGTATGTTTCTTCTCATGGGCGTTGGGTATCTCCTGGGCGCAATAGCTTTAGGATCTGAAATCATCGGCGGGTTCACCAACAAATGTCGACAGATCATTAAGCGGTCTCGAAAATCTGCTTCCAGTTCATTATCCTCGAAAAGAAATTCTTGCGCCTATTCGGATAAAGAAGAGCTAGCCGGGCACATGCGAAGGAAGGCGGAGAGACAGGAGGTCCGCGATGCAGAGGGTGCTAAAAATTCATTCTTTGGGATAAAGGAATTGAACTTAACCAAAGCGACCTTGAAAGAGCTATATGGATCGTATAACAGACCGGAACCGAATTTTATCATCCAAAATGGAATGTTGATGTTGGAAACAGATGCAAAGTCGTCGGATTCCTCTATAATTGACAGCGGTTCGCCATCGATTGTTAGCGAAAAAATGGAACACCAAGAATTCAAAGAGGCACAGCACTCGGAAATTTGCATCAGTGTACAAGATGAGCATGGAAATCCGCTGGGAGTGGTCGAAATTGAAAATGAAAATGGATCTCATTGGGAACCCGATGAAGCGTTTGGAAGTTTAGTCAATGATGAGAATTTGGGATCGTTATATGATAACCTAAAAATGTTCGATGAGCAGCGTCAGTAAGTAAGAAAATGTATTCAAGTTAAAATACGACGTATCTGATGTCGTTAAATTGCTTAGAGTAAAGATACGTTTGCACATGCAAGCATAATTTGCGGCGGTATCCCACGTAAGTACAACTTTCAGAGTACATTAGTCCAAGAAAACCTTCACACATATTCCAAAGTTCGTGTGCAATCACAGATAAGTGGAACGTATTCTTTACCTCTAAATCTAAAAAAAAAAAAAATAAGTAAATTAAACAATTTGGTATTATTACAAACTAGTTCTTTATTATAAAAATGTTTCAACGAAATAAAATTTCGTAATTATATTTAAGTAACACCCATACGAAAACGCTTAACTTCTTTGCATTTTTATTTGAAAATAATTCGAAGAATAGTTTTTAAAATATTAAATTTAACACAAAATAATGTCTGTCTCGTTACCACAAAGCTTATTCGAATCCTTTACAAGATGTACAAGCTTAATGGAAAAATAAATTATGAAAACACACGACTATACTAAATGGATAACAAATTGTTGTTTCTTTTTTGGTTGAATTAGGTAACGAAGGGACAGTTGAGATTGCTTATATTAAAGTTTTGTTTGATAATACATTTAATAGCTTTTTTTTGTTAACACATCGAGGAAGTTAAATAATTTTTAGTGAGACATCTACGAGCAGTTACTAGCAACTACTCGAACGCATGTGCTATTACTCTTTTTTTACCTTTCTGGTGGAAATTTTATTTACTTTGGGACCAAAAATCAGGCAGTAGCCAAACCGATTGCAACACCTCCAGCGAAAGCAGTCAAGAAAATGTGCAAGTCGTTTAGTTTCGGTCCATTTTCATCGCCAATCAGGTTGCTGTACCATTTCTTTGCCTTCTTTCCCTTACTTTTTAGAATATCCTCGGCGCGATCTAATTTGCGATCAACAAAGCGCTCGGCCTGAAAATAAAAAAAAAAATTTAGTCGTATTAGTTGAATGCTTTGTTTGACTTATGGGATGGTAAGATTCGAGTGGGAGATGTGACGCTGAACTAATAAATATGTTTCATGTATCATGTGCCAAGTGTGTGGTTTTTGGGGAATGTATGTAAGCAACGCCATGGTAGAAGACCACATGATGACGCCACATTGGATGACGTAAACAGTTGAACAACCGACATAGTGTGCGAAAATGTATGCAACTGACTAAACAGAGAACTCTTTCGACAAACTTGTTGGCTGATAGATAGCCATGTCCTTGACGAAATGAAGTGCTGCTTAACGGTGCATTTAAAAAAAAAACGAAATTCAAGCATCCCATGAAAAGCAACAAGCCTTGCATTTTTCGAGAAGTTTAAAAAAATACGATCAGCATACCATGTAAATAAAACGAAGACCTTACCCACAACAGGTATTGTTTGCTGATCTACATACAATCAATGTACAGTGTAACCCGTTTATAAGTTCAGTTGCCAACTGCAAAATCAATTAAAACCAAATGCTGGCCAGTTTCGTATGAGCATTCGTCGAATATTTGTATTGCAATTGCAAGGAAGATAACGGCATTGAAGGAAGGAAGGTTGGTGCTCCAGCTCGAGTAATTCTGAACACGAAGCATCGGAGCTTGCACCATTTCATGGTATTTGGAAATCCTTTTTTATTCCTGCAACACCTATTATATTTTGACTGGTAGAAAATTAGTGAGTTTCAGAAATAAATTACTGTACTGCCAAAACTATCCCATGTAATGGAAGAATCTCTAGGAAGTTACCCGGCCGTATGATTTTCTACGCGGTACTTCAGAAC
This sequence comes from Portevinia maculata, assembly GCA_949715645.1. NCBI lineage: Eukaryota > Metazoa > Arthropoda > Insecta > Diptera > Syrphidae > Portevinia > Portevinia maculata. The sequence continues at coordinate 62,820,293 of OX454525.1, read as the reverse complement.
GTTAGAAATGTTAACATATCAATAGCCAAAACGAAGTACATACTACTGTGCAGTTAGTCAAATTTGGCTGTATTAATGAAAGGAGCAAACAGTTCACCATCATACATCATAGTGCGCCCATTGCGATCCCTGGTAGAATCAACTCAAAAATCTAAAAGGTTTGTTGAAGTCTATGGATTCTACATCAATTACGTTACTTAAAAAGCAATAGCCAAATACTCTCGTAATTAGGTAATATTCACACGGTTTGTGTGCAGTATCTCCCGTGACTTATTTAGCTTAACACAGAATTGCAGGCAACGAATCTGCGGATGAACCAACGAAGGCTGCATCAGATTTCTTTTTTTTTTTTTATAATGTACACGCACTAAAGGGATTTTTTTAGTACCCTTACCATGTATTGGCCAATTAATTAGGAAATTAGGATTAGAAGGAAATGAGAGATGCCTATGCACGTTGGTTTTAAATGTTTGTAGGTTATAATGTGAAGCGTAAAATAGAGCGTCGAAGAGTATTCCACATTCGTGTTGTACGGCTGAGGAAAGATTCTTTGAACTTCACTGTACAGACTTGAAGGTGAACTGATGAGAATTCCTTGGAACTGCAACTAGCTATTTCTTTCGAACACTTATGGTGGAAATAACGATTAAATAACGAAAGACAGGAGACATTACGACGATGAAAAAGAGTCAATCGATCTCGTGATGTCTCGGTCGCCAATGATTTTTATCGCGCGTTTTGGGAACCTTTCAAGTAGCTGCAAATAAGTTATTGGTGTACCAGACCAGATATGAGCGTTGTACTCGAGTTTCGGGCGAATAAACGCCTTATAAATTGTAGCCAAACCAGAAGGGGTGAAATATTTCTTACATCGCTTAAGGAAAGCCTAGACATTTCGCAGCGTTCTTGGCGACATCGAATATGTGGTTATTCCAACGGAGGTTGTCATTAACACACATACCGAGAATGGAAAGTCTTTCGGTTTCAGCGATGCAGGTGCCATGGCAGTGTGTGTGGGTTTTGCTTTAATGACAGAAGACAGCATTGCGTTTTAGATACATTAAATTCCACTTTATTGGTTGTACCCCACTGAATTATGCTGTTAAGATCGGAATTTAATGACCTTAACATACACTGCCGTTCCAGTTCCACACCCGAAGAATGGCGTGATCCAAGAAACGAATATGAGAAGCTGAGGGTACTGTCATCAGCATAGGAATAGATTGGATTAGAAGTAACAGACAGGAGATCATTTATAAAAATGAGAAAGAGAGTCGGGGACAGAACAGAGCCTTGGAATATGCGTACTTAGAACGCGACGACTTTTGCAAATATCGTCTACCCCAATGGAAAGATGTTTGGGGTTCAGACAATTCAAATGATTAATTTGGTCTTATTCATATAAGGAAATTTCTATATTAGATAAGGAAAGCATATCTCAGCCACCTGTGTCCTGAGGTACAATTTTAACAAATTAAATTTGTTTCCGAGCAAGGATCACTTCAGCTTCCTTCGCTTGCCGTGAAATGCGATTAATGGGGAAATCACATCTAGATAATTTAAATAATCACGTAAGAATAGCGACACAATCTACATTTTGAAATTCTGCCGCAAAACTTCTTGATCACACAAATGCATTATCAACGCTTTTGATTGGCCTTGATAAATACGAGATCCGAAGACGAACCACTAATGCAGGTGAGTTATGATCGCGTTAAAGAAAAAGACATTTTTAATCAGAGATATAATGAATGTTCTGTCTGGAGGAGGGTGAATCCTTTGAACAAATCCTGTTTTAATGTTTGGCACTATTGGTAAACGAGCTCTGTCACGAAGGACATACAAGCCTACATACGGGAGGGAGGAAACAAAATTCTCCGTGACATATTGATTATGCCAAAGCATGATTTTCTCCTTGAACATCCCATCCAAATACAACGTGGAAGATTGAGACAACGGTATTAATTCATCAGCTTCCATCTCCCTTTCATCATTTTCTTTTTGTTTGGTACTTTGAAATTCTTGAGTGCCACGAATTAGCATGGGGCACCGTCCATCTTAGTTTACCAGCTTCCTCAGATAAGACACTGCTCATTATGGGCTTTTCTATGGTACTCACAAGACCTCATTAGGGCTGATTTTACCCTCAGCAGTTTTTTGCTCAACAAACAGCCTGTCTTTCATAGGTACCCATTTAGGAGACTTAAGCATCCATACCACAAGCTGACTTCCTCTCACTGAAGCAGTCATCCCATCTATCTTGAGGAAACCATCATCTTTTTGGTCTCACAGTCAAAGCGGGAATATCAAGACATTACCAGAAATACGCTTCCGAAGATATTCATGAAATTAATGCGGCATGAGGACGTACCAAGACCCACAACGTAAGCAATTAATTCACATTACTTGAAGTACACTTGACAGTACAAAATCCTGCACGTTTCTTATTTTTTTTCTGTACTATTCTGTGCAGCTAAGGTTCAGCGAAGCGGCTTAAATACAAGGTTCGCCGTTGATAACGCCGATGGGTGGTTTAATGTCCACACACCCACTACTCTCCAGTTCCCCTTCCTTTCTCGCAAGCTCATCGTCTTGTTCATTTCCTTCTATACTGTTGCGTCCTGGAACAAAGCACAGTCTCACTCGGTTCTGTCTGCATAATGCCTTTAGCATTGTGCGACAGTTTCTGGCTGTCTCAGAATTGTTAACAGATTCTTGCGCCTTAAGTGCCGCCTAACTGTCAATGTAGATGGCGCTATCCCTACGGGATATTGATCCCATCTGCATTATCTCTGCCGTCCTTAGAACAGCCAGAACTTCTGATTGGAAGACACTGTTTGTATCCGGGAGTCGTATAGATCCTTCCAAGTCTGGATCAACAGAGAAGATACCAGAACCCGCTCACTCTTTTGTCTTACAACCATCAGTGTAGATCGCAATCTCAGCGTCGCTTTTAACATCTCCTCGAAAATGTAAATGCAAATCCATGAATAGACGGGGCTGTAGATCACCTGTGTTGTAACAAGACGATCAAACAAAAATCGAAATCGCAAAAAAAAGGCAGGATGGGATCATACAAATGCAAACACTTGTATTTGATTGGCATAAGTAAAGAAGTGATCTGAAGAATTGAAGCCTGCCGACGTTTATTGAGGTCAAACCGGCGGACCAGTAGGGATGCGACAAAGTGGGAGGGCTATGATCCCTTTAATTCTGATTGTAAGCTAACCATAAAAGAAAATTAGACGTTACTTAACCAAAATAAAATTATAGACAGCTTCCGAAATGTAGGACATGTACTCTACGCCGACGACCTAATTATCTTTTCAAAATGCAAAGATCTACACGCATTGGGGCATACCTTTTCTCGAATTATCGAAGCCCTGCTGAGTTGGAGCGAATACTCTATTAATTCATACCCAAAATCCGAAATATTGCATTTCCATATGCAAAAAACACAATTGTAATAAATACATAGAAGTAACTTTAAGCAACATCCACGTAAAAAATGTTAATTCTACTCGTATTAAAATTCTTGGGCTAATACATGACTTAAAATTTACTTTTAAAAACCACTTTTCTTATGTTAGAAAAAAACTCACTACCAGGGTCAACTTAATTAAATTCTTATCTTCAAAAAACAGCTGTTCGAATATTAACATTCTTATAAATTTAACTAAATCTATTGTCTTATCAAAAATTGACTATGGTCTGCAAATCTACGGGAAGTGTTCCAAATCCTCACTACAACTCATCACAACACCTTACCACGCCGCCGTCAGGACAAGTATGAGAGCCCTCCGCTCAACTCCCATCAAAAACATACTCATCGAAGCAGGACTTCCCCAACTAGCTGACAGGATCTGCCTCCTTACTTCAACCATCATTCAGAAAATCAACTCACCACCACTAACTCCCATCCACATCGACGTCAGAAATGCTTTGAAGCGGAAAAGAATCCAGAGAATTCAATCAACTTTATGTAACGCCCTCACGTCCGCAAGAGACTTGGGTATTCCCATCACGATCCAGAACCACAAAAGAAATGAGAAACCGCCCTGGAACCTTCCCAGCTACGTGACTAATACGGAACTGTGCTACTACACCAAATCCACAACCAATCGCAACATCTACAAGGCCTCTTTCCTTAGCATCGCACACAAATACAAATCCCTCGGATGGAATCTCCTTTTTACGGACGCATCAAAGACATGTGCCCACACATCATTTGCAGTTGTAAATTAAAATGGTACAATCCTGTCCAAAGGCCTACTACCAAACTTCACATCTATTTTTACAGCAGAAGCATTTGCTATATTAAAAGCAATAAAACACTGTCACAAAAAGACAGCCATATTTTCTGACATTCTATCTATCATATCCGCAGTACAAATCATATCAAACTCCACCGGAATAATCACTGTAGCGTATTCCAGGCGGAGATTATGGCGATAAAAGAAGCCCTGACGTGGCTGAAGAGAAATGTGATATCCACAAAGGATATCTGTATCTTCTCGGACAGTCAGGCCGCGATCAAGTCCGTGGATTCAGTATCTTCAAACTCCATTGCAGCCCTCGACTGCCGTTCATCTCTTATGGAGATGGCGGAGCAGTTTAACATTCACCTCTGTTGGGTGCCGGGGCATAGAGATATTCCAGGAAACTGCAGGGCTGATGAACTCGCCAAAAAGGGAACCAAACTCCCCCTTTTACCTGAAAAGGGTTCTCTGGGTATCCCAATCGCTACCTGCAAACTTTTATTCAAGCTATCTGCAATCGAGAGAACAAACCTTAGGTGGACAGGTAGTAATACATGTCTAGCGACTAAGCACATCTGGCCAAAGCTGGACCTGCGACGCTCTAAGAGTCTGATCTCACTAAACCGACTGCATATTAGCTCCACTATAGGTGCCATTACAGGGCACTGTCTGATAGGCAAGCATGCATCGAGGCTTGGCGTTTATTCTAACGATTTCTGTAGAAGTTGCTTGGACGAGGAGGAAGAGGAGACTATACTTCACCTTCTCTGCACATGTCCAGCTCTCTCCCATAATAGAAATCTTTATCTGGGAGATTTCTTGCTTAACAATCTTAACGACTTGGCTAACGCTGACGTTAGAAGTCTATCGCGCTTCATAAGAAGCTCTAAATGGTTTAACTAGTAGTGGGGAAACCCCTCGATCCGTGTGGCATCACAATGGACCTAATCCTGGTCTAAGTGTGTCGGCCTTCTGTTGACAGCCACTTTAACCTAACCTAACCACCGGAATAATTGCAACACTACGCGACCTTCTCGTCTCCAGCAGCAAGTCGCTAAAAATACCCTCTCCATGACACAATTACTGTCGTGTCCAAAAGTCATATCAACTTGCAAAAACGCATCCGACCATAGTCTACCCTACCTCCTAGCAAACGTCACTATCAATAATATTAACCTAGTTTACAACATTTTTGCCGAACTCAATCTCGTTAACTCTATCTAATACCTTATAACTTATTACTTTTATTATTCTACCTAGTTGAAAGCCCTGGCAGCTAACGCTAGTTCCATAAGCTATTAATTTTGTAATTTACTTACACTTTAATAAAATTATAATAATAATAATAATTTACCGGACAAGCCAGATTTAGACAATATTTCCTGAGCAACTGTTTGGTGGTAGATTCGACCATTACCAACCAGTATCGGAAGACATCTAACAAACATGAAAGCTCGATACAACACGTTGCCACGTTTGGAATATTTACACAGCAAAGACCCAAACTAACTACATATTTAAAAATGTAATTGAGTGTTAAAAAGCTGCGTCAATTGATACTCTTGGATGTTTGTCACACGATCCCAAGAAGTGGGACTGTGGAAAAAACGTTTAAATGTTACTTGGCCACTTCGCACAAGCAAATGGTTGGAGAAGCTAGGGCATGGGCCGTTAATTTTAATTGGGATGGGATGAGCTCAGGTGTTTTTGAAAAAAAAACCTTTAAATGAACTGAAAACTGAATATATCAATTAGACGTGTAATGTTTAAGTATGTAAAAAAATTGATTTGAATATGTCCTGATGGTATAAAAACGTTTCACAAAATGGTTCTACAATTTCGAGAAAGAGGAATGTAATTCGAAGAAATGTTTGCTTTATTTCGGATTTCGGGTGTCCCACTAATAATGCACAATTTCAAGAAAAGTGCGATTTTTCTCTCACCTCTTATTCGTGGATGATTGTCGGTTTTGTTCATGTCGTCCCGCAAAATGTATCCATAGCTTAAGGAACCCAAACTGACTGGCATAATATGTATAATTAAAACAAAAACAACTATCAGAACAACAACAAAAAAACAGTGGTTTGGTATGTTGTGTATTTCCTTTAGCATTTATTAATACAAAGTGAATTGTTAATTTAAAATGAAAATGAAACAGAGGAACGCTGTGACAACAAACGACGAATCTTCTTCAATATCCTTGCATTCTTCAATGGATGTGTCCAATACATTTATAAAAAAATATAATACATTCGAGCTTGTTGCCAGAGTATACCTTAGGACAAATAATACTAATTAATAGAAACACTTAAATGAAAATACGATAAACTCGGAAGTTATGGTTAAAACTTTAGACTGACGCATGTGAGTGAGCAAGTTCAGGCTGAGAGTGAGCTGGGGACTAGAAAGACTATGCCCATCCAAGTCCAAGGAATGTACCCCCAACAAAAGCAATCAAAAATGATCGAACTGAATTGTTTGTCGCAAGGTCTCTGCCCTACAGAGAAGATAGAAGAAAGTTTCGTTCAGTAAAACAGTTACTTTACAAATGGAAGAATACCCAAAATACCACACGCACACTGAAATGCTCTGTCAATCGTTTAGTAAATTTGGTTTTCGAATATTTAATGTTTCAAATACTTTAGGCATTCGACTGATAAAACAATGAGAATAATGTTGTGCTTACCTTGTCGACCCAACCACGTTCGTGTCCGGTGACAGCCTCTTCCACTTTGTCGGTAACTTTATCAATCTTCTTGGAAACTTTCGACCAGTCAACTTTAATGTAACCCTCTTGATGGGCGATTTCCATTACAATGATTCCACCACCAATGGCGAAGGCGGCCATTTTTCCAACTTTTCCTGTAGCAAACCCTGTCGCCCTGTAAGAAAAATCGTTATTTTGAGACAGAAGTTGTACATTTGTTTGTTTAATTTTAAATTAGGATTCGAGGCCAAGATACTCCCATGTTCCAGCCAAGTTGATTTGCAAGTCTCAGTCCCTAAGTTTGAGATAAGACCGAACCTGTGTTTCAAATACGCAAAGGATGGAGCGTTTAAACTGGATAACTGAAGGCAGCGTACCCGGGATCGCGGAGGATAGAATGGTGAAGTGTCGCACTTTACGAGTCGGGAGACCTTTAAGTAAGTAAATTAGCAATTCGATTCAGTAGAAATTTATTGAGCGAAGAAGAAGGGAAAGAAAGCGAAACTGAAACTGTAGGAAAACTGCGATTGTAGTATTTTTGTTCCAGTCTCTTGTGAAGGGACCACACCAGTGGCCACTTAACTAATTGCTTACCCAATTCTCATATGCTGGAACATCGAACCCGGAAGACAGGCGGCTATTGCCTTCCACTTGAATGCAAGCCACAACCCAGTAAGATATCGGGTAGCACAGAGTAGAAATAATAATTATTTAAAATACCTCGTCTGCTCACCGATATCTACTGCGGACGTTCGGCACAAAGCAAACCGAGGGAAAGATCGCTCAGGTTACAACTTCATACAAGCCATTATACAGGTGCGCGCGGCGCACATGATGTACTATCAAGCGCTGGATAATACATCGTGTGCTGAGTACGCAATTCTGGGTGATTGTGTGAAGGGGTCATGAGACTTTGTGCCAAGGTAATAGCCAGCATTTAAAAATAATATTAAAACTAATATTCGATGATGGGTTCGATATTTTTAGCATATGCAGCAATTAAACGTGTATATAAACCCCTAATTGTAATGAATAAAGCGGACTCTTATCGCAGAGTTCTTGAAACGATCACCATAGTTTTATTTTTGCTATTCGCAGCGCCTACTAGGTTCGCTTCATCGAAAAGTCCCTCCCGTACGTAGCAGGTCACTGCTGCCGGGAATCTGCTGACTGGCGCAATAGCCGAGGCAAGGGCAATCCTTCTCCAAGGTCTTTCTTTCCATTTCCAGATCCAACTTGCCCGACTGAACCCAGTCTGGCGGCACAGCGTCGCAAGACATTACACTCTCTAAGTCCGCCTTTTAAATATTGTCCAACAAATGGCAAGGCATTTCTCTGCGATAGAACGGTGACAAATGTCGAGGCGTCCATATCATATCTGGGCTAATGCCCCAATCACATACTTGACAGAATAAATATCGAGCGATGAAGCTTATTCATCGTCATTGTCGTGTCTTGCCTATCGCTGTGTTATCGACATTTAAACCAAAAGTTCTCAAACGCAATAGTCACCTGCATTCCATCCCTAGTAGATTTCCACCGGAATACCCTGCTATGTGCATCAGACACCCGTAAGCCTTTCAGACGTACAATAGAGGTACAATTTAAAGTCCGTCCAACTACTTGCTTATGCTAATGATATTGACATTATCAGGAGAACGCGGGGAGCTTTCAGTGGCGCATCTGCAGGTATTGAAGCGGAGGCGGCGAAGATGGGTCTGGCTATTAACGAGGCAGTTGATAGGGGTAGTGATGCGATTACATGAGAACACAAGCGTTCTCACTTTAGCCTCTCACTATCAACTCCTACTCTCACCTCCGCGTTGGTGACTGCCGGGCGCCTAGTACCTCGACTGGAGATGGGGTAACCAACCCCTGTGGATGGTCGTCGGTGGCGGCAGACGAGAGAAGGAGGGGAGGAGAGTGTCTTCTCACTTAGGCACTTCCTCTTGTTCAGGCGGCAGCGGATGAATTCTCTAGATGGAATCAACGGTGGCGTCTACAATTCCAGTCAGTTCGAACTGCTAAGTGTAATCCCTATATGAGCTGCTTCGACATATTTGGATACCAGGTCTATAGGGATCTCCAATACTGAGCCAGGGTGTTGGAAAAGAGTTGGTGGCGGATGAGCCCTTAATGGGTCAACGGCAGCGCTCATATCCCAGAATGGGTTACTGACATCGGATTATCCGGCCCGCTGTCCTAGGGTCAAAACAAGGGCCTGGCCCTCTACACCCCAGGTGCTACTCAAAAACTTGAGTCTGTCCTCACGCGGTACAAGGCAGATATTACCGCGATCCAGGAGATACGATGGATAGGATCAGGTATGATGAAAAGAACAAATTGCGACATTTATTACAGCTGTCATAAAAGATTGCATGTATTAGGATCGGCTTAGGACAAAAGTTATTGACTTCAAGCCGATAAGTGATCACTTGGCTGTGATCCGCATCAAAGCTACCTTGCAAAACAATAGCCTAATATGTGCACACGCCCCTACCGACGAGGCTGAAGATTTCATCAAGAAGGAGATTTACGACCTCCTGGATGGAGCCTACGGAGCCTGTCCGGAGTATGATGTAAAAGTTGGGACTTCAATGGTAAAATCGGAAAGGAAAACATCTTTGGCTGGTTAGTTGGTAAGCACAGAATCCACGAAACGACAACAGACAACGGCTACCGACTAATTGATTTTGCAGCAGCTCGTAATACGGTGATAAGTAGCACTTACTAGGTTTGCAAGGCTAAGGATCCACACAGCAAACTGGCGCTCTTCAGACGGTCGAACCGCCAACCAAATCGACCATGTGCTAATCGATGCGAGGCACGCATCCAACATCCTCGACGTGCACACATTCCGAGGGGCAAACGTCGACTCTGACCATTTTCTTGATGCGGCTAAATTCAGAGCTCGACTGTCCAACGAGAAGAAGCTGCGAACCGCCCAAAAGAAGAAATTCGACGTTGGCCTGAGTATGAAACTCCCCACTGTGCATTCAGCTACCACAGACGCCAACAATCAGTGGTGCCAGTATCGCGACATCATTAAGGAGGTAGCCGAAACCACTGCAGGGTACCAGCCACCCCAGAGAAAGAGCCCGTGGTATGATGATGAATGCGTGTACAGGAAAAAGGTGACAGAAGATGCACACAAGAAAACGCTGCAGCGCAAAACAAGGGCAGCGAGGGAAGAGTATCGAGTCAGGAGAAGGGAGGAGAAAGAGATCCTGCGTAGAAAGAAGAGGGCCTACGCAGTATCCCAGCTCAAGGAGATCGAAGAGTCTCGCGATCGTAACAACATCCAGAGGTTCTATAAGAAAGCAAAGCAACTGGCTGCTGGCTTCAAAACCGGAACGCAGGCTCTTCGAGACAGCAAAGGAAACCTAGTCACCGAATCGCAGGGAATAGTAGATGGGTTTAAGCATCATTTCCAGCAGCTGCTTAATGGGCATCATGTAGAGAGAGTGATAGGGCAAGAAGAAAGCCCCGTCCAGTCAATGAAGAACCAGTTCCACCACCCAGTATAGAAAAAGTTGGCTTAAGAACAACAAAGCCGCAGGCTCTGATGGCTTACCAGCGGAGCTCTTCAAATACGGTGGCGATGTTTTGGTAGGGCGCATGCACCAAATCATCAGCCAAGTATGGGTGGAAGAAAACATGCCCGATGACTGGGCTATCAGCTCCATATGCCACATCTACAGAAAAAGGCGATCCTATGTCTTGCAAGAACTATCGAGGCATATCCCTGCTTAATGTCGCATTTAACATCCTATCCAACGTACTGTGTGAACGTCTTAAACCGTTTTGCAACACACTTATCGGCACGTACCAGTATTGGTTCCGGCCAGGCAGATCGACTATAGACCAAATTTTCACACTGAGGCAAATCCTGGAAAAGGCCAACGAATTTCAAGTCGAGACACACCACCTATTCATCGACTTCAAAGACGCGTATGAAAGTATACATTGTCAGGAGCTCTATATGGCGATGGCCGAATTCGGAATCCCGGCAAAACTGATTCAGATGTGTCGCGTGACTCTGGAAAACACGCGATGCAACGTGCAGTTTGGAAATAGTTCCTCCGAACTATTTCAAACATGCACCGGATTTCGGCAAGGGGACGCGCTGTCATGCGATTTCTTCAATCTCGTACTGGAGCAGATAGTGCGCAGGGCAGGTGTCAACACGGAAGGCACTATCTTCGACAGGTCCGTTCAGCTGCAGGGTTATGCGGACGATATTGACATCATCGGCCGATCACAGCGCTCCGTGATAGAAGGCGATTGAAGAATAGGCGAAATCTGTTGGGCTTGTAGTAAATGATGACAAGACTAAATACATGCTATCAACAAACAAACAAACATCTGTCTGCCGACAAGGACAAAACGTCACTATTGATAGCAACAATTTCGAGGTAGTTAAGGAGTTCATCTACCTCGGAGTAAACATGAACTCCACGAATGACACCTTAGTGGAGATCCGGCGAAGAATTACCCTAGGAAACCGCTGCTACTTCGGTTTGGCAAAACAACTGGGTTCAAAACTCCTAACTCGGAGGACGAAATGTATGATTTACAAAATCCTTATCCTGCCAGTTCTGCTTTATGGCGCCGAGTGCTGGACGATAAGCAGAAAGGGAGAGCTGATACTTGGCTCCTTCGAAAGAAAAATTCTTCGGCGGATTTGTGGTCCTGTGTGCGAGGAGGGCGAATGGAGGAGAAGATACAGCCGCGAACCTTATGAGCTGTACCAAGATGTGGATGTAGTCCAAAAAGCCAAAATACGTCGACTACATTGGCTCGGCCACATCGAGCGAATGGACAATAATGCTCCAGCTAAGAGGATCTTCGAATCCCAGCCCCCATGTTCGAGAATGCAAGGAAGACCGAACCTCCGTTTCAAAGACCAAGCCATCGCGGATGCCAGAGCGCTTGGTCTGAACAACTGGAAGCAGCGTACCCAGGATCGTAGAGGATGGAAAGCTGCTGTGTCTCTGGTAGAGACTCTTCACAGGTCGGGAGCCCGTTAAGTAAGTAAATAAGTAAGTAAGTATTAACGAGGACAAAACAAAGTATGTGCTGTCAACGGTTGTCGTGTTATTCCTTGACATCAGACGTGCCTTTGAAACGGTAAATCAAGAAATATTGCTACATAAACTATATAAGTCGGGAGTACGATCCACAGAACTTAGCTGGCTTAGATCGTTCATCATGGGACGAACACAACGAACTAGAGTAAATAATAAAGTATCATCCCCGTTGTCAGCTGATATAGGACTTTCACAAGGAATAATTCTTGATGTTATCCTGTTTTTGTTATATGTTAATGACATGGTGAAAGTCGTAGTGCACTCAAAGCTAGTTCTCTTCGCTCAGATTAATGAGCTTATAAGCGAGTGGCTGAAAATGAACCAGCTTATATTAAATACAGAAAAAAACTAAATGTCCTTGTTGATAATTGGCCAATAGAACTTGTTAAAAAGCTAGATACCTATCTCGGCATCCTTCTAGATAATAAACTAACGTTATGGGAACATATTGTAAGAGTCGATACGAATAATTAAATGAAAAAAAACCACATCGTAAACGAACATTCATTTTATTATCTACTTAAATTATGATTCCAATTTTTTTTTTTTTATAAGGTATCGTCGGTCACCGGCAACACAGATCCTGTAAGAAAGAAGAGATAGAGGAAAGCGGTGAGCCGATATAGCATTTCAAATATTTCTTTCCCACAACCAAGCAAATGATAACATTTTACAAACTAAACAAAACAAGCAGGTATAACTACGGAGCTCGTACTCAATACAACGGCGGAACCACGAAACCTCGCCAACCTCGCATTCCTTGCTTAGGGGAACTGGCGAGCGCTTCGAACACACGGCCGTGAACTACCATACTCATATCGAATCATCAGGCGGAACCAGCAGGCTCTCTGTATCCCACACACGCACAAACTTATGTTTGACTGGCGTTCGCCTCACACACCGTCAGACTTTCCTGTCTTCAGGTTAAACTGGCTTGTCAATAATACCAACCAACTCACACACAAGCGGGAAAAGGGATACGGCACCGCCACATACAACCCATGATCGCGCCGTACCTTTTTTTACCATTATCAACACTAAATGCAATAAAATACTCTAATGGAATGATCAGGTGGAACCAGCAGGCTATCTGTTTCCCACACACGCACAAACTCATGCTTGACTGGCGGTCGCCTCACACACCATCAGACTTTCCTGTCTTCAGGGGAAACTGGCTTATCACCACCAACCAACTCACACACAAGCGGAAAAGGGATACAGCGCCGCCACACACAACCCATCATCGCGTCGTACCTTTTTTTACATTATCTACACTGAACAAACATCAGATATCAACGATCCGATTTCTTGTAAACACTGCAAGCACCGCTTTGTACTTATCTTATCACATTTAAGAAAAATACTAAATCAACAAGTAGCCAACGATCTGTATTCTAAAATACCATGCGAGCATCGCGTCTTACTTATTTTATCACATTAAAGAAATTATAAAGTTATCAGATAGCCAACGATCTGTTTTCTAAAAATCATGCATTCTACATAACAAACTGACTCAGTGAATTACTCACTCCTCTTTACGTTGTTTTTTTTCCGCAGTTTGGTATTACTTTTAACTAATTTCACTGCTGCACTTTTCAACTAATCACGTCCACCTGTGTGGAAAGACACTCACAGACTGGTATATCCTTTCCCTCCGGCAACCCAACGAACATGCAAATAGGGGATGTTGCCAGAAGGACTAATTCGAACTACATGCTACATCTAGTAAAAATATAAATATTGCCAGAACAACATTTTCTGTCTTGCTTACCAAAGTCTTTTACAATATTGAATATCTTTGTAAAAAAAAATATCAAAAAATGTTGTTCATCTAAGGAGAATAAGAACTAATATATCACTGACCTGTGCCGTTAAAGTGTATGTGTTTATAAAACCACACTTTATTGAGTACTGTAGTAGCATCATATTTGTTTGTCCAAAATACCTAAAGAACAGACTGCAAGTCTTGTAAAATAAAGCTATGCGAATAGTTCTAGAGGGACAGATATACCCCGATTGCTTCCATGATTTCTACACTAAACTGGTTAAGTGTGAACCAACAACTCTTTGTGAGCACAATGATTTTTATCAAGATCAAAAACGGAACGTTACCAAGCTATCTGCGTGAAAATATCGCAACGAGGACCGATGCAGATTACAACTTAAGAAGTGTAAGAGACTTTAGAATTCAGAAAACAAAAACCACGAGAGGACAACGAACCATCTACTATACCGGATTCCACAGATTCAACAGTCTACCACCAGAAATTGAAAATGAAACAAATCTTTTTTCATTTAAAAGAAAAACTAGAGTTTGCTAGAACTAGTATACTAGATTAAGCATAAAATCATTAAAGAAACTAGTAAATTTTTAATATGTTAATATGTATGTATGAATTAAATAATATAAATCTTAAACTACTCAAATAGAAATCGTCACGTGAGTTCTTATTTGTCCTACAGACCATTTTGGCCGAAAATGAGTTATCAATGCCATCTTATATTTTCGGTCACGCTCTTTCGATTGCTGATCAGAATCAGAATTGTCCTATCTCTTTTAGTTTTCGAAATAAAAAATTTGATTTTGTCCTATAGACCAATTTTTGTCGATCAATTTTATGCTTATTTGTCCTATATCCATTTTTGTATGCAGTAGGACAAATTTTATACTGGCATTATAATTATGTAAAGTTTGTGCTTAAATGTCCTATATCCAATGACATTTATGGATATAGGACAAAATGTATATGAAAATTTTAAGATTTGCACGTTGGAGTTGGATTGTGACGCCTTTTAGCACTAGCTGAGTCAACCCGATCAGCTTCCTTCTTCTGGTAAAGAGAACAACCTCAGTATTAAGAGGATCGACCGAGAGCCCATTCCTAGTGCACCATTCGTCGATCACGTCGCTAGGCATTATCTAACAGAAAGCACGGCAACATCATCCGCGTAGGCCTAAGCGTATACATTAGAGCTGTTGAGTGCGTTTAACAGAGAGTCGACCAGTATACACAACAACAGTAGAGATAGAACACCGCCTTGCGGGCAGCCTCTGTTTACCCCCGCCATAACATAACGGCCACAATCCGCATCCGCAACCAACATTCTATTCATTAGCATTGCTTTAATCCACAATACCGATGGTTCTTCTACGCCGTGTTGTCTGACAGAGCTGCATATACTATCAAAAGTCGCATTGTCAAAAGCACCCTCAATATCGATAGAATGCCTATCGCGTATTCTTTTCTATTAAGCGCGCCCTCAATTCTACCAACTAGATTTTGGAGCGCAGTCTCGCAGGATTTTCCGCGTTGATAGGCATGTTGCATCTGAGATAGTGGGAGCAATCGCAGAGTAGTTTTGCGCACGTAAAGCTCAACCAGCCTTTCCATGCCTTTCAGCAAGAAGGAAGTAAGACTAATTGGTCTGAAGTTCTTGGCGAGCGAGTAGTCATAGTCACTTCTGTCAATTTCTGGTATAAATACCACTTTAACTGTACGCCAGGGTGTTGGAATGTATGCCAGTGCTAGGACAGCGGTGAAGAATCTCTTCACAGTCGGTAGCAACTGGTTTGTACATTGTTGCAGCATGGCTGGGTATATTCCCCCCGTACCAGGTGACTTGAAGCCGTCAGAAGACACAAAAGCGTATTTAATGGCCTCATCCGTTACCACGGCCTTCGCAACATACCAGTTACGCAGAGTTGTGTGTCGTGGCTCACTTACAGTCTCGGTAGTAGGGGCTGGTTCTGAACCAATTGTAATCTGGTTACCCGAAAAGCGAGACTCCAGCAGATAGCTGAGAGTTTCCGCTTTTATCTTAGTGAAGGTGCCATAAAGTTTTCTAAGTGATCACAGTTTGGCTGGTTTGCCTTTTTTCAGAACTTCAGAACCACCCTACTAGTTTCATTCAGTGTTTAAATCTTTTCGCAGAAATTAATATAAGAAGCACTTTTCGATACCCGAATTAGACTCTTATATTCCATCTGCTTCGATCTTTAGAGATTCCAGTCTGCCTCCAAATCAGTCTTGAGTGAGCTTTCTAGCCTCTCTTCGGATTCTTTGCAGTTCCGAGCTCCACCAGGGAACCGGCGCGGCGTTCTGCCAGGGGTTTTGCTTACTGGGCACGTCAGTTCAAAACAGCTAGTAATGGCACTGTTCAGGTCTTGAACAGCTTCCTCTACCTTTTGTCTCGTCCTGAGTTTGGTTGAAGTTTTGAGAGTTTTCCCTAATTCCTCAATGAAGCGTATCCAGTTGGTTTTTCTCGGATCTCTTCTCTCCTGCAAAGTTATGGCTTCGCATTCGATTCGGAATTCGATATATCTATGGTCTGAGAGGGACACCTCCGAAGAGACCCTCCAGTTAGTAACCGCCTTAAAGTATCTATTTGATAAAGTTAGGTCGATCACATCCTGTCTTCTTGACGTCACAAAAGTTGGCTGCGAGCCAACATTGTTGATAGTAAGATCAGATGATCGCATGTTGCATTTGCTGCTGCCCCAAACAGTGTTCTGAGCATTGGCATCACAGCATATAACTAGGCCCATCTCCCTGGTGTCGCTGTTTTAAAACTTACCTAAGTTACTAAGTTACCTTACACACACTATTAGTGATAAATGAATAAAAATTGTGTTTTTGTTATGTTTTTTTTAATTAATTTATTAAGCTTGGAGAAAAAAGTTCCTTTTATTTATTTTTACTTTGTTGAGAAACTTTATAAACATTTTAATATTTTCTTTTATTTTTTTTAAACTCAAATAAAGAAAGAATTGAATTTTGATTTCAATAAAAATATTTGATATCCTAATTTTTGTATTTTACTGTGTGTCCTATATCCAATACAAATTCCACTGGAGACAATATTTGCAACTTTAATTTTTAATGTGTCCGCAACTGTATGGACAGGTGTCCTATATCCATTTCACAACTTTTTTTTTAAACTCAATTAAATCAATGTTCAAAAACCATAAAATGCAAAATGCTTTATGTATGGTTGGCCGAATACCCAATCTTTCGAAAAATATAAAAATCTCTGCGTTTATGCGCAAAAAAATAAGCAAACCACCACTTTTGAGTTTAAAAACGCTCTCCTGAAAAGTTACGTTAGAGGTCTATAGGACAAATAAGAACTCACATGACGAAATGTAAACCATGTACAAGACTCAAAACCGCTTTTTAAAAGCTAAATAAATGAAGATTGATTGATTGATTGATATAGCTTACTATAGCAAAAGAATAAAAGCAAGACCCATGTACTTTGTCCGTCTACTCACTCTTCTCCAAAGCATATTTGGAAAGCATGGTGACACAGCGTATAACATAGTTTACAAATGTTGTCGACTATTTAATCCGCTACCAATAGGTAAATATAAAAAAATTAAACTAATTTTCTAACATTTAAGCAAAATGTCACTGAATTTATAAAATATTATTATCCAGACATACTTTACTTAAATTTATATAAAGGGTGGTTAAATTGTAAGGCCCGATGTTAAATATGAAAATGGGCGTTCAAATCAAAATGCATATCGTACACTTCGTGATTTGTTCAGTCAATTTCATCGTCCAAACCGGGTCTGTAGGAGATGTGAAAACACCAGTGCATGCTCGTACAGCTCGTACTGCAGAAAATATTGCTGCTGTTCGCGATAGTGTGACTGAAGAGCCGTCCACCTGAACTCGTCGTCGTGCCCAACAATTGCACCTCTCACGCTCGTCGTTGATGAACATTTTGCATAACGACTTGCATTTACGCGCTTACAAGGTGCAATTGGCTCAAGAACTAAAGCCTCTTGCTCTTGTCAGAATGGTGGCAAGAAATGGCAACAGAGGATAATGGCAAGAATGATAATCCAAGAGTGATTGTCGAAAAACCAATGCGCCCACAAAGAGTGACTGTGTGGTGCGGTTTATGGGCTGGCGGTATCATCGGGCCGTATTTTTTCCAAAATGAGGCCGGTCAGGCAGTTACTGTGAATGGTGTTCGCTATCGTGAGATGATAACGAACTTTTTATGGCCCGAATTGGAAGATATGGATGTGGACGATATGTGGTTTCAACAGGACGGTGCCACTTGCCACAGAGCTAACGAAACAATGGCTCTTTTGCGCGACAAATTCAATGGCCGTGTTATCTCACGTGGTGGCGATGTCAATTGGCCGCCAATATCATGTGATTTGACACCGTTGGACTTCTTTCTTTGGGGTTATTTGAAAGAAAAGGTGTATGTCGATAAGCCAGCAACAATTCAAGAGCTAAAGGATGAGATAATTCGGCAAATTAACTGCATAGAACCTCAATTATGCCTCAGCGTCATCGAAAGTTTGGATCATCGGATGGAATTGTGAAACTAATGGGCGCGATCAATTTGCATGGCTACTAGTCCCTCTATAATACCCTTCCTCATTGATTGAATAATTCACGTGACCATCGTTTGGCAAGTGATGGCGATATAATTAGTAGGGAACTCACAGTTGCTTTGTAACTTGAATGCGCCCAATGAATTAAAATAGCAGATTTCTGTCAAATATCAAATAATAATAATATCAATAACACAGCGGCGGTGGTGGTTTCTCATGGATTACCAACAATCACAAAGCAAATCCAAACATGAAGGTAACAGCCTTAAGGCGGCTTGTTACAAGAATAAGAAACAGAATCCAGTGTGTTAAGTGACAGAACAGACTCAGACAGAGAGAACAGAACAGTCACTGTCAACAGAACACAATCAATTACGATACTCAAATCTGATTCTGTTGTTTGCCTCTTAAGTCACATCCAACGTTCGACCGAACAAAAAGCACCCATTTTTGAAGCGTAACAGCGCGTCCTAAACTCAATCTTCAAACTTCAAAGCAATTACAGGAGTCTTCTTGTGAATTCTGTAACAATGTGAACGCGTCACTTTGCAGGGCAATTACAGGTCCTTACTATATTACCTTCTCATTGATCGAATACCTCACGTGATTAACATTTGCCAAGTGATAGAGGGTTAACTAGAGGGAACCGCAGTTGCCCTTCAAGTTATACGTGCTCAGCGTGTCTTAGAACATAGTTGTGAGATAACTTCCGCAAACATTTTCCAAATCAGCAATTAAAGCCTGTGTGCCAATAGATTATGTCGCCCGCATGATGTTAAACTGAGAAGCCACCTGACTTCGGGCGTTGACATTCCAAATTGTAAGCGATACTACAAAACCCCTGTACCACACACATAGTTCAAACAGCGGGACACATTTACGTTTATCTCGCAATCAACAACCCTGAGACAAATCTACTAAACAACGTCAACGTACCGATATAGGCTTTCCACACGCGTACTGGTCTGGTACTCATTAATCTCCACCCGAAGATTGGGCATTGACTGCTGAACGTAAAAGGTTAAAAATACTGTTGAACGCAACAGAAAAGAGAAAATCCTAGCAGACTGCATAACATTGTAAACGAGATGAATTTTATTTTTTTTTTATTCGAATTTTAGACGCATCGCTATTTTTACTAGTTTCGTCACCCCGACACAAAACTTAACAGGTTCACCTTGAGGTAGCCTTCCCTCCCGAACATCGGAATCAACCTGCCGTCATCAATCAGTAAGAAAATCAAATCAATCGAATTGCATTGATAGCAAATGAGTCATGCTCATGCATCAAGATAACAGCAAAAACGGGGCATTCTTCCAAACCCAACCCATTCATACTGCTGATACAAAGAAATTGCGACATTCCACAAGAAGCAAATACAATATACAAACACGAAGAGATCACGCCGGGCGACACACAAACACCTTACGTCACTGCCAAAAGAAAAGCATAGAAAATCTGAATAGTAAAATATTTTCGCATGCATAACAGCCGTTAACTATGCTTTCGTTGGCCCGTTGGTGTACCTAATGCAAAAAAAAAAATAAGAATCTCACTTACCATCCTGATGCAATTCCAATGCAAATCTGGGAGTAAGCCGACCGGGAACTGATATCACCCAAGATACCTCCGAGAAATTTGGAAGCGCTGTCAGACATTTTCTTGATTTCTTTATTGTTCTTGAACTCTTTTTTCGATTTGGTCCAATCACTCATACCTGAGCAGCGGCGGGAAATTGAAAGAAAACATGGATTAGAATGAGTTTTTCCAAGGAAAAACAATTAAATCACGTTTATAAATTTAGGAGAAGCGAGAATAGTTGGACTGGGAATTTTTTTTTGAACCGAACGATTTTTTGTTCACATGACTAGTGGAAAATGATTTTTTCTTTAATTTACTTACTATTTCTTCGTTTTACAGGCTATATTGATGGAGCCTTTAGTTTCCAGTTGTTTTGTGATGTGGAGTAGATTTTAGATAATTTTTGAGGAAAGTAAAGCCAATTGCGTAGCGACTAGCGAGTTCGGTTCGATTGTAAGAAAATAAATTGATTGCAGCAGCTGTGACAGTTGATTAGTTGAGGATTAATTTGTTTCTATCAGCGACGGCCATTTATTTCATGCGGTATATGTCATGGATAATTGTACATCATGGTACAGTAAGAGTGGAAACTGTTGAGTGTGGTGAACATGGAAATGTTTTTGTGTTGTATAGCGTAGTACGCAGATCGAGCTAAAATTTAGTTCACATTTTTCTCTCCAAACAAGCGTAGTACGCAGATCGAGCTAAAATTTAGTTCACATTCTTCTCTCCAAACACGAGCTAAAGACTCCAGCTAAATTTTGACAGAAGAGAGTTGTGTAGAAAATGCCACTTAAAACAGCTGTTCTCTAACAACCGATGTCAAACCAAAAAAATAAGTGAATTTTACAAAAAATATGTATAATTTGGAAGAAGATATTGTTATCTGTGCAGCTCTCTCTAGAAAAAAAAATCTTCTCTCTATCCGAGTGTGGCCCTACCTACAAGAAAGAAAATCAAAAGGGCGCTTTGCAACTCGTCGGAATCCATTTTTCCACAAAATAAAAACAATTTGAGATGAAATCAACAGCTGTCTGTCAAAATACAGCTGTCTGTCAAAATTAAGCTCAAAATAAATGTGCCGAGCAATTTATCGGTCCGCTAAATTTTGACAGTTAAATAATGTACACTGCGAAACAAACGTTTGAAATTTTAGCTGGAGCTGCGTACCAATCAGCTAAAATGCTTTGCTAAATTTTAGCTTGGCTAAATTTTGGAGAGAATTTTGTATGGGAGCTAAATTTTAGCTCGAGCTGCGTACTATGCTACACGAGCTAAAGGCTCCAGCTAAATTTTGACAGAAGAGAGTTGTGTAGAAAATGCCACTTAAAACAGCTGTTCTCTAACAACCGATGTCAAACAAGAAAATAAGTGAATTTTACAAAAAATATGTATAATTTGGAAGAAGATATTGTTATCTGTGCAGCTGTGCAAATCGCTGCAATAGCTGTCTCTAGAAAAAAAATCTTCTCTCTATCCGAGTGTGTCCCCCTACCTACAAGAAAGAAAATCAAAAGGGCGCTTTGCAACTCGCCGGAATCCATTTTTCCACAAAATAAAAACAATTTGAGACGAAATCAACAGCTGTCTGTCAAAATACAGCTGTCTGTCAAAATTAAGCTCAAAATAAATGTGCCGAGCAATTTATCGGTCCGCTAAATTTTGACAGTTAAATAATGTACACTGCGAAACAAAAGTTTGAAATTTTAGCTGGAGCTGCGTACCAATCAGCTAAAATGCTTTGCTAAATTTTAGCTTGGCTAAATTTTGGAGAGAATTTTGTATGGGAGCTAAATTTTAGCTCGAGCTTCGTACTATGCTTATGTATAAAAAAGTAAAGTACTTAATATCTCCATTTTTATATGGAAACAGTTTAAGTTTCCATTTGGATGCAACCAGGGCCCTCATCATTTTCGACATCGATTTCGAACGCAATACTTCACGTAACACTCGTATTTGAATGTTATCGTTTGGGCTATTCAATATTAAGTTTTGTTATTTAAGAATAATAAAGTTGAGACTTGCATTCGTAAGAGTCGTAACAACGCAGTTTATAATTAAGTAGGAGTATTATACCAACTGCATTCGTACCAGATTTCTTAATTGGACACATAAGCGATTGACGATAGACGACACGATATTCGTATTTCGACGACACGAATTTCGTTCACTATTTCGATCACTATGTGCACTGTACACTTGTGGGACAGTTTAAAGATGTCGTTAGGCTCACATTAATGGTGAAATTGTCTAAGTGTAATTTCTCTTCTTAGTCGCCTATTATAATATGGGCGGTTGAGGGGCCCGTCCTGACAGTTTTCAAATGGAAAAAAATTGCTTTTTGAAAACTGCATTTGCAGTATCATTGAGCTTACACACCAGATCTGTAAGTGATAACGTTAGCGTTACAGCGGTACTTAAGCCTCTCGCATAAACGAATACACTGGGGCAGTATACTACAGCAAGTATCGCTATATTTATTTGATAATTAAATTACCATCAATATTTTGTAGGGAATTTCTGTTTTCTTGTTATTTTTGTAGCTTAAATTTTTAAAAAAAATTTGTGTTAAAGCTTAGTACGCTGCTCGAGCTAAACTAAATTTTATCTGGTCTCCAACTTTTCTCTCCAAACATCAGCTAAAGCCGTAGCTAAATTTTGACATAGAGAGAGCTGTGGATAGATGTCACAAAAAACAGCTGTTCTTTGAAAATAAGTTTCTTCAACAATTCAATTCAATTGAACTAAAATTTAAATTTCAATAACAAGTATGGACATAAATGAAATTGAGGAAGAAAATAAAAGATTTCGTTAATTCAGCTGTGGGAGCTATTCCTTGGCAAACAAAAGCAGCATTCCTAGAATAAAATGCAATCTAAAAATATTTTATACGTATTTCTTTTTTATTTTTTCAAATGATTAGATTTGTTTTGTTTCCCGGAGAGCAATCACCGCATGTTGTTGAAACCTTAAACCGAGCTCTTCAACCGTGTCGTCGGGTATCTTTTGAAGAACTCGATCTAGGTTGGCCAGCAATGAGTAGTGTACCTACTAAGGGTAGTTGTGAGGGCCCGTTCGTAGCTTCCCTCCTCATTTGGATAAGGTCCGTTACCGTCTGCGTTAGAGAAGCCACATTTTCCGCAATACCGTCTTTTTTTGTGGTTTTGGTGTATTCGAAAACAAAAAAAAATACTTATAAGTAGGTAATTATAATACAATGTTTAGATAAAGTAAACATACATATGTGTAGCTGGAGCATGGAGTACTTGAAGTAGCATCTTCAAGTAAATTCTTATCAGCTGAAACGTTAGTAAATGTTCTGGAAACAGATGGAAAAGAGAGATAAATGATACATATCTATATTGCATAGTTAGATATACCTTCTTTTGCTAGATGCCGGCGTGAGGAATGATAGACACGCAGAGAATTCCCAATCAACTGTATCCTCAGAAAGATGTTCGTCATTATCTTCGGAGAATTCTTTTGCGCCACTCCCTGACTTCTCCATCTTTCTGGCTGTTTTGTGATAGCGATGGCTATCCCGTAAAGATTTCCATTTTGCTTTGCAGTCATCAACTATAAAAAAATAAATTTGAGTTATGTGCTTTTTGAGAAGTAAACGGAACTTACCTGATTTTCCTATTGCTTCAGATATAGCTCTCCA
The DNA here is from genome assembly GCA_949715645.1 of Portevinia maculata. NCBI lineage: Eukaryota > Metazoa > Arthropoda > Insecta > Diptera > Syrphidae > Portevinia > Portevinia maculata. The sequence goes on along the minus strand of OX454525.1, from coordinate 62,796,634 downwards.
ATCAGCAATAAGTTGCTGTGGTACCTATCTGCCAGGCACCATATTGATGGATGTTGCTCCACCAGCATCACCATTTTTTTTTCTCTTCCAATTCGATAAATGACTCCAGCTGCAGATACTCCTCGTCCATATATTCGTAATCGTACATTTTTTTAACACAATTTGAACACAACAAACAACAGCCCTTCAAGCAAGAGACTCCGTTTTACGTCCGCAAACGGAGTCAATGACATATGGGCTACTACCGCATACGGGTCCGAAAAACGACGTTTTTCGGATCCAATTAGTATGGAAATTGTAATAGCCGCGGACTCACATGTGTATGTATTGTGACAGATTGAGCTCGCTGTGCTCAGCAAAAAACGAATCCAAAACTGATCCAAAAAAAAGATACAAATCGAGGCTAGATAAGAAGAGAATCGAGAATCGAGAATCGAGTATCGTTAAAATAAAAATCAGAAATGTTTGTTCACGTTTATTTTATTTCTAAGAACAATACATGTTTTTATTTGGTATACGTGCTATCATTTCTCCAACAAATTCTCCTGCAAAAGAAAAGAAGCAAATAAATGTGTACGTTATCTATACCAATGGATGTTACTTACTTTCAGCATGAATTTGTGCCGGTTGCAAGAAAATCATAAAAATTCGTCACACGGTTGGTAGTTTCATCTTCATCGGTTGGCAATTTTGTTATTTCGATAAATCTAAATTCAAACAAAGTTTAATTAAGCAAATAATTGTGTGCAATAGTAAATTCAATTTTAGTTTACCTTCCCTTCAAGCAAAAACACTGACCCAACTTTTCCCGTCATTTTTGGATCCGTGATATATGAGGCGTTCCACGCACACATTTGTAAATAGACTGTAACTACATTGCCAATAAGAAGAAGAGCGAGAGTCGATAGTAGTTATTTGTAATGGCGATTCGTTCATCTGTCACTGACACTGTCTCTGGCTGCAGCTGCAGATATAATTTTCTTTGAAAGGTAAACTAAAATTGAATTTATTATTGCACACAATTATTTGCTTAATTAAACTTTGTTTGAATTTAGATTTATCGAAATAACAAAATTGCCAACCGATGAAGATGAAACTGCCAATGGTGTGACGAATTTTTATGATTTTCTTGCTGCCGGCACATGAATTTGTGCTGAAAGTAAGTAACATCCGTTGGTATAGATTTACAACATTTATTTAATACACATTTATTTGCTTCTTTTCTTTTGCAGGAGAATTTGTTGGATAAATGGTAGCAGGTATACCAAGTAAAAACATGTATTGCTCTTAGAAATAAAATAAACGTGAACAAACATTTTTGATTTTTATTTTAGCGATACTCGATTCTCGATTCCCTTCTTATCTAGCCTCGATTTGTATCTTTTTTTTGGATCAGTTTTGGATTCGTTTTTTGCTGAGCACAGCGAGCTCAATCTGTCACAATACATACACATGTGAGTCCGCGGCTATTACAATTTCCATACTAATTGGATCCGAAAAACGTCGTTTTTCGGACCCGTATGCGGAGCCGTATGCGGAGTAGTCCATATGTCATTGACTCCGTTTGCGGACGTAAAACGGAGTCTCTTGCTTGAAGGGACCCCTTCAAGCAAAATCGCTGACCCAACTTTTCCCGTCATTTTCGGATCCGCGATATATGAGGCGTTCCACGCACACATTTGTAAATTGACTGTAACTACATTGCCAATAAGAAGAAGAGCGAGAGTCGAGAGTAGTTATTTGTAATGGCGATTCGTTCATCTGTCACTGACACTGTCTCTGGCTGTAGCTGCAGATATAATTTTCTTTGAAATGTAAACTAAAATTGAATTTATTATTGCACACAATTATTTGCTTAATTAAACTTTGTTTGAATTTAGATATATCAAAACCAAAAAAAAATAGCAACCGATGAAGGCGAAACTACCAATTGTGGGCCGCATTTCGATGATTTAAATGCTACCGGCACAAATTCATGCTGAAAGTAAGTAACATACATATGTATAGATTAGATAACATGCACATTTATTTGATTCATTTATTTTGCAGGAGAAGGAGAAATGGTTGCAGGTATACAAAATGCAAAAATGTATTGTTTTTAAGAAATAAAATAAACATGAACAAACATTTCTGATTTTTATTTTAGCGATACTCGATTCTCGTTTCTCTTCTTATCTAGCCTCGATTTGTGCCTTTTTTTGGATCAGTTTTGGATTCGTTTTTTGCTGACCAAAGCGAACTCAATCTGTCACAATACATACACATGTGAGTCCGCGGCTATTACAATTTCCATACTAATTGGATCCGAAAAACGTCGTTTTTCGGACCAGTATGCGGAGCCGTATGCGGAGTAGTCCATATGTCATTGACTCCGTTTGCGGACGTAAAACGGAGTCTCTTGCTTGAAGGGACAGCACAGAGATCTGTCAAAATTTAGCTCGAAAAAATGTCCCGACCCATTAAATAGGCGCGCTAAATTTTGACAGATACATGAAGTACATTCTGAAACAAAAGTTTGATTATTTAGCTCGAGCAGCGTACCACTCAGCTAAATGGGTTCGCTAAAATTTAGCTGAGCTAAATTTTGGAGAGAATTTTGTATGGCAGCGAAAATTTAGCTCGAGCAGCGTACTAAGCTTAAGAAGTGGTTTTGTATTTTTAATGTGTAAACATTTTTGCTCTCGTTGATGTATAAATATATTTTTTTAAATTTTTTCTCGGTAGGGGCTAGTTGGAAATATCTAGCGTCACCATCATCGTCAGATTTCGTCAGATTTCGTCATCGTCAGATTTTCATTACCACGTGAGTTAATCGCTCGACAGATCACCGCAATTTGAAAACAACCGCATGTCGTTGTTTTTTTTTTATTAATTAAGTATGTTTAATTATCACCGCAATTAAACGACGTTTGGCGCGGTTAGTACGTAGATGGGTGACCGTTTGAGAACAACCGCGTGTCGTTGTTTTTTTTTTATTAATTATGTATGTTCAATTCTAGAGATTATTATGTCCTTACGAAACACCGGAAAGTTGTGTGGAAGTAGTTTGTTTTGAATAATTGAGGTTGTATAGCTTGTAGTTTGTTGTACATCAGTTGAAGGTAAGAGGAAAAATATCGATTTGTACTTCGGTAACCGATGGCCGATTTAAGAATGTTACTTAAAACGACAATCGATGCTATATTTTCCCGGTACATCGACATACTTGAGTCGACGATGTACGTCTCCTACTTCAGATTTCACAAACCAATTATTTGTTCGGTCAAACATTAAATAAATTTTGTCGTTGACATTAAATATATATCATGGTTTTATTTCAATACAATACCCAAATCTCTTGTTTATCAAAACCACAACCTCTGCGATATTTCCACATGCAACACTGACGAGCCTACATGTTTACACATCAACTATACCGTAAGTGCAGCGTGGCTCACACCTTTTTTTTTGTAATTTAATTTATGTAAATGGTTTTTTTTTTGTCTATTTGTTTATTTCGTTTGTGTCGATCTATTTTGTGTAAAGTATTGATTTTTTGGTTCATAAGGTGTGTCCACATCAAAGAAACATTTTTAAAACATTTCAGAAACATTTCAGAAATGTTTAAACAGATTTCAGAATTAAAGAAACATTTCTGAAATGTTTCCGAAACATTTAAGAAATGATTATTTTGGTCTGGACGATTCGCGAAACATTTCTGAAATGTTCATGAAATGTTTCTGTGTTTCCCATTTCAAACGGGAATTTGTTTCTCAAGAATTTACAGAGAAAGAGAACAAAATGGGAAACAAAGAAACATTTCAGAAGTGTTTCTCAAAGCGTCCACACATAAAAAACATTTAAGAAACATTTCTTAAATGTTTCTGAAATCTTTCTGAAATCTTTCTGAAATGTTTTTTAAACAAATGGAAAACATTTCAGAAACATTTTTTAAACAATTTTTCCTGAAATGTTTCTTTGGTGTGGACACACCTATATATGTACTTTCATGTTTATTTATTCTATTGCTTGCCTCTTTTTGCTGTGACATATACGGTGTTGCACTAGTTCGCTTTTGAAAATAAATAACAATTGATTTAAATGACCATTATGCAAACCATTCGTTCAGTCAACCTTGACAGCACGGATCTTTTTTTTTTATTTGAAAGATAATCTGGTCAATTGCCTTTGCCTGTAGGCATTTATTTCCATGCACAATTGGCATGCAGTTTTTTTTCCTTAAAACTTTGAAATTGATCATAGAACCATTACTTCTTTGCAGCTACCTCACCATTTGTAACTTTTCTACAAAACTTCAAAAGCTCAGCGTTGTGGAATAGCCAGTTTTTGGTTATCAGCAAGGTATCGCAACTCTCAATTGAGTCACAATATCAGAATTTTGGGTTCACCACCACAAGCGCCAAAATTTGAGAAACTTCTCATGACAATTGATACTCTTGGATGTTTGTCAGATGTTCACATGGGTTGGGGGAGTGGTAAAAACCATTAGATTCGACTTGGGAATTCAACCGGGGACCTTTCGATTAGTAGTTCGACACACTACCCACTGCGCTACTGCGCCCGATAAACTCCCGAATTGTTTGATAATTTTTAATCCCTTCATTCGAATTTGCAAGTTGTTTAACCATGACTGACACTGACTTTGAACAACTTGTAGTAAAATTTTGTCAAATCAAAGTGAAATCAAAAGTTTTTTACACATAAAAAAACACAAGTGATAAGACGCCTAACGCCGATACCATTAACAAGAACAAGTGCGTCAATTGCGCAAAAGCAATTAAAATTAAGAAAAAATTAAGTTTTTTGCAAGTTTTGAGAAAAAATAGACGGAGATATCGCAAATTTGTGAACGAGATAGATAAGTAAAATCCCCTCTCTCATATAAAGCTCATCTGTGCCGCAAACGAAGTCAATACCCGTTTTTTTTTTTTGGAAAAGCTTTTTATAGTGAAATAGGATTTTACACATATGCAACATCGCACTTCGATTCACTTCCGATAAAAACAGAAGTTCAATCGTGCTTCGGATAAATTTTCAGCTTTTATTGAGTATTGAATAAACTTTGGGTTATCATTTCGTTCTTAGAAGTTGATACAATTTATACATTAATATAAATATCTCAATTGCTTCGTTCGTAGATTAGCGATGCAGGTTTTCATCACATAAATTGCAAAATGATTTTGGAGTTAAGTTGACAAGGAGTTGAAATGACTCTAAAAGAAATTGTATCGCTCCTTTTTTCACAACAGAAATCCACTATACAAATTAAATAAAACAAAACACGAATACCTACTACACGTAGCTATGAAAAATATATATAATATTTGTACACACATATGTAAATACGCAGTTACACCCAACCATTCAACTGACTTCAACTCAGGTGGACTCAATTAAGAAAACAGCAACCATGAATCGAATACAATATAAAAGATTACGCATTCCCGAGCTCCCCCATTTCGATTTTGCTGTCTATCGCAACTCGAATCATCTGTTAAATATCCTTCATCATAAGAGTCGTTCGCAGTATCGCGTAAACTAAGCAACAAAGCTTTCTTGTGAAGAAAAAGAGCTTCTTAGTTTTTAAATCGATTTATGAGTGGTTGGTAAACACAAGCCTAAATATGTGTTCATTTTTTAGTTCGAAGCATTCTCTGTGAGCTCTGAATGAAATGACCGAGGACTTAGAGTAAGAAACTGGGCCCTAATCACGTAACTTTGCGGACGATTGTCGTGCATGCGATTGCACTGAACGCTATCGTCAATAGTTTGATTCACGAAACACAATCGTTCTCGTGTCGTCCATCGCTCTCGTTTGGCTACAGTTTGAGAAATACTGAAAACAACATCTAATTGTGAGAAACGTCAGAAACGAAGAAAACTGACTGCTGATAAAAAATATTTATTAATATTCTATTCTTTAATATCCCTTGTTAGCGAACTAGTACGAATGTTTTCGGGGTGGCAAATTTGTTTCATGTCCGAAACTTTATTAAAGGCACCGGATACATATATTTGTTGAAATAGAGTTTCTTATTTATAATAAATTGCATTAATAACAATCTGCAGCATATAAAGAAAAGATCTAAAGCCGATTGCTTACTTTAAAAACCATGAAAGGGCTTTAATAGTGTACAAAATATGTAAGGCGATACCTCATTAGCTATCGCGCAAATGCTATCGTCTCGACGACAGTATTTTGACGTTTTGTGAGTTATGTGAAGTAAATATTGAATCGTCATAACGATATCATTCAGACGCTAGTGTTACGTGAAGCATTACTATCGAAGTCGATGTCGAAAACGAGATCGTCAGCCTTACGTGATGAGGGCCCTGTGCACGGCCAGAGACAGACTTAATGGAGCGAAAACAATTCAAATTGCTGCTGGGGGTTGTTTTTCTGGCTCAAAATTTAATACAATTTAATAATTTTAATAACTACAAACTATATGACAGGGAAGGTCGGGCGCAGTGGCTTAGTGGTAAGTGTGTCGGACTACTAATCGAAAGGTCCCCGGTTCAATTCCCGGCGGGGCCAAGTAACACAGATATCCAAGAGTATCAGTTGTCATGAGATGCTTTTTAAATTTGCAGTTCGGATTCGCCGTTACATTGAAGGTCCCTTCCAGTTAGCACAAGAAAGTGGTTGGCGAAGCTAGGTCTTAGGCACTATATGTGCCTAAGACCTTATCGTTGCAACCTAACCTCAAAATCTGAATTTCAGTGGTCTTTACTTGTAAATAGTTTTTCAACTGGAGTTCGCCGGCCTATCCCACCACAAATTGTGTCAAAGTTCGGGAATAATCGTTCGAGCTCTTTGAATTGTTAGATCTTCCACTCATATGAATGATCCCTTAGAATAGCGTCCAAAAAGGTCATTCTCTATAAATTTTGCAGTAATTTTTGACAAAATCAAATTTTATTTATAAAATAGTAAAACAGCAAGCTGTCTACAGTAATCACCTTTATACATCTATTCAAAAGTCTATTATGGTACAAACATATGAACACTTCAACTACGCCTTCGACTTTGACAGAAGCGAGTACTTCAGAGCTTGAAGTCATGTCAAACACATTAAAAATTGCAACTTCGAGAGCGAACCAACAAGTTTTTTAAACCAAAGAGAAAATTCTTTCAAAATGCAAACAAGACAGAAAACTGAAATCATCGACGCAAGGTTGGTGGGATTTGAACTTCAACTTCGAATTAAGGTTTAAAGGACTTCATACATGAGCGCGACTTGCGCGAACGAACGATTATACAAACTGCGGAGAACACTACTTGTAATACATTTTAAAACAGAAAATTACAAATATTACTATTCCAAGAGTGGGATATGTGACTAGTTTATCACGGTTTTATTACCCAATTATCAAATTCCAAATTTTTGCCGCGAACAGCAACATCCTTGTCGCGATTTGTCAAAGTTTAGTGATATTCCACAACATTTCACTGTGATCCACCTACCGCCGGCTTAAATCGTTCGAACTTAAGTAAGAGATTCGAATATCATTAGGGTTTGCGACCAACAACTTGTGACATGTGAATGAAGTGTCAAACTTTGACAATAATCGTTCGGATGCGGTTAATTGGTCGCTCTCATATGAATGGTCCTTTAGGTCTAACATTGAAGTCATAGTTGAGGTTAAGGTGCTAATGTGTTACATCCCATTTAAAAGCATTGGACATGCGGCGTGGTTGTCAAAATGGATATGGAAGTGGCTGTATTGATCTGTTTCTACCATTATGCTCAAAAATCATCACATTTTAATAAGTCTAATTAGACTCCACGTAAGTGGAACAAACAACAAATTTCCCCTAAAATAAATTCATCCGTAAATTACCCACCATCAAACTGACCAGTTTTATCATTGAACACATCCAGGATTAGCATTTCATCGCAGTGCAACCAACCGCCCAGCAATGAAAATAAAAAATTCACTCGAAATTCAATATGGCGGGACGTGTCATTTAAAATGTGAAAAGTTGTGTTGTTTATCTATCTGAATTATTCTTATGTAAATTAAACAAATTAAAGTATATTTTTCTAAATCCATTTACTCGTATACATTTACAATATTGATTAAAATTCGCCTTCCGAATCAAATTCACAAGTGCAATGGACGCTGATAGCGACGAAATAGGTTTAACCATCGAGGACCTTATGTTTCTGTCAGAATTAGACAGGTTTGACATTTCTTCTTACAACTCTATTCTCTTCACTTTTCATTTTCATTTGCATTCGCATTTACGCGCCGATTTTTCCACAGAAACTTAAAACATTAATAAAAATTCGCTTAATCAACAATCGTGAATGCAAATGGAAATCCGAATGAATTTCCTATGCCCAGTTGCTGCAGGCGGATCACCGTCCAAACTTTCAGTTGGAGTCTGGGCATACGAAAATCTTTTTTTATTCCCCATTTTTTTCATCAGTTTCTAAGCTAAGTTGACGTTTTTAGTATGCAGGTACTAGATAGAGATATGCACGCACGGCCAACTTGTCGTCTATGGGGTGGGTCTCGTTTGGTCCTACGACTGCGGCGGACGGGGTACGAGATTTCTTGTTGCCTAGCAAATTAGATTTCAAGTTGAGGATAACTCTTATCCAGCTTTGTAGCGAAGCAGTTAAAGGGTGACATTGCGACGCGCGTCGCTTTTTTTGTTACTTATAGATGGAGGAGTGGGGTTGTTGGAGCTGCGAGATGCCGAATGGCGAAAATTGTTTTGTGATTAGCAAAGTTGGAAGGGAAAACCCAGAAAATGAGATGCGGTTTTTATTTAGTTGTTAAACTTTTTTTTTTCTTGGTCATCTGTCATTTTTGGGTTGATAATTGCATGGGAGGGGGAGAGGTTGAGTTGTAGTGTCGTGGGATTACATTAAAGTTTGTTGACGAGGGGAAGTTGAAATATGATCGATCTGAATAAATTACCCTTCAATTAGCATATTAGGTATTATTAATGTTTAATAATTGTTTTTATTGGTAACCACAAAAGTAGCTACTTCGGGGATTGAAATTGAATATGTGTACTTAGAAAGTGTGCAAGGATCTACATTTTGCACGATGTATCACTTATTGGTGGATTGCAGTGTCTCGTGTCCAGACTTGAAAGAAGTGTTTTTGTAAAGGTTGCTTCCGAAATAAAATTAGTGAACTTCAATATGTGAGTTTACACGTGACGATCTGCTGAAGTCAGAGGATGTGCCAGAAAAACTCGTTTGATCTCCTCAAGCCATAGAATACACTGCTAAAGGAGACCCTCTTATCAACCGACGCCTAACAAATGATATGTAGTGCATTGTTAATTACAAGTCCAACTCGGAGACATTCATTCATATCTCTCGTAATTCGAAACCACTAAAATAACAAACAAGCGCTCTGAAACATTCCAAACTACATGATAAGTATTGCACTCTATAACTGCATAATCTACAAACATAATAACATTAACAAGGCTTAATTCCTTTAAGATGGCCAGAGCGTGGCAGTAAAAAGAGACATTTCTATTTATAGTCTTTGAATTGAAGCTGCACGGAAATGGGAAAATAATTCACACACAATTCGTCATTAATTACCAAATTAATAAATTAAAATCATAATTATAATTCACTCACTCGGTATACAGCGAGCAAAAAAGTTATAAGAATTGGATGTGTTTGTGGTAATCCACTGATGATCCTACACCACCACATCTGGGTGAAACGCCAATTGGAAAAAAGGCAATTATGTTATCAAAACAAAGTAATAAAAATGGTTTAGTTTTCCCCAAAGTGCTTCTCCCAAATGATTCATATTATGTATTCCCCGCATAAGCATTTGCTATTTTTAAAGCTATAACATATTCGAACAAAAATAAAGACTGTCATGTTTTCTGAATGTCTATCTAGTCTAATAGCTTTTCTGTGCAATAATGGGCTAAGAATATCACTGCAGCGCTACCCAAATTACAGCGCTTGTCGGAGAAGGCAATCGGTGTCGTAAAAAGACGACCAAACAACAATCCATAACAGGAGCATGCACGGGTCACAAATCATATAACAGCATCATTTGATTGGCCTCAGTAAAAACTTGATCCCAAATTGTGAGAGGGTAGCCGATGCTTCGGCGGACCATTAGAAAGGCATATCAGCAAATTTCTCGTACTCCAACCACATAGTTGAAGAACAAACTCCTAAAAGAACCGTATGGCAATACGAGAAAGCCAATTGGGAAAAACTAAACGGTTTCTTTAAGAATTTTAACTGATCGCTGTGCTTCCTCGACAGCGACGTGGATGCTGCTGCTGATATGGTCACAAACATAATTCATCTGGACTCGAGCTGCAAAGAGGCTATCAGGTTAAAAGAGGTAAGCTTTCGACTATTCAAAGCCAAACCATCTGAGGAAAGCCGTAAAAAGTTTAAACGAGCCATAAATGACTGCAATGCCCACATTAATCGTGTTAAATTCTCCTATGACCAAAAGTTGAGGCAAAAAATACTACAAAGTTCCACTGGTAGTACAAACTGTTGGTCATTTGTTAAAAATATCAAGAATTCGGCCTCATCATCTATCCCGACACTCATTTACAATGACATTCCAGCTGTCAGCTCTATAGATAAGGTCAATATGCTTGCTGCTCACTTTGCAGTCAGCTCAACGCTCCCAGATTGTGCTTTGTCTCCCCCTGTACCCGAGCGCGTAGAATACTCCATGGGACCAATACACTTTCGTACAGTGGCTAGAGTACTTCGAGATCTTGACATAGACAAATCAGCTGGTCCAGATGGTATTTCCCCTATCGTTCTGAAGAGGTGTTCTTCTAATCTGACAAAACCACTGTCCTATTCTTCAGGACTCTTTTCGGGAAGTTGGAAAACAGTATTTGTCCAGCCTGTACCAAAAAAAGGCGAATCTTTTTCTCCCTCGTCCTACCGACCAATTGCACTTACGTGCCTTCGTTCTAAAGTCATGGAAACGCTGAAAAGCCGTCAGCTAATGAAATATCTTGAATCGCGAAAACTTCTTAATAACCGGCAGTATGGTTTTCGCAGCAACAGGTCCACTGGTGATTTGATGATATATCTAACCGAAAAGTGGAACCAATCTGTTCACCAAGGTGGTAAAAGTAAAATTATTGCGATTGATATTTTAAATGCATTTGTCAGAGTTTGGCATCAACCTCTCTTGTCGAAAATGCGTGTATTTGGAATCGATGGTACTCTTCTTCAATAAATTGGAAATTACCTTTCGGACCGTTCAATTCAAGTTGTTTTGAACGATTTCAAGTCTGCAACTCACCAAATGGTTCCCCTGGCTCCGTTCTGTCCCCGACTATCGGGTGTGGAACTGGAACGACAATCCATGTTAAGCTCATTAAATTCCGATCTTAATAGCAGAACTCAGTGGGGTACAATGAATAGAGTGCTTCAAAAACACAATGCTGTCTCCTGGTTTCCTTAAGCGTTGTAAGAAATATTTCACCCCTTCTGATCTGGCTGCAATTTATAACGCGTTTATTCGCCCGAAACTCGAGTACAACGCTCATATCTGGTCCGGTGCACAAATAACTTATTTGAAACTACTTGACAGGATCCAAAAACGCGCGATAAAACTCATTAACGACCGAGACATCGCGATATCGATTGACTCTCTTAGTCATCGTCGTAATGTCTCCTGCCTTTCGTTGTGTTATCGTAATTTCCACCATAAGTGTTCAAACGAAATAGCCAGTTGTATTACTCCCCTTAAACATTTCAACCGCAATGCCATGCAAGGAATGCTCATCAGTTCACCCGCAAGCCTGTGTTCGGACGTACAGTGAAGTTCAAAGAATCTTTCCTCAGCCGTACAACATGAAGGTGGAATACTCTTGCACGCATTTTTATTCCCTATTCTAAGGGTATATTAATTTTGACGCATAGTTTGTAACATACCTTAATATTGCCCGTAGACCCCTAAAAGTTACTATATTTATGATCAGCATCGATAGTAATGTCGATCTAGCCATGTCCGTCCGTCGGCAAAAATTAGGCCTTTAAACTGGACCTAGAGAGCTGAAATTTTAACCATATACTCTCTAGGGTCCCGAAATAATCAAGTTTACGAATTTTTGAAATCCGCCACAGACACGCCCACAAACTAAATAAAACAAAATTTTGGAAAAAATCGAATTTTGAGCTAGAAAGCTGAAATTTTTTATATATGATCTATGACTCCTAAAACTGCTCGGGATATCAAAATCCGCCCACTGACACGCCCAAAAATAAATAAAACAATTTTTTTGTAAATCCAAAGTTTGAGCTAGGGAGCTGAAATTTATAATATATACTCTCTATGGGCCCTTTATGCTCATGTGTAAATATTTTCAAAATCCGCCCACTGACACGCCCACAATTAATTTTTTTTTTTTTGAAAATTCAAAGTTTGAGCTAGGGAGCTGAAATTTATAATATATACTCTCTCGGGGCCCTATATGCTCATGTGTTAATTTTTTTTAAATTCGCCTACTGACACGTCCACAATTAAATAAAACAATTTTATTGAAACACCCAAGTTTGAGCTAAGGAGCGTTATTTTTGATAAAATCCTTTAATAACAAAATATGTAGAGCCTTCTTAACAATTCAACCATACTTAGACTTTTGTCACGCCCACTTATGAGGGATAGGAATAAGAATAGGGTATCCAACAGTTCGCCCAAGCGGACTGTAGCCCGTCCCTATGTTTTTTCCTTCACATTATAACCTACAAACATTCAAAGCCAACGTGCATCGGCATCTCTCATTTTCTTCTCACCCTAATTTCCTTACCGCCCGCGCTGTGTAGCTATTACATTATAAGGGTCCCAACAAATCCCTTTAGTGCGTGTTTATTATAAAAAAAAGTAAAATGGAAGGGTTATGGTCCCTTTTGTCCTAACTTCGCTGTTAAGAAAGAAGGGTCTGTCTCATTAGCTGTATTGAAAAACATCTCAAACTCCGCTGGAATTGTCAACGCCATGCCCGGCCTTATTGCTAACAGTAAACAATTAAAAATTCCTGCCCGCACCAGAATCAGTGGCAGTTGATACGCAAGCCAGAACAGTGTAGAATCAACGTTTGATAATCATCCACCTATACAACAAGAAATACTTTAAAAACTTCCTCGAAAACTGAAAATACAAAAGAAGAAAATTAATGGACAATTTAAAGCCACGTATCCAAAAACTTTAAACCTAACCACGTTGTTTAGCAGATGAAAGTCTCGCTGTTTGGATAATCGCTTTAAAGCAGTATTACAGTGGACCGATAAGGAAATTGGCCACTCAACTATTCGGACAACATTCTGGACCTTGCCAAGGAACATTCACTACATACAGCCCCAGCTACAATTTAGAAAGAACTTCCAAGTGCCCGTTATCATATCGCCCTTACATAGGATGATGTATTCCTGGTGGATAAATTCATCCCCTTTACACCGACGACTAAAGATGGGGTAGGTGGTGGTTTTTCTCAGACAAGCTCAATCTTTGTCTCTCAGACAGCAAACTGCCGTGAAATCCTTAGAATCTACCTATAAACTCTAATGAAGCGCTAAGTTGCCGATCATCTGTTAAGCAAATGGCGGAGCAGCACAACTTTCACCTCTGTTGCGTGCCGGAGCATTGGAGCATTCCTATCAACTGTCAGACTGATCAAACCATGCAGCTCATTTACTTGAATTCGAAAAAACAAATCTTAGGTGGAGAGAAGTATCATAATATATTAAGCGACCAAACAGATCTGGCCAACGCTGTGAAGCTCTCTCGAGTTTGATCTCTAACCGAATTTCATATAAGGTTCACAATGGGTGCCATTGTTAGACACAGTCTTATAAGCAATCATGTAACAAGGCTTGTCGATATTAAAATGATATTCTCAGAAGCTGAATGAAAGAGGAGAAGTTTGTTTTCCATATTCTCGGCACGTGAACTGCTCTATCTCAAAATAAGCTTTCTTTCTCAAAGAACTTAATAATTTCTCCAATATGAAATGACTTAAGAGGTTCTACTCTTTATAAGGAGCTCTAACTGCTTGAACGGCTATGGATATATTAATTGGTATCACAGGGAACTTATACATATTGGTCCGAGTGTGTCGGATTTTGCAAGTGGCAAGAGTACTTTGTGTTCCTGATATGTATACACAAATCCGTTTATGTAGATGATACTCTTTTGGGCTGGTTAAATGACGTTTCCATCTGTCACATAACTGGGCGCTGTTCTCGAGAATATGGAAAACACAATTTGTCTAGCTCGTCCGAAATTAATCCTATTCCTCCACCTACCGACCAATTGCCCTTCTTTCTTAGGTCATGAAAACGCTGAATAACCGTCAGCTGTGAAATAAATCGACTATCGACATCTTTCTTATGACCATCAGTACAGGTTTTTGCAACAAAAGCTACACTTGTGATTTGATGACATATCTAACTGAAAAGTTAAACCACTTCCTTTATCACGGCGTTGCAAAATTGTTCACCTGATAACTTTATGACAAAAGAGCATTTGACAGCGTTTGGCATTAGGCTCTGTTGTCATGCGTTCATTTGGAATAGATGATACTTTTCTTAATGGAGCAGAAATTACTTTTCGGACCCGTCAAATCAAGTTGATTTAGACGGCTTAAGTCTATTGTTGCCCAAGGCTCTGTTTTGCACCCGATTGTCTCATTTATATAAATGATATCCTGTCGTTTTCTTTTAATCCAATTCACTCCTTCACTGATGACAGTTTCCTTAGCCTCTTATATTTGTTTTTTTGTTCACACCCCCTCATCTTCGGGGTATGGAACTAAAATGTTTGACAAGCTAATTTAGCTCTTATCTTGACAGCATACCTAAGTGGAGTACAATCAATTTTTTTTGACACAAATGGAAAGGACCCACAGTTTTAAGCCGACTCCAAATTTAAAAAGGTTCTCATAACGGTTAATACTCTTGGATGTTTGTCAGATTTTCGCAAAAGGTGTGGCAGTGAAATAACGTTCGATGTTATTTGGGGGGGATTTGAATTGAGAATCTCTCCGTATTGCAATGCACTCATAGAGTGGGATTTGATGCTTCCTTAACACAACTGTCTTCTGTCATAAAAGCGAAACTCTAATAGTCTGCTATTATCCATGAATGCTTTGCGCATCGCTGAAATTAAATGACTTCATTCGTTGTATGTGTACTAATGACAACCTCCGTTGGAATGATTACAAATTCCTTATCGCCAAGATCGTTGCCAAGTGCCTAGGCGTAACTGCTAGGTTAAACGATGCAATTAATATTTTATTATTTATAAAGCATTTGCGTGGTCATTTCGATAGCACTCTAAGCAAATGTGAATTGTTTAAGAGAGTGCCTTGTGGCACTAATGGCAATAAATAATCATCAGACATACACATGTGAGTGGGTGTTACAATACGAGGAAACATATAAGCCGTGTATTAGATAAGCTAAAACACAGGTGCTACCAGCCTTCAACACCTAATTCATGGTGGCACAATTAAGTTTGTTGATGCACAACGGAATAATTCTAGCCATTGTTAAAAGATCAATTTCACAATCGATATTAAAAAATCAGCTGCCCCTTATATCCTTTAATAGAAATCAAATTCAGATGATCTAACCGTGGTATTAACGGGCACTGTATCATTGGAAACATATCTAACGGCTCCGTATTTCTATGAGTGACTTCTGCAAAAGCTGCACGGATGAAGGGAATAGAATTTGTTGATCATCTGTTTATCACTGCACAGCTTTTCAGAAACGCCACATATTCTGCATGGTAGGGCGAACTGATAAGGATATATTATTTTTTATCAGATTTAAAAAAGATTCATTAGCAGATCCTAATTGTTTTGTTAGCCTCATGTCCTTCCATGTACTTTATTCATGTACTATACAGCTCCTAAGTAACCGCTAGTGTTTTGTCACTAGAAAGACTACGTTTGCTGTTAACATTTGAGTTGTGATTTGGAGAATATTAAATCATCCATCCCTTTTGAGGCAGCGACATTTTTACGTTGTCGAAAATCGTAGAAAAATATGTCAGACAACTTAATGCTAGTATGGCTCTGCCCGTCTTTAAAAATGTTCTCATGACACCTTGCAAATCCTGTTTTATCAAAGATCTGCCGTAGTAAGATTTGTTGGTTAATAATCTAAAGAGCTACAATAAGTAGAACCAATAAGATTGATTACAAAAGAATATGGGTTTATGCACTAATAAGATAATCGTTTAGGCAACGTTGGAAAGAATATACCTATTTTGTTTTCATGTAAATGCAAAAAGTGATGAGGTTACTTTTATTATTATACATAATTTTATCGAATTATTCGTCAACCCATCCATCTTTAGGAGAATTTGCATATTCCTCAGTCATATTCCTCATTGGGTAGATACTTACGTCCATCAAAATCCTCCATCGCAGACAATTTGTTTAATTTAAGCCAAAATTCCTGTTCGAACGACTTGAAGGAACTTCTTTTCTCCCAAGAACGTTTGAAGGGCGGCAATAATAATCACTTGACCTACAGAGGAGACTAGAATATCCCGCACTAACAATTAAATTTCCAATCGGCGCGGCGGCTCATAGAAGAGTTATCAGATGTTAACCTATCATTGAATGGACCTAAATTAGTCTAAGTGTGTCGGCTTCTGCCGTAAGCCACCTAAACCTAACCTATCATTGTGCCCGATATCTGGCAACTCCCAAGTTACAATGGGTAAATTCGGAAACGCATCACTGCACGGTTGATGGTCAATCAGCCCTGCCGCACGGTCATTTTTGCAAACATTTTCAGCCGGACTTTTTAAAGAAGTGGGGCAGTGGAAAAACTATGTGTTACTAGGGTGATTTGAACCTAACCCGTGCAGCGACGGGCTAAGAATATCACTGCATCGCCCAAAAAAACAGCGCTTGTAAAAGACTGCTAAAGGGAGAAATCTAAGCGATTTTACTATTCTCGAAACTATCCCGGAAGTGTGCATGCAAATTCGAAGGTTGACACGACTGGAGATCACCGGTGTCGAAAAAGAAAGAAAAACAATATTCAATAATGGGAGCATGCACGTGTGAAAATCGAAAAAGATTCAGGCCTAAAAACTCCTCGATCACATAATGTGCAACAACACCAGCATTTGATTAACCTGATCCGAATTCGGGACATCTGCCAATATTCGTTGAAGTCAAAACGGCGAACCCCAGAAGCGGATGCGGATAGGGATGCAATAAAGTGGGAGGGTTATGATCCCTTTAATCCTGATCAGAGCCTCACCGTCATTAAAGAAGAAGAAGGCTGATTTGAACCTGGAATCCTCCGCCATTAGTCAAACGCACTATCGACTTATGTTTTCATTTCATAACGGTGTTGCAAAATAAAAAAAAAAAATAGCCAGAGAAACTCTACCTTCAACCAACGACCATACCACGTCGAGTTAATCTCGAGTTAATCATTTCTTGTCAGATCACCGTAATTAAACGACGTTGGGCGCGGTTAGAACGCAGATGGGTGACCGTTTGAGAACAACCGCGTGTCGTTGGCCAGTCCCATCTACAGAGTTGAGGTAGATAATACATACGTGGTATCACAATGGACCTAAATTGTTCTAAGTGTCTCGGCTTCTGCCGACAGCCACCTAAACCTAACCTAAACTAACTCTACCTTAGGCGTTGCACTCGTAGCTACATAATATTTGGTTGTTAACTGGTTACAGCTCTATTAAAGTGTCAAGGCGTAAATACCACTTGAATCTATGTTGTGCTAGCTGAATAATGACAGCAACAAATAACCAACAAAAATACTGCCGTCGCTGTTTTATGATCTTAACTTTGAAAATGAACCATACAATTGAACCAGTAGGGCTGTAACGATGTGGGTGCGTTATGTTCCATCTAAATCAGATTATAACCACGTCGTTAAATAAAAAGAAGAATATAAACGTTCGTATGGCATTACCTAATTGCCTTTATCTAGTAGAGACCCTTTTCGACAGTCCAAATGAATCGTTAAATATATTGTAAAAAAATGTTCTATCAAATGACGGTTTGCATTTTCGAAAATGTCATAAACATAACAATATTATTGTCATCTGCTATAGTCCTTGTAATATGCTTACAGATCTTTGTGGGCCTTCACTTGGCACTTCACCCGCCTAAGATCTATTAACTAAATTAACTCGAATGAAATGATCGTTTAATTCATTAAGATCATTAGTAATATTGACGGTCTTAGTGCTGGAATTTATTTGACATGACAATGTTTTGTAATCTCCCAAAGTTGTTTTGCAAAAACAATCTATCTATTTATTTCATCAATCAGTTTACACATAATTTCACAAATCGGTGACGTTAATTGGAAACCAATACTGTGTTGATGTTTTTTTTCGATTTTTTCCATTGTAACTGAAATCTTGTAAAAAGAATGTATAAGTTGTACGAACTAGAACTACAAAGCTGTGTGTCATGCTGCAATTAATAATTGTGTAATCTGAAACTATAACACCTCACTCCGAGAGAATAGGCAATGATCATTAGTGCCAACGTCTCAACACTCATACAGTCTAATCGAAATGAAAGCATTAGTTTGCTTTAGGTTTATTTATATACATTTTAAATTTTGTTTTAAAATAGGTCGAGTTGTTTCTGAATCGTTCAACAAAATGTTTCGCAAGTATATAACCAGAACATTTCATGTTTGACAAACTTTTGTTTGGATACTTTTTCTGAGTCCATCTTTCTTTATAATACACTCCACTTGTTTAAGGACAGGTGTTTTTTTTTTGAAAATGTTAAGGCCAAACTCGAACTTACAAGGAACAGAGGTAAAATTACCGCTTCATAGTGGAAAAGATTGAAAGAGGACATACATTTGTACATTACTACCTTAAGAACCCTGAAAACTATAGACAAAATCGCAAAGGACGTGTTAGCAAGGCACCACCATCACAATAACGGTGAGCAATACTTAGAAATGCTTACAATTCAAGGCTCTATCGGAAAACTCAATACTAAAAACTGGGGTTAAGTCCAGTAGAATGAATGCTTCCGCGTGATACAGAAAACCAAACATATTCAGCACAAAAAAAAAACGACGATGAAGCCACCGCTAAATTGAAACACGTAGGAATCAGCGACTTGACTGAAGACATCAGGTGGAGTCGGGAGTGGCGATTTGTCGTCTTTTCTGGTGAAAAAAGGTTTAATTTGGTCGGACCTGATGGATACAATTATTATTTCCATTATCTGAGGAATGAATGATGACGAACCTCGGATATAAGACACAGCAAGTAGGGCGGTATTATGACATGAAGAGCTTTAGCTTTTACGGCACAGTAAATCTAGATTTTCAAAGCTGAAATATGACCGCGAATACCTGACGAATACTGGAAAGAGCTTTTCCTCATTTTTCCGATTTGTTTGGTGGACAACAATGGACTTTTCAGCAGGATAATGTCTCTTTACCTGCCCCCAAGGACTACAAAAGTCTGGATTCTTTCCCAAAATGTAGACCTAGTGATATAGGCAGAATATTCCTGAACGGTGGGGATGGCTTTCCACTAAAGTCTATGAAGGAGGAAGCGCATATATAATTATACTTACTTACTTAACGGGCTCCCGACCCGTGAAGAGTCTCTGCCTGAGACACAGCAGCCTTCCATCCTCTACGATCCCGGGCGCGCTGCTTCCAGTTGTCCAGACCAAGCGCTCTGGCATCCGCGATGGCTTGGTCTTTGAAACGGAGGTTCCGTCTTTCTTGCCGTCTCGAACCTGGAAGCTGGGACTCGAAGATCCTCTTAGCTGGAGCATTATTGTACATTCGCTCGATGTGGCCGAGCCAATGTAGTCGACGTATTTTGGCTTTTTGGACTACATCCACATCTTGGTACAGCTCATAAAGTTCGCGATTCTATCTTCTCCTCCATTCGCCCCCCTCGCACATATATTATACGGTCGGGATAATAATTAAAGCCTTGAAACGAGCCTGGTCCGAAATCTCAATTATTTAGAGACGCTATGAATCTCTACATAGTAGGATACTTAAAAGAGATTGAACAATCCGGAGGCAGTACATATTAGGGCCCATTCATAAATGCAATATTGCGCAAGATATGCTAAGCAGAGAATTCACAAATGCATAAATTTTCATCACTGCTAAGCAGAGAATTCATAAATGTGTTAGAGTTTTATTTATTGCGCAATTTTGAGCGCAATCGCGCAGATTTCAGAATCGTATTGCTTTTTAATTTCTTTTTGTTGTTGTCATTGCGCTGTAATTTAATTTTTAATTTTGTTAAAAATGGGTGAAAATACAACAGATAAGTAAGTTTAGTTTAGTTTTGAGAACAATCTATCAGATTATTTATTAAAATGACAGCGGTCGACGTAAATTCCATTTTTTCGCAGTTGTTTGTTCATAAACATCTAATATATGCTTTGCAAGCGCATGCTTTGCAGGAAACTTTCTCTTCAATTTGCGCAGTGTTTCCTGCTTTGCAGTACGTTTGCTTTGCAAACCTTGCATTTATGAATGGGCCCTTACTTATAACTGTTAAAGTCTAAAACAGGTAGATTTTGCATGAGTCCTTAAAAAATTGATGCAAAGAAAAACGAGGTACATTTTATGAACTTTTATGAACTAGAAAAAATTCATAAAATTAAAAATGTTCAACTTAACCGTCAATTTCTTTTTACAACATGATCACTGCATGTCGTTCTTCACTTCCGCAAAAATGTTTTCCCAGATTAGTGAATGGTTTTAAAAATATCTTAACATTTAAAAAAAAAAAAAAAACAGTCCTTTAACAAGTGATACTGACAGCCTTATTGCGAAGATCAATCGACAATTGATAATTGACTATTTTCAATGTGTGCTATTGTGAACGAACGATTCATTTGGTATTTTTGTCAATCGCATTTTTTTAATTGACTGCGATTGAAAAAATCCTTTAGAATCGTTCGTTCACAATAGCACACATTGATAATAGTCAATTATCAACTGTCGATTGATCTTCGTAATAAGGCTCTGAGTGTATCCATCTACTTTGAATTTGTTGTACGGTCTCATTGGACTGGAGCAGCTCTTTCAACCTTATAGTCCTCTAGTCTAGTAGCTTCATAGGACGTTAACCTTAAATACTATATACTATTTTAGGCCTTGAATGGGTCCGTCAAGTCTACTTGATTTTGCCGGTTACGGATTTAATAAACAAACAGTGTATTATGTATATATGTACATATTATGTCATCCTTTCAGGGTAATTTCATTATCACATACACCTCCTTTTTTTTATTTAATAAAAAAGAAGGAATAAATCCATAGCATTCAGATTCGGTAATGAATCATTGTACTACCGGGCAGAAATCCTCTTTATAATGGAAAGGTTGGAAAGAGAAGGTGCCATTTGTTTCCCTCCATTAATGGGTTCCGTATGTTGTGGGTTACCATGGGTATTGAACATGCACTGCAGGGATCACAAGCCAACACACTAATCTCTACCCCGTCGCCACCCACTAATAATCAAATCCAACTAATAGTGACCTGCATATTACCAAACCGTCATCACAGTGTATCCAAAATTAGGAAAAAACTTGAGATCCAACCTAACCCCAGGCAACATAACATGGCTAATTCACATTTAATAAACAAATCAATTGGTAGAATTTTAAAACTAAACCTCTCTTTATTATACATTTTCAGTCGCGAATACGGCTTCTTACGTCTGACCGAACCAGAACATGGTAGAAAACGAAAACTAGTTAACAAAGTGATAGGTGTCCTGCAGGATGTTCTTGTAATGGCACAATGCCAGCTAGAAGAACGTGATGACAAAGGAACTAAAAAAGATCAATCGGATGTCGATGATGATGACGATGAAGAGAGCGAAGACGAAGCTGTCGGTGGTACTGTCCAATTTGATGCTACCACAGCAACTTTGAGTGAAATGAAAATAGATGCTCCAGAGCAGTTACAGCAACAGTTGCTGCAGCCGCCCAAATCACGGCCACCTTCGCCACCGCCGCCGCCGCCATTTTTTCATCAACAAACCATTAAACTCGAAGTCGACGATACTATTGATTACACTGATTTACAGACACATAATTCGAAAACATCTCCGCATGGAGTTGGTATCCTAAAAAAACATATAAAACCAGATCCCGAAGATTTGGAAGTGGCTGCAATATCGAAAGCCGCTGAGGATGATGGTCAAGGAGGAGGCGGCGATGAAAAGGAGAAAAAGAAATTTATTCCAAAAGATTTCATAGGCGAAGAAATCGAGTTGAATCCCCTAACATATTGTAAGCTGGGCCACTTACATTTGCTGATGGAAGAGTATGATAAATGTAAGTCGATGGGCGGGTTTGTAAGAATTTTAAATGTCTAATTTGTGTTTTTGTTTGGTGGCTACAGCTCTATCGGCATACCAGAGATACTTTGCAATGTGTGAATCGGAATATTGGCAGAATCATGAATTTCTTTACGGACTCGGAATGGTTTACTTTCATTTTAACGTCTACAAAAAGTGAGTATTCGCTTTAAGTTGACTTTAGATATTTTTACATAAAGCTGGCTCTTGATCAGAAAGAACAACTCTCTGTTTCATGAAGTCACAAGTGCTCAGTGCATCTTTACTCTACTGGCGACATTGTTTATATGAATAGTTCATTGAAAGTCACTTGAGCGTATTATAGTATAGCCCATATGGCCTGAAGCGTAGCTATTTCAGACATTAGTGTGTGTGATGTTATATTTTTGGCACGAATAAAACGGAACTAGAATTTAACGCCGGATGCGAACGGCTTAATTGAGGAGTTTCTTCTGACAGGTTATTTGTTTTATAATATTGGGTATTAACAGCACATACAGGGTTAATGCATCAGTTATTTTTTGCTGATGATGGAGCCATCATAAGCGGGGATCAAACGTCGCTGCAACGAACACTTTTTTGGACGTTTTGGATGGAAATGGGATTGAAAACACAATACTTGTGCTGCCCATTCTCTGATCTATTCCGACCAGTGATGATACATGTAGGGAAAAATCCCTACATGTAGGGATTTTCGTTCTAAAAATGACACCGTAGGGAAAAAAGGACAGATTTGAATAACGTAGGGATTTTTATAAAAAAAAAAACAATTCAGTCGATTTTTACAAAAATCGTACCCACACAGACTTAATGCAATAATGTGTTATCATCTTAATGTTCGAAACTGAAATTCGGTGTCAATTAGTCTTTCTCTTTTTCGCCTGCGCTCGGTATACCTAACGCACGGTCGAGGCGATAAACAAAAAAATACAAAAAAAATTATTTTCTTTGAGCACCCTCGTTTGATTTATATTAAGCATTGCAAAGGTTTCTTGATATTTCATTTAACAATTTTTAATTTCCGACGAAACATTTTCATCTTATTTGTAAGTAAATTGCACCAGAATCAGATGACAAAGGCAGCAAACAACTACGCCGCGAACCCACCATAATAAAAAGTTTAAAGTTTTGTATAAACAATACATTTATGGTAAAAATAAAGCATTTTTATTACACAATTTTTGGTTAACCTTCGAGTAACTTACTTAAGAAAGAAAAATTATCGTAGGGAAAACCGTAGGGAAAATTTAGGACACCTGTAGGGAAAAGTAGGGAATTTTATAGGCTGATGTAGGGATTTTACCAAAAATCGTGTAACATCACTGACTCCGACTTATTTCAGACATTTATATAAATGAAAGAGTGATTCCCAATTGCGAAAAATTCAAATATCTTGGATTTTTAATTAATAGCGAAGCAAGCTGTGATGACGCAATTAAGCATCGCGTGAGCGTAGGGTGCATGAAGAGGCGGGAAAACTCGGTCATCTTTTGTTACATAAAATGTCCCCTAAGCTGAAGGCTCTACTCCGAAGTTGTGTGCCGGCGCTCACATACGATTCACAATGTTGGACAGCGTACAAAAAGTATGCGGACAAATATACGGCAGCTGAGATGAAGATGCTTCGCATGACAAAAGGAGTAACAAATATGTATGGCATAAGAAGATCCCAGATACATGGAAGCCTTCACGCTGAAGAACCTATCTCGAAAACAATGGACCTCGAACGGCTCAATTGGTGCTGTAATGTTGAAAAAAAGAGATCAGACGAACCCTGTCAAAAATGCAATATCAATCAACGTTTTCATAAAATCGCGAAAGAGAGGCAGGTCTAAAAACTCATGGATCACCAAATGAAGCAACACCAGCATATGATTGGCCTTAGTGACGAAGATATTCAAAATCCGGAGGCCTATCGTTATTTTTCAAGGTCGTACCAGCGAACCCCAAATTAGGCGGACCAGTAGGGATGCAGTTAAGTTGGGGCTATGATCCCTTTTAGTCCAGTTCACAACCTCGTCGTTAAAGAGAAAGAAGAAGCGTTTCCAAACGTCGAAGTGAAAGGGACTTACGATTTAAGGTCGATTCCGAAAGACAAGTTTGAGAAGCTTTCCATGAAAATTGATACTCTTCTATATTTTTGGTTGTTTGTTTGTTTATATTTTTGGTTGTTTGGCCAGTAACACGGCCCTGGCCCGATTTGAACCTAAAACCCTTCGTATAGTAAGTAGTCAAATACACTGGACCCCTCGCTCAGTAATCAAATGCACTAACCACTGAGCCACTGAGCCCAGACGTAATATATATGCATCTGTACTTCAGTAATAAAACATATCCTCGGGATGAACAAGTGGAAATACTGTTTAAAAATAACCCTATGCTATGCAGTCGTTGTATCATTCTTAAACTGCGAACAGTTAAGCCTCTTTTCGAGAAAACGACAACTCAGATGCAAAAGTTTAGCTTCAGTACTCAACCTAAGACTGTATTGCATTTTATTATATAAATAAGACAGATCCAGAACAATGTACTCATGATTATGAACATACTATTACTGTGTCTGGTGATTCCTCCTTATTTTCCGCAAATTCAAGAATCAGTTCACGTTTAATTTTGGTAATTTTTCGTCAGTTAAACTGGACCTCGAGAGCTGAAATTTTAACCATATACTCTCTAGGGTCCCGAAATAATCAAGTTTACGAATTTTTGAAATCCGCCCACAGACACGCCCACAAACTCAAAAAAACAAAACTTTGGAAAAAATCGAATTTTGAGCTAGAAAGCTGACATTTTTTATATATGATCTATGACTCCTAAAACTGCTCGGGATATAAAATTTTCAAAATCCGCCCACAAGAAAATAAAAGAATTTTATTGAAAACCCAAAATTTGAGCAAGGGAGCTGAAATTTATAATATATACTCTCTAGGGGGAGCTTTATGCTCATGTGTAAATACTCGTATTTTCAAAATCCGCCTACAATTTACAAAAAAAAACTTTTTTTTTGAAAATCCAAAGTTTGAGCTAGGGAGCTGAAATTTATAATATATACTCTCTAGGGGTCCTCTATGCTTTTTAAATCCGCTTACTGACACGCCCACAAATAAATAAAATAATTTTATTGAAAAAACCAAAGTTTGGGCTAGGGCACGTTTTTTTACAAAAGCTTCGTTTTTGTTTGATAAAATATTTTAAATGTTATATAACAGAATATGTACAGCGTTCTTAACAATTCAATGATACTTAGACTTTTGTCACGCCCACTTATGCGGGATAGGAATAAGAATAGGGTATCCAACAGTTCGCCCAAGCGGACTGTAGCCCGCCCCTATGTTTTAGTTTAGTTTGCGATTCTTTTTCTATATCTATAAGTTACTTACTTTTATATGTATCCATGTAAATTTAAAATTCTTTGGCTCACTTTCGAATGAGATTATTAACCAATATAACCATCCTTACCTGTGGTATCGCTTTCTGTTTGCAAATTTGTTGCATGTTTTCGGCCGGCTTAATTCATTCTAAATGACAAACGAATCTAAAGGGTTTCTTATACGATTTAACAACAACAATTTTCGAATACAGTCGATGTACAAGGAGTTCAACAGGATGATTAGAAGTGAATTCTTGTGTATTATTTTTAATCTTTTAGAGAGAATGTGTATCAGCGACAAAGCAATCCATTCAAAGAAGATTCTTTTTGTAGGGCATACTTTGTATTAGAATTGTAAATATTTTCATGCTTAACTGCGAGTTTGATCAGCAAGAGTTTTCTTTTTGTGTGTGTGGAGAACTGATATCATTGCTAGGGTCCATCGCGTTTACGTTGAAAGTTGCTTTTTGTTGACATATATTTACAGTGAAGTCTCTCATTGCGACTCCCTTAGACGGATAGGTCTTGGATGGTATCAAAACTTTTTGTTTTAATAAATTGTTTAATTGCGAATACGCTAGTAAATTGCGCGAAGAAAATATTGCATACAGTGGTAAAGCACTTTTCTACAATTGAAGTAACAACTACAGAAAATTTACCACAAACGGAAAGTACCGAAATAACACCAGAAGTATGCAAGAATTTGATGAAAAGCTTGATTTAAAGAGCTCGCAACTGGGCCGCGGCCTGAGTCGGCCAATTCATCGACGTTATATGTCATAGATAGAACGTTTAAAATTGTGTTTCATTAAAAAGCTATTAAGAACCAAACTAGCCTGGACGATAAAACGCTGTCTGTATATGACCACTTGGAATAGAGCGTAACCTTAGTTTAACACAAATATAAATTAATATTTCATTGGGTTTGTTGAGTTTTCATCTTATCGATTTTTGTCGGAATAATATTTCTAGCACAAAGAGGATCAATGAAAGAAGGAACAAGGTAGAGCCTACATAATAATATGAACATTATATGTACTAGTTTATGATTTCTTTGACGTTAAGTTTACACAATTGAGTGAGAAACTGCAGAATTCCATCCTCTGCGATCCGGCGACCCCTGCTCAGTTGTTCAGAACGCGCTTGCTTCCGCGATGACTTTGTCTTTCAAACGAGTTTCGGTCTTCCTTGCCTTATCGAAGATGGGTCCAAGATTCTCATGGCTGGCGCTTATTGTACATTAGCTAGGTAAAGTATTCCAAATATGCCCATGTTTAACAACAACATACGCCACCCATTAATGGAGAGAAACGAATAACACCTTGTTTTTTCCAACGTCTACACCAAAAAGAGGATTTCTGCCTGGTAGTACGAGGGAACGTTATCGCGTCTGAGTGCTCTGGGATTTGGATTTCCTTTATTAAAAAAAACTAAATCTGCTAAAGTGCAGCTAAATTGTTTTTTCCAAACATCTTTGTCATAGTTCAGCAATAATTGTTTGTAATAAAAGTCGAACTGGTTCTCTCTGTATGACGTCAAGCAAGTACATTAATATATTCGATGATAAATTAATGCCCCTATTGTGTAAGGCAGTTGAGTTGTCTCTTGGTTGTAATTCAAAATTTGGTATTGCCAAACACAACCTTAAGCGAAAAGTTGACTGTCAACGGACAACCAAGATGGCGGTGGTTGTCTGTGTGTATGCAACTGCTTTCACGATTACAACTGAAAAAGGTTGTCTTGCATAATACGAAAAAAATAGTTTGGTTGTGTGAAAGTTGAGTTGTATTGAAGAAAACTCGACTAAGTTGCATACAATAGGGGCATAAATGTTTAGCTCCAACCCAAAGTGGAACTAACATTTAATCCACCTTGCTTGTACTTTGGAAGTTAGCAGTTAGTTCCGAATAAAGTATATGATTTCTTTAAATAAGTAACACGCGTAAGAAATGTAGTCAAAAAATGTTATCAGAGTTTACAAAATACATACAGTGAAAGCTCCCTTAGGGTGAAGGTGACAACATTTTTGTCGTGCTAAGGAAGTGTTTCATGAAAGGGGGAACCAAATGAATATTTAAACAGAGTCGAACTCCGCTAAGTCGAGACTGCACGTACTCATTTCGTTAGCCAATTTTTCATTCCCTTCAGATTTTCTTCTTCTTCTTCCTACACGGCAAAATTATGATCAGGAGTAAATGAAACATAACCGTCTCACTTTAAGGCATTTCGATCTCAATGAATATTGGAAGGTCTCCTGGTTTCGGATCAGTTCATAACTGTTGTCAACCAAATGCTATCGGTGTTGCATTTGTGTGATCCAGTGGTTTTTACGACTTAAACACGTTTATGCTCTCATTATTGATTACTGTTTCATCTTCCTCTTTCTACTCCGGTGATCTCTAGTCTCGTCACCCCACGGATTTGCATGCATATTAAAGGAATGGTTAAATTCCCTACATGTGATTTCTTCCCTCAGTTGCCTTTTACGACAAGCGCTGTTTTTTGGGGGGCTCTGCAGTGATATTTTTAGCCCGTCTCGGCACGGTCTATTCGTTTCAATTTTCTATACGAAATGGAATTCCCTTAACTGGCCATACGAGATGTTAAATGCTTAATACAAACGAATTCAATGTTGCGAACGCATTCAGCATTACCGCTAAGAGACTTAAGTCGCTATTTGCTATTTATTGCCACTAACACATGGCAGTAGATAGAATATATTTAGAAGAAAGTGTGAAACCCAATTCTACTTCAATTCAATCTCTCAATTCGGTGAGAGCGAAGACCTGTCTTAAATTCCAATTCAGTTTCAATTCGATCTTTCGATTCGGTCACGTCAACGTATTATATATGCAGTGCTGTAATACAGAGTTGACCATCCTTTAACTCGTATGGGTGCAGCTATGTGTTGCGTCTGCAGCACCATTGTGGTAAGCCGGTAACTCGAACTAATTTTGATCTCAACTTAGAGGGGTTTTACATTAATACATACAAAACACGCACTTCCTGCAAATTTATTTGAATAGATATATAAAACAAAAAAACAATACAGAACAAAAAAAACGCTTTCAGTAAGTTCAAAATTTGGGCGCTAGGATTTAAAAAATAAAAAAGCATTTGACCGTTTGGAAAAGAAAAAAATTAAAAAAAAAACATATATATGGGAACCTTCATGAACCTGTTCTAAATTTGAGAGTTGTCTTTAATGTATAGCTAGTAAATAAAATAAAAAAAAAAATAATTAAAAAACTGATTTGAATCAAAGATTCCTTGAGATCCTGTTTGAAAAATAGAGCCAGAATGTACTGTACAGCACTAAGTGTGCGCGTAAGTTTTGTTCTGTTTTGTCTTTGCACTTGCATTTGTTGCGATACCTTTCAAACGCAAAGGCAACAATTCGTTCAGATGAGCGGAGTTTTTTTTTATGATTTTGACCGTCTTAAAGAATTAAATTAAATAATTTCTAACGGATGTACTTATCCGTGCAAGAGTACCTATGTTGTCGAGGCGTTAAAGACTCTAAATTAAATTCTTTGCCAATGTCAATAATGATCTCACAAATGACAGCCAAGCAAAATCGATAGGAAGTCTTGAAACACATAAGGGACTGTTTTATGAACCTGAGCTGCACAGAAAAGTACAGAAAGATCAGAAGTTTTTTTTTTTTATATAATGTACTCGCACTCAAGGGATTTTTTAATACCCTCATAATGTAAGAGCTACGCAGCGCGGGCGTTAAGAAAATTAGGGTTAGAAGTTAGAGATGCCGATTCACGTTGGTTTTAAATGTTTGTAGATTATAATGTGTAGGAAAATCGGATCGGGGAAGAGCATCCACATTCGTATTGTACGGCTTCAAGAAGTGTGCAGGATTTGGTGTTCTACATGTTATTTGTTCTACATGTTAAATTGAAACTGAGACCAAATTGCATCAGACCCCCCCCCCCCCCTCACTTAACTCCCGTTAAGTTAATCTAGCCGGAAGAGCTATTTCCAAACTGTATATTGCACCGCCTAATTTCAAGTGACACAACTGGATCAGTACCTGGATCCGAGATTCGGTCAACGCCACGTAGTGCTCCTGACGATGAATACTTTTAAGTCTGTGAAAAGATAGTGGATCTCGACTTGGAATTCATTGGTCTTTTCGAGGATTAACCTCAGTGGGGATTTAGTCTACTACGTACCGATTAGTGTGTTATGCCTCGATAATTCTTTCAAGACATGGGATCGCTTTTCTTGTAAATGGAGCATATGGAGCTGTTCAGCTGCATGCTTTCTTTTTAGAGAAAACGGCCTAGTTCTTCTGTACCTATGCCAACCTCGCCACTATTAAGTTTTTCATTGACTGGACGTGCGTTCTCTTTTTGTCATATAACTCTCTTTACATGATGCCCATTTAACAACTGCTGGAAATACTTCTTTAACTCATTACTATTCCTTGTGCTTCAGTTACTAGATTTCCGACGCTGTTTCGAAGAGCGTTATGACAGATAAACTCTCCATTATAGTACGTAATAACTGTCTCGTTTTCGCTTTATACCGCCTGCTATGATTTTTTTTTAATTCGCAGACATTTTGGCATTTTAGCTTCCGCCATTCCTGATATAAGTTCTGAACTCGAAAATTTAGTTCTTGTCACATTAAATCACGAAGCGTGTTCATATATAGAAAACAGAAATACTAGGATTCGATTTTCTTGGCCCTGGACATACGCTGGCCCGGTTCATATGTAATAGGGCCCATACACTACACATGCCTGCATGCGCATACAGTGCTTGCGCATGCAATCTGCCAGTGTATGGTGTGAACTGAGTGTTTGTGCAAGCTGCATGAGCAATATCAAAAAATTTTGATATTTTCTTGTTTGTGCATGCAAGCATGTGTGGTGTGTGTGCTACATTGTGCATGCAAGTACGATTGCACTGGTTGTACCCCAATGATGGTGTCGATATCATCAGCAGTGGTGTCGGAGCTTGACATGTTTCAAAGTTTTCTGTTCAGCGGTAAACACACGACTGAATATTGTGCAGTTTACATGCGTAGTGTATGGGGAAAGCGTGTTTGCGCATTATTGTGCTTGTGCATGCAGGCATGTGTAGTGTATGGGCCCTATAAGGAAAGACAGGTTTTCTTTATTCCTTCTTCTCCTTCTATTCCTTCTTCCGTTTGTTTCTCAAAAATTGTTCATTCAGCCATCTCAGGACGTGAGCTATTCCCATTTCTTTGTTTCACATATATTCACCGATAGGAAACTTTGACATAGGACTAGGCACCGCTTATTTGCGGGTCTTAGGGGACTAAGGAAGTCGACTATTTCATTGTGCCTCATCTATGAAACACGGCCAGGCAGGTAGATTTTAAGTGAGTGGAAAATAGAAGGGTTGATTCCACTGGCAATGCTCTTTCAGAAACTCATGATAGTTGTTTTTTCTAAAACCGGTTAGTTCTCTTTTATATCAGCAAGGATGCTAAGGAAATCAAATTTTCGTTGAACCACCACGTTCATGGGAATGACAGTCATGGAACTGACCGTGTATTCTGACTCCTTCCATGTAGTCATTTTTTGTTCGATATTGGGTTATGTGATCGCGATTAGTGGCTCTGTTTGAGAGTACAGTATGAACTCGATTTACGCAACCCTCGATTCATACAACTCCTCGATTTGCGCAACACTAAATTTGTAGCACGTCTTGACTCTATAAGTGCAACTTTTCAAAAATGCTACCTCGATTTGTGCAACTTCTTGTGTTTATTGATCTGTTTATACCCTATTCTAAGGGTATATTAATTTTGACGCATAGTTTGTAACATACCTTAATATTACCCGTAGACCCATAAAAGTTACTATATTTATGATCAGCATAAATAGTAATGTCGATCTAGCCATGTCCGTCCGTCCGTCTGTTGTCAAAAATTAGGCCTTCAAACTGGGCCTAGAGAGCTGAAATTTTAACCATATACTCTCTAGGGTCCCGAAATAATCAAGTTACGAATTTTTGAAATCCTCCCACAGACACGCCCACAAACTCAAACATTTTTTTCGAATAAATCGAATTTTGAGCTAGAAAGCTGACATTTTTTATATATGATCTATGACTCCTAAAACTGATCGGGAGATAAAATTTTCAAAATCCGCCCACTGACACGCCCACAATTAAATAAAACAATTTTTTTGAAAAACCAAAATTTGAGCTAGGGAACTGAAATTTATAATATATACTATCTATGGGCCCTTTATGCTCATGTGTAAATATTTTCAAAATCCGCCTACTGACACGCCCACAATTTAAAAAAAAAACATTGTTTTGAAAATCCAAAGTTTGAGCTAGGGAGCTGAAATTTATAATATATACTCTCTAGGTGCCCTTTATGCTCATGTGTTATTATTTTTTTAAGTCCGCCCACAATTAAATAAAATAATTTTATTGAAAAACCAAGCGTTTTTTTTTACAAAAGCTTAGTTTTAATTGTCATATAACAAAATATGTAGAGCGTTCTTAATAATTCAACCATACTTAGACTTTTGTCACGCCCACTTATGAGGGAATGGAATAAGAATAGGGTATCCAACAGTTCGCCCAAGCGGACTGTAGCCCGTCCCTATGTTTTCTATTTGTAGGCTCTCCTATTGATTCTGTATTCCTGCCGTTAATTTACAGCAGTGTCTGAACAAAATTCCTTGTAAAAATAATTCACAAACACATAAAATGCTTTTGTGTTATTTGAATGGGTTGCGATTTCATTAGTGCCTACGGAAAATTTGTACAGGATGGGTGTTACAAGAAATATTACAAAATTGTCTATTAAAAAAAACAAGGGATATTTTATCAGAATTAGAAAAGGGTTTTTCAGTAAAGACAATTTGTGAAAAATATAATGTTCACAAATCAACAATTAGCCGCATAAAAGGAAAGGGAACCGGTCTTAGACAACTTGTGGCTAGAGCTGAATCTGGACCAGGGAAATGGGTACCGTTGAAGGCTTCTGAATATCCACAGATGGAAAAGGCTTTATATGGATTTTTCAAAAGCAAGACCTAAACACAATCCACTTTCTAATGATATTTTAAAGTCAAAGGCAATTCAATTGCACAATAAAATAAAGGAAAGACCATCATTTAACCACAGAAATGGATGGCTCGCGAAATTTACCAGGGGTGATTGGGATGAGGAGGATGAGCTTCCATTATCTACACTATCTGCAAATATCTTAAGGAAAAGAGAATTTATTGCATCCATTTCTAGTCTGCTTGTTGAAATTTTTCCCAGCATTATTCTCTCCAATGAAGAAATCATTGATTGGTTTCACGAAAACGTTGAGTCATCTGGTAATTGTGACGATCCAGCAGAAATTGAGACCGCTGATTAAGGTGAAGGTGAAGCTGAGTCGGTCCCCACTTTATCAAAAGTTAAATCAGAAGATGCAGTTCGATCCCTAAACATATGTTTGCAATGGGCGGAAGAGAACAACATTAAAATAGAAGAGATTTTATTGCTACAAAAAATAAAAGAGGGCCAGTTTAAAAAAAAAAACAATAATTCGCAAAAAACTCAATATAAAATATCTAACTTCTTTAAGAAAAAAACCTAATATTCTGTATGTAACACATATTAATTTTTATCTAAATTACGAACATTTCGTTTTCGTATTTAATAAAAAATATGTTCAAAAATAATAGTTTGTTTTGTTTTCACTAAAGTTTTTTCATAACATTGTCGTTATCTATAAGAAAATAAGCTATTTCAACTACAATTTGTATAAAAACAATACAACCCAGTAAGTGCAACAACCTCGGTTATTGCAACTGCCCCAATTTCTATTAGTTGCCTAAATCGAGTTTGTACTGTACTAGAATATAAATCATACCAGCTGGGTGAGCAGGTGAGGTGAGATAAATTTTGAACGAATACAATGAAAATCGTTTGCAGAAAGACGTTCAGAAACAAAAGTTTTGAATATTTTTGCATTGTTGTTAAACAAGAAAAAGAAGAACATATAAAATTGTAAAATGAATTAAAATTATTGAAAAAAAGTTCTATCCGAACCATATAGTCGTAAATATAAATGTATCTTGAAATACATGACCAGCTATTCTTTTCTCTGTCTACTTCTTCATTTAACGACGAGGTTGGAGGAATCAAACAGTACCTAGTTTGCATATTGTAACGCTCTTAAAGAAGTTTCAAGAGCCGAAGAAGCCTTCACGTCAAGGAACCTATAAGAAAAATGCAGTGCGACTGGCCGTTGGTACCTACTAGCATGACAGTAGGACAAAGGAGAAATCCTACGAACCCCGTCAAAAAGGCAATAAAAATCAGCGTTCGTATATAATCGCGAACGAGAGTCTGTCCAAAAAACTCCTGGATCACACAAATGCAACAACACCAGCATTTGATTGGTCTCAGTGACGAATTGATTCAAAATCGGGACTATAGGCGGACCCGTAGGTATTCAGTGAAGTGATCCTTAAAAAAAGAGAAGACAAAATATAACACCTGCCTAATAATTTTAACTTTTTTTTTAACATGCAAAGGTTAATGTAATGATGGCTAATGGTTTATGAGTTGTCGTGTTTTTTTATTTTTCAAAATTTGGAAAAAAAACGCCCCAAAGAGGAATGGGAATTTAAATCCAAAAAAAGTGGGCGCTTACACATCTAGAGGAATACACCCTCCCAAGTTCCATGACTCGACGATCAGCAAATTGAGATGAACATTGCTGAACGATTCAGTTAAGGCAAACTCTTATACAGGGTGCTATGTACTTTCAAAGGAATTTTACGTATTCTGAGATAAAAGTATAATGTACTAAATAAACTGAGTTTTTTAAACGTACAAACAAAATGGAAAACTATTTTCGCACATCTTTGTCAGTTCAATGGTTTGATAGACAGGCTTAAGTCACAGAAACAAAAGTGTACACACATGATGTGGCCAAAGTGGTGGTGTGGTGTGTCAAGCTTAATTAACATCTACGTTAAGTTTTGCAACAGAATTGAGTCCCGCACGTAAGCATAACACCTTCACGAAAATTTTTGAATCAAAACTGTTGGAAGCGTTTTTTTTTTCTTCAAAAATCCTGGATGTGAATCCATTGATTATTCTCTTGTGAAAACAGTCTAAAACTATCAGTCTTATTTAAAAACATATTTTGTAGCCTGCTTAACTCAGTCCAGTACTGTACTACTTAAACTGTCTTTCGACGAAAAAAAAAAAGATTTTGAGTAATTAAGCAATGTTGCCTAAGACTTTCGTAACCTAAGCGCCAATTATTTCGTTAAGAGACTGTTTAAGGCTTGTGTAATAATTGCCAATGACAGAGTCTCGGTCTTTCTTGTAGTCTCGAACTTGGCTGGATTCGAAGATCCTTTTCGCTGGAGCATTATTGTCGATTCGCCCGATGTGACCGAACCAATATTATTCTTTCGAAAGAACGCAATATTAGCTCTCATTGCTTGCTTATCGTCCAGTACTCGTCTCCTTTAATCAGAACTGACAGTTTTGCCAAACCGAAGCAACAACAGCTTCCTATGATAATTCTTCGTCGGATCTCCACTAAAGTGTCAGTCGTCTACTTGATGTTTACTACGAGGTGGGTGGACTCCTTAGTACCTCGAAGTTGCTGCTATTAACAGTGAGGTTTTGTCCTAGTCGGTAGACAGATTTGTGATTCTTTGTTAAAAGCAAGTATGTACTGCGTTTTGTCCTCGTTAACTCAAGGCCAACAAATGTTGCCTGATCTTTGATCGACATGAAAGCCTCTAACACGGCACGCTAGTGTCGATAATGTCCGGGTATTTTCCATTAGTTAGACATATCTATAAAGATAGTGTCTTCCGTGTTGACACCTGCCCAGTGCACTATCTGCTCCAGAACAAGTTTGAATGAGTCAAATGATAGCGCATTCACTTGCCGGGATCCGGTGCAGGTTTGAAATAGTACGGAAGACCTGCTTCCATACTGCACATTGCACCGCGTGTTCTCCAGGGTCACGCGATTCGGCTAGATCAGTTTTGCCGGGGGATGAATGCTATTATATGCGGCTTTAAAGTCGATGGTAAGATGGTGTGTCTCGACTTGAAATTCATTGGTCTTTTCCAGGAATATTACCTATGAGTCGATAGTTCTTGCAAGAGATGGGATTGCCTTTCCTTTAGATGGTTCATATGGAGCTGATAGTACAGTCGTCAGGCATACTTTCTTCCACCCATACTTTGATGATTTGGTTCATGCGCCTTACCAAAACATCACCCCCGTATTGAAAGAGCTTCGCTGGTAAACCAACAGACTCTGGAGGCTTTGCTGATCTTTAGTTTTTTTACAGCTATGCTAGCCTCTCCAATACTACCCTATCATCCTCTCTACATGATGCCCAGTTAACAGCATTAGTGCTTAAACACATCTACTATTCCCTGTGCTTCGGTGACTCTCTGTTTTGAAGAGCCTGCGTTCTGGTTATAAAGCTAGCAACCACTATTTTTTGTCGGGGTGCGAAGCTTTCTACACTGGAGCGGTCAGACTCAATAGTGGTTCATTGTACTACCAGGAACACACACCACTTTTACTGTTTAAATTTACTCGTTTTCCTAAGAAAGACGAGTAGGCGCTTCAATGATAAGGGGCTTAGGTTTACAGCACTCACCACATCAGCACAAAATACCTGCCACCTGATACGAGCAAAAGCAGGACAATCACAGAGGAAATGTTCCGCAGTGTCATCGCTTTCTCCACAGGCTCCGCTAGCAAGTTTATTAGAGATCTCATTTCCTGTAACACCGTTATGACCCTAGACCCAGATAAGTCTAAGTGAATTCAGCCTTCCGATCGAATTCAAAGAGATCTTGCATTGACGAACTATTTTAAATGTGGTTAAAGGGTTGAGCATGGCCTTAAGCGTAGCCTGACTGTCTCTTCAGACGCAGATACTTCGCCCCCTCCACCTGTTCCTCACGGCATAGTCCATAGCCATTAGGATAGCATAAGTCTCCGTTTGCAAGAACGCATGTTTGCCTAACGAGAAGAAAAGTCTAACATTGTCGTTCTCCATGAAGCACCAGATCCTTGATCGGTTTTGGAGATATCCGTGAGAATTCGACAGCATTCCTTTGAAGGCTCAGAGACTAGCCAGAGCCAGTCCTGAACACGATGAAGGTCGACTTCGTAATTGCGCATCATTTAAAGTTCCGGTGTCATTGCATCGGACGGCATATCCATAAGAAGGAGTCGAAGGGCAACCGTCGCGCAAGTTCATCAAAATTCCAGTGAGAGTGAGATAGATTTGATTGTGCAACCCATGATGTAAACATCAAGGGGTGGGAGGTTCAATAATGCATCAGCCGAGACATACCTTTGGTTTTTGGCAAAAGCAGCAATAACGTATTTACGTGAAAGCTTATTCCAATAAACAACCGATGCATATGCTTGAAATGGACTTATCAAAGCCTTGTAAATCCATAGGAGACCAGTTACTTGGTCTTTAAAAAAAAAACCCCGAAGTTGTTTCCATCACGAGACTCTTCGATCTCTTTGAGCTGAGAGACTGCGTGTGCCCTCTTCTTTCTACGCAGGTTTTCTCCTCCCTTCTTCTGACTCGAAGCTCTTCCCTTGCTGCCCTAGTTTTGTGTTGCAATGAATCTGCTCCATATCAAGTTCGTAATGCGTGAACTTCAATGTTACTGTGACAAAACTCACACAGTCTCCGTATAACAAAATGTAGAGAAATCGTACGTTCTAGAATGGTTAGTGTATTTTTAATTATCGTGATACAAACCTCGCTTAGTAAACATATAGAGGAAAATTGGTTAATACAGTCGAACCCGCTTAAGAGAAACGACAAAAAAATCTCAATTTGAATTTCACTTAACCTGGTTTTTCACTTAAGCTAAACTCGGCTGAAAAAAAAGTTTCAGATAAGCGAATTTCGGGTAACCGAAGAAAAGTTTCTGTTAAACCGACTAAGAATAATATCCAAAGGAATAAACAATCAGTAAAATTGAGTAGTAAGAACAAGGTGTAAAAACAATTAAATCCATTTATTTATATACATATGAGAAAATAACACAGAAAAAAAGAATTGTCTTATGTAAGTAAATTATATTAACTTCTATGCAAAATCATACAAGTTTGCTTATTTACCCAAATTAAAAAAATGTTGCATCTACATATTTGTATGTTCATTAAACTTTGTTAAAAAAATCATCAATTTTCTTTTGCGACAATGACGAAAAATGATAGTTTGTCATTTTATGTTCGATTTCATCGACAAGTAGTTCGAGCTCGTTGCACCCATGAAAACATCGCTTCACAATACAAAGTGCATTGAACGTTTCATTTAGTGTCGGTTTTTGCATATGAAAATCACCATCCAATACTTCGACATCAGAGTCAAATTCAGTTTCTTGAGAAGAATTGTCCTTATCCGTCATATCTCCAAAACACGGAAGGTCTTTATCAATGTCGATCAGAAAATCAATTTCTTTTCTTAGCGCGTTCGAAAAAACACCTTCATCCTCCTCATTTTTTGAGAAATCTGATAAA
This sequence comes from Portevinia maculata, assembly GCA_949715645.1. NCBI lineage: Eukaryota > Metazoa > Arthropoda > Insecta > Diptera > Syrphidae > Portevinia > Portevinia maculata. The sequence goes on along the minus strand of OX454525.1, from coordinate 62,758,369 downwards.
GAGTCTCCATTATCTAAATTAAGAAGTTGTTTTTTCGTAACGTATCTTCTGTAATGCGCTTTTTTAAAGCATTGAATGATCCCTTGATCCATTGGTTGGATGAGAGAAGTCGTATTTGGTGGCAAAAACTTAATTTTGATGTTTTTCAAGATAATATTGCCATCAAGCTTGTGGCAAGATGCGTTGTCTACAAGAAGCAATACCTTTTTCTTTCTTTTTCGTTATGGTTGTCCATAGTAAACTTGCCATCCAAGCTTTGTTTTTGAAACATCTTGGATTACGCGACTTGCCTAATAAGTTTTCAATGAATAAACAGCAAACCACACAAGTTTCTTAGACAACATAACCTATACAATAAACCATTTTATCTGTTCCAGAAGAATTGGCAATGAAAAGTATGGTAAGGCGGTCCGTTTTTCGCAGCTGATGGTTTCTCCTTTCGGTTGACTAATGATCATGTTGGCAAAGCTTTTAACATCAAGCCAGACTCACCTCAGAATGTCTGGAAAAACATTATTCAACCAATCTTAAGCAGCCTGTGAATCGGCAGAATTTTTCTCTCCATTAAGTCTTTTGAAGTGAATATTTTCTCTCTTTTTCCAACGATCTAACCAGGTTGGCTCATAGTCGATGTTCAGTATGACAGAAAAAGATTTGGCTTTATCCATTAGCATTGGTCCAGTTACAAATGGCCAATGACTTGTCCACTTTTGTGTGAGCTCCAGTGCGTAAGTGCTTCATGGATAAATTTTGATTTTGCAGGGCTACATTACGGATGTTATCTTTTTGTTGGATAAAACTATTTAAAGTTGGTGCACTGCAATTAAATTTCACACAAATAGCTTTTCTTTACTCGCCTTCGTCAAACCAGTTTTAAAATTTAAGTTTTTCTTTAATGGATAAACTAACAATCTTTTTGTGGCCACAGCACTGAAATTTTTTAATAAATATGAATAAATAAATTAAATTTTTATTAATAAATTAATTTAATTTGTTTGCTTACCTTTTGCGCCGACATTAAATTGAATTTGTTGTGAAACTCCAAGAAAAGAACCAAAGGATTCAAGCAAATAATGAACAATGCAGAACTAAAACTGTCACTACATAAACTGTATACGTACATTTTGAATGGGAAATAAATCTCAAGGCGTTCTTACTACTTTCTTCGATTTGAAAAAAATCTGTTTTTCATTTAAGCGGAGTTCATTTCTATGAAAATTAAGTTTTTTTGAGATTAATTTTTTTCTTCAGATATCCGTGTTTTTCATTTAAGCGGGTTTCAGTAAAACGGATTAGTTTATGAAAAAATTCATTAGATTAAATTTTGGGGTTAGATAAGTTGTTTCAAATAAGCGGGTTTTTCAGTAAAACGGGCTTCAGGTAAGCGGGTTTGACTGTAATCACAATTTCAAAGAAGCTTCGTAAAGGTTGCGTAAATTCTTCCACAATATTTAACTCCGCAACTCCTTAGTGCCGTTACACATTTATGGGAATGAAAGTCGTGTCCAGCGAGACAGATACATTATCAGTGAGTAGAAATGAGAGGAAGTGGATTTATGGTGGACTTTCAGTGCAATGATCCGAAAGTCCACCGAAAATCCACTTCCAGAAAAAATTCTCCATGTAAGCCTGATTGAACTTAACTACGGTTTTTTTCTCGTAACCTTAGGAGGTGTGATATGGAAATCAAATTTCTGTGTATCCAAGATGTTCATGGAAAAGACATTCACGCCATTTATGTGTGACCAGGCGCTTAGAGATATTTTAAGCAAACAAGACTCAGAAAGTTTAAAGTCTAACATCAAATTTTGAACTGTATTTTTTTACATTTTTTATTGATTCATTCAAACCTGTACCTTTGCATGTCATTTGTGGTTTTTTATTTAAAATAAAGTCCTTAATTAAAAATATTACATACTTCCAAATATGTACATAGGTACTACTTATCTAAGCACCTACATCAAGTCGGCTTGCTGGCCGACTTATTCAGTAATTATTTGTACTAGAATCGAATTTATACAACAGATGACACATCCCTGGTTTGTTGCTTTTTGCGTTCAGTTTCAGCTTCCCTTCCGCGCAGCGCTACCATTTTCTCTCTTTTGCTTACCCCACCGACACCACATCCACTCTCTTTTGCTCACCTCAACACAAAGTCGAGCCTCCATGCATTCGAATACAATATTCGACAGATTGTGTTTCTGGGCTACGTATATGTAGATATGTATGGGTGCCTTTATTCAGCCAAAAGTCCAAAACACAATCCAAATTTCCAATTGGTATGTTTGCATTTGTGTTCGAGACAGTTATTTTTATTTGTTTTCTCTTAAGTCAGTTCAGTTTACAAAATTCGGCCACATAGAGTGGACGTGCCGCCCGGTTCAGGAGATAGATCTCCCACATAAAAATAAATCACTGCCTTTTTTTCTAAGGACCTTATTATAATATACAAATATATACCGTAGTTCATCATCTATACATCATAACTTAGTATATTATTATCTACCAGTTAAGATATTTAACCATAACGAAAATAAAATATTGTGCAAATAAATAACAAATTAATAATAAAACATTACAAAATATTATATCGAATATACATCGCGTCGTCCAGTAGTAGTCGTCTCGTAAAATACAGTAGTTGTGACGGTATTTTTTTTCGGAATAAATCAAAACAAACAAAAAAATCGTACTTTCATGTCTGCCAATAAATTGTGTTCAAATTGCAAAAAATAAAAAAATCAAGTAGAACTAACGAAACAAAAAAGTAAAAGAAAATCTTTTTATACATACATATATTGAACTAGATATACATACCTACTTGGAAACCGAAAAGAACTCTGAATTGCACTTTCTTGTGGTGGGCTTGCTAGTGAACACGTATGTACGTGCATTGTGCTTACCCCCCTTATGTGTCTGTATTGTATTTATTCTGTGAATAGAAACAGTCTGAAAAAAAAAACAAGGTTTCTCTCTAAGCAGCTTGGAAATGTTAGGAAAACTTTGAGAACTATTGTTTTTCCAACACTGTCATCACCTCACCATGTCGCCTCAATGGATTTTCCTTGAAAACATGTAGAAAAATAAATATAACATTTAAGAGAGAAATAATCCGTCTGGTTATTAGGAAGAGAGCAAAACAACTTCACAAGTGCACACAACTAAAACAAACTTTTGTTTAGTTCGTCTTCGTCCCCTCCTTCGCGTCCCCCTCCTTCAACTAAGTTTACTTGAGATCGTTTGTAGTTTCGTTTCTGTGTTTGCAAGTTTTTATATTTTTTTTACGGTGTTCTGTGCTTTGTGTTGTTGCCTCCTGTGCGGGGCGCTATCAAGGTGCATAATTTATCATCATCTGATGAAGTGTGTGTGTGTATGTGTGTTGTGTAGCGGGGTTTATGTAATATTGAATAAATAATGCAGTGAGCAGAGCGAGAAAGAGCTAAAGACAAAGAGCATATCAATATATGAGTATATATGCATGTGTTTACAAAAAAAGTGTAATTGATAAGAGGGAGACGGTGAAATAACGAGATACAGAGCCGAGCAATAATCAACAAGGATATCATTTTTATTGTTCTCATCAACTTTTTATTTACGTTTGGGTCATTTTGGTTTTGGTTGATTGAAGGTTTGTATTGTTTTTGTTTTGAAATTATTTATGGAAATTTGTATGTTTTTATGGTTAGGTGAAGGTGGTGTTTTTTAAAATTGCAATTTCCATATATGCAGTCAGATTGAAGGAAAAATATTTGATAAAGGTGTGGTAGGTAGGAACATTATTTCCAAAGCCTTCTGTTGAGCGGTCAATTCCGCATCTAGCATCATATTTCATCAGGTTAAAATCCCTACCTACAGCAAAGCGGTACAATATCTACCATTAGTATTCTCACGCAAAGGTAAACCTATACCTAGAGATTTGGTGATTCGATTCCTCAATCCAAACGGCTTGATAGGCTTCGACTAGACCTGTATTAAAAAGGATTACTGTACAGTCTTATTTGCGCATGTTCTTTGAATTCATTTTGAAACATAAAGACATATGTACGTATTAGAATAAGAGCAGATAAACTTGTACACGGATTAATGGTATGCCGTATGCATGTATGTATGTACTGATTTTCTCGTGTTTCGTTCTAAACTGTTTAAATTCTATTCTTTCCAGCCATTTGTTTGTGCGAAGTTATAGGTATTGTTTGCACGAAGGGAAGGGATCAATTTTTTGTGTCGATTTCAAACCGAAAATTTGAGAAACTCAACTCATTTGAAAGTTTCTAGTAGGGTTGCCAAATTTGTTTTTCTGCCCTACGGGCAAATATGATGTTTCAAACAAAAAATAGGATCATTAAGTTTTTTTTTTTTTTTTAACTTTTATTGTAGCTGAATTTATATAAATTTTTTTCGTATTTCTAGATTGCACAATTTACAGAGAAATGGTATTTTCTACCTTACTACTGGAAAACTTATAACATTTATACAATTGTATTATCACAGATACAAGATTGTTTTAGAAGGAAAAGCTAGATGAAAAAACCTTCATTTAATTTATAAATAAATTTTTCCTGAGGAGAGAGATCACAAATAAAGATGTTGTTTACATATTCGATTTAATAAACGTCAATAAATAAATAAATAAGAAGATAAAAAAATAAATAAATCAATAAATAAATAAGAAGATAAATAAATAAATAAATAAATAAATGAATAAATAATTAAGTAAATAACAAAGATGATAAATAAATAAATAAGAATATAAATAAAAAAATAAATAAGTAAATTAACATAATCGACTAAATAAGTACTAAAGCAAATAAATAAATATCTACATAAGAAGATAAATAAATAAAAAAACAAAGAAGATAAATAAATAAATAAATATCTAACAAAGAAGATAAATAAATAATTAAACAGTAAATTAACAATTAACAAATAAGATCTATGAACATCAAAATAATATATATATCACAGTAATGTATATAAATTAGATACAACACCTTAAGTTGTTAAATTTAAAATTAAGTTATTATTCGAGCAACCACACAAAACTTTGTATCGATCATATAATTTTGCGATTCGAATTTAAACTTTTTCAATCTTAGCCTCTTCATGGAGATCCTCGGTAGAATAGTGCCAGGGAAGATTAAGAATAATTTTTAAAATTTTATTTTGCATAATTTGCAGCCTGCGAATATGACTCTTAGCACAAGTTCCCCAGATGGGCGAACCATATAGCATTATGCTTTGGAATATTACTTTGAAAATTAGCAATTTGTTTTCAACACTCAATTTGGACTTACGATTTATAAAAGGATATAGGATTTTTGTCGCCATGTTAAGTTTATTAAGTGTTTCTTGAATATGCAGACTAAAGGTCAAAGTTTTGTCCAGGTGTACCCCAAGATACTTGGCACTCGATTTCCATTCAGTTTGAACCCCGTTCAACTGGAGTTTATTGCTTGGAAAGTAACAGGCTTTTCTTTTCCTAGTGAAAAAGAGAGCCTGAGTCTTAGAAGCATTCAATTTTATTTTCCAATCATCGCAATATGATTTGACTAAATTCAAAGCACATTGCAGATTGGTTTCAATTAAGGAACCAATTGAATCTGTTGAGTAGATGCAGGTATCATCCGCGAAAATTGCCGTTTTACAGTTATGGGGTTTCGGAAAATCATATGTGTATATAATATACAATAACGGTCCAAGAACGGATCCGTGGGGTACACCTGCAACGATTTCAAATACATCGGAATACCAATTATTTACAGAAACTTTGAAAGTGCGTTTTGTAAGGAACGAGGAAATCATTTTAACTATGTAAAGTGGGAAATTTAAAACAAGGAGTTTGTGAATGAGTCCTTCGTGCCACATCGAGTCAAAAGCTTTTTCAACATCAAGAAAGATCATCCCCGTACTTTTTCCTATAGTTAGATTATTTTTAATATCTTTTGTTATCCTGTCAACCTTGTGAACAGTACTATGATGTCTTCTAAAACCAAACTGTTCTTGTGGCAGGATATCAAACTGATCGACATGTTCCAATAGTTTGTTTTTTATTATTTTTTCTAAGCACTTACTTAAGGAGCTTAATAAACTAATTGGCCTGTAGCTAGAAGGCAGGCAACCATTTTTGCCCGGTTTAAAGATTGGGATGACTTTTGCCATTTTCCACGTATTTGGAAAGTATCCTATTTTGAAACACGCATTGAAAAGTATAGTTAGAAATTCGACACCTTTTTTAGGGAGGTTTCATTAAGTCTTCTTCAATATCTAGGTACCTACCTATAGATTTTCTGAGTTTAAAACTGCAAAATTAAATTATTTTCGGAAACATACACCCATGTTCTGCATTTCAATCGAAATCGAATTTAATTCACTTTTCAATTTCACTCAGAACGAAATTTGGTATTATGCATTTCAATTCTTTTAGATTTTTTCGAATTCACTTTCGAAGTGTCAAAATCCTAAACAAACACAATGTTTGCTTTTAAGTCAACATGGATGCAATTGTTTTAGCAATTTTCAATAAAAAAAATGCTGGATTCGCACTTGAACCATTCGTAATAACTCCGTACAGATTTGCTCCAATTCACAATATTCATTTTGATCGAAATGTAGAACACACAATTTCACTTTCACCTTGCAAATTCACAAAAAGTGGATTTGCAGAACATGGGCCATAGTATGTATCTACCATTTTGTACTTAGATTTTTCAAATCCGCCTACCTACCGAAACACACTCTTTAACAAAAAACCGTTTTATCGAAGAACTCGATTAAAATTTGTATGACAAATTGTTAAGGGTTAACACACTGCCGTATTTGTTTGAAAAATATTAAACGATTTTAGCATAAGGTAATCATTTATGGGAATGCAAAAATGGTCCCGGTGGGACAATTAAACTTTGACATAAATTACGGGACGTTTCGACCAAACCGAAACGTATGGCAATGATATTTGCTAGTCCAATGCAGTATTTTTAATTTATTCCCACTGCTGTCATCTATTTGCCACTAATCTTGCTTGTAGCTGTCAAAAATAAACTGGGCCGAGACAAGTCACTAAAAACTGTATTCCGAATGTGCTGCGACCCCTATTTATATGCAGTGACTCGAAAGTACTAAAATGTTGTCGAAGGTTCCTGTCTGGGGTTTTTCCATGGCATAAGGTTAAAAAATTTGGTGTTTTTCAATTTTGATAAGTATTGTTATTAGCGTTGATATTAAAATTGTTTATATTAATAAAATTCTAATAAATGGCGTTAAGTTCTGCTGTTCTTTAGGAATTCCTAGAGGAACAACAGGGCGATAGCGATTACCCAATAGCTAATAAGGTATCGTCTTGCATCGATTTGTACACATTTTTTCTTTTTTTCCTTAACGACGAGGTTATGATTTGAATTAAATGGATCATAACCCTCCGACTTCACTGCATCTGTAGTCCGCTTCTCCAGTTTAAATTCAAAAAATATACCAGACCCATGATTTCACTTCAACGCTTTGAACACAAAAATACTAAGCCGTTCGGGATACATTTTCTTTGAGAAGGTTTTTTTTATTGAAATTAAAACAATATTTCCGGATTTTTAAAGTGATCTATTGACATTTGGTCTTCTTCTTTTTAAGTGCTACAAAATATAATAAATACAATTTATTGTAAGTAACAAACTCCTTTTCTCCATTTTAAAGCTTCTGGTATTCCATATTGGAGGATGCCATATTGGACCACTTCTGCCCTGTTTCTAAATGCAAACGTCTACACCGGGGACTATAATCCAGACTTAGCGTCGGTATAGTGCAAGAACCATCGAATTGGAAGAATTGTTAAAGTCCTTAAATTTATTTGAACTAATATAAAAGAAAAGCACTATTGTGTAAAATCTTGGGTAAGATGTCACCTCAAATCGAAATAAGGTGTCACGAAAACGAGCAGTTGAGATAACTCCGCATTTAATAGCTTTAAAATTGTACATTTATTTTGTCAACGTCTGCGAAAAAAAGATTTAATTCAATAAATTACAAACTTGTTTCTAGTAATCGATGTAAAGTCGTACGACGACTACAAAACTAGTACAAAAACCCATTTTTGACATTTTTATACGACTTTGGAAAAACGACAAACATAATAGCGGTTTGGAAGAGTCTTGTATTTTGGAGTCGGCAACGATAACGTTATCTAGGAATCAGCGTTAAATTGTAGGTCCCTTCCATTCGTGTCAAAAATATAGCTACTCACAGACAAATGGTTTGAGAAGCTAGGTTCAAGGCGCTTTATGGCAGTGTTAACATAATATTTTTATTTTTTAAATACATACAAACTTTTCAAGTATTAAATATATGCAGTAACTTTCCTTGGTGTTAAAAAATGTCCTTAAAAATGTCAGTGGTCAGTGCCTTTTCGACTTTTAGGTAACTGAAATCATAAATTTTAATCGAATAAAGATATTAAAATTGTTTGTTCTGCTTAAAAGAAATTTCTGAGGCTATGAAATTAGCAAATTTGGGTGTTTTGAAACTTGCTGAAAGAAGACTTTCTTAGAGGAAAAAACAAAGTGTTTTGCTCTAAAAAAAATATATTAGATATATAAAAATAAAAACACCCATGCAATTGCGTGCATGATTTAAGTATTAATTGGTTTAAACCAAAGAAAACAGTGAAGGGAAAAACTTAACGAACCATTTTTGGGTGTATTTTTTTTTAAATAATCTTGACACATTTAATTTGGAACAGTGAAGGAAAAAGAAATGACCAAAAATATTTAAATAATAAGTTTTTCTTGAAAACTTTCGGCAACATTTGGGTAAAAAACTTCCATACATAACTTATTTCTAAAGAGTACCATGCTAAAAATGGAATTAGTGAATCTGATAAGGCTGAAAGCTCGCTGCAAAACCTTTATTTTATCCTTTGCATCTGTTCTTATATATATTTATATACTTAAGTTTAGGGTTTAAGTTATTTTCATAGCCTATCTATTCTAATACGGTGACGGTACCAAATTTTGCGTTCGCGTAAGGTAAGGCGTCCGTCCAAGGGAACAACAATATTTTTTTTTTTAAATAAATTGCCTTTTAATTTATCAAAACATAACAAACTCTTGCTTTATTTGAAATAATAAACAAAACAAAAAACTTCCGATGACATGTCTCTCTTTACGCCATACACTTGATCAGGTTCAACGTTTGGCCGCTATGAGAAAACCACGAAAAAAAATTTTTGGATAAAAGAAAGTTATTGACATCCTGCCCGAAAAAGCGGTAACAAAAAGTTTTTCGATGGACTACAAACCCGCCATACAAACATGCTCAAAGTGGTTTTTGTTCCGCCTAAATGTGTGCCAAATGCATTTTGTCTTTTCGTTTAACCGCCGTAGCTGTCATTTGAAACATTCTTCGTTGGGAACAGTAAAATGAAATTTCGTCGGGAAATGTTGAATTTCCGCTTAGTGACGTACTTTAAGGGTTGATATATTATATTAGTTTTATAATTTTTCAAAATCTGCCCGCTGAAATCGTTTTTTTATTGAAATGAAGGTTCAACTTCGTTTGAAATTAAAATGAACAAATAGTTATATAGGAGACGTATGAAACTATTAAAAGAGGTATTGACGTTTAGAAAACCAAACAATTTTTTTTTTTTGAAAATGGACAAGAGTTCGTCCAAGCTGAATTTAGGGTTTCTATATGTTTAAGAAAATGTTTGCTTTCATTTTTCTGTTGTTGCCATGGCATGCTCCATGAACTTGGCAGCGCTAACATTTTCTCAACAATTTAAAGCATTTATCATAGGGTCATTGTCATCGAACAAGATGTGTCGGAGAACTGCGGATAATTTTTGATCAGTTAAAACCAGTAGATTATTAAATATGGACTCGCACAACTTGTTGAAATAGTGAAAAAGTTATTTAAGTTTTTGGACTACACCGCCAGTTGGGCCTCATCTTTTTTCCCATTTTGTGGAAAAATTTATAGGAAATATTGGAACATAGCATAGACAAAACATATGGGATGAATGACTTTTTTTTTTTAATGGCAAGGTGTCGTCCGTTTGCAGAGTTTTGGAAAGGCCTGATAGTGTCGATTTGTAAGTGAAGTGAGAAGGAAGGCTTCAAAACTTTCATTACCGTCCGGACAACTTCAAACTTTCAGTGAACCCTTAAATCGATTACCAAACTGTCAATGTCAAAATATTCAGTAAAATCAACATTTTCGTCATATTGAACTACACAAAGGAACAACGTTTACAAGTAATTAAAATTTACTACCGAAATTGCGAGTCTATGGTCGCAACTTTAAGAGCGTTAACTTCAATTTTCGGCAGTAATTCTCGTCCCAGTAGACAAGCAATTCATTCATAGTCTGGTTAACAAATTTGAGTCAGAATATTCTCTGCCGTAGAGGCGTCCCGGCCAAATCAGTCGATTTCACGGCATTCTCAAGAATTGGGTCTCTCCCAGACCATTATGGCGAATTTTGCATAAGGATTGTAGCCTACACCCTTACAAGATTAAGCTGACTCAAGAACTAAAGCCAATTGATCATATGAAGCGACGTATCTTCTCGAATAGGTATCCGGACATGGTGGAATAAAATAAAGAATTTCATCGCAAAATCATCTTGAGCGGATGAAGCGCATTTTTGGTTAAACGGCTTCGTCAATAAGCAAAATATGCGTTACTGGGCAGGTGATAACCCTCATGTGCTTCATGAAACAGCACTTCATCCGCAAAAAGACACTGCGGTTTAAATGCCGATTTCGTCATTGGGCCGTTTTGACCGTCGTCGAAAATTGGGTTCAACGTTTCGACCGATACATACGTTCCCGTGGTGGACATGTAAACATTCTTAAATGTTTTGATAGCTATTCAAGTCAATAATTTTTTTTTGAGATATCTTAAGTAGTTGCATTTTATTTAAAAAAAAAAGTTGTCAAGTCTTTAACGAAAGACCCTTTACATAAATGTATGTAAGTTGTATCCTGCTTAAGCAGACACAAACACTTGTTAATCCTGTGTACTTCTAGAAAAAAAGCACACTCCTCTTTCATCATTGTTTTCTAGAAATCAATAAAATGACAATTAGTTGAGCGACCTAAAAAACTTTCTCCAATCGAAGTCTCTCGTAGGCACTTGTCCTACTTTAATATCTCGAAGGCACCTTTGCCTATTTAAAAAGTTTTTTTTAGGACTTGTTGAATTAGACAAGACTTATTACTAGTACAATTCCCTTGAGGTGTTAACCTTTCAGTACGGTTTTTGACGTCATGATATTGAAGCTGTCAGTGCGATTGTAGACCAACATTTCTTGTTAAATTAAGCTGTTTCCCACCGGAAATTGTTTTTTTTTCATAACTTCTTTATCCAAGTGCGCTTCAGTGGCAACGGTGACATTCAAATTCAATATCCGTGGTTTATTATAACTGATCATCTGTATTGATCTCCCGACGATAACAGTAAACACTTACACAGCTGAATTTCCAATTTGAAATCTTACCGGAGTTTCGGCCTTTAAACAATCAGAACATGGATTGAATTTGACTGCCAAACCTTTTTTATTTTATTTAATAATGGTTCAGTCTTAAGGAGCAATGAAAAAGCGCGGTACGCTCATTTCATGGAATAAAAAATGGTCTAATAATGTTTGGCTTTTTAAAATGATTTCAATTTTGGTATGGCAACATAAACACAGGAATAAAATGACAACCTATTGGCACCTACTGGAAAATAGGGACAACTAATTTATAGATCATGAAATGTAATCCTGATTAATAGCAAGATCATGTGTATTTGTCGTAAAGCATATAAATCAATGATAGGTGTAGATCATTGGCGAACATGTCTGATTCTACAAAATTTGCAATTGCCATCTTTCTTTTTACAATTTTCGCGCACTCAACCTTATGATGTAGTTTATAGTTATATAGTGCGGGCATTAAGGAATAGGGATACGGATTACAGAGGAGAAGGATTGTTTGTATTTCACTGTACGTCCGAAAACAGGCTTAAGTGAGAACTGATGCGCATTCATGGCACGGCGGCTTTGCGGTTGAAATGTTTTAATGATGGCAGCTTGCTATTTCGTTTTAGCACTTGTGGTGGAAATATCGATAAAACAGCGAGTGGCAGGAGACATTGCGACGATGGCTACGAGAGTCGAGCGATCGACTATAAGTTTTATCGCTCGTTTTTAGATCCTGGCTAGTAGCTCCAAATTGGTTATTGGTGCACCAGACCAGATACGAGCGTTGAACTCAAGTCTGGGCGAATAAATGCCTTATAAATTGTAGCCAGATCAGAAGGGGTGAAAATGTCTTGCATGGCTTGAGGAAGCCTTGACATTTCACAGAGTTCTTGGCGACATCGAATATGTGGTCATTCCAACGGAAGCTTTCATTAACACACATACTGGAAAGTTTTTCGACTTCAGCGATGCAAGTGCCATTCATGGATAATGACAGACTGTTAAGGTTTCGCTTTAACGACAGAAGACAACATTGTGTTTTGGGGAAGATGGGAAGCGTGAACCAAGAAACGAATATGAAAAGCTGAGGAGGGGCCTGTCATCTGCTAAAGAATAAATTGGACTAAAAGTTGCAAACCGGAGATCATTTATAAAAATGAGAAAGAGGGTCGGAGACAACACGGATCCTTGGCGAACACCAGCATTTATTTGGTAAGTTGCAGACTTGAAGCCGTTCAACAACTTGTTAGTTTCGAATTCATTGAAGAAAAGTATCATCGATTCCAAATACACGCATTTTCGACAAGAGAGCTTGATGTCAAACTGTTAAATGCCTTTCAAATATCAGGCGCAACAACCTTACTTTCACCACCTTTAAGCTCTAACTTGCTCAGCCAGACGGCGATGCCTACTCATTTATTTGGTCACGTACACAGGCTGGACGGAACTCCAAAAACTTGACAAAAACAATCCAAAACACATATTTATACATATACAAATGTATGTAGCAGCTGTTGAAATCTAGCAGCTATATTTCATTTTTGGGTTTGGCTAGTTCCGTATAAACTCTTGTGTACTCATAGATTCTCACCTTTGTGTAACGCACACATAACAATTACAAAGGAAACTAAATACTTCCATCTACCCATTTGCTTACATATTCAGTTCAATGAATGAACTGACATACAACACAAGCACATGACGTCAAGTCCCAAAGCCGACCATTTGGAAAAGTAGGCCACATGCAATTAAAGCTCTTTTTTGTCGACATTGCTGCTTCCTTTCTCTATCTGCACTTGTGATTCACTGTTCTTGAGTTGTTATTGCCGCTGCGTTCCATTTTCAAAGAGCTGTGCTGAAAAAAAAATTGAAAAGAAAATCATTAAAAACAAAAGCCGTTGCCGGTCGCCAAGTAGTAGTGGTAGTTTGCTGCATTCACATCGCACTCCGCTCGTTTATTTTGTTTATTTTCCTTGAGAGAATCGAGTGGGCGGAGGAGGTGTGATGTGATAAGCCGCGAGCTCGCTATCATAGTGATGGACAAACCTCACCCCATCGTGTATATAATATATGTATATATATAGTTGACCTAGTTTCCGGGGTTTCCATAATACTTATACTTGCTATTTTCGCAATGGAATTGTTGCATTGCACTATGTGAATGTGAATTTTATTGCCATGCTCAGGAAATGTAAATATTGATGTTATTAAGGCGACAAGTGTGGGTATTTCGACGGACTTAATCAACGACTTTGAAAAGTTTTTATGTTTTGATTACATTGGATGCGCTGGCAATAAAGTCAACACCGACGTTGGCGATCCTTATCGTCACACAAAGTGCATGTGATACCGAAACTAGGTTAGTGTTGTTGTTTATTAGTGTGTTGTTACAAAACTTTCCCGTGTTCAAACGGAAGTTTGTGGTTTTAGCAATCGTCACGCGCCAATTGCGATTGCGAGAAGTAGATTGATGAGGGAATGTTGAAAACTTAAAGGGGCACCACACGAAAATGTTGTAACAGAAAAGAATTTTGTACGAGTAGGGACATGCGTTTTGTTATGCAGATGCGTAAATAGCTTCATTTAGAGGCTCAATTTTGTTTCCTGTGCGTTTTTCTTGCCGCAAGTCTAAAGTGCAACTGGTTGAAATAAATGAATTCTTTTTAATTTGTCTTGCATCATTTCACGACATGTATTATGTAATCGAAATTAATGTCATGTCAATTTCATATCATTTTGACGCCGTCAGCAATCAGAACTTAAATGGCTACTATTTTTGTCGATGCTATCTTTCCAGGTGTGTGCCCCGCCTTAAGTAAACAATGGCGGCCACTTGTTGGGGAAATACGACTAATTTTTGGAACAAATATTAAAAGCTTATCAGTGATTATGAACACATGTGTACGTTCAAAAGTACCCACTCGATAAACTAGGTCATTTACAGTAGACTCTCGATAACGTGAACAATTAAAAACCTAGGGAGTTCACTTTTGCGGCAGAGTTTACGTTTGCGAAGGTCAAATTTTAATAAAAGAATATTGCAATCCCACTGTAGATTTTCATTTTAAAACGTCTTATGTTTAACAAATTAAAAATAATAAATATTACATTTCGTTCATTTATTTAATTTTGAACAAAAAGTTATTGCATAGGAACATATAAAATAAAAGGTTATGGCATAAAAAGTAACATTAAATATTGACTGAGCACAGGCATTACCGATACGAAAAATGGAAAACATCCGTGATTTATTTTTGCATCTTCTTCTCCAAAGGCATTCTCACTGCTTTTTTCCTAAGGCGCCTTAAGACACTAATGTCATTTTGGCTAAGCAGTTCACCTTCAGCTCCCTGGCCCCGAAAATGTGTTGTTTAAACACTTTAAAATATGTTCACTCTTTTTGTTACCCGCACAAATAGTAGACTTTGCAACGTCGTATTTTTTGCCAAACTTTTGAACAAAAAGTTATTGCATAGGAACATATAAAATAAAAGGTTATGGCATAAAAAGTAACATTAAATATTGACTGAGCACAGGCATTACCGATACGAAAAATGGAAAACATCCGTGATTTATTTTTGCATCTTCTTCTCCAAAGGCATTCTCACTGCTTTTTTCCTAAGGCGCCTTAAGACACTAATGTCATTTTGGCTAGGCAGTTCACCTTCAGCTCCCTGGCCCCGAAAATGTGTTGTTTAAACACTTTAAAATATGTTCACTCTTTTTGTTACCCGCACAAATAGTAGACTTTGCAACGTCGTATTTTTTGCCAAACTTGTTGCATTGGAGCCACTGCGGAATTGCTACATTATCGCGCATTTGTCCTTAAGTGACAACAACTTTGGTTTCTTTGAGGACATGTTTAAGCCAAGAACTATAAAACCAAAACTGTAACGCGTATAAAACTTATGATGACAAAAAACAAAGAAAATCGCGAAAATCGAGCAGATCAATCAAAAACAATTATTGCAAAGAACAACAAGAAACAAACTGACACGAACTCACGTGCAAAAAACCGGAAACTGTGCAAGACAAAGTACTGTAGGTACATACTAAGAATAAGGAATTTCAAGCTAAAATACACTTGCTCAAACAGTTTACTGTTAACCTGAAGCAAAAATTGTTGTGCACGTTTTAGAGTGTTCATGATTTGTTCACGTTTTAGAGATGTCAAGCAGAAGAAAAATCTGTTACGTTATCCGGTGTTCACACTAACCGGTGTTCACGCTAACGGGAGTCTACTGTACTTCTATTCTTTAAACACTTATACAAGGAAAAAGAGGTTTCGTGTTTGCATATTACTTTTCAAAACATATTTTTCTACATGACAATAGTTCAAATGAGGCCTATTATTGCCACACCACCTTACTTCTAACTTGACGGCGTCCCGATCATTGGGTAGTCTCTGCGGCCTTCCATTTTCCACGATTCCGGACACACCGGGATAGATAAGCTGCCTTAACTATCTAGAACAGTGATATTTTGTACAAAATGTACTACAGTGTTTGCTTGTATGCTGATATCATGAATATGCTTTAACTTTAAGCCTAACAAATGTTTTCAATGGCCGCGAAAGCCTCTTTCACTCTTTTACTGAGGCTAATCAAATGTTTGCTTCATTGCATTCGTGTCATCCAGGAGTTTTTATATCTCACTCTTACTTACCTTATTTCTAAGTCTGTCACGTCCCCATCAATCTAAAACATTTCGCTTCCAAAGAACGACTGTTTGCTTCACGTCTAAGGAAGACAAAAACCAAAATACCCACCCACAAAAAGAAGCCAAAGGAGGGCTTCCTACCTACCACAAAACAGAAAAATATGTCAAGCTGTATGAAATAATTAAATTTGATCTGATTCTCGCCAACTTTCCTGACAGCTACCAAGCAACCTGACACTTGGTGGACAAAGCAAAACGAATAAAATTACAAGTCATATCTCCTCTTTAAACTGTCACATGCTTACAACATTACATTTCACACTTGACAACAAATCACCATCACCGGGAGCCGTCGAAAGAGGAGTAGAACTGAAAAAGAAAACCTAATCCCAAGTGCACTTGGGAATGTCCACATCCACCACTTTGTCGGTGAAGAGCGTTCTCTCTTCGGATGGCTATAAATATCATTCGCCGCATGTGGACGTGCATGTGTCCACTCGAAGATCATCATCGTTGTAATGCCAACTGACCAGCTTGCCGCTGCTGGCTGTTTTGTCACTTTGCTATGGCCTCTCTCAGTTGTTCAAATTTTTCACAGATCCTAGACCTTCCTTGTTTGTTGTCTGTTTAATATTTCTTGGCTATTTGCAATTTTCTTAGAAAAAATCACAGCTGATATCCGTATCTTTAACCGGTGGTGCGGGTATCATTGTCCGATGTGCGTCCTCTGTTCTGGATTTGTGGATTCCCTTCTTTTCTCCATAAATCCATTACACTGCAATTTACACCGTTTATGTGCGTTTGCTTTTGCGTTCATCGCCGTCACTGACACCGCCACTTGAAAACGGGTTTATGTTAACTTCTGTTTACGTATCTCATGACACGCACATGCTTTCGATCGCCTCCTCTACACCGGTTTGTACGTCTAGCTATCATATTCAAATTGTTGTGTTGGTCTTCCTTGTAGTGGAGTTTTGTTTCGTTTCATTTCTTTTGTCTGATTTCTTGATTACTCATCCTCAAAGTTCAGTCAACTTTATTAGAGTTAATATATGCGTTGCGTATGCCTCGTCTTCGTTTCTTTATCATATTTGGTTCTTTGCCATGCCGGAAGGTTTTCTTATCGTTCTTACAGCCGTTCCCCTGCGAGTGTTTATTCTATAACAGCAATGGAAGCCCAGTCCCAAGTCCGTGAAGTAATGTGTCAAATCGCATTTCGTGTGAGAAGTCAATAAGATGCAGTTCAATGGAAAATTATTCCAATTCCCATACCTATGTCCATGTCCATACTCCAGGTGTTGTTAAAGAAGGAGGTGGAGTAATGCATTCTTCTTTGGCTTTGGCTGGTTATATGAGAATTAACAGGTATCAGGTGTTCTAATGCGCGCATAGAGAGTAGGCACCCATGGCCTAGAGGCTTTTACGGGTAAGATTATGATAAATAAAACGTTGACACGACATAAACATTAAAAGTCCGATTACAGGGCGGTTGAGTGCGTTTGAAAATAACGTTGCAACAAAACATGATTGATGATAAGCAGTGGTGATATGGCTTTTGTACGGTCAATTTGATTTAAATAAAAAATTGGTTTATTTACGGCGCTAGAGGCTCACATTGGATTTCAAAGAACTGTTGTTAATGAGCCCTTTTTGGTTTAACCGTTGCATTGACTAAATGAAAGGTTGAAATATTCTTGCTGTAAATTGCTATGCCAGTCAGTGCATTTTGATCTTATAGGAAAACATAGGGACGGGCTACAGTCCGCTTGGGCTACAGTCCGCTTGTTAAGAACGCTCTACATACATATTTTGTTATAACATTTAAAGGATTTAATCAGAAAAACGAAGTTTGTGTAAAAAAAAAACTCCCTAGCTCAAACTTGATAAATCAGTTTTTTTTTTGTTGAGTTTGTGGGCTGAAAAACACTTAACTTTAATCTGTCTGTAAATCTTCTTTTCTCTTGAAACTTTATTGTTTAATTAATTTTATAGATTAAAAGTTCTTTGTAAGCTCTGTACAGACATTGTTGAAATAAATAAATAAATAAATAACAAAAAATATATTTATAGAAATCAAATCTGTGTATAGGTAGGTACTCATTGGGGTATTAACCGGACACTGTATCATCGGAAACATTGCTTGACGGTTAGGCATCTTTAAAAATGACTTGCTGCACAGACTTGAAGAGCAAAAGAATCTATTAAATGCAAATCTTTTACTTTTTTTTTACTTTTAAATCAATTTTTTTTTATTGATTGTTAAATATCAACTTACATAGGTACTAGACAATCTAACTTAAAATTAAAAGGATACTTATTATTTATTATTTGTCCTTGTGCGTACGCGCTCTAACTTAAACTATATCTCAAATGCAAATGGTTTTGTTAGTGTAACCATGTCATACGTAAGCTACTTCTCACAATGGGCCTCTGGGTAAAACTAACGCACATACGAATACAGGCTTGCTAACTAAACCTACGTAGGTACCAGAGCGTTGTCTTACAAAGGCTCTTTACAATTATATTTGTGCCATCTAATCTATAATCAGCGACTCCCAGTTAAGTAGCATAATACTTTAAGGGGAGATTCCTGAAGTTCCACCGAACAAACAATTGTATGACATGTGTGTGGTGTGCTGGGGTGGGTGGGGGGGTGTCGATCATCACTTTATTTCAAGTTATAGCCGATGATCTCTAATTTGTAGGTGTAACCATTTTAAACAATATAACTTCTAAACTATTATAGGTAAATATTTTGAATATTCGGCCAAACTATTCGGCCAGATTATAAAGTTCTGATAAGTACGAACACAGTTGGGGCGAACATGGTTGATTGAACATAAGATCAATCTATACAAATTCCACTATTTTTGGGACACAAAAATAAAATCTTTTTCTTATCGCTCCTTTAGTTTATGTTCTTTTCCTTGTCTTTCACGAAAAATATCCTTCCAAAAAAAAAAGCACCAAGCTATCGATGTTCGATACCTCGCGCCGGTCGGTCGGACGTCAACTGTTAAAATGCGAGGATCGCTCACTCAGAGTACCTATGTACGTATGTGTTGGTTTAAATTTATTGAATATTACCAGGTTTTTTTCCTTTCTCTAACTATTAGGTACCTATAGTAACTCAATATTCGGTATTCGGCCGAATAGAAAATATAGGACGAATACCGAATAGTAACCGAATATTCGTTTAACACTAATTTATATCCTTGTAAAATTTCCTAAAAACTATGTTAAGCAACTGAATTACTCTTTTTTGTGGTCCTAAAGAGGTCCTTTTTGGAGCAGTTTTTATAATGTTTATAGCAATTGTTTGAAGTGCCTTCCTTCCATTTGAATACACTTTCGGGCGCGTTTAAGCATTTTGGATGGCAGATTAACGAGAAACGATGAAACGGCACTAATTTTTTCTTGGAGCTCGTCCATACTCAACATTTCGCATAAACTTTTTCTTTCATAGCATCCCAGAAGAAAAAAATCCATTGGTGTTAGGTCAGGAGATCTGGGCGGCCAAGGGTTGGGTCAAATCGACCAATCCATCGTCCTTCTCTGAACAAGATGAACATCTTCAAGGAGCCGGCAACCGTTCTACATACAAATTCCAGGTACTATAATGGGAATTAACTGTATGTAGCAGAACGTGTGGGCCCAAATCCAGCCCAAATATAATAATAATAAATAAAAAAAACAATAAGCAACACATTTTTTTTTTTGTTTACATGTTTATTTATTACATATTTCGTCTTACAAGTTTAATCTTATCTTAGACTACTTCTAATACTACGAGTAGTATAGAAATTCATATAAAAATTCGTTTCTTTTTTTTTTTGTGCAACTGACCCGGTCTCAACAAAGTGCTGATACGCATCAGAGAATAGCCTGCTGTATGGAGTTCTACGATTTTGGGAACTTTAAGTGTCTTGTTTTTAAACATTTTTTTCTGCTAAAAATGGCTTTTACTACAACTTCTGTTGATCGTACGTAAAAAAATTGCTTATCATAACTTTTAGGAAATTAAGGATTAAAATTTCATAAAAAAGAGACCGGCTACAGTCCGCTTGGGCGAACTGTTGGATATCCTTATTCCTATCCCTCATAAGTGGGCGTGACAAAAGTCTAAATCGGATAATTTTTCGTCTTTTAAGCGTTCGCGGATCATTTATCCGATTGAGTTGAAACTTTCTGCAGTTGTTTTTGGCATTTGCGAGAAAGCTTCTGACATAGTACCATATATATAGGCTTAACCATGCGAAGAAAAGGTTGAAATCCCTAAAACACTGTTCGATTCGAAAAAGTAAGCTTGACATATGCGCCTGCCAGGCAACCAGCACCTACAATTAGCGGAGTCACGAAGTTGCGTAAGCGGGCATAACCAATTGGAGAAAAGGGTGTGCAATCCCTTTAACCATCGAACCGATTGAGCTCAGGCAATCGTTGGTACAGGTCCGAGAGTGTTTCTGTGAAGTTTGGTCAAAATCGGTCCAGCAGTTTGCCATGCTGTTTTGTTTGTTACTAAAACATGTTGCCTATTTCTTTTTGGAAGTCGCAGCAACGCACGCCGGGTACCCGCTAGTATTTTATTGTATTTTTTTGGTTTAGATACTATTGTTTTTTGTTTTATTTTTTACGGCTGAAGCAGTCACCGCCGTCAGATGGATAAAAAGCGAATTTGCTGACATAAATAAATAAAACATGGAAATCTATGCATGTATCGACTGTATTTAGTTGATGGTAATGTCAAATGGATGAATTTGTTGACATTTTCTGACAGTTCATTGCGACTTTGGTATTTGGAAGCATTGTAGTTATATCTGAGTTGTCGATAGCAGAAATATTGTGGTATCGTATTGTTGTATTTAACATGCTTATTTGTTTCTATCCCTGTTAACGCGTGTAAAAGAACCCCTCCATGATAAATTTCCTAAAGGTCAACTAAGCATCTAGCATTTTTAGAAATAGGAATTCGGATGACTAACATTACACGACAATAGTATTTCATGCAATAAATGAAATACTATTGTCGTGTAATGTTAGTCATCCGAATTCCTATTTCTAAAAATGGATGAATGGAAAAATCTACAGATTTGCTTTCAATAAAACTAGACCAACCAATCTGGCATTTACACTAACAAAAACATTTCCTATTTCGTTGTTACCTATATATCAATTTCTATTTTAGGAAATATCACGTTTGTGTTGCATCTTCCCACTTAAAGTCAAATTTATTGTTTCCACTTGTCACGAACGAATTAAATCTAGGTAGGTAGGTACCTAGGTGAACGAAAGTTGAAACGATTCTATATCAGTTTTATTTCCCCATTAATACGTCAACAATTTCGATAATTGTGTTTTTGCTAGTTTTTGGATATAACGACAAATTCGTCAACTAACCAAATTTTCACTCGCTTAGTTGTAGGTGTACGTATTAGCTTTAAGAGTACCTATAGGTAGGTACTAAACAAGATTATGGATTTCAAATTACAAAAAAAGAAGGAATACTTTAAACACAATTATGGGCATATCTTATGTCTGGTGCTTGCTTGCCTCTGTGTGGGGTTATCGACCAAATATATATTCCCCCGTCACCTAATGGGTGTGTATAAGTGTATCCATCTACGCGTTTGCACATTGCCGCTGCCGCTGCCGGCACAATGATGACGATTCCCTGCTTTAGATGTCGTTCTCCCCGTTGTTCTTCCCAATATAGACCAGTGTCTGCCTATTGTGCGGTACTGAAACAATTTACCAACACGTACCCACGGTCTCCCTGTGGCTAGCTGTTCTCCCCCCATTCCAATCAATCAAACCAAAGACAAGTATGTAGTAGCAATTGAAAGGGACCCCACGAAAGTTACAATATGCACACACGAATGTATAGCATTCTAAATTATTTAAATTAGAGTAGATACCATAATGTACCCACAAACGACGACGCCGACGACCGCTGCCGTGTGCCCGAAGGTTTTGATAAAATAACAATTCATGTATGTACATCATTCCAGTCATCATGTTTGCACACATGCTAACTACATACCTACATATTTGTAAGTTGTTAGAAATTGAAAAATAATAATTTTTGAATGAATATTAAGCCAACTTTTCCAAACCATATGATGTCTGAGAGTTGGTAGGCGGTGACCATGATAGTGTCAGACGGATACTTTTATACATATGTATATTTTTTGCGGTTTTTTAGGCTCAATGTACATATTTATAAAAAAACGCTGACGTATAACTGAAGTAAACAAGTTCCACACCGAATTATAGCGAAATACCAATGTTGTGATTAATAGCAAGGTCGTTGATGTGATGCAGAGTGACGTTGAGTTGTCGTCTGACGTGATATGCGATGAAATTCGCACGTTTTGGTATAGGTGTACAGACTAGACATTTAGTATAGGAGTTTCGGTTGATATGTCATCTAATGAGCACTTTTGCTTTTACTTAATTTGAATGTTTTGTGATATAATGTATTGAAACGGCAAATTGAGAAGCTTCTCATGACAGTTTATTCTTTTGCATTTTTGTCAGACTTCCAGAAGAGTTGGAGTAGTGAATTTGAATTCTGAACCCCTCGCTGAACCACTGAGTAGCACTGGCTTGTGATATGGTTCCTACGTTAACCCATATATGCCCAGATTATATTTTTTTCTTATTTTGTGCAACGTTTTTGCAGATTCCACATAGTAGCGAATGAGCTTAAACGATTGCGGAGAAAAATATTTTTTTATGTTTGTAGTTTTGGAGATATCGCGGGCATACAGCGGCATAAAAAAAATATATATATATTTTTCATATTTCATTTTATTTCTGACCACGAAACGATAGTAATTAAATCTCTTATAGCGCAAGTCTTTTCTTAATTGTGGTGGTGGTATTCCGCAAAACATTTGTCATGGAGTGCTATTGTGCAGTGACCACATATTTTGTTTGTGTGTGATTTGTATAGTCGGCAACGTTTTCGTTTCAGACCTATAAGGAAAAGATATTTTTGAATATTTATTTGCTTCACTACCTATTCATATTTACCTCCGGTTACAATGATATGCTGCCCACGATGAATTTCGTTGATGTCCTGAATTTTCGGCCTCCCACTTCGTGTTGGTGAAGAACCATATTTTTTTAGTAAACCGATTGCCAGTTGCCTTCTGAACACTAATTGATCTACGGATTTCACACAGCTCTTACTCAAAGACCATGAGTTGACAACGGCTACATCGAGCATCCACATAACTATGGATGTATACCACTTTTTTCCTCGAAACCCAATCCGGTAATTAGAAACATGCTCATCAAGCAAATCTACCCCTCCCATATGAGAGTTGTATTGGTAGTTGACATTTGGCTGAGTTATATCAATTTTTCTTCTGTCTGCAAATGGAAATCTCTTAACATTTCTAATGGGATTGGTGCCATAGACATTGGAAATCATTGTGACAATTTTCTTATCAAGATTTCGCAGTTTCTTTTGTCATAATAGGTATCAAAATAGCCTCTTTCCCTTTTTAAAAACAGATTTTTTTTTCTTCAAAAGATATATTTTTGACCCAGTTTTCATGTAGAGTCCCTGTTCCACCGAAGTCGATGGAAGATAATTTAGCAAGCAAGTCGGGGCTTGAAAAAAAGTTGTCGGAGAAAAATACAAACTTAGATGAAGGAAATTCCTTTGCCATTGTTTTGCTAAAATCAAGAACCACCGACTCGCCCAAACCCAAAGAAAGATCTCGATCTTGGCTTTTTCCTTGGAACTGTAGACAGTATATATATTTCAATGCAGCAACCCAAGCCTTATAACCGAATCGGACAGGCTTGTTTCGTATAAATTGCTTGCAGCTATGCTTGCCGAAATATGGAATCATTGATACATCGACTGATATATTATTTTCCATTGGGCAATAACTTAAAAACTTCTTATTTAGGTGTTCGCTCAATGGCCTTACCTGTTAAATGATATAAAATACATAAGTATTAGAAATATATGTATATTTAATCGTTTCTCTGTCATTATTTCTCTTACTTTTTTCATTTTATCTGTTGGAGAGTATTGAGTGTTTGGATCCACGAAATATAAATTTGAGAAAATGTCTTCAAATTTATTTCTGCGCATTGCCTCGACAACTAGGTCATTATGGCAATCTTCGCAAAACATTCGTTTTCTTGGAACGTGATTGTATCCACTAATGATTAGTATACCAAGGAATGTGTAAATGTTTTATTCCTTTTTACCAGGGAATATGACTTTGAGTATTGAACGATGAGATCGATGATTTCCTTATCAATAAAAAGCTCAAAAAACTCTATCGGATAACTCTCTGAAGATAACGTAAGTGGCTTAGTATAACTGTCTTCAGCAAAATCATTGGTATTTATCAGACTGTTGAGTGGGAGACTATCTTCGTTTCCACTTTTCCATTCCTGAATCACTTTTTTGGCTTTTGTTGATCCACAAGGTACTTCCGGAATAGCTTCTACATAATCATTTTCAGTCAAAAACTCCATTTCTCCACAAGCTCTAAGCTGCTTACAGCCCAGTCGGTTGGCATCCAAATTTTCCTCCTCTCCTGATTCCTCATCGGTAAGGTAATCATCTTCTGGCGGAGTTATTACCGCTTGGTCCGGAATTTTATCATCGTCGGTTAAGTTTTCGAGAATTTCGAAAATTGTTCCCACCGTAAGACTTCTTTGCCTACATTGAATAAAACAGCGATTATTATACCCGCATATCCCATTGGTGCGTTAACGCACCATGCTAATTTCATTTGTTGTAACATGTTCCACAATTACATTTATTGTCCTATTATTGCTTTGATATAAATTTGGGTACATTTTATCTCAACAAATAATTTTAAATTATATACTTTTCACTGTTGATTTTTACTTACTCTGCCATTTTGCTATGTAGATTGAGATATTTTTTTTTCCAAATATATATTTTTTTATTTTAACACGAAATTTCAAATTTCAGCACTTTTATGAACTTGTAATGACGCAAATAAAGCCTACTATTGCAAAACTAAATTAGCCATTAACGGTCTACTTAGGTGTAATAAAAAAAAATTAAAATTCAAAAATGAACACTATAGGGCATAAATGGGTTAACATAATTTCGCGACGAAATTTCTAAATTTGATTTCATCGTTCCATTGAGGTTTTCTTGTCAATTGTTTATGGGGATAGTTAAATGGTTGATTCGATTTGGCAAACTTCTAAATTAGGAGAAGGATATTGTTTTCATAATATTGATGGAGACAACCTTTTCAGTCGGATGTGAAAAACTATTCTTCTCCTTCCCTAATGGCGGTGAGGGTATGATCAGAAAAAAATATAGGCCTGCCTCTCTTTCGCGTTGGTATGGCGACGTTTATTGATATTGCCTTTTTGACAGGGTTCGTTCGATCTCTCCTTTGAACATGACAGTACCAACAAGCCGGTCGCGCTCCACTTTTTTTCGAGATAGGTTCTTTGACGTGAAGGCTTCCTCGGATCTTGGAACATCTTATCGGGTTTGGTCCCCGAGCTTCTGCATCACTTTAACTTGCGGAACCGCAAAGAAAATAAAGTTTAATCGGACAACAACTAAAGATTTCACTTGATTTGAATATACAAACAGGGGCAGTTTCAAAGATTATAAAAAACATAGGAACGGGCTACAGTCCGCTTCGGCGAACTGTTGGATACCCTACTCTTATTGCTATCCCTCATAAGTGGGCGTGACAAAGTATGGTATATAGTATATGTTAATTATTAAGAACGCTCTACATATTTTGTTATATAACATCTAAAAGATTTTATCAAAAAAAAAACGAAGCTTTTGTAAAAAAAAATGCTCCCTAGCTCAAACTTTGGTTTTTCAATAAAATTATTTTATTTAATTGTGGGCGTGTCAGTAAGCAGATTTAAAAAAAATTAACACATGAGCATAGCCCTTTATGTATGAGTATATGTAGAGAGTATATATTGTAAATTTCAGCTCCCTAGCTCAAACTTTGGATTTTGGAAAAAAAAAAAAAATTTATAAATTGTGGGCGTGTCAGTAGGCGGATTTTCAAAATTTTTACACATGAGCATAAAGGCCCTCTAGAGAGTATATACATATTATAAATTCCAGCTCCCTAGCTCAAATTTTGGTTTTTCAATAAAATTGTTTTATTTAATTGTGGGCGTGTCAGTAGGCGGATTTTGAAAATTTTATCTCCCGAGCAGTTTTAGGAGTCATAGATCATATGTAAAAAATTTCAGCTCTCTAGCTCAAAATTCGATTTTTTTTTGAAAATTTTGTTTTTTGCGTTTGTGGGCGGATTTCAAAAATTAGTAAACTTGATTATTTCGGGACCCTAGAGAGTATATAGTTAAAATCTCTAGGCCCAGTTTAAAGGCCTAATTTTTGCCGACAGACGGACGGACGGACATGGCTAGATCGACATAACTATCGATGCTGATCATAAATATAGTAACTTTTAGGGGTCTGCGGGCAGTATTAAGGTATGTTACAAACTAAAACTATGCGTCAAAATTAATATACCCTTAGAATAGGGATGGATGTTTACATCAGCCAGGGACAGTAGAGTGTGCACCCAAATCCGACTGGCCGAGCAAAACTCACCACCCACCGAACGTTTGGTTAAGAGGGTGTCAAAAAAAATCTGAAGAAAACATCAACCAAAATCAAGAAGATAGGTATTGCAGAAGTTCCGATTGCACAATTAGGAACTTCCTAAGGTAACATGGCCTTTTTGAAAGATCTCCATTAAAAAACACTTATATAAAATGAATATTGTAAAGGGAATTTGTCAAAGGATCGTATCTTTTGGACTCCAGGGAAATGACAAACGGTTTTGTGGACTGTGAGTTTCCAACTATTTAGAAAGGATGGAAAACATTACGTGCGGCTTCCAAAAGGTAACAGATGCCATGTAAAATACCAATTACAAACCGCTCAGCATTATGGATGTTCTGTCATGGTCTGGCCGTGTTTTTCGCGGTCTGGAGTTGGACCAAAGATGGAAATGTTATCGTTACTTGGAAATATTTAAAAAAAAAACCTTTATGTCCCGAAGAAGAGTAAAGTGGATTTATTAGCAAGAAGACGATGGAGCATTCGTGGGTGCTAAAAGATTTGTTTCAACAGGAAAAAAGTCAAATTTATGGAATGGCCGTCTCAATGCTGTAATCTTAATCTAATCGAACACTTTTGGAGAATTTGCAAAAAGACAACTTTCATCCAAAACATGTTAACTAAGAATGTGCTTTATGAAAAACGTTAGGCAGTGTACCTCAATAACGTTCAAAAAATAACAATTTATGGTTTTTCTAATTTCGTGTGTGGTTTCCGTGTCATGGTTCGATTTCATAACAAGCAATAACGCCCAAAATTACAAGTGGAAACATGTGAAAGAGGAAATATAGTCCAAAAATATGAAACATCGCGTAAAACAATTGAGACAAAATAAAACAACGCCCAAATAAAATGAACATCGCCCATATGATGTTGTTCAGTTATTTTTACTGAAAATCGTTCCTTTAAGTACATAGTTATTGAAAAACGCATTATCATTTCCGCACACCAGAGCTGACATAGGCGCCTGCCAGACAACTAGCTTCTACCCTAAACAGAGCAACGTAGTTGTGTGACCGAGGTAGACTATTTTCTTTGATATTTATTGATAAATCAACGCTGTACATTAAGGTAAACTTATAGCTAGTACAGGATATAAATTACATATAATTACACGTATAAAAAACAAACAAAAGGCAAGTTAGTTACAAAATATTTTAAAAAAAGAAAAAAAAGAAGAATATAAAAACAAAGCAGAATTTAAATTAAAAAAAGAAGTTAAGAATTAAATTTAACAGAGAAAAGAGCAACCAAGTACTAGACACAAAAAAGAAAAGCAAATAAAAAACCTAAGCTTCATCAGTTCAAACTGGAAAGATGTTCAAAACAGGCTCTAAGAAATTTTTTGTGTTCGATATAGACCTCACGTAAATGGGTAGATCATTCCAGAGTTTGGCAGCATAAACGAAAAATTGCCTGCGTGATGTTAAGCAGGTACAAATAGCAGGTCGCAGTATAATATAGCGATTGGATAAACAGAAGTTAATTTTTTCAAATAAGTAGTTTGGTTCCTTCCTGTGAATAAGCTTGAAAAGTAAAGCACAACACCGATATTAGATAAGCCTCCAAGTTACATCCAAGAAGTTGGCGAGCTTCAGATGAGACATGATCAAACCTTCGAAGATTGAACACGAACCGTGCAATTGAGTTAAACGCAACCTTTAGTTTTTGAAGCGTAATATAATCGGGATCAGCAAACAACTCAAATCCATATGAGATTATGGGAATTATTAAAGCTTTGACCAATTTAAGCTTGACATGTGTGGGTAAAATTGTTTTTGTTATGGATAGTCCACGTAAAGATGCATACATTTTATTTATTACAGAATTTATCTGATCATCCCACGTTAATTTATTGTTAAAAATTATTCCGAGATTTTTTGCATTTCTGACGTATTCGACTTGGTGAAAGTTTAAAAAGATAGGTGGAAAGTCAGGGAAATGTGGTTGTTGCTTATATATTGGAACGGGATTACGATTTAGACTCGACTATAGAACACAGATCTTCATTTATTTTTTGGATTGCGTCTTCAACCATACCAATAGGAAAACTTTTGTACAGTTGAACATCATCAGCATAAATGTGAAAGCGGCAGTGAGATACGAGTAAAACAGAGGGCAAGTCATTAATAAACAAAGAGAACATTAATGAACCAAGAATTGATCCTTGAGAAACACCACTATTAACAGGAAGAAACGAGGACAGTTTGCTATTCCATGAAACAGCTTGCAAGCGATTTGTCATATAAGAATAGATAAGTTTGTTAGATGAGTCAGAGAAACTAAAATATGTTGTCAGTTTATCACAGAGAATATTAGGGTTAACACAGTCAAATGCTTTGGGAAAGTCAAGTAATGTTATCACAGTTGTGTAATTAGCGTCGATCGCCTGTCTTATATCGTCAGTAACTTTTAATAAAGCTGATGTGCAATTATGCCCTGAACGGAAGCCTGACTGAAGAGGGTTTTGAAGTTGTCTGTCATGTATAAAGTCTTTTATTTGGTTGCTTACAATGGATTCAAAGGCTTTGGATAAGAATGGAAGGATTGCGATGGGTCGAAATTCAGATTTTGTACCTTTTTTAGGAATGGGAATGATTTTAGATTTTTTCCAGATAGAGGGGTAAGTACATGTCATTATAATAGTGTTGAAGATATGGGTGATGTAGGGAAGTAAAATTGGAAGGAGAACTTTTAAGAAGTCAGGATGAATGTTTTCTAATCCAACAGACTTGGATTTAATAGAAAAGGCTGCGTTTCCTACTTTGTTTGCATCAACTGCAGTCAAGAAAAATTCATGCTGTTGTGACGACTGGCGAGTGGGTATTGAGCTTATCGGAGTGGAGAACTTCAGGTTCAATGCGTCTAGGTCAATATTTTCTTCACAAGCTGAGGTAATTTTCTTGTTTAATCCAATATTGCGAACTTCATTCCACAAAAACTTAGAAGAGCAATCAGAACTCAATTTATTATTATAATAATCAAATTTAGCTGATCGAATAAGCATAGTAACATGACCGTAATCATGCTTTGAAAACTCTAAGCATTTCTGCACAGCCGAAGCGTTCCCAACGACGGTATAAGAGATCTATCCTTTTGATGGCGTTAAGTATTTGATTTGAAAGTCAAGGACAGCTGGGTGATTTCATAACAGGTAGTCAATTGCGATCGACAGGAATTCCGTTTAATCATTTACGTCAGATGTAGAAAAAATTGAGTTCCAATTAATTGACATGCAATCACTAAAAAGACTTTCAACGTTGACATTGCGGAAATCACGATACTGGATAGAAAGGGACGAGTTTTTATGAACATGTAAGTCAAGAGGGCAAAGACGAGGTCATGATACGAAAACACAGGGACAGATAACTGACTAGAACATGTGACCAAACTTTTATCACTAGATATAAATACATCTAACATAGACGGCGCACAGTTAGGCTTAAAGTGCGTTGGTTCAGTAAGGTTAAGAAAAGAAAGGCCCAGAGAATTCATTGCGGTTTTAAATGAGTGAGATGAGGAGTGAAGAAGACCATGTGGAGAAAGGTAAAATCCCTTCAACCCAACATGATTTGGAAATAACGCCCAAAAATATGGAAATATCGCCCAAATTTCACAAAAAATAACCCCAATTTAATTTTTTTAAGCTATACGATGTGCCTTTTGCGTTTTTATAATTTGGGTGATCTGGAGTTTTAGGCGTTAAGCAGTCTTTTTGGGCTTTATTTTAACCGTGTTGTTTTTTTTTGCGTTATTTCCAAGTTATTATTATTGTTATTTTCTTGGGCGTTATTGCCTAATGCCGTATGAACAGATATCTTATGACTTGCAAAACGTCCCACTTTCATTTGGTGAAAAAATTGATGAATTCTATACATTCGAGATGCAGAGCAGCTCTTGAAGCAAAATCGGGAGGTTTTTTAAATCAATATAAAAACGCGTTAACTTCTTGAAAACTACATTTTCCATAGTTTTTTCGCGAGTTTTACGAGTGGTTGTCAATCTTCTTCTTTTAGTCCGCTTATCAAGCTCTTGAATGTGTTTGTTTGTTAGGCCAGACCTACTGATCCGATATGCATGCTACTGATGCATCATGGATTTTATTCGCTTAAGTTTGTTTAGACCTACCGGCCAAGCGCTACACTCATGCGGTACATTCAATGCCACTTGTTGTGAATAGCATCACCTCTGGCTTAAGTAGATTGATGAACAATTCTATACTTCCCCATAGCAGCAATCGCATACTATTATTTATCACTGACTCCATGCACTCAAAGGCGTCTGTAAGTTATATCTCGGGATTATGATGAACTACTGATCTTTGTATTGCGGTCTATCAGGTACATGTTGTTTTATAACATTTCGAACGCACACTTCCCTGTAGCATCTGTAGTAGGCTTGCTGGAAGTGAGTGTAAATTGAAGGATCCCGAGTTTTGAATTGTTAAGAGTAGGAACCGTCAAGTCTAGGCAGAGAAAATTCCCAGCAGTCTCGAAACACTACTGAGCTCGTGGATGTCAATTTAAGCAAATTCATGCACATAATCTGTTAATACGCTCTTCAACCGGGTTGCCACCTCTTTGCTCTGCTACAGAGCATGCAAGTTGGAAATCGAGTTCCACCCAGGCTAATATTGCCAAACAAATTATATTACTCACTATTCGTTGCATTTTACGAATACCTAACCCCCAAAACCGTAATTAATTGTATTTGTATTTGTATTTGTATTTTATTTATAATTCATGTTAACACATAGATACAATGCAATCTTTTAAGTGTGTTACAGTATTGACAAGGTTGGTACATTAAGATATAAGTATATTTTACAATTTCAAATTGTTCTAAATGGCAAAAATGTATTTATATTGATTGGATATTTTACTTAAAAAGAGAGAGAAAAAAAAAAATAAAAATAAATAAATAAATAAGTAAAAATAAAAATAATAAGCTAAAATTCCCTAAAACCCTATAGCAGTTAAATAATTAAAATTAAATTCAAAAGTTAAATTCAAAAGTGTTGTTTGATTTGTCTTTGAAAGTCGCTCATGCCTGAAGATCTTCTGATATGAACCGGAAGCGAATTCCAAAGTCTTACGGCATATACAAAAAATTGTTTTTGTGTCACATTATAGTTATATGCTGGCGGGACAAAACTTCTACTTCTGACCGAAGAAGATGCAAATTGTAACCTTTGGAAAAGATATTCTGGTTCCTGTTTTTCTCTGAGAGTGAATAGGAAAGTCAATATTTTAAGGTCGAGATATTTTTGTAAGTCCATTCCAAGAAAATGCCTTACATATTCAGAAATGTGTTCCCTTCGACCCAAGTTATAGGCAAATCTCACTGTACTATTTACTGCTACCCTTAACTTTCGAGAGCTATGACTGTCTAAGTCACAAAAGACTGGATGTGCGTAAAAAAGAATGGGCAGCAGAAGTGACTTAACCAACATCGCTTTGATCCTAAACGGCAGATCTTTTCCTACTTGATACAGAGCGCGCAGGGATCCATAAACTTTAGAGACGGTTTTTATAATATGATTCTCCCAAGTCAGATTTTGGTTAAACGTTACACCGAGATTTTTTACGCTCGTGACGTATGTCAACTCTGATCCATCAACAAATAGTTGAGGTAAGCTTTGTGTATCGATACTTAAACGGCTGATTGCAATTGCTTGACTTTTGCCGGAATTAAGCCTAAGCTTATTTTTTCGCGACCAAGTGACTACAGAATTAAGGTCTTCATTCAGTCGCTGAGTGGCATCCTCAACTAGACCCAATGGATAGCTTAAGTGCATCTGGACGTCATCGGCATACATTTGAACCTTGCAGTACTTTAGCACTAATGGAATGTCATTATTGAATAAGGTGAACAATAACGGACCCATTATTGATCCCTGTGGAACGCCGGCTCTGGTTATAATAAAGTTGGATAATGTCTCGTTAATATACACAGCTTGAGTACGCCCATTTAAGTAGCTTTCCATCAGTCTTAAAGCCGTCGGGTTGAAATTAAAACAGTGTTTTAATTTAATAATTAATATTTCATGGGGTACAATATCGAAGGCTTTCGAAAAATCTAGCAATACGAGCGATGTTACACGATCTTCATTCATTTCAATGCGAAGGTCGTCCACCAAATTCAGAAGCGCTGTAGTACAGCTATGCTTTGGTCTAAAACCGGATTGGTGCGGTGAAAGAAGATTGAACTCATTAAGGTATGAGTGAATTTGTTGGCTCATAAGTTTTTCAAAAGCTTTCGATATGAATGGTAATATCGATATGGGACGGTATTCTTTCTTCCTCGAGTTTGAGCTTTTAGGAATTGGGATGATCTTAGAAGCCTTCCAAGATTTCGGATACATGGAGTAGGTTATAATATTATTGAAAATGTATGTAATTTCGGGTAGTACTCCATGGATTATCATTTTTAAGAATTTTGGATGCATTCCATCCAGGCCGATGGCGTTCGATTTAATGGCGGTGATGGCTTTAAGTACGTCATATTCATAAATCCTTTGAAAACAAAAATCTCTAGAAGTTACTGGAGTAAGTAATTCTTCAACGATGTAGGGGGTCTCTTCTCTGTCGACAGGAACATTCGAGTTAACTGAAGGAGCAGCAAAATCGATGTTTAATTCGTCAGGACTTTTTTCACAGGCATCTGCATCAGCTGCCTTTTTTTTCCCAATGCCTAACTCCTTTAAATTATTCCATGTCTTTGTTTTACTGAGGTCGGGCTTGAACTTAGACATGAAAAATTTGTTCTTTGCAATCCTTATCTCTCTTTTAGCATTGTTCCTAGCTGTCTTGAACTCATTGAAGAACTCGGGGATTTTAAATCTTCTCCATCGCCTGTACGCCCTGTCCCTAACATCAAGCAAACGTTGGATACCAGGAGTGAACCACTCACAATAATTGCTTTGAAGAGTAAATGTTTTTATTGGAACATGCTGTTCAAAGAGGCTATTGATATTGTGAGTAAAAAGATCTACCTGTTCATCAATTGATGACACAAGGCGAAGTCTTTGCCAATCTAAGGTTAGAACGTCCTGAAAAAGGGAGCTTTCGTCTATTGCCTTGAAGTCTCTATACGTAACTCGTTTGACTTCAGCAGATCTATTAAATTCTATGTCATAAAAACATATAATAAGATCATGCTTTGAAAACCCCGGGACATCTAGTTGACTATAGAAATTGACTCGATTTATGTCGCTAACGATGAATAAGTCCAACAGGGTAACATCCATAAACTATTTGCTTTCTTGGTTTAGCATTTTTTTTTAAATTCTTCAAACAATTGTAGATTTCTTGAAGGTCGCTGCAGTAAAACACAAAACATCATCATGTAAATCTTTTGAATCGTCTACCTGCTACAAAGTAACTTAACAAAGATACAACAATATAAAATTCAATAAAAAAACAAACAAAAACC
The DNA here is from genome assembly GCA_949715645.1 of Portevinia maculata. NCBI lineage: Eukaryota > Metazoa > Arthropoda > Insecta > Diptera > Syrphidae > Portevinia > Portevinia maculata. Next base: position 62,724,201 of record OX454525.1, on the reverse strand, counting down.
TAATCCCAACATAAAATACGTTCTAAAAACTCTGCTAAAACCGGATTCGTTTCACATTTATGGTGCGTCACACTCAAAGGCGCAGTTGTTGCTCCTAGCGTTATTTCCCAACACGGCCAAGGAGCAGCGCAGCGCATACGGGGGAATTAGACAAAAAAAAGATGCCAATAACTTTTATTTTAGCTTTTAATCTGTGTGTGCACCGCACAAACGTAAGTAAAACAAACAACAGCTACAGCTACAATGGCGACGACAACGACTATGACGATCATCATGATAATGACGGTCTTCCAGGGAGATGATACCACTGTGATTATACATAACACTAGATAGACATACAGTTCATGCCAGTAAAAGGTCTTCAAACTTTGACGATCTACTCCCCGGCGACTGGACACGTTAATGCCGCGGAAGAAGAGGAATAAGAAACTCACCGACCTGTGCTGCGGCGGCTGCTGGCTAAAACCAAATTGCTGGCCATTGGCCAAAATCAAAACGATAGAGCGTCCCTCTATACTCTGTGTGATCGTCTACTTAGACTGCGCCGTCTTTGAGGTCGGTTTTGTGTGTGCGCATCGATCTTTCGCAACTAGATATGTCGTTTTCATCGTCTCGAGCTTGTGCTGCAATCGACCGCTAGCGTCCGGACAGACAGTGTTTCTCTCCTTTTTGTTTGTTATAGCTATATATCGGGAAATCGCAGCAAAAAAAAAAGAAGAATAAATCAAAGACAAAAAAAGTCAATAAAAGGGGCGCACAAGCGCAATCAACAAAAAACAATTTATGAAAATGAATTAGAGACGAGTGTGTAGAAATTTTTTTAATATCTCTGTGCAATGCGTGGAATCCAGAGTATGAACATTATTGGCTGACGTTTGTATTCCAATCATGCTCTCATTGTCATTTCAAAAAAAAAAAATTCCAAGATGAAACTAAATTGCCATATTTGAAAGTAAGTTCTGCCGATCGCAGAATGATGATTGACTTTATAAACATTTTGCTCAGTTGAGATTTACTAACTTCCCGCAGGATTTCTTTCGCTTGCGGTACAGCTTAATTTATATGGTTCCCAGGAAGTGAACACTTAATTAATAATAATGATCATTTTTAATATACTTTTATAAAAACCGTTCGCATTTGCATGAATTTGGACTATTTAATGTTGCTCATCTGTGCGCAGTGTCCAGTTGTAAATTAAGTGGATAGAACTTGTTTGGGTGGGTGGGTGTTGTGAAATAATGCCAAACTTTCATCTACTTGATTGTTGTTTAGATGTGAAACTTTTGCCATGTTTTGCCGCTAATACCATTTAATTGCTCCGCAAGGACACCTTACTAGGTGCCATAAAGTTTTAGCAATTTGCGTTTTCACAAAAATAGTAAATCGCTATACAAAATTGATGTGCACGACTACAAAATAACGGACCACCATGTCTGTGGTTTGAAGATTTATGAAAATACTTCGGAGTCTCAATCTTAGATAACAGTTAAACAAAAGATTCGGTTGGTGTTTTATATTATGCGTGAAATTCGAAATACATTATACATACACTCTGCTTCTCTTGAAAACGATCAAGTAGTTTTTTAGTTTAATTTTACGACTTTTTTGTTAAATACTGATTAAATAATCTGAGAAAACCAAATGCAATATAAAAGAATGATATATATATAATATATATATCTGTATATGTAGTTGTTTACCAACAGTTACTAAATCTATCTGATGGATGCTTAAAAGGTAATAAAACAAAACCATTTTTGTTGGAATAAATTAATTTGGGTTTTATTGACATTATAACAAAAGTTTTTAATAATGTGTATTGCCTCCCGATCGCTCTCTTCCAGAAGCCTGCCATGAAGAGATTTATAAAGTTCCTCCAAGTAATTTAGTGAAATTTCGGACTAGGCTTGTTTTATGGCTTCAATAATCTCTTCCAAGTTAGGCTAATTGCACACACACCGATTTTGGACGCCCGATTTTATACCGGTCGTCCAAATTCCAATAGTGAACCACATGCGGGAACGGGACCTGGAACACACGCCGACCGCTGATCGGTGCCGGCAAAATGCCGGTGAGCAGCCGTCCACTGCCACTATATCGCCGGCAGTATCGGGAAGTAGTGGCGTACGTAATTAAATACACGCTTGCACACGCACCGACTTTTTGCCGACCATTCCATTCGACTGCTCTCGCTTCATTCAGTGTGTGAAATTTTAGCTACATACATACTACGTTTAAAACTAGTTTTGGTAGTGCGTTTTAATTAAAGTGCAATGGTTGATTAAATTGACAATGATGTCCTTATTTCATTAGTGGAGGCAAGACCTGTTTTGTGGGATAAAACCTTGGATAAATTTAAAGACAGGAATCTTACCATGGATGCATGGAGGGAAGTTTGCTGCGCTCTTAAAAACGATTTTGAGGTTTTGGATGTTTTATTCGTTCTGATATCTTGTTTACAATACACGGCTTATTAAACGCATTAAATATTAATAGCATATCAAAGAATATTAAAGAATACGCTGAAAATGTACCCAACAATCTCAACAAATTGAAACTTATCACACCTTTTCATTACTCATACTCGTATCTTACTCATTTGTCAGGGAACTGCCCCGATATCTGTTACAAAATATTTACTTAATATTTTTCGAGCGTTGTTAGCTTGTAGACCACCCCGTGCTGTTGCATCGCTTGGCAAATCTTCCAAGCCACTTATTGTTGTTGTATCTTCTGGCAAATAACCATCCCGGTCACGAACAAAATTGTGGAGAACAATGCACGCTTTTACAATGTCAACTGCAAAATCCGGTTCAGTGTTTATAGGCCTGTGAAAGATGCGCCATTTGTTGCTCAATATCCCAAAAGCACACTCGACATAACGCCGATCCCTACACAAACGATAGTTAAATATTCTCTTTTCAAGCGTTAGATGTGTTCCACCGTAGGGCCTCATTAAATATGTGGGAAGACCAAATGCTTCATCTCCAACAAAGTAGTAAGGAACTTTAGGAGATTCTGTCCCCGGCAGGCACTTTTCTTCAGCTAATTGTAATGAGTTTGTCAGAATTGATTGCCAAAGAGTAGATTGCTTGAAAATGGAGGGGATCACAATCTTTGCCAAAGCTTCCAACATTAACACACTCAAAACAATATTTTGAATCAGCTACTGCCATTAATACTATAGAGTAATAGAAAAACATAGAACCACTTCTTATCGGTCAATTTATACGAACGTGTTTACCATCAACAGCACCTATGCAATGTGGAAAATTGGCATTTTTTTCAAAATCAGAAGCAATGGTTTCAAGATAATCTTTAAAGAGTTCACCGTATACACTCATTCTTCATAACTAACCAGATGGCTTGGCATACTTCTTTTACTATTTTTCTTGCAGTAGAAATCCCAACTCTGAAGGAGTAATGTAGGTCGGTAAAAGTGCACCCACTAGCAAGATATCTGGAAAAAAATTTGCTTAGTATCAGTATTATGCCTTATGAAGAGGTTTACAATTTAAAACACTAATTTAGACCGGTAAAAATCCGGTGAGTGTGCTAGCACCCTGCTACCGGTAAAATGTCGGCCGATTTTATACTGGCCGTTCAAAATCGGTGTGTTTGCAATTAGTCTTAGAGTATTGCTGCCCACATGTTTTAGATGAGGTTCAGGTCAGGCGAAAAATAGGTCTACATTTTGCGTTAGATTTTAGGCTTTTGCTGTCCTTGTGGTATGTATAGGGTCATTATCCTGCTGAAAAGCTGGAAAGAAAAAAGTATCTAAGAATCAAAATTTGAGCTAGGAAGCTGAAATTTGCAATACTTTCCGAAATGCTCAAGTGTAAATGTTTTGAAAATTCGCCTACTGGCACACCCACTATTTAAAAAAAATGTTTTATTAAAGAAATCAAAAGTCTTATATTGCGCCAAACTGCGTTTATGAAGTCGTTCTTAACAATTCTTTCATACAAAGTTTTTTGCCACGCTCACTTTTTAGGGGCGTTAATTTATTTTAAACAAAAAATTGTTTTTTCGTTCAAATCCTTTAAACAGCAGTAACAGATATGTGGACACCTTAACAATTCACCCATACTTAGATTTTTGCCACGCCCACTTGGGTTATATGATAGGGTATATTATATATAAATATATATTTTTTTTTTATATATTTTTCGGTTTATTTTTTGTTTGTAGTGTTTGAAAATATTTTGACAGCAGTTTATAGTGGTTTTAAGTCACCTCGCTAAATGACGTGCGGGGATTGTAACGTGACACTCGAAATTCCCCGATAATACCCTGACCGACTGCACTGACGGGAGTACAAATGACCCCTTATCGCCACCACTACGTGTACACCACCTGACCGACCCATGTCAACGCGGTACGTAAAAACCAGTACGTAACCTCTGATCGACCCCCCTATCTAAATCAAAGTGGCGATCCGCAGTGCAATAAGTCAAATACAGTTAAACGAGATAAATCTTAACGATGATCCGGAACTTAAGACTCTTCTCGATGAACTGCCAGAACTCAACATGAGCTGCGCGGTCACGCACCGCATTCATAAAACACTATGCTTCAATAAACGGTTCTCCACGGGGAGCTCAAGAGAGAAGCATGGGTTAGTAATAACCCACTTAACAGCCACAACGGCATAAAGTGGTATACGGATGGTTATACGAACCAAACAAACACTTTACGATACCCATGGGAAAAAGTCCCAGCGTATTTCAAGCAGAGCTCCACGCCATTCAAGAATGCGCTAGCCACATAAATTTATCTGGTATAAAAGGTGCAACCATCCATATATTCACGGATAGTCAAGCAGCTATAAACGCCCTTAGCTCTCATACGATTGACTCCAAATCAGTCATGTACTGCTTCAACACCCTACAGGCACTCGGAACAAATAACAAGACAAGCTATGGTGGGTTCCGGGTCATGTCGGGGTGGAAGGTAACGAAAAGGCCGACGAACTGGCCGGAATAGGTTCGGAAACACCCTTCATAGGTCCCGAACCCTTCTGCTGCACTCCTAGATCAGCAGCAATGGCAGCAATAAAAAGCTGGGAACACAGAAAATGTATCCATCTTTGGGAAAGCATCCCAGGTTTAAGACAGACCAAACGAGCCATTCGGCCTTTCAATAAAGATGCCAGCAAATGCCTAAACCTAAGCAGGCATGATATCAAAAACTTAGTAGGTTACCTTACTGGCCACCATGGTTTAAGATATCATCTACACAAAATGAAAATTGTAGACTATCCTGAGTGCCGACTCTTTCTTGAAGAGGACGAGTCAGCTGAACACATTTTGTGCGAATGTCCGGCCCTAAACGAAATTAGAAAGAAGTACTTTTTCAGGGAGCAAATGTGCCCCGAGGACATAAAAAATTCTTCTACTGGTAGAATTGTCCGCTTTACACGGAAAGTGGAAACTCTACTAGTCTAAATTTTTCTGGCCCATACGGCACAAAAGATCTTTTTAGGTCGAAGAGCCCCCTATTTAATCGCCTTGGCGAGCCAGAATTTAAAAAAAAAAAAAAAATATAATTCAAATGGACCCCTGATTGTCCTACCTGCTTGTAAAACAGTAGATCCGACCATCCAACCCTATAACGAACACGTCACCATCCACGACTGGCGAGCCGAGCATAAATATTCGGACCAATTTGTATGTTCAGCAATATAATACACACCGGCCGCTCATAGTAGAATCATCTAGAAAACCACCTGAAATGCCATTCGGGGAGGTTCGTCACTCGCTGGTTTTGGGAATACTCCGACCGAAAGCTTCACAAAACCTCGGGGAAATCGCAAGATATTTTACCGAAATGGAGTCGCGAGACTCTCCCCTCCCCCCACATTCTGACGGAGTTGGTATCATCGACCTCGTTCTGATCCGCCTTGCAGACCGCGTCAGTCTTGGTAGTGAAACGATGCCCAAACGATCGTCCCCAGATCCGAACGGATAAGGTATCATTAAAAGTCCGATCCGCCAACTAGAGCTAAAGAAACTCAGCCCTAGGAGGAGAGGGTATCGTTGACCTGTAGTTTGATCCACCGAGATAGATCTGGGGCACCCTAGAGAGGAGGCCCCTGTCCGACTCCTAGAGTCGTCTACCGTCGACTACGCTGGCGTATTCTCTCCCAATCCCAACCGTATCCCCTATCTATTTGTGGATCAACTGTACTCTGCCCAAAGTGTTTGTGTTTTCTTTGGGGAAACCCTGGCACCGACGAGCATACCTCGGCCACAGGCAAAAAGCACACATATTTAAAACTTTGTAAGATAAAATCAACATTTTGAAATGCTGAAATGGCGGAATGGTAACCATTTCGGGTGAAATGTTGAATTACGTGTCGAATGACAAATTACGTGTCGGTGTAAACGTATGAGTAGGTAAAAAAACTTTTCGACGTTCACACAAATCATTTTTTTATAAACTTTTATATTGTGACTGCCTAAGCTGTTCTTGAAAAATGTTCTTAAAATATTCTTTTTTTATATATTAAAATATTCTATATTTATATACATATATATACGCATACATTCAAAATATACTAAATATTTCTTTTCTTTTTTGTTTCAGGTAAGTCTACAAAAATAAAAATACAATTTTAATTGTAAGTATTTACCTCTGTTTAATTGGTTAAAGGCATTTAAAATATTACAATCAATTTTTTACACTAAAGCCTAGTGTCCTTGTTGCGCTTTTTTCAGTCTTAACTTGCCTCGCATTTTTTATTTCCACACGAAGAGAAAATAATGCTCACTTAACTTAAATACAGGGTAAAGATGAAACAATAAAATTCTGGAAGTGGTTAAACAATTTAAACTGTTTCATTTAATTATTTTCACTTTTTTTTTTAAATTACCCACACAATATCTAATTTATCAATTAAATTAATAATACGAAGAAAAATATAGTGAAAGCTAAACACAAAGTTTTATATTTGTGAAAGATTCACTTTGGGGGTAGAAATATAGATAGCGTATTAAACAGTTAGCCCAAGCGGACCATTCGTTTATTCTATAATATTCTGTGTTTATTACGGTGCCTGGTATTTGTTTTGCAAGATTAAACGTTGTATTCTGTTGAGCAGACATGACTGAGCTCTATACGTTTACATCTACTCTATAGTCTATACCGAATGTTGGCTTGATCTTGCCTCGAGCAGACATCCGAGGAAGCTGATCGACGGTCCCAAAAGCAGAACAGCAAAGTATCTGCTCGGATTGAAAAGGAAAGTCTAAAGGTTCTTTGTTAGTATCGTCCACTGGTTTCAGTCCCCTCAACGAGCATCTTAAAACAAATAGAGTAAGAATCTTGGGCCCATGTTAGTGCTGCCTGGAGGCGGATTAAACGGCTTAGGATTTCATTTGCGAATGTCCTGTTTTTGCCGGAACTAGGTTCGATAGCCTAGAAAAACATTTCTTACAATGTTCCATTCGGTCTAAGTGCTAGTAATTCCGGCACAGCGACGGGCTAAGAATATCATTTTGTTTTCTTTGAATGTCACTTAGTTGTTTTGTTTTTGAATTAAAATGCCAAACAAAAAAAAATACGTACCTAATATTTTTAATAAATAAAATAAAAAAACACAAACTAAAAGGAAGGTAATTAATATATCATTTTCCTTAGGTTTAAAATGTGATGTACCTATTTCTGCTTCTTATTCAAGATATCGTGCAATGATACCTATTTTTTAGCGTCTTCTAATGGAGTTTTCGAGAAACTTTTAGTAATTATATGTACTTTGGTTTTTCTCAAGTTTCAAAAGCTATTCACATTTATCAGCATGCATCGATTTCAAATCTCCTTTTAACGAAGTCGTGTTGCCGCCTTTCCTGTGTTTTTTTTTAAACAAATATTGCAACTCACCGTATCCGAATCGGTTTCCTTGCTTGTTTTAGGCTTCTAAGTTAATAAAATATAGTTTATGAACGACAAGAGGTTCCGATCGGTGTAAGGATTTTCAAAACCCGCGCACAGACATGTAAAAACTGTTTATCAAGAAATCATTGGAAATGAAAGTGCTGTTCTTCGCAAAGTATGTATTTAGACAAAGTTGTTCTTAATAATTCCTTGATACAAAATTGTTTGCCACGCCCACTTTTAAGGGACAAATTACATTTTTTTTCCAACTTTTTCGTATACTTTAAGAAAGATATACTAAAAAGAAAGAGGTTGCAATCGTACTAAAACTTCGAGTCCCACCCAACTGAGTATGACTACAGAGAAGTCCGAAAAATTAAGTCCCGAATTTCCGTCCGTCGTCGTCCCGTTTTTTACCAAATTTCCAGCCACAATGGGTATACAGATTTACTTCCAACTTCGTATTCAGGGCTTTGTAGGTATCTACCATACAATACAAATAGGTTCTTCAACTTCGATTTTCTCAAAAATGGCTTTAACAATTTAGATAATTTTTGAAGTATAAAATAATAAAGTTTTTACGAAAATTGTCAAATAACCGTACCTACTTTTCAAAAATGCGAAAATTATTTTGAAAAAAATGTACGACTATTTGGAACGAATTTGTCTTAATTTTTTTTTAAATATTTGTTTTTATAACTTTTTATACGTATAATAATTTTTTTTTTAATTTTTGAAAATTCCACATTTCTCTCAAAACGGCTGAAATGATTATGATCTATATAATGTTGAGTGTCAGAAGATGGCTTAATCAGTTTTCCCAAAAGCCTCGATGCGCTACTAAGAAACTATGTAACAATATCTCAAAACTTATTTTGAAGAAAATTTGGTATTATATGTATTAGTTAGTAGATTTTAGAAATATTTTGTTCAACTTTTTTATAATCTTTTATTACCTTTGCTAAAATTTCACTTTTCACAAAAATCTCTGTTGGTGTTTTGAATACTTAGAGCAAAGGTTAAACATTTCGAAATACGGCCATATCCCAACAAAGCTATTTATTTGCTTTAAGTAGACCCATTAATATCGAATGCTATTATGATAAATCGAAAACCGTTCATAAGATCACAATCACAGAGTCAATTAAGGTTATGAATGCTTCAACCGAAAACTAGGTCATAGTTTCAGTTTAACAAACGAATCTAAAATTAAATTTGTGACCAAGGAGGAAATAGGCTAAATTCGAGATTACGAGGTACAAGGCGATTCTATCCGTTTGAAAGCCGGTAAGATTGCAAGAAGACCAACTGTTGCTATCTTAAGGACTGAAAAGGAAGTTTAAGCAAACAACAACAAGTACTGACAAGTGCTTCAAATTAAAGGCTTTCAGTAAGTACAATCAAGGCAAAAACTGGAGTTGAAGCTAGTACTGTTCATCGTCTAATACAGCAGGCAAAAAATGAAAAAAAAACACCATTGAACGCAGCACGCAAAAGTCAGCGACTTGATTTTGCAATGAGTCAAATCAGGAGTAGTCAAGATTGGCATACCGTCGTCTTGTCAGATGAAAAAAAATTCAATTTGGACGGAACTGATGAATATCTGCAATTATTATTTTACCATGATTTTAGGAATGATGAAATAATATTCAATAGAAGTCAAGGCAAAGGATTCGGTATAATGGTATGTTTAGCAATTAGCTTTTACGGCACAGAAGAACTAGATTTTCAAAGTTTAAAAACGATAGCGAATACCTACAAATCTACACTGGAGAGAGCTTTTTCCACATTTCACCGAATTGTGAGGTGGATAACAATGGACTTTACAGCAGGATAATGCCCCTATTCAAACCGCAAGGGCATCAAAAGCCTGGTTTCTAACCCAAAATGTAGCCCTCTTTGTATAGCCACTATATTCGCCTGACCTGAACCTGATGGAAAACTATGGGGAAGGCTTTCAAGGAAAGTCTAAGAGGGAGGAAAGCAATTCTATAGCAGAGAGGAGGTAATTGAAGTATATAAAATAAGCCTGGTCCGAAATTTAACTAAATTACTTAGAATAACTTTGCAGATCTCTTCATAGCCGGCTTCTTGAAGTGATAGAGCGATCGGGAGGTAGTACAAATTATAATGTTATAATGTTAATAAAATCCAAAATTTAAAAATACCTTTTATGCATCTATCGGGTAGATTTAGTTACTGTTCCTAAATAAGTAACACGAAAAAAGGACTAAATTTATGACCTTATCCAGAAAAGCATCATAAGAATTGAATTTATCTACTTAATTCCAATTTATTTTTACAACATAAACATAATATATCCTTCTTTTATATTGCATTTAGTTTGTCCACGATTATAGAAGGATTTAAAAAAAAAAACATTAAATTAAAACAAAAAACTACCTATTCGTAATCAGGTGAGGCGTGTTTCTTTGCACGCGGATATAGGTATACAGTGGGCGTCCAGTTTAACGAATACTCGATTTAACGAATTTCCAATATAACGAATGATAATTTTTTTTCCATTGATGGTTCTATATTACGAATGATGCAAAAATTGTACGCTCGATTTAACGAATGCCTTGTAAATTCCTACAAAATATGTACAACAAACTTATGCGACATACACATGTATGTATTTATTTACAAACATATATGCGAGCTCAAGATTACTTTTGTTGCATTTTGGCTTTTTTGTGAATTCATCACTACAAACCTACATATATGGCATGTATGTAGGTGATACACGTCTGTTTTTTTTTCGCTGCGTTATACATATTTTTTACAGTTCTTATTAGGTGAACAGTTAGGTTTAAATAAAAACGAAAAATTACGGCTAATTTGTGTGTACGTCTGTCATCTTGGATATCATTTAATATTGCCGATCTCATCGAGTGGACTTTGATGATGCTTTTGGACAGTAAGAGGATGTCATTGCTAGTGCAAGCGAGGACGAAAGTAACCTACCTGAGTCCACAAAAATTAAACATTTGGAAGCAATAGACTGCTTCAATTAATGCATCGAGTGGTCAGTACAGAACCATACTGACTATTCAAAGACCCTATGTTTAAGAGAATTGCTGGAGGATGCTGTTCAGAAGAGCTTAGAGAGAACAAAAATCAAAGCAATTTTTTCAAAATTTTAATTTTTAATTCCTTTTTTTTCTGATTGATTTTTTATTTTCAATAAATACATTATGTACTGTACATATACTTCATTATAAGTCTTTCATTACTTCATTTTCTTGTATTATTAGAACGACCGATTTAACGAATTTTTCTATTTAACGAAAGGCTGTGCATTATATCATTCGTTATATTGGACGTCCACTGTAATTTGAAATTTGCATGTACTCGTAAAATACAACAATAGCGGGGATAGCTATCGCTAAGTCCTTTAGCGGGGATAAACAGTGCTTCCAAAACCCTTTTTCTTCGTTTCTGATGAATCGTTGCGATGCATTTTTCAGGAAATGTCAAAGTTTGACATCCCGCCGACCACTCACACATCCCGCCGAATATTTTGTTCGGGATTTTATTATTATTTTTTTTTCAAAATTTAGTAAATCTGTCAATGTAAAACTGTTTTTTATAATTTTAGAATATATTTGGCATTAATTTCAACTGTCGAAAATTAATATTTTTGAATTTCACGGTTTTCAATACAAATTTCTTAACTCAACTTCCAGCTGTGTCACTAATAAACGTCATAGGTGCATGTGTGCTGCCAAGTTTTTTTGATGAATTCTTAAGCGGCGATGGTCGTTTTTTAATGTCATGACTATATCCACGTGCAAAGAAACACGGCTATTGTCATACCATGTTGAAGAGTGCCTTCCACTAGTATTTTGGCTATTTTCTTTGCATTTCTTATAACAACTACATGAAATGCCATCAATATCGATCCATTCAAAGCGATTTCGGATACTAAGACGCTCGAGTAAGTATACAGACAACGTAAATAATAGAGCACAAGATTACCCATCAGATGCCTGAATACCTATTTCAACAAGCTTGCAATAACTACCTGTTCTTGACGGATACCAGGTGCCTTCAAAACCAGAAAACTCACGTCAAAAAATTTCTTAAATTGAGGCCTTACGTAAAGGAAAGCGAGCACTCATATTCCTGCGTTATAAAGCTTCACTAAAATGTTTTCATCACATTGATATGTTTAGTTGTCATTTTTACCTCAATCCCCAACAAATTTATTGCGAAATTGGACTTATTGCTCGAAACTTTACGAATCCTCTCAAACTAAAAATAGACAAATCTTCTAACGCACTTCACCACCACATAATGGCGAATCTCTTGTAAGTAATGTTAGACGATTAATGAGCGGGCCTAAAACCTGTCAAACAGCAAGAAAAATGTGTAAAAAAAGAGGATGAAATCTTTGCCTCCTGTTTGAATTCAAATGTCGAAGTGTCTTCTAATGTGCGGGACCGTCTTTGCTTGCAGCTGCTTATTGCACACACATGCACACAAAGTAAAAAAAAAATCACAAGAGGAACTAATTTCGTCTCGCCTCACCCCCCTGAAACCGAACCCCGAAAAAAGAAGAAACAAAAAAAAAACAATCAAACGACAATCCTCCGAACCAGGAATAGATTTATTTATTTAGACGTATGGAAGGTAGGAGCGATGCCTTTCGCAGGCAGTTCTTTTCCCTTCTTGTCAACCCGTGGGCCTCTAATCCCTGGCAGCGGCCCAAAAAAAGGAAAGAAGACAACAGGACAACAAGGAAATATTTTTGTCTAGTTTTTCGATACTAGATACAGACATACATAATATATACCTATACGGTTGTGTGAATGCGTGTGTTGACTTTTACTGCCTTTATTTAGTGAGTTTCTTGTCTGATTCTCTCTGTCGATGCTTCGCCGTGCGCTGTGCACCTCACCTCTACCAGTAGAACACAACAAAATGCCATTTGAATTGCTGTTGCCTGTCTATGGTAGCGATGGGCATGGGCCCATCTCAACTCTTGTGCTAGTCGTCCCGCGGTGCTGACTCCACGTCGAGGGCATTAACCTTTGTGCAGTAAAAGTAGACACAAATAAAAGACCCATGGTGGAGACTTGAATGTGAGGAGCATATAAGTGACGCGCTCGTGGATGAGGAAGAAATCCACTTGTGCAACTCAGTTGCAAGAAAATTGTGAGTCTTCGGTTCTGTCACGCAGGTGTAATTAGTCAATATCCGTCGATGCACAATTAAAACGGTTTTCTCTTCCTTTCTTTTGTTTAACATCGTTCGACCATTGTGCTAAAACGTGAAATCACGTACGCCGGCAGTTTGATGTGCTGCTGCGCTTGTTGCTCTCTTGCCATCGATAGGAGTATGAGTATGAGTAGTGTATCTGAGCAATTTCTGCTATTCGATGTGTGAAAGTATTTTATAGTTGCTTGCCTTCACCAACTAATGTCAAACTATTAAGTGGTTGTGTTGATCTAAAGTTGCTCTGCCATTACATAGGCAAACGAATAAAAAGAGAATGCCTATTGCCATGAGATAATTTTATGACAATAACCGTATCGAGATTTCGGATTCCCTTGATCTATGTCAGGTGGTATCTTTAGAGATGTACATAATGTAATGTATAAAGAATAAAAAGACAATTGTTCACCTTTGAACATACATAATACATCATTTTATACCTAAATTTGTTGGTGCGGTACACTAAAACAGTGTCGCCAGCCTGGACAAAAACTTAATTTGCTTCAAAAAGTGTGGTAATGCGTTTTTACAAATCGATTGTGGGTTGTTATGAAAACTTCCGATATAGGTATTTGTTAATATATTACAAGGGGCACAATAGACCAATAGGTCGCAGTGTAATATACCCTAACTAGATATTATTAATATATTACAATTAGCCATATCGCCAATTTCATGGGAACTTCTTTTCCCCGGAAACGAAATGTTACGAGGGAACAAAAGTTCCCCGTCGTGAATCTCCCACGACATCCATTTTCTAACGAAACGTGTCGTACCAACATACAATTGCTAACAATCACTTTCGAAGTAATATTCGAATATTTTGACAGTAGTAAATTGTTAAAAATAAATAAATCCACGCCGTTTAATACTTTTCGAGTTTAGCTACTTCTATATTCAGAAGTTTCTGTTTAAGTTGTAATTTTTCCTCAATTTCATATCTTCCATCTGTTCCATCTCATTGTTGTGGCAAGCGGTTTCTTTTAGAAGCAGTTTCTGTTGGTCGTAAAGTCCAATTGACCGATATATTTTTTTGACACTAGCCTGCATTTCATGTTGATGGTACTTCCTTATTGAAACAGCTTCACCGTTGCATGTACTGTCCTTCGATCAAATTATTAAAAACTCCTTCTAGCTCAGTAGTGGAAATCTCTTCCTGATAATGTAGGTGTGGTGCTTTCCTTCGCTTCGTCGGAATGAGATGGGAGCTTCCGTTTCGTAGAAGAGGAAGGCAAACCAAATCGCAGGGAATCACAGTGACCTTCCACAGATTCATTCATTGCACAAATTTTAATAACAATCTCTTCCAAATCTGAGAACTTATATTCTCTACTGGGAGCCCCACCAGTTGAGTTTTTGCATTTCATGTTTTCCGACTTTTTTTTTATGTACAGTCGAACTTTGATAGAACTCGAATGAAATTGTTTGGCAATAGCGCCAAGACTGAAATTTACATGTAATTTTTATTTGATAACTCGAACTTCTTTTACTCGAAAGTCTTGATAACTCGAAAAGATTATTTGGTGTCACCTTCGATAAGTCGAGTTTGGAAAGGGAATTCCCAAATTCTGCGTGTTTTTACACGTTCGTTTTAGAATGCATCGCTTTCGGGTGCACTGGTTTGTATGTTTGTATTGAAAAAAAGTAGGCGCCTAAAAAAACACAAATAGGAAGACAAAATACAAATTACACAGAGTGAAGATACGTATGAAGTGCATTGTGTATTGGATGACGAAATTGTTACTTCGGAGTTTCCAACAGATGAAGATATTGTCGAGAAAATCCAAGTATAACAGACTATTTTAAATAATAATTATATTCCTGCACGTTTTTTGTGTTATATGTTCGCAAATAAATATCTATGTATGTATTAATTTTGTTTAATAATCAAATCTGACACGAATGGGTTCCCCTCTATTTATACTTTTGAATGAGATTGTAAAATGATATTGTAAAGAGGTTCATCACGAACCGCTATCCTGGACAGACGCTTGTTGGTATGGAATTCGATGTTAAAAGCCCTGCCGGAAAACCGAATCGGTTTTTACTTAAGGAAGATCACTCTTGGGCGATTGCTCAGCACCATCCCAAAATTATCCCTTCTTATTTATAATAGGCTGTGTGGTGTCAACTGCATTTCAACTTTTATCCACTGGCTAGTTTTTGAAGTTTATACAGAAGTGAATGAAATTTTACCCAATTGGATTAAAAGGGATTTTTTTAAAACATTCTCCTTAATTTCGCACATCAATTGATTTATTTTTAATACATATTCTACTATGACTAAAAGTTACGCAATTGTTTTCAGACATACATATTTATTAAAAAAGCCTTATAGGAGAAAAAGATCAACACAGGAACTCCGACTACGACTTTTGCTGGAGCGAGATCGTCAACGTTATATGTACCTAAGTTGAGTTAAACTTTTTGAAAAAAACATAGGGACGGGCTACAGTCCGCTTGGGCGAACTGTTGGATACCCTATTCTTATTCCTATCCCTCATAAGTGGGCGTGACAAAAGTCTAAGTATAGTTGAATTGTTAAGAACGCTCTACATATTTTGTTATTATAACATTTAAAGTTTTTTTTTTTTTTAAAAAAAACGAAGCTTTTGTAAAACAACGCTCCCTAGCTCAAACTTTGGTTTTTCAATAAAATTGTTTTATTTAATTGTTTGCGTGTCAGTAGGCGGATTTTGAAAATAATTACACATGGGCTTGAAAGGCGCCTAGAGAGTATATATTATAAATTTCAGCTCCGTAGCTCAAATTTTGGGTTTTCAATAAATTTGTTTTATTTAATTGTGGGAGTGTTAGTGGGCAGATTTTAAAAATTTTATCTCCCGAGCAGTTTTAGGAGTCATAGATTATGTATATAAAATTTCAGCTTTCTAGCTCAAAATTCGATTTTTTCCAAAATTTTGTTTTTTTTTTAGTTTGTGGGCGTGTCTGTGGGCGGATTTCAAAAATTCGTAACCCTAGAGAGTATGTATATGGTTAAAATTTCAGCTCTCTAGGCCCAGTTTAAAGGCCTAATTTTTACCGACAGACGGACATACGAACTTCGCTAGATCGACATTACTATCGATGCTGATCATAAATATAATAACTTAGGGGTCTACGGGCAATATTAAGGTATGTTACAAACTATGCGTCAAAATAACAACTTCGAGAGCGAAACAAAAATTGTTAGGTACATATATAGAAAAGAAAAAAAAATATTTAAAAATACAAATAAGAAAAATACAATAAACAATAAAGAAAACGCTCTCAAATGTTCATATTTTGAATCTTGAAAAAACAAAAATTATATTGCCGCAAAGCTAGTGGGATTAGCACTTCATCGAATTGAGGATTTCGATCTCACGTCGAAGCTGAGGTTGAGGTGCTTGTGTTCCATCCCCATTAAAAGCTTTGTTTCCAAAACGTGTGGCGTGCTTGTCCAATTTTATTTAATTTTACACGATTTTGCAATTATTGTCTGATAAAAAAATATTTAAATTGTTTTTTTTTTTTGTTAACATAATTTCACTTACACTTAGTTTTTACACCGTATGGCAACACTAGGAACGACAATTATTAACCAAGCTTTCCCCGTCTCACACTCCGTCTAGGGCATAGACAAATGTAAACAAGTTGCTACGGGATATGTAGTACCTACCTCCGGGCAGGCTAAAATTATGATTTGTCTATATTCACCACACTTATGTCATAATTCATCTAATGGATTAATTTAGCTTTTAATGCAATTGACACACAGCCTTGATACCTACATCCGCACAAACACTTACCATTCCCCTTATTTATTTTTGGCGCCTGATTAGTGATTACATACTGACATGCTTGACACCATTTCACCAAAAAAAACCGCCACCCGTGACATAATATGTCATAAGTGTATACCTATTTAAACTGGATATTGACTGGCAACAAAACGGCAAAACGGCCATCCCTTTAGCAAATCGCCCTAAAACCCTCAAAGCACCCCTGCAAAAATTTACCTACTTGGTTAGAAAAGTAATATACCTAAACAAATGAATTACAATGAAAAAAAGTGCATTCCTTCTACCTTCCGGTCCCTTACCTATTTTCACATAAACACTTTCGTTCTTTCGTACTCATTGTCATTCTCTTCTCATATTTGTTTCATTCGTTACAATATTTTCATTTCTATTTCTCTGTTTGCGTTTTGGGCTTAAGTCACGTACACGGTTTGTTTTTCTTCAGCTTCATTGCCATTTTGTGTTTATATTTCAATCATAGCTGTTGTAAATTCAATTGTAACTAGTTACACAATAAATGAGTCCCTCTCTCTCTCTCTCTTATTGTCTTTCTCTTTTATTTCCATTTTACACTAATTTTTTCTAATTCATTCCTTTATTTAATACTTACGAATTACGATACTGTAGCTGTATTGTGTAGCGTAAGTGCGCGTGTGGTGTGAAGATTGCTCTTTCGGTGTTTCTAATGGTTGTGCTCTCTTGAGTTTTCATTCTCTTTTTTAAGCGAACGTTAGAGCAGAGGTAACTTATGCGTATGAATTGTGCAAGTATGTCTAACAAGATAAAAATCGAGACTACCTTGGTCCTTTTCTCTCTCATTATCATTTGGGTGGATGATGAGATTGGTGTATTGGATTGTTAAAGAGCGCGGTTGTAGGCCTCATTATATAAAGAAATATAAAAGGCTTAGTATGTATCTAATCTTTGTTTAGTGTAGATGTGCTTAATGAAATATTACTAAAATTGTTCTTCTGTTTTTTAAAAGATCCCTTTTTGCAGTAGTATTTTGCAATAAATTCACTTGATGTAAATCTAAGAACGCAAACTAACGATGAACTCAATACGGAAAGGAAAGCCCATAGATAGGCAAGCTCGTTGCATTGTCGTTAAGGTCTATAAAGCAAAATTGGAAGAATGCAAACGTTTACGAACTGAAAACCCGAATTATTCAGCAATTAAGGAAACTACAAATTTAACTGGATTATCGGAGTCATCTGTCAGAAGAATCGTTGCCGAGTACAACAAAGATATAACTGTAAAATCTCCAACAAAAAAGGTCCCACATAGGCACTGGCAAACAGGTTTGGACACTTCTGACATAACAACTATAAGGAGAAAACTTTACGAGTTTCATAAAACAGAAAATGCGGTAATGACAATAAAAACATTGCAGCAACGACTTTTGGACGATCTACAAATAGATCTGAGTAAAACATCTCTACACAGAGTGCTGCGAACAATCGGATTTAGATTCAGGAAGACCGACAACAACAGAACACTTTTATGTGAGCGAACGAATATTAAGTTGCAACGTATTAAGTATATACGCCAAGTCCAACACTACAGAGAAAAAGGATATGACATTATTTATTACATCAATAGCTCACACAATCGATCAAACAAATGGACAGATGGAAGTCAAAAGGGACTCAAATCCAATAATTCAACAGGCTCTAGATTGATAATGGCGCAAGCCGGTGGTCAAAATGGATTTGTAAATAATTGTCCATTACTGTTTAAAACTGGATCCAAAAATGGTCATAGCTACGAGGATATCCGCGGACATATTTTAATATGGCTAAAAAAAATGGTTTTAAATAATTTGGAAGGGCCCTCCGTAATTGTGATGGATTACTCCACATTCGATATTGAAGTACCGTATTCTTCTACTTCTTTAAAAGCCGACATGATTAAATGGCTTGATGCAAACAATATCCAATATCAAGCAACGATGTTCAAAATCGAACTTTACGATCTAATAAAGCAAAACAAACACCTTTGCAGGAACGAAATAGATGATATAATCCGTGAATCAGGACACGAAGTTTTACGGTTGCCACCACACCATCCAGATTTAAATCCAATAGAAAACATATGGGGGGTCGTCAAAAATAGAATAGAGCGAAGAAATATAACTTATAAATTAGACGACGTTAAAAAAATTGCAGAAGAAGAATTTCAAAAAATTACGACTGAAGACTGGCAAAAAGTATGCGAAAAAGTTATAAGAATGGAAAAGGAATACTATGCCCATGATATCGTGTGGGAACAGCTCACCGAACGTATCATTATCCATCCGTGTTTGACCGAAACAGAAAGCGATAGTGATGAATAAGGATCTGATTCAAAGCTCAACATCGTTGGAGTATTGAGGAAGCCTAATCAGTTCAATATAGAATTAGTCAACAAAGTGTTATCGATAGTACATACTTGAAAAAGATATGATTAGATATTTATGCCCAAAGGCCGAAAGCCCTTGCTGCTAGTGCTCTTGTTATTAATAAAGGATTTTTATTTAAATATACATAATAGCAGACGCATTGATTGATTGATCGAGAGTTATTTTCCCACCCATGCAGTTTCTTTACCACTCGACACAGGGTACAGTCCAAGGATGTCAGTAGAAGCATCTGAAAACTTCCGGTCGAAATAGGGGTATAACTTTAAAACTTCATTTGTGCCAAATGTTTAACCTCACAACAAAAATATATCAATAACGAGGTCGAAGCCCTGTTCGATTACACAAATGCAACAACAACAGCAATTGACTAGCCTCAGTGACGAAATAATGGTAATTTTTGAGATCAAATCGGTAAACCCCACATGTGAACCAGTAGAGATGGAGTAAAGTGAGAGCGATAGACTATCATCACTCTTATTCAGCTTATAACCTTGTCATTGGAGTTAGAAGAAATAGGTGATATCGAAACAAGCTGACGAGTATTACTGTCTGTTTATATGTACCTGAGATTAAAATATTATGTAAATTTAATTTTAGTTTTTAGTACTTACATTTAACTATTGTAATTGATTTCATCCCGTTTCAAGGCTTATTTATCTAAAAGATGTAAATCTTAATATTATGTTATGTTTATAATAAATAAATTCAAAAACAAATAATCACTTGGGTCCCGTATTGTTTGTTCTTTTCAATATATACCATCCTGCTGTTTTTCATTCTAATTATTATTTAATGTTGTATGCAGATGCTGTAAAATTGTTTAAATCTTTTTAAGATTGGGATGATTGTCGTCTGCTTTTAAAAAGGATGTAATAAAAAGTGTCTGTTACAAATTGCAGTTTGGGTCAATATAAAAATGAAAATTGTATTTTTGATAAACAGGCAGTCAAAAAAAGTCAACCAATGGAGAGCCGGACATTCGCAGAGAATGTGCTCAGACCTTTCTTCATCCTCCATACAGAACCAACAGTTTGTCTCCGGACTTCGGTTTATTTTGTTAAGATGATATCTAAGCCGCAGTGGCCAGTGAGAAACCCCACCAGTGGCCTATTTCACCAAACTATAAATTGCAACCACAAATTTGTACTTGTGAATCACAACTACAAAGTTGTAATCAAGTTTTTTATTACACAAATTACTAATACATATATAATTCACAAATTTGTGAGTAGAATGCAAAAAAATTGTGGAAAGCAAATTGTTGATTACAAGTGCTCAAAATAACCGTTGCACCGGATTTGTGACTGACTTGTAATGTACAACTGTTTCTTCACAAGTTTGTTGTACGTTCGTGCCTCGGTCGTGGCAATGAATATAGAAAATAAGATCTTTGTTGCGTCTCTTATTAGAGATAAAAAAGACATTTTGTTTGGGAAGTTTTCAAATACTCTAACCCATGATATGAAAATGAAAGAGTGGACGAGTATCTTAAACTCCCTAACGTCTCAAGGCATTTTAAAAAACAAAGACTGGAAATACCTTCGTGACGTTGTGTGGCAAAATTTAAAGCGAGGAACCGTGGTAAGTACCTACTTAGCTATGTATCTATCTATATAAAAGAAAGTGTCCGAAGCGATGGCCGAACCGATTTTGATGATTTACACTTTGTTGGAAAGGTATTTTCTCAGTACGGGTTTTAAAATAAATAAAAATAAAAAATTCAAAATGTCTTATTTTGACCACCAGCGTGTTACGACAGATATTTTTTTTTCAATTTTTTTTTTCATTTTGTATTTATTTATTTTGGCAACAACCAAAAAAGAACAGTATACTGTTTTCCATCATTAAGTACTTCAATTTAATCTATTTATGTGTGTAATAAACAATGCCAGCAAGACGCAAAGGGACCAATTTGGGCCGTCGAACGAATAGAACGACAGACATGCGAAATAGAAGAGCCCAAAGATCAGACGAACGAGTCCAACAAGATAATGCAGATGTGCGTATGAGCATGGCACAATTTCGTGAATCACAATCACAAGAGGCACGAGCTGAAAGAAATCAACAAAGACAATTGGATTGAACGGCTTACTTATCGGTATGGATCCAGATTCTAACCTGTTCCTGAAGTCAATTCGAACATTTAATTCATGTTTCCAAATGACATCGTTTG
Source organism: Portevinia maculata (assembly GCA_949715645.1). Classification (NCBI taxonomy): domain Eukaryota; kingdom Metazoa; phylum Arthropoda; class Insecta; order Diptera; family Syrphidae; genus Portevinia; species Portevinia maculata. The sequence continues at coordinate 62,702,750 of OX454525.1, read as the reverse complement.
GAGCAACAGAAATAGTTAAAAATAATGCTGCAAATGGTCAACAATTCCATTCAACATTCAAAATCAAAGGCCAAGGTAATCACAAAGTGGGCTCATTGCTGCCAATGCCGAATGAACCACATACATTTTTACAAATTTACTTTATGGGCGGTGGGGACTCGGAAAGCGCACGTTGCGGCTACAATAACCTCAATTCATCATATGCCAGACGCATCGTCGGCGAGCTGGATGCTCTATAGACATTTTCACCAAGCTATCTCCTCCTGAAGTGCGGAATCCCTGTCTTAAGCAACAGAAACAAATTCAATGATAAAATTGTAGAAATTTGCACAAATCGTATGAAATAATCATTGTGATTGTTAATGAACTGAATATGAAAGTGCAAACAGAAGCTATTGAAGGGTAAAAAGTAACAAATAATAGAGAAAAAACGTGTGAAAGTATGTTAAAGCAAAACAAACAATTAACATAGGGACGGGCTACAGTCCGCTTGGTGAACTTTCGGATATCCTATTCTTATTCCCAGCAGACACCTAGAGAATCTATATCATAAATTTCAGTTTCCTAGCTCAAACTTTGACTTTCCAATAAAATTGTTTTATTTAATTGTGGGCGTGTCAGTGGGCTGATTTTAGAAATTTTATATCCCGAGCAGTTTTATGACTCAATGATCATAACAAACTTCAGCTTTCTAGCTTAAAATTCGATTTTTTCGATAAATTAGTTTTTTTTTGATTTTGGCGGATTTCAAAAATTCTTAAACTTGATTATTTCGGGGACCTGGAGAGTATATATGGTTAAAGGCCCAATTTTTGCCGACAGACGAACGGACATGATCCACATTACTATCGATGCTGATCATAAATAGAGTAACTTTTACGGGTCTACTGGCAATAGTATGGTATGGTTTAAACTTCGCGTCAAAATTAATATCTAATATGTTTGTTTAGAAAACTTTTCAACTTATTTGCTTCCAAACAAAAATATTTACAAATTACAAACTGACAATCACGCTATTGTCATCAAGCCTGATAAAACACCAGCTGTAGAGCACATGTGTGGATTTCATGCACCTGTTGTTGACGACTTTGCTGGAATCATGGTTGGCGACCGTACAGCGACGCGACAAATCGTGATTTGAAGAAGAAATAATAATCTTGAGTTCATTGCTGATACACACCGTTCTCCAATATCCGCTAATGTTCTGAAATGGACAAAACGTCCACAGCGCTCAATTCCTCTTTAGACCACATCCCAACACACTTACAATAAGTTAGTTATTTTTCATTTCCCTACGAAAATATGCACTAGAAATAATTTATATGGCAAAACAACGTTTGCCGGGTCAGCTTGTATTGTATATACCTATGTATATACAAACTAAAAAAAAATTCAGCCTTCAGCTATCCAGTTATTTATTTATTGTTTTTTTGCGTTGCTAACTTGTAACTATTACATTTTTAAAGGTAAAAATTGATAATTCTAAAAAAACCGGTTCCGCAGGGGGTACGAACTGCATTTTTACTGATCTCGATAATATCATTATTGATATTATCGGTAAAGAATCACCAACATTGAGTGGGATTGTTGATGATTCCTCTTCAATACCACTACAAAATATCCCGTCACCAACGTCCGGAAATATAGAGGAAGGCGAAATATGGTAAGATAAATCGTTCGTTCTTCAAACAATTTTATCTGCACAAATATGTTTCCTGTTTTTTTATACCCTATTCTAAGGGTATATTAATTTTGACGCATAGTTTGTAACATACCTTAATATTGCCCGTAGACCCCTAAAAGTTACTATATTTATGATCGGCATCGATAGTAATGTCGATCTAGCCATGTCCGTCCGTCTGTCGGCAAAAATTAGATCTTTACACTGGGCCTAGAGAGCTGACATTTTAACCATATACTCTCTAGGGTCCCGAAATAATCAAGTTATACTCTATAGGGGGCCCTTTATGCTCATGTGTAAATATTTTCAAAATCCGCCTTCTGACACGCCCACAATTTATAAAAAAAACTTTTTTTGAAAATCCAAAATTTGAGCTAGGGCGCTGAAATTTATAATATATACTCTCTATGGGCCCTTTATGCTCATGTGTTAATTTTTTTTAAATCCGCTTACTGACACGCCAACAATTGAATAAAATAATTTTATTGAAAAACCAAAGTTTGAGCTAGGGAGCGTTTTTTTTACAAAAGCTTCGTTTTTGTTTGATAAAATCTTTTAAATGTTATATAACAGAATATGTAGAGCGTTCCTAACAATTCAACCATACTTAGACTTTTGTCACGCCCACTTATGAGGGATAGGAATAAGAATAGGGTATCCAACAGTTCGCCCAAGCGGACTGTAGCCCGTCCCTATGTTTAAGTCCATCAATGCCATAAAAATATACACGAGCCAGCAGACAGAAAAGGAAGGCGGCAATAAGATCCGACGAAGCAGATATTATTTCCCTGAAGAAAAGGAGACTACAGTTGGAAATATACAATTTGCAATTGGATGCGCGAAAAAAGGAGAGGGATCTAGGGTTACCAATAAGTCGCCTAACTGTGGAACTGGAGGAGTCTTTTATACAGACTCACAATTCAGAGTGTGAAGAAAGAACTGCTAGCTTTACTGTTTATTAAAAAAAAATATATATATTTTGTTTATCAATCTCACTGTTGTTTTATTTTTCATGAAAAGTGACTTAGAAAGTATTGTAAAGTAGGGTGACCATTCAAATTATCGTCGTTTTCATTTGGGTACTCCATGTTTTCTTCCTCTTCAGTGGTGTACATCTCGAAATAGTTATCTGTTCCTTGTCGTGAAATGTTAGTCAATATAATCCAACATTTTATGACATTGACATGGCATTTATCCTTTAAAATTCCAATAGCGTTTTCTATTATCCTTCTAGTTGATTTATGTGCTCTATTGTATTGATCAATTTCGAGTTTCTCAAAATCGGTGTAATTAACCAATCCTTTAACGGATATCCTGTATCCCCAAGCAAAACTGCACGAGTATAAGGTCGAAAGCCACTTTCAAATTTAGAGAAAATCGGACTTCTGCGCAAAACCCTTGCATCGTGTACACTCCCAGGCCAATTCATGTATGCATTGTAGAAGTTATAGTCGGGCCCGCATACCAGCATACAATTAATAGAGTGCTTTCCATGTGTATCGACATATGCAGATTCAACCTCCTTGGGAGCATCAATGTTTACTAAAGTCCCGTCTATACATCCGTAAACACATGGCATGCCTAAAACGAAAGAAACATAATTCTAAAAATTCGACCAAATAAAAGAAAAACATGTAGGTATTTACCGGCAATATCGTAAAATCTTTCACATACCTATATTTTGGTGTTCATTAGGCCAAACAACATTTTCAAACAGTAAATTAACAATTGTTGTACAAACTCTGTGAGCACATCTGCATACCGTCGACTTAGATATCCCGTGGATGTCAGCAACTCCATGGTACTGCCCTCCATTCCCAAGCCAGTGTAAAGCTGTGACAAACTGTTACTTCGGTGTTAATGCAAAGTTCTTTTCAGTCGTGTGGGCTATCTGTGGTCCAATAATTGCAATTATTTCCTCTGCCTTGCATCAGACGAAATTTTTCATTTAAATGAAATAACTCCGAAATGACGTAGTTTATACGCGGCCGATACATTTTTTTTTCTTGCAATTAACACATAATCGTCACTTTCGCTACTATCGCTACTACTATACCTTCGTCGCAAAGCCATTTTTTTTTATTACTTTCAATAAGAAACAAAACTTGTACACTTCAACTTTTACTTGTATAATATTCTCACATACTAAACAAAATTTGTAAATCAATTTCCTTTGGTGAAACATAATCTCACAAATAAGTCAACTTTTCACAAATTTGTTCCTTGTAAATTACAACCATAAATAACTGTTGGTGAAACGAAAAGTGAATTATTCCCACAAATTTCCCTTTGTAGAATACAACTACAAATTTGTAATACCCAGAGTTTGGTGATACGACATAAATCAACAAATTCACAAATTTTGTTAAAAAATGCTTGTAAATACAAATTTGTAAGTTGGTGAAATAGGCCCCAGCTTTCTTATATTGCAATTATTCAGCGTAAGGATTTCCATATAGGAGTAGGACCTAATTACTCATTTGGATTGTCTTAAGCCAACGACACTTTCCCAATATTAGGTTAGGTTAGGTTAGAAGGGAGGTGCACAGCAATTGCTGTGCTTGCACGGGGGCCCATTGGTCCATTATGATCCCTTGTTGTTTATCGTGGTAAAAAACTTTACTTACAATAAAAACACTTACCATAATCCGTTTAAATTATTCTTGCTGGTTGGCCTATTGGAACCAACCTGTCTTCTTGACAAATCTGATTGTGTCCGTCAGTGGTACCTGCGCAACGTCGTCTAAGTCTTCGAAAAATCTGTTGCCCAGATAGCGAAGTCGAGATGTTTGGATGTTTGGACACTCGCAGAGCAGGTGTTTGATGGTCTCGGTTTCTTCTATATCCTGACAGCTCCTGCAGTAGTCTGGTGAGCTAATGCCCAGCCTGTTTGCCTGTTTTCCCAATGTTTCGGACGAAGCGGTTCCCATTTTTTTGCTAGCCCCAAAGCAGCAGCGTAATTTACTCTGCAATAAGGTTCTGGTCCAAGGGACGCAGATTCAGATCCCGCTCTGGCAAGGTGGTCCGCAGATTCGTTGACTGCTTCACCTTGGTGGCCAGGCACCCAACCGAGTTTGACCGTGTTATATCAGCCCTCTCAAAGAGCATCTAAAAACCATCCACGTGAGGAGATAGGTCCTATGTGAGTGTTGTCTTTAGGTGGATGAAAAGGCATCTCATTTCATTGGTGAATGCCCTGCTTTTTTGCAAGAACCAGGCTCAACACTCTAGATATACAATTCGTCCAGGAAGATGAGTTAAATGAGATAGAGCTAGTATCCTTTGCTTTGCCAATGTCATTGACAGGTTCTCCGATACTGACTGGCAAATCGCTAGAAAGAAGCGAGCGGGCAGCTGTGCTGAAGTAGAGATAGAGATAGATAGATAGATTCTTTATTTTTTCATCATAAAGTTTACAAATTGGTATACTTAAGAATAAGGACATGGCAATACTGCCGTCTGCCTGAGATGACATTTCATAATATGATTTAAAAATAAAAGAAATAATAAAAAGCAAAAATTTTAAAATATAAAGAAAAGGAAAAAAGAAAAAATGTTTAACAAAAGATATGAAGAAATATTACTATATAAAACAATGCTATCAATTTTAACGTGATTTGAAACACAAAATATTATACAATTTGGTTAATTTGATTAGCTGTTTATACAAAATTTTATCAATTTTAACATGATTTGAAACCCAAGATAATACACAATTTGGTTAGAAATAGCTGTTTATACAATATTATCAATTTTAATGTGATTTGAAACACAAAAGAGATATTATCAAATTTAGTATGATCAGAAACAAAACAATAAATAGTTAGGTATAAAATTTGGTCAAAACTGCAATAAGTGGGTAATCGACTAAGTTTAATATGTGAAACTGTTACGGTAAGAAAGAGCATGTTGGCAATATTTAAAGAGGCTGAGCCAGCCCATTGTTCCATTTAAAATTTCAAAAAGTTTGTCCAAAGATATAAAACTTTCCCGAAAATGCAACCGGCGAATTTCTTGTAGAATAGGACAAGCAGCAACGAAATGGTATATATCTTCATTCACTCTTCCGTTACATAGATCACATAGCTGGGGCAAGTCTGATCGATGAGGTATAAAGTTCAAATTTAAAATTTCAACTCTTGCTCTAAAAATAATACTTATAACCGAGGCTGAAAATTCATTACTAAAGTAAGAGACTTCCGAGGGCAGTTCATGGTTTAAATGACTATAAATAGCTCTTGAAGTAGATGAAGATGCTCTGGAAAGGTTATCCAGAAACATTTTGTGATCCACCTTAGCAATCACATCAGAAAACTGAGCCTGCCAATCGGTCACATTAGTTTCTGTTAAGTTTAAACTTGTTTCGTAAGATAAAGCTAGTTCGTTCCAGTTTTTAAACGGGGAAGCATTCACTCGAAGTAATTTTCTTAAGATGATTTTGTGAAGACAAGTTTCACTTCTTTTCATCACTCTAGTAATGAAGTTCGCATTTGCCTTCAAATTTTGTATATATATAGGGACTATTCCTGACTCTACATATATGGCGTAGTTGGGTTTTGAGTTAGGCAAACGAAATATCCTCTTAAAAAAGTTTCTTTGTACAGTTTCAAAAGCTTCGAAGTGTGTGTATCCGACGGGTTGGACGCCATATGCCATGCATGCATTTACTGTCGCGTTGAAAACTTTGTACTTGGACGTTAAATCAACATTTTGGTTCAAAAAAAACTTTGGCCACATTATATTAAGAGCCAATTTAGCTTCGTTGCTTTTTTCTTTGGAGTGCTTTAGATAGCTTAAATTGTAGGTCAAGAGGACACCCAAATATTTAAACTCTTGTAAAACCTCAATGTGTGTATTGTTTAGAGACCATTTTTCTTCCGCTCGCCTTCTTGATTGTCTCTTTTCAAATATAACAATCTTAGTTTTTTGGGAATTAATTTGCAAGCCCCAAGACTCGCAAAATGAACTTAGACGGTTTATTTGCAATTGAAGCGTGAAAGGATTATCAGCAAGCATGACTAGATCGTCCGCGTACAACAGGACTTTGATTATAATGTTAGCAAAATTAACTCCACCCGGAAGAAGCTCGCAGACATCATCTATGAACAGGGCAAATAATAATGGGCTGAGGATACAACCCTGAGGAACACCTGTAATTGTATCAAATCGATTTGAAAATGTGAAACCGTCCCATACCCTTGCATTTGTTGACGAAATAAGACTTGCATACACTTCGAGAAACTTTCTTGACAAACCAATGCAAGAAAGTTTGTATATTAAAGCTTGTCTATTGACTTTATCGAATGCAGCTTTAAAATCAACAAAGCAAGTGTATAGTTACTTTTTTCTATCTATAAATTGTTGAGCAATGCTTGAAATGGCCAAGATATGATCCATGGTTGAAAAACCTGGGCGGGAACCGGCTTGAAAGATGCTCAAAAGACTGTTATCCTCAATCCATTTTGAGAGCCTTTCATATAGGATTGCAGTGAAAGTTTTTCTTATTGAATTTAAAATTGAAATACCTCTATAATTTTCCGCAGCGTTAGCATCACCTTTTTTAAAAATGGCAAAAATTACAGTGCTGAAGTATAATGGACCATTAGGTCGTAGTGCTTGTCATCTTTTGATGACCCCACTGCATGCATATACAATACAGGACGTGTGGGGATACTTAAATGGTTTGTTTAATTTGACAAGCTTCCAAATGTAGAGACGAAATTCAACATTTCGAAATGATTAACATTTTGGGTGAAATGTTGAATTTAGCTGAAATGACGACACGAATCTTTGACACGGACGATTTCATTTCAAGGAATTAAAACTAAAATTCAAAATTTTCCTATTAGGTCTATTTATTCACATTAAAGTACCTTCTTATATATACAGTACTCTTCACTTGATTAGACGCACACATTTTTTTTTACATAAATTTAATTTTTTTGTTAGTGTGTCTAACAATTATTAAAGAATTGCATTTATTAGAAAGGTTATTACGTTCTCAACAAAAAAACATAAATCACATAAACACATGGGGAGTGAGTGGAATTTAACGGATATTTTTTCTCTTTCTTGCCTATGCTGTAAGAAAATGTGCAGTTTTTAGGGTTCCGTAGCCAAATGGCAAAAAACGGAACCCTTATAGATTCGTCATGTCTGTCTGTCTGTCTGTCTGTCCGGGAATGTCATAGCCACTTTTCTCCGAAACTATAAGAGCTATATTGAAACTTGGTAAGTAGATGTATTCTGTGAACCGCATTAAGATTTTCACACAAAAATAGAAAAAAAAACAATAAATTTTGGGGGTTCCCCATACTTAGAACTGAAACTCAAAAATTTTGTTTATCAAACCCATACGTGTAGGGTATCTATGGATAGGTCTTCAAAAATGATATTGAGGTTTCTAATATCATTTTTTTCTAAACTGAATATTTTGCGCAAGAGACACTTCCACAGCGGTAAAATAAGGGAATGATAAAACTAAAAAAATATATATGTATGTACATGCAAACTTCCACCGAAAATTGGTTTGAAGAAGATCTAGTAAGTAGGTTTTTTTAATACGTCATAAATCGTAAACCGCAATTTACCTTTCATTCAATCAACTCAAATATATAAAAAAAAAACATTTAATTTCATAAACATAAACCTTATGCGTAAACCGTGAACCATTATTTTCTAATAATAAATCTGTAATAGGTGCCTAAATAAATAATAATTATAATTCGCGCGGAACCCTTCATGGGCGAGTCCGACTCGCACTTGACCGCTTTTGTTTCTGTTCACATGATTAGACGCACCTGTAAAAAAGTCTTAAAAATGAAACGTAGGCTTTTTAATTAACTTTTTTCTCTTTTCTTTTTATTTTTGTTGTTTTTTTTTTTTATATATTTTCAGTACTTTGTATAACCACCATGTTTTAAAATCACATCAAAAATCCTATTTTTAAGTGAATCATACAGTTTTTCTAAATAATTTAAGAGAATCGTCCTCCAGGCTTCTTTTATTGCGACAGTTAGCTCTTCACAGGTCTCATACTACCTACCTCCTTCGTAAACTTTACGCGTGAGCCATCCCCAAACATTTTCAATTATATTGAGGTCAGGTGAATAAGGTGGCCCCGGCAACAATTCCACATTTTCTTCGGCAAGAAAGCTTTTCACTACACGAGCGTTGTAGATTGGCGCATTGTCTTGTTATAATAACCACAGCAGAGGTCCGAACAGTTCTTTCATGGCTGGGAAGGCTGATTGCAAAAGGGCTTTGTAGGAAACTCCCATCATTTCGTTTGAAATGAAAACCAAATCGAACGCACCATAGTACGAAATGGCTCCCCAAACCATTACTCCTCCTTGCCTCGAATGGTGACGTGTCAAAATCTTTTCCATTTTTCTAAGATCATGGAAGTAGTAGGTACTTGTAACCAATCCAAATTAAATTTGATTTCATCTGAAAAAAACACATTTCGCCAATTTAGCGCTCTTCCAAGGTTGGTGTCCCATGGGTGCCGTGACATAATCCCAAGCGTCATAAGCCCAAATCTCAAAATTTGGCCTTATGTCGCATTGTGAAAGTGACATTAGGCCAAATTCTAGCATTTGATATTATGTCACTTTCACAAAGCGTCATATAAGGCCAATTTGGCTTTATGACACTTTCGCTTGTGCTGTTTTCAACAATTTGCCCTTGCACCTACTCCAAATCAAACAGTGACCCCAAGCAGGGGGGTTGCAGGGGGGCAGCATGCCCGCCTATATGCATTGCACTGTTTGTGGGATTAGTTACGAAATCGCAAGTAGATTCCATAAACAGTGTAATGCCTATACCCCCCTACAACCCCCCTGCTTGGGGTCACTGTTTGATTTGGAGTAGGTGCGAGGTACGGTTTTGAAAATTTGGCTTTATGTCACTTTCCGGATTTGGCCTTATGACGCTTTGTGAAAGTGACATAATACCAAATGCTAGAATTTGGCCTTATGTCACTTTCACAAAGCGACATAAGGCCAAATTTCGAGATTTGGGCTTATGACGTTTGGGGTTATGTCAACCGCTGTTCTTTTCTTACGGCGTTTAGTCTGGGCTTTTTTTTAGTTTTTTTTTTAATTTTAGATGTTCTGCACTGAAAATAGCTCGCCGAACAGTTGATGTGCTGGCAGTTATCCCAGCTTTTTCCTTTATTTTGATTGTGGAGACAGCTGAATTTGACGCTATTCTTATGATTTTTCTTTTGTCCTGAGGTGTTAAAGCGGGTTTTGTCCTTCCCTTGTAAATTTTACCGTATGAAGCACTGTTTTTTATGTAATTTCTCAAAACGTGGTCACTTCGACCTTTTTTCTTGGCAATGCTTCTCATTGAAAACCCTTCAGAATGCAACGCGTCAATTTTGCCTTTTTCTTCCACGGTTAAAACTTTTTTTCCCCCATTTTTAATGAAAATTAATAGAAAACACTCCTTGCTTCTTAAACTTTGTAGCTAACTAAAATCTACGTAACAGATCGCGACCAACTAACTAATGTAATGGGTGCGTCTAATCATGTGAACAGCAAAAAACTGCACTTTTTCTTACAGCATAGGCAAGAAAGAGAAAAAATATCCGTTAAATTCCACTCACTCCCCATGTGTTTATGTGATTTATGTTTTTTTGTTGAGAACGTAATAACCTTTCTAATAAATGCAATTTTTTGATAATTGTTACACACACTAACAAAAAAATTAAAATTTTGTAAAAAAAAAATTCGTGCGTCTAATCAAGTGAAGAGCACTGTACAAGTATATCGCATTTTGATTTTTATTTGTAAATAGGATTTCGAATTTCAAAAAACTGTTGATGTGGAAATGTTTATTATAATTTTAGAATATGTTCTGCATCAATTTTTACTTAAGGAATCTAATATGTATTTGCAAATTTAAGATTTTTCCATACAAATTTATTTAATTTATCACTGACAAATGTCAAAATTGGTTGCATGATAGGTGAAGTTGATAACAATCTATTTGAGTGGAAGTGTTCGAACTTGAGCATGAAAATGTTTTGTTTATTATATACATACATATATTTATACATATATATATTATATCTCTATATATATAACTGATAACAAAAATGTAAATAGGGTTTGTTATTGATTATTATGTTTTTAAAAAATTATAATAAACCTCGCACCTATCCCAAAGCTAAGTGAAACTAAGCAGGGGTTGCATTCTCAATCTAGAAAAGAAAAACCCAAAAGAAACACGATTGCCTCTAAAGGATAGTATCCTTAATGCTCATTCTAATGTTCACAACATGTTTTTACAATATTTTCCAAGATTACATTAAGTCAATCATGTTTCGATTCGATTTGCATTTTCATTCCAATTGAATCCGCCTTCAATCTCTCATAGTCTAGTTAATAAATGAACCCACAATTAATAGCACTGAATGCTGTTTTTTTCTGAATGCATTATCAATGGAATTTATTGACACATTAAGGTTAAAAACGAATGCTTTTAACATTTTTTTTCGGATTTTACGCGTTTTGTTAAGCTATACTTTGTGCAAACGTTGCTTTTAGGCCTTCTTCTACAAAAAACATTTCAGTTAGAAAAGTGAAATCCTATTTAGGAAATCAGTTCCCGTAGCTCTGCCATGACCAACAATCAAAGGACCGAACGGGTGTACAATCACTTTTATTTTGTTCGCTCAATGTTACATTCGTCCCCTTCTATATTTTATTTGCATTGCTGTACTAAACCATATATGCTCAGTACATAAGGAAGCATAACATACGGTTATCGTTAACAAAACGAACAACAGAAGGAGGCCATATATGGAAAAATGAAAAACAGGGGGGCGGATGAGCAGGGAAAATTTGCCCATCTTCATAAAAAAAAACTTGATTAGTACAACAAATTTAGTTTTTTTTTCTCCGTTGCCTTGTGCCTCGTTCTTTTTCGGTGTAGCTTTATATGTTTCTATGTAAACACAGTGTACTACATAATTTGGTTCTATGTCCGATTAGTTGTTCTGCAGTAATAGTAGGCTAATGCCTGAGGTTAGGGTCCATCCGTTGTGCGAATGCGTCTGATTTTGTTTAGAAGAGAACATGGTAGAGGCCGTTTTTCTTGTCCTTTTTTACTGCTTTCTGTGTACGTGTATGGTTTTTTTCTTGTAATTTGTGTTTGGGTGAGGTTACAGATTCAAAACGATATTCAACTTAACATGGATACTTATACATATACTAAAAAAAAAAATAGAAAAAAACATGTTGTTGCGTCGGAATTATAACTCAAGGACAAGAATAAATTGTTGTTATATGGGATGAAGAAGAGAACTTTGTCGGGCCTAGCAACGCCTGTTTACCTCTTATGATGGCGCATTAGGAAAGGCTTGGAAGAATATTTAAGTGAGCGAGTTTAAATTGAATTAAGTATACCAACATTTTGGAAGACTTTTCAGTATTTTCATACGGGGTCTTTTTTTTATAGAGGCATACAACTTTTTTTTAAAAATAAAACAACGAATTTAATGGAATGACAAAATTTTGGCTTTATTAGCTCACAAATTTCATGACATGTTTAGAAATAACTCTGCGATATGGCCCCAGCGACTTCGACTTATGAACGCCATCTTGTCGGTCCAATTTTGCACTCCTTTTTCGAGCATACCAGGTTTTATTTCGTCAATAGTGCGTCGAATGTTGGCTTCTAAGTGATCAATCGTTGCTGGTTTATCAGCATAGACCAGAGATTTGACGTACTCCCACAAAAAGTAGTCCAAAGGTGCCAAATCACACGAGCGAGGTGGCCAACTCTCAGGTCCATTTCTTGAGATGATTCGGTCACCAAACGTTTGGCTCAACAAAGTCATGATTGCACGCGCTGTATGACATGTTGCGCCATCTTGTTAGAACCATTTCTCCTCCAAATGATTTCCAATGACATGGGGAATAACAAAAATCAAGAATCATTTGCCTGTAGCGTTTGCCATTCACGGTAATGTTGGCATCGGTTTCGGATTTAAGGACAAATGGGCCGATTACGCCTTCGGCATGTAAACCACACCAAAAAGTGATTTTTTCGGGATGTAATGCAGTCTCAAGAGTCTCATGAGTATTGTATTCACTCCAAAAATGACAATTTTGCTTGTTTACAAACCCGTGAAGCCAGATAAAAATCTGGTTCAACTTCCAGTTGATTCTCAGCCAATTCACAGAACACACGACGCAATTGATAGTCCGCTGGCTTTAATTCTTGCACCAGTTGGATCTTATATGGATGTAGGCCAAGATCTTTCCTCAAAAATTTCCAAGTACTGGACGGGCAGAGACCGAGTTGCTGAGAACGGCATCGGATGGATAAATTCGAGTCCTCTCTCACACTCACGTCGCGTCGGTTCGATTTGGATGAATATTATCACAAAGAGTAATTGTGGTCATGAATCGATCCATAGTATTGCGTATTAGCTGCTCCGATGAACGATGATGCGCACCGGAAACTTGACGAAGTGCTGTATAAGTTTGGAGAACAGAGCGCGAATTTGCCAAAGTATACTGAAAAAAAAACAGTTTAACACACTTTAATAGTATGACAACTAGTTTGATAGTAATCATTATCAGAAGTTTTATACCTCTGTAAAAAACACCCTATAGTTTTGTGTGAGCACTTCTGTAACAGAAGCTTGTTCCAGGCCATTTTATATGGTTGTATGTTAAAGTTTTCCTATGTAAAAATATTCTTTCCTTATGAAAAGGTACAATGTGGACGACTTGTTCATGAATAAATTTTTCCGGCAAAGTATTCCCATACGGGAATATAATTAACATTGCCAGATAATGGATAAAACTCCCTCTAAATTTATTCACGATAGCCAATTTAATATGCTAAGGCGACCTTAATCTATGTTTTTAAATACCGACAGATACCTAGTCACCGGAGAGGAGGGAATAGTAGATGTGTTTTTTAGCAGCATTTTCAGCAGCTCAAATGGGCTTCATGTAGAGTCAATGAAGAACCGGATCCATCACCCTGCATGGTTAGGAGACGTTGGATTAGATCAGAGGTCCCCAAATTGTTTGTGTCGGAATCCTTCGTTGACCCCCATTTACATCTCATACAACCCCAATTTTGTTTTTGTTGACATGCATCTCTTGCAGTTTGGAATCGACTACTAAGGGTCGATATAGACATCTTTGTGAATCATTGGCTTAGATGGTTTAATAAAATGTCGAGTTATGTCAGATGAAGCGGAATGTCTAGTGTGAAGTTCGAAGTCCTTACTTACTTAACGGGATCCCGACCCGGATACGGGCACGCGTTGTCTAGACCAACCGCTTTGGCATCCGCGATGGCTTGATCCTTAAAACGGAGATTGGGTTTTCCTTGTCGCCTCGAACCTTGGGGCTGGGAGTCGAAGATCATTATTGTCCATTCACCGATCCATTGTAGTCGACGTATTTTAGTTTTTTGGACTACATCCACATCTTGGTACGGCTAATAGAGTTGTTGGTTATATCTTCTCCTCCATTTGCCCTCCTCGCACTCAGGAGCAAATATCCGACGGAGTATTTTTCTTTCGAAAGAACCCAAAATTAGGTCTCTTTCCTGCTTATCGTCCAGCACTCGGCGCCGTAAAGCAGAACTGGCAGTATCACTATTTTGTCTTGGTCTTGGTCTTCCGAGTTAGGAGTTTTGAATCCATTTGTTTGGCCAAACGGAAGTAGAAACGGTTTCCTATGGTTAGTCTTCGTCGGATCTCCACTAACGTGTCATCTGTGCAGTTAATGTTTACTCCGAGGTAGGTGAGCTCACTTACTACCTCAAAGTTACTGCTATCAACAGTGACGTTGTATCCTAGTCGGTGCACAGATGTTTGTTTGTTTTTGTCCTCGTTGACTTTAAGACCAACCAATTTTGGTGATTCTTTAATAGGCATGAAATCGTATGCCAGCAGTTGGACGGATCTGTTGAAGATAGTGCCTCCGTATTGACACTTGCCCTGCGCACTATCTGCCCCAGAACAAGATTAAAGAAGTCACATGACAGCGCATCTCCTTGCCGGAATCCGGTACAGGTTTGGAATAGTTTGGAAGAACTGTTTCTATACTGCACATTGCACCGCGTGTTTTGAAGTTCTAAGTCCGCTGATGCTTAAACAAACTCATCGTTGTATGTATTTGACTTGGCTTATCGCGATTTGTCGCTCTGTTTAAGGCAGTCCATTAGCCAACCACACCATATGTACGTAAGTAACAGTCTTACGACCGAGTCATGTAACTCTTTCTTTCGTAAGCGGTGCGTGGGGTAGTGAACAAACTTAAGGTGGAAGGTACTGGAGGATAATACAAAATTCATTGAATCGAATTAATCTCTTTATTTTCGCTTATTTCCTTCGACGCTTACCTTGGGGAAGCTTGAACAAACAAAGTAGTGAGTATCTGCCCGAAGCCAAGACCAAAATATTTGGAATATAGTTCTTCAAAATCACCAACAATGTGTGCTGACTTTAAAAAAACGGAAATTCGAGATCTGCTCCGTAGCAGTTTGTTTTAATGCAGCTTTCCTTGTATTATTTTGTCACCTTTTTAAGATAGTAATACAGGGTGGCGCACCAATTGTGCTACAATAAGAAATTCAAATAATTTTTTTTATCAATGTATTTATGTATTTCATTTATTCACTTTTTATTGTATAGAATTTAATTTTATTTTATTTTATATAACAAACTGTTCTTGAAGATGATAGACCGTAAATGGCCTCCACTCATCCACGCATCTGGGACACCTGATCAGAAAATTATTCATTGCGGCTTGAAGGGTTGAAGTCGGGATCGCCTCAATTATTTATTTATTATTTATTATTTAATCGACTGCTTCAATTCCGTCGAATTCCTTGGTTTCGTTTTGTACAACTCTTGCTTGACATAACCCCATAAAAAAAGTCTGGTGCAGTGGGGTCAGGTGACCTAGGGGCCAGGTGGAGTTTCTGGATATTAATTTTTTTGGGAATTTTCATTGGGGCTCCGTCATAACCGGTGTGGCTATGTGTGCAGTTGCTTCATCTTGCTGGAACCAAATGCTGTCGAAACGGATACTTCTTCGGCGAAGTTCTGGGTAAAAAAAACTAAGTTTCGGTTCGAAGCGCTTGAATTTGCCTGAATTGACGATGCTACAGCCGCGGCTGTGTCTTGAACCCGAACATAGGGATCTCGATGGTATGGTCTTCGTGCGATGCTTCAAGATTCGGCAAACATGTTTACCAGCCTCATAATGGTCCATCTACTCGGGGGAGTGGCGCCAAACTCCCGCATAAATTCCCTTTGGACGGAATTGCCAAATAAAAAAAATAAAAATAAAAACTCACACAGAAAAAAAGTTGTTGCCTTTTGTTTTTAGCACGATTGGTGCGCCACCCTGTACAAGCAATTCCACAAACTCTGAAGAACCCCATCAACTATAATGGATCACATTTGCTGTAGTGGTGCAATAATATATGTCTGAGTAGAGGTTTAGCTTGAGTCATTGACTTTCGGAAGTAATTAATCACATCTTCGAAAGAGGCGCCTCTTAAACTTAAACTTAGATCACATATTGTTAGTTTTTGTTAGAACCCAGCTTTCCCTACGTTTTGTATCAGATTATACATTTAAGTAGGTACCTATTACTCATAGGTACTTAGGTTTACCACCAAATGTCTCACTTCCGCACTAATTGATGTAGGAAATGCCGAAATGAACACTATGTAGGTATCACCTAAAATGCGTCCCTAATTAGCATTTTATACTACAGTACTAATTAACATGCATACATGCCAAATAGAATGTGTCAGACTGAAAGTTTAATTAAACAACTTCTTTTTAGAGAAATCAAAGTTGGTAAGAAGTCTGTTTTAGGCTTGGTAGGTAGATACCTACCTACCTATCTTTATTTACTGATGAAGGAATGATTCACCAATGATCTACCCAGGTGGCGAACACAAAGCTAATGCTTTACTAACAAATTGATATGAATGATTGCACAGAATTCCTAGTAAGGGTAGGTATACCTATTGTGCAGCGTCGTAAGTTTATCATTTCCGTAAAACTGTAAGCTTAAGACTTACGTTTCATGAGCACCTCTAAAAACTGCTTGCGTATGCGTAGGAACCTAAATTCCCATACAAATTTAGGCAGTACCTATAGGTACCTAATATATTTATTTACCGTTACCACGTAAACTTCTGTATCATTTTCATAAGGTGTACCGCAATGTATCCATTAAGAAAAAACATCCTTGAAAATCAAACAAAATATCCCACAACCTTGAACGTCCATAACCTTTTTTGTATCATGTACTTTGTGTGTGTGTTTTCCTTCATCACTCTCTCTGCGTGAATTTAACCCTTAAAAAATAAACAAAAAAATCCATCGTTCTCAAATAACTTTCGAACTCGCAACCAATGTGATGGAAAAATCCAATGAAGACAATAAAACCCAGACAGGTGGTTGCAAAGCAAACATACACATTCGATTACGAAAACATTGGGCATGCACACACAGGGACCGAATGAGGGAATAAAAACAAAATTTGCAACAAATAAAAATATATAAATGAAGGTATATAATGGATGATCTTTAAATCCCTTTTCATTGAACTGCGGCTATCAAAGCATGGCCATCCAAATTCTCACATCCTGGAAGTTTTGTCACTGCACATACACAAGCGTCCGATCAGACACCCCCCTCGCTTAAACGCACATAGGGTATCGCACTTAACCACAATTTACTTCCACTTCCATTCTCTGCCCCTATTTTGTGATGTAGCGACAGCGAGTCCTTTTTGCTTTCATACTTATACATAATATTCATATTTATATTATGTGTATGTACTCATATATCGTCTAATCCTTAGATGCTGGGAAACCATTTCAAAATTGAATCCAAAGAGTGGGAGAAGGAGTAGGAAGAAAATTAATAAAAGAACAAGAGATTTTTTTTGTTCGTTTTTTATTAAGGAATAGCACTAATGCTCATCTGTTAGGTCGTTCGTCCTTCGATCGTTAAACACAATCGCACATGCTTGGAAAAAGCACCCCTCAGCAGCTTCACACACGGCAACAAAAATGAAAACAGAACAGCCATTCATTGTGAATTGTATAACGTGGATGGGTACGTACACATATCCTGTAGGATATACTTGTATGCTTGCACATGGAATGATAGCACGGACAAATGCTCGTGCGTGCGTCGTCTGGCCAATCCACCCCTGCATTAAGAATAGTGGCATCGAGAGGGCTTGGCGGTCGGCGGCCCTTTTACAGAAATGAACTGCAAACAAGTACAGTGAGCGATATTTTTATTAAATCAATGCATTTTTAATGTGTCAACTTTTTTGTATAGAAAACCTAAATGTTTTTTTACTTGACTGTCCTCTAAATAAAGTAACAAAAAGAAGGAGGTTCGGGGAGTTCCCATCAAAGTTCTAAAGCTCCGTTTCCACCAAAAAAATGGATGGTTGCCTGATTTGAAATGGCCCTCGATGAG
Source organism: Portevinia maculata (assembly GCA_949715645.1). Taxonomy (NCBI): domain Eukaryota; kingdom Metazoa; phylum Arthropoda; class Insecta; order Diptera; family Syrphidae; genus Portevinia; species Portevinia maculata. The sequence continues at coordinate 62,684,571 of OX454525.1, read as the reverse complement.
GTACTCTTAGGCCAAGGTAGGTCCATTGTAAGGCCATTGGGAGGGGGAGGTGTGTCACGCTGCCCGCTCCTGGCCCTTTAGTTTTCGTAATTAAATTGTTGATATCAGCCGTGCAGGAATTGCTGAGATCAGCCAGATAGTAGAAGAGGTATTGACCTAAAGTAGCAATCCTAATGTTGGCAAGTAGTGTGGAACACGTGCACAGAAAGTGTAGGACTATTTCCTCTTTTCCCTCGGGATACCTACCTACCCAACCCACAGCGCCCAGTGATTATGTTTTGTAATGGTATAGAGGGTTTCTCTCTTGTGGCTTAGAAGTTCGTTGGGTCTTCTCTGGTTCAGTTTTGGCCATAATTGTCTAGCGGACCTACACTGACTAAGCTGGGCCCATCTAAAGTTTGCTTTATTTTTTAGCGCATCGACGTGGCTAAACTACCTAGCAGACGACATCGGTCCATCAATGCTGTCTATAGTTATGCTATTTGTAGATACTAGAGGATCCTCGTCTGGGCAATTCGTGTGCTTCACAATGCCCTTGGGCATCGCTATGACCTGGTACCCAGAAAGGTGTGATTGTGCTGGATGTAAGCGCTTTGATAGCTGTCTGACTGTCGATATTAATGACGATATCACTTTGTTGTGTGGTGTTTACTGTCAACCAGTCAGCGGCTTGGCGAATCGTTGTGACTTTGGCTTTGAAGACGCTGCAATTGTTTGGGTAATTATAAAAGGGGTAGATGTCCAGTTCTTTTGAGAAGACTCCCGCACCGACTCCTTCTTGGGTCTTTGACCCATCCGTGAATATGGACAGCCGGTCGCTTTTAAGGACATCGCGGTCCACTCTGTTCTGTACGGTATTAAGTGTTTAAAGCCTAGAGTGAAGTTCATTTCAGTAGACAGTCGATCCGTAGAATGCGGAAGATATTGGTGCATCTTAAGTATGTTCGGCATGGCCAGCTTCTTGCTCTCTCCATTGGTGAGAGTCTCAGGCGTAGTGCTGAATTGGCAGCCATTTACTTACCTATGATGCCGATTGGAAGGAGATAAAGCATGGTTTCAAGGGCCGCTGTTATAGAGTACTTTCAGGTCACTGCGGACTGAGATATCATCTCAGCAAAACAAATTTCTGTCCGGAGACAGAATGTAGGTTCTGTCTATAGGATGAGGAAACCTCCGAACACGTTCTCTATGAATGTCCGGCACTTTATTGGCTGAGACGATGTATTTATCCCAGGGAGATACGTTTAACAGTGGAGCTAAGAAATTGTACCAATGAAGACGTAGTGGCCTTCACTAGGGAGGTCTATTAAGTTAAGACACCTTGTTTTTTATACAAAAGTTCTTTGAGGTCTCAGTGTCAGCCAATAGCCCCTTGTTCCATATATTCATACAAAAAAAAAATGCGTATCAGATGTTGTATAAAGATTTTGTTCAGAAAGAAGAAGGGCGTAGGCGCAAATCCTGGAAAAAACAAACAGTTTCCACTCGAGAGACTAAAAGCCTATTTATCGACTTTGAAGTTGCAGATAAAAGCATTCGTCGTCAGGGGCTTAACATGTCCATGACTGAATACGGGATAGTGCGTAGAGCAAGTGTTAATACGGAAGGCAATATTTTCAACAAAACCGTATAGTTATTGGGGTACGCGGAAAATATCGCTAACTTAGTTAACAAGGAAAAGACGTTTTACATGCTATCATCAAACAAACAAAGATCTGTTCAGCACAGCACCTAAGACCAAACACCACTATTGATAGCAATAACTTGGGGGAAGTTGAGGAGTACATTTACCTTGGAGTAAACATCAACTTCAATAGCGAATTTTGGCGAATAATTGAGTTCGAAACTCTTGACCCGAAGGACAATACGCATTCTTGACCTCATCTTAATACAAGTACTTTGTGCTTCTGTTTTCTTAGTAAAAGTATAAGTAGTTCAGTACTTTACAGCTCTGCTCTCAACCGAACGTCACGATTCAATGCAGTTGTGAATGGTTTTCTTAATCACATTCCGTGGAGTGTGAAATGACGATGTTTGGGTATATCCTATAAGTTTTAAACGATTACGTTTTGTCGAATTCGTCGATGTTAAGGTTATTTCCTCGAACTTGCGTACAAAAAGTAAGAGGGCCTATTAATGGCAGCTGAAATGAAGATGCTTAACATCAGAGCAGGAGTAACAAAGCTTGATCTAATAAGAAGTTCCAAGATCCGAGGCCCTTACGTCAAGGAACCTACTTCGAAGAAAATGAAGCGTGACCGGATCAGTTAGTACTGTCATGTTCAAAGTTGAAATCCTACGAACTCCGCTAAACAGGCAATATCAACTAATATTCCTCTACAATCGGGAGGCCTTAAAACTCCTAGATCATACAAATGCAACAACACCAGCATTTGATTGGCCTCAGTGATGAAGTGATTCGAAATCGGGTGGCCTGTCGATACTTTTTTGGATTTGACTGGCGAACCCCACAGGCGGACCAATAGGAATGCAGTGAAGTGGGAGGGTTATGATCCGTTTAGCCTTGATCACAACCTCGGCGTTAAAGAAAAGATGATGTTCAGCTAAGTAGCTATAAATTTACATAACAACTGTGAATTAAAGATAAGCTAAACCCTGAAACTTAGATAACAATCATTACAGACCAATAGCAATGTCGCAGACTGTAACCACAAGTTTCCGATTGATGCCAGCGCTTGTTTGTTTTGTTATTTTGCTTTTGTACTACTACTCGTATTTTAACTGGCACCATCTTTACCTATAGCAAAGCTACGCGTATACTTATTGCACAGAAGCACAATATTGCCATACTATCATCCACCAACGCCACATTCATGCCGGGTTTTGATTCCGGTCCTTGCACTCTCCTACATGTGGACATAATTTATTACCGTCTGGCTGCTGCTGTGCTGACTGCTGAGAGTCTCGATTTATTTTTGCTCCTTGATTATCTAAAAATATACAAACATCAGGAGAAGAGGAACAGGAGATAAATGAAAGGGGAATACCTACAACGTGCAGTTCTTGTCCTGCTGCAACTGCTGTGCTGTGCGCCTTTTGTGTTGCATTTGGCTTGGGCACAAGGCACACACTACACATGGCTGGGTTGACATCAGGCAAAACGAGGGTTGCTTGCTTACGAATGGTGATGATGATGATGTTGGTGATAATGAGGATGATTTTAATTTATTTTCGCTCTTAGTAGTCGGAAATTCGGGAAGTATTTTTTAACGACACACACTACAAGGGCGAAGAATACCAGCTAGGAAGGGTTGGGGTAATACGATAGCTCGAGCTTGGCTACTGCTGCAGTTGCAAACGCACATTCTGTCAACATTTTATCGTTTTCATTATATCCTCGATCGATATTTCACCTACGATTGTTTTCGTCGGCAGCATCATCATGGGATAATTTTTGAGAAGGTATGAAAGCGTAAAGGATGCCGGTTTATGGCGTGTTGATTTAAAAAGAGAGAGAGAGAGAGAAAGTGAATACATCTTTTTGTACAGGAAACAGGAAGGATCCGCAAACACCATGGCTTTATAATACATATTTGAGTTCGTACATAGTTTGGTTGCAGGCACAAAGGAAGGGCATGTTTTTGTCGTAGAACCATTTTAGCAAACATTTAAAGAACGAATCCAATCCACTGGTCATCCAAACAAAAGGCGTTGCCATAAATTTAAATGATTTTTCATTATATTGTGAAAACCCAAATGAAACGAAGAAACTGCAGACAAAAGAAACATCTGGCAATTTTTTTTTCCAAAAATGTTTTTTTAATTTCACAGTTGAGAAAATTAACAAGCCAAACGTTATTATTTCGCCTTAAAATCAATTCAACAGATAAATAAAAGAATATACGTTAAGGCGTTGTCGTCCCTTTGTTTCCGTAAACAGAAGAACTCAGCCCCTTGTGTGGTATCTCAATATATTTTTCCGCTTGGTGCATGTTGCACGAGCATGTAGGTGTAGTGCACCGACCTTATGCTGCATTATTTCTCAATCCTTTTGTTGTACAACATAATAATCAAACGAAGAATACGGAAAAAGATACAGCAAAATGGAGAAAAAATAAACAAAATGTCAGAGAATACGGCGCAATATATAGCCAAGGCAAACTAGTTTTATGCGGTTTTGTTTTGGTTACATGTGCATTTTCTTCTTTTTTTATAGGTTAGTGCCGTAGGGTAAAGTGGGTGTAAATTTATTAATTCAACTCATAGCATTTTTAACTAAATATTAATTGGAAAACAAAATGTTGTATGTGCGAGGCAGGACCAATTATCCTTACGAAGCTGTTTTCAATTTTTTGTGGAAAATGTTACTTTGATGTGAGATAAATTTGCTTTCCTCACTTTTATTATTTATTCATGCATCATTCATCATTTTATTATTTATTCATCACACTCTGATTTGTGTTCAACCAGCCATAAGTCGATTAGCATTCGGAACAGGGGCAATCCTTTTCACCATACTTTAGCTAAATCTTCACAGAGTAAAGACATCCTTGTACAAATAAATAACGTCAGCATTTTGTCCACCAACTACTCTTGCATTACATGGTTCCCTAATGAGCTTATTCGTCGACGGAATTAATTCTTTCATAATTATCACAATGGGAGCTTAGCGTTAGACAATCTCAAAACAGTGAAACCTATCACAAAGCTACGTTCTGCTCCAACTTCAAAATTGTCTTCGTAAAACCAGAACATAATGTCCCGTAACGTTGCTGTAAAGCGCCGTGTATCAACGCGAGGGTAGGGAAAGGAACGAACTGTCAAGCTATAAAAGAACGAACTGACAAGCAAATTCTTTGGTTTGGTTATAGGTATGTATGTATTTAGTTGGAATTTTTAGTTTTAGTCATAAGTCAAAGGAAACGCTTTAATGCTTTGGCGCGTGCGTTGCTTGCGTTACATCTAAGGGCTTTGCGTGCTCTTTGACATTTGTTGCAAAGCAAAAATTCAAATATTACCGAAGACTCGCATCCTTTGTCAAGAAAAAGCTTGACAGTCCATACCTTTCCCTACCCTGGCGTTGACAGACGGCCCTTTACAGCAACGTTACGAAATATTACGGTCTGTTTTAACGAGTCTCATTTTGAAGTTGAAACGCAACGCTTTGTGATAGGTTTCATTGATTTCTCATGAATTAACTGGATTTGTTTGTCGACGAGGATTGCGTTTGAGGCAGAATGCGTCTTTTAACGTGTCACAACTTTAATGTAACCCTTCCAGAACGAAAGAACTGGGAGCAAAATAAGTCTAGATTTGTGAAAGATTCACTCGTGTGGTACACGGTTCGATTCAAAACAGATAAGGGAGTTGGGCAGGCGTATTCGGAGCGACCACTAAGACCTCTTTACGCGAGTATGGAGAAAAGCAACTCCGTATTTCAAGCTGAAATACACGCAATAGAACTCTGCATCAAGAAAAATCTGAACAGCGACATCAACATCAAATTTATTTGCATTCTTACTGACACCAGAGCGGCACCGCTTGCTAGTTTAGGCCTTCGAAATGACCTGAAAACTCTTCTGGGAGTGTCTCAAGCTACTCAAGGCACTAGCCAGCACAAACAGAGTGCACTTGATCTGGGTTCCTGACCCGGCTTTAATGGCAATGAAAAAGCAAACGAGTCTGTCAGAAAAGGATCTGCAACATAATTCATGATGCCAAGACCATTCTGTGCTGTATCTGTCAGCTCTACTAAAAGCTGCATTAAAAAATGGTTGAAAAAAACAATTCATATTACTCGTATATAACAAAAATACCGAAGGTAACAGACAAGATAATTCCTACAAAACCCCATCCACCAAAATACAAACGCAACTCTTACAACTACAAAGAGGGCAGTCACCGAGTTCTTGATTGGCACTGTAGAGTTAAGAAACACGTTCTGGCCATGGGACTTGCTGAAGACAATATTTGTCGAAAGTGCAATGAAGAAGAAGATACAGCAGAGCATGCCACTGCGACTCTCTAACAAAACACGTCTGCGCATCATAGGTAACCCTACCTTGAAACAGTTGACATATCTGTCTGCTCACCCAAAGACCTAGTCGAATTTATCCAGCAATCCGGACTCAAAAACATAGGAACGGGTTCCGCTTGGGCGAAATGTTGGATACCCAATTCTTATTCCTATCCCTCATAAGTGGGCGTGACAAAAGTCTAAGTATGGTTGAATTGTTAAGAACGCTCTACATATTTTGTTATATAGCTCCCTAGCTCAACATTGCTTTTTCAATAAAATTGTTTTATTTAATTATTTGCGTGTCAGTAGACGGATTTAAAAAATATTTATATAGGTATTATAAATTTAAGCTCCCTAGCTCAAACTTTTTCAAAAAAAGTTTTTTTTTAAAATTGTGGGCGTGTCAGTGGGCGGATTTTGAAAATATTTACACATGAGCATAAAAAGCCCCTAGAGTGGGCGGATTTAAAAAATATTTAAACATACAATTATAAAGGGCACCTAAGGAGTCTATATTATAAATTTCAGTTTCCTATCTCAAACTTTGAATTTTCATTAAAATTGTTTTATTTAATTGTGGGCGTGTCAGTGGGCGGATTTTAGAAATTTTATCTCCATAGCAGTTTTAGGAGTCACAGATCATACATGAAAATTATTCTTTTACTCAAATGCATGATAAATTTTCGTTTGCATACCTTTCGGCGCAAGTATGATGAAGGGCCCTATGAACGAAAAAGCTCCCAATGGCCGAAACGAACTAAGTCCCATCTATTTCGGCAGTGGGACTTAGTTCTGCTTTTCGGAGGTAGTATTCCCAACATCAAAATAGTTAGATTTACTTCATTTTATTTTTAAAGTGAATACACACTTGATAGAAGTAAAAAATGGAGCGCGACCAGCTCAGTTTGACCTAGGAATTAAACCTTTTTCCAACAAGTGAATACTCTACCTCTTCACAAATTGACATGATCTCTTGGTTTCGGTGTGACTCGCAAAGCATACAGGATTCAATGAGTTTAGCCTTTTTATACCTTAAATTATTGCTCTTTCTTAAAAATAAAACTATTCCTCAGAATTAAGCATTATACATAGATCTCTGCGTGGAGGACCGTCGAATATTTTTCTTATGAGAACGTTGTCAACCTTCAAGAGTGTGCAGTGTAGGGCGTATGCGCACTCTCACCAATTAGGGAAAACTACTGCAATAATGAAACCCGAAAACAAATTAATGACTTGTCTTAAATTTAATTTATTTAAAGTGGGTAAGTAAATTTTGAATTTCTTAGTAACGTAACGTATACTTAAATTGTCATGAGAAGCTTTTCAAATTTGCCGTTCGAATTCGGCTTAAAATTGTAGGTCCCTTCCACAGTTCCACTTCGCACGAGAAAGTGGTTGGAAAGCTAGTTTTTAGGCTCTGTATATGCCGTTAATGCCTAATATTCGTATACCTATTATTTTTGTTTTATTTAACTTCTGGCTCATAAGGGCCACAAAATATTTTGGTTAGTAGAACTTCCAGCTTCCGTATAAAGAAAAGATAATGTAACCAGTGGACAATTTTTTTTTCTCTTTGTAGACCTCAGTTCTTCCCTGAGGAAGATCTTCCTTCTAGTTTCGTATAGGGCTGCATATTAGCATAATTTGCTGTTTCGTCTTCTTCAAGACAAAGCTGGCACTCTGGGGAGACGACTGTTTTTGTTTGGTTTAGGTGATATCGGAAAACGGTGGTGACTACTAAGATAACTAAGATAACCTATGTAGGTAGTAAGTTTTTGATATCATGCCTTTTTAGATTTAGACATCTGTTGGCATTTCTTTTATAGGGCCGCATGGCTTGTTTGGCCTGTCTAAGATCTGGGATGTTCTTCTAATATGAAATACATTTCATGTGTACCCAGCTTCTTTTAGCTGCGATTGTTTTTTTTTTTTTTTTTTTTTTATAATTTGCGTGCGCTAAAGGGATTTCTTTTTTCTGTAGTGACACAGTACCCTTATAATGGCAAAACCACAGCGCAGGCATTTAGTTTGTTGCGCAAGTAGCTCCCAGCAATTCATTGCCTATTTTTGGGTGCTACTTACTGAAAGAATAGAAGGATAGGAAAGAAGTTTGGTGCGATGGGATTTTTTTTTCTCAACAGTTGGCGCCTAAATTGCTTTAGGGAGATCAGTTTTTGTTGTGTGTATTCAATTTGTAAAAATCATGGCCCTGGTCGGGATTCGAACGCACGACCTGCCAATCACTTAGTGAATACACTACCATCGCACCATTGCCACCTGCTATCAATGAGTGCAGCACAAGGGTTCGGGACCTTTTAATGGAGTTTCTGAATCATTCCTGGCCAGTTCGTTGGCTTTTTCATTTCCTTAAAATCATGCATGCCCCGGAACCCACCATTGTGTGGTTTTGTTCTTTAAACAGAGTGTTTGAAGGGTGTTTAAACAGCGCAGGAATGATTTGGAGGCCGCGGTATCTAACTTATGTTGACGCCTTTAATACCAGATTTATAAATGTGGTTTTCGCATTCCTGAATGGAGTGGAGCTCAGCTTGAAATACACTGACTTTTTCTCACTCCCGAATGACGTTGTGGCTGGGTTATTGTAAGCCTATGTTTCTCTATTAGGGATCTCTCTGGAGAACCGATTAAAGCATAGAGTGTTATTAAGATAGTATTTGACCGCGCAGATCATGTCAAGTTTCTGAAGTTCAGCGAATAGGCTCGTTAGCTCCGGGCAGTCACTAGCTCTTATCTCAATAAGCTGTACTTAACTTGCTGCACTGCGAAACGACACTTTATGTAAGTTTATGTTGAAAGGTCCAGTATTGCTTCTAAAGCATCGATTAGTTATACCAACTCCATAAGTAAACTTATCTTTGAATCTTCTAAATAGGGTATATTTTAACCGTCTTGAATGGCTTGCAGTGAGTTTGTATATATTTTAAAGTTCAATTTAGTTGATGTGTTATAACCCGAATGCTAATGACGTTGCAGTGGATTCGCTTTGATTTGTGACTTTTTTTTTTTTTATTTTGGGGATGATGCTATCATTCAACCGTCCTCGTGTTGAAACGCTTTAAGTTGTAAATTTGTATGCACATGTACAGTTTCTTATTCCTTGCTGCCTTGACTCGGTTTTAAATTGTTACAGTCAGCGCGCGACGAATACGCGATTTTTCTTCTGTTGCAATGATGTTTATATATTCTTTACTGCCGCTCTGTGATTAATGATAAAAAATAATATTGTTTTTTAATGGCTTTTATCCCTCTCGCTCTTTCGTTTTTACGAGTATGTGCACAATTAAACCCGAGGACTGTGTGTCATTGCCATTTGGTTATATGACACATTGAAGATATCGCGAGATAGATAACAAAGCTGTGACGATTGTTTATTTTTTCGGAATTCTAATCGCCGCAACGTCTACTCTGCGATTCAGTAAATGTATAAATAGCAAAAAAGTCATTTTAAATGACCGGAGATTTCTACCCTGAATCACTATTTCGTGTTTAATGTATGATGGGCGTGTGATACACGAAAGTTGTACTACTTCACTTGGAGTAGGTACTTGTTTTTTTTTCTTTCGGATAACTTTGCATAGATACTTGCGATTTGAGTTTATACCTTGGAAATTGGTTTCACTTTTGAATGGAAGGGGTTTATGTTTTTTAATTGATTTAATATGATAAAAACTATAATGAGGGGTTTTAGAGTAAACATTTTCTATAACATCAGGTTTTTCTCGTAGTAAAAAACTGTCTTGAGTTGGAGCTGGTTGAATCAGCAGATAAATTCAGTTTAAATCAGTCGAGTAAAGATTTTGATTTTAAACTTGAGTTTAGTTGTGTTGCTTGCAGTTGGAATTTCAAAGCAAGCGAGTTTATTAAGGTGATTGTGAGTTTAATACGAAATTTTATTTCTATGAAGTTAGTAAGACAAACGACAATTTAGTGTCTCATCTTGTGACTTTTTCCCTTTTTAAAAATCATGTCAGCACCGAGTTTACGCTCAAGAGTGACTACGAGGGGCCTCCCAACTACGCGCACTCTAACAAGTTCTCCTACAACAAATAAACAAAATATGCTAACCACCAAAATATTAGAAGGACATCTGAATAAGCAGGCGGAATCACTGCTACTCGGCTTTGTAGAAGAAATCTCCAAGATGCGCAAAGAATTTATTTGGACAATTGAGGAAGTTAAAGTAAGCTGGTCTCAACGATTTTATGCACTGAACAAAATGATGTTCAACATAACAGAACCCGTCGATTTTACTCTTCAACAATAGTCAATGTTGGAGACAAAGGAAGTGCCTAGTGATGATGTGCTTTCTGGAATACCTGAACTCCCTGTTGAAAATCTGATCACACTCTAAATGCAAGTTTTCCGCACAAAAAAGCGTATATAACGTATAAAGCGTAAAAAATTACACCACCCACGTTGCGGCCACAATTTCATATTGCTTTCGCGTTAGTCCAGAAAGAGCCTTTTGTATGGACAATTTTTCTTTTTTATCTGTAAGGCTGTTACAATATGCCTTTTTGTACTTTTGCGCTCTTCCAGGAGATTTAAGGATTTCTGTAAATACTTTTGAAGCAACAGAATTCCTGGTTCCTCTTAAATTCATCTGAGTTGCAAAAGCTAGTTCCTCAGTTTAAACTTTCTCTCGGATATTTTCAGTTCTTCTTCTTTTAGTCCTTTCACTCGATTCTTCAAATGACTTTTCAGGTCACCCTGCTGATCTGACACTCATAATTGGAAGTGTGAAAGTCCCTTCAAGCAACTCTTTGTTTCTCTCTAAAAAACAAATCCTTTCTTCTACTATACTCTATCCAACAGAAATTGTCAGTACAGGGAAGATAGGATGTTTGTCTCTCAGTCTGGTTGCAATGACTTACATAAATTGGTCCCTCTTTAAAGCTCTCACAGGGTTGCCGTAGTGTGTATGATAATTCGCCATAACTCAGAGATCAATTCTATTAGGGTTACCATCTTCCAATTTAAAATAAAAATATTGCGGAACAAAATAAATTCCGTTTATCTTTTTCTTTTTTTGCTAAGATAATAATAGGCGCGTTTTTTTTAAGGGTATTTCCAGTAGACCAACAAAATATATAAATTTCGTAACACAAAAAGAAATAAAAACGAAAAATATATCACTGTAATCCAATTTATTCATTATAAATATTTTAAAACATAAAATACTAATTTCTAATATCACTACTCAACTAATGCGATGAGTAATTACTGCTACTGCTCTCGTTATTTAGGACTATTATTAACCTATCAACTGCTTCCTCGGCAAAAACGTCCATTTCCCACATATTTGGCTCAACAACCTGTTCAACGTGTTGGACACATCGATGCCATTTTTCCTTGTCAACCCTTCTAAGTGCTGTCGTTAGTAAGTCTCTTATTTCAGCCATTTTAAATGACTTGTTTTGGCTTGCTACAAACAATTTCACTTGAGCCCAAACCAATTATATTGGATTAAGGTCACAGTGATGAGTGATAAGGCGGCAAGCGTCACACACACGGCTTATTTTGGTGGATGATAATAGAAAGCGAACACAAGACGATCATGCTCATTCCCATTCGGCTGTGTGGGAGACTGGTTGTGGTAGGTTGTATGCGAATTTTAGGAAAATTACAACAACAATTCCTTGGTATGACAGTGGTTTGGTTGTTATTTCAGTGGCAATTCTTGCATTTGAGTGCCGTGAGAGTATCTACAGGTACCACTGGTAGAAAAAAGCTCCTCCATAAGTCCTGTACTCACAATTTTTGTTGGATAAAGTATAGAGGCTAACCATCTTTGCTTCAAATCGAAAACAATTTTAGATACGTTTGACTTATAAGTTCGAAGGTTTTCTTTTGAACAAGGAATATCTAACAAAAATTGTTTTAAATAATTTAATTTTTGGTTCATATCGACTACTCCACTTTCTTCCATAACATTTTTGTGTCACAACTCTCGAACCAGATGATCCTAAAAAAGTGTTTTGTATTAAGAATTGAACTATAAAATATATCCCAGTGTATGTTTTTATTCCGGAAACGAAAAAAAAAGTAAAACAGTATACATAGTAACATTGCAATAACTAATCACTAAAACCACTGTATGGCGTATGAGTGTTTTTTTTTCACACGAAATCGAAAAACTAAAACGTTCATAAAATTTCGGGTAGCAGCTAGTAGCAGCCAATTCTTTTTGCATTACAAAGACAAATGTTCAATCTAACTTACAAAGTGGAAACTTTCACAGAATAAGACGGTATACTATATTAAAATCATTAAAACTTAAAAAAAATTAAAGAGAGAAACGACGTCTATTTGCTGTATGGCGTTTGAAACCGAATTGAAACCAAAACAACAACACAAGATTTCCGAAAATGAATTTAAAATGTCAATACATACCTGCAGTAGAACTCTCAATTAAAACAAATTAAGATTTATATCACAACAACTTGAAATCACTTACAGAGGAACACTAACGAAATTGCATGCATACAAAGAAAAAATGCAAAAAATCCAAACCGTTAACTTTGAACTCAGTTTATCACAGCACATGATGAAGAAGGAAAAAAAGGCTGCAGTGCGTTTGACCCATGTACAGTCAATTTTAAAATTATTTACACATTGCTTTGCTCGCACTTTAACCAGCCTATACAGCTGAATAACTTTTAAAATAAAAACAAATTGTTATATAACTTTTCTCATTTTTAATGTTTGCAGTTTTATTTAAACAGTAAATAAAAAAATTAATCAAAATCACACAAAACTAAGTGGCACAATTATTTACACATCCATCAAACACATGCAAAATTATTTACACAAGTGCAAATAACTGCATTCGGAAAGTAACGGTTCTTAATTTCTTTAGTTATATGATATTTTGCGTGGTGTCCAAATATAGCGATCAGTTTTGCTAGGTCTTGGTCTACACTAGAGAAAAGTTGTACGAGATGGCAAAAACTATTGAGCTTGAAAAAAAGAGCGGTCATTATTGCAGAATTCCAGGGGGTGTTTTGGCAAAAGAACTCTTTAAAAAATATGGTTGCAGCCGGAAAACAATTTATAATATAAATTCTAAGTTTAACGAATGTGGAAGTATAAAAAATAAAATTGGTAGAGGCAGAAAAAGTAACCCACGTGAAAGTGTTAAAAGTGTACTCATGGACATAAACAAAGATCGCGAAAATAATATTATAAGTGAGAGAACATTGCGACGAAGATTAAAAGAAAATGGAATAAATGCCCACGTTATCCAAAGAAAGTCGCATCTAACACCCAAAAACAAGCAAGTTAGGATACAATTTGCAAGGGACCACAACAACAAACCATCTGAGTTTTGGAGAAGCATTCTTTGGACGGATGAAACAGCTTGTTTCCTTGGACGGTACCTATGGGCTTAAGTTTTATTATTTCAACCCAATAATGAAGGCGAAACAACCCGTCACTCAACCCACACGACATTAAAAAGGAGGCAAGATAATGATATGGGGGAATAGTGCAGTGGGTCCGCTTGTAAGGTGCTCCGATAACATAAAACAGTAACAATTTTTGAAAATTTCAAATAATGTGGGACTGGTTGCTGGTTTAAGATATATCGGGAACGATTTTATCCTTCAACATGACAATGCGCCGATACGCACAGCCTGGAACATCAAAAAGTATTTGGCAGAAGTTGGTCAAGAAGTTTTAAAATCGTCGCCGCAAAGTCCTAACCTTAATGTTGTAGAAAATCTTTGGCACATAGTAAAATCGAAAATTCCTGAAAACATTGGCAGAACTGCAGATTAAACTTAGAAGGACTTTATAACGGCTTGGAGTACCATTCCAGTAGAGGCACTTCAAGGCTTAATAGACTCAATGCCCAGACGCCTTGCAGCAAAAGGAGGATACACAACTTCAAACTTAAAAAATATTTTCTTTTTCGCTCCAGATGTAGTGAAAACGAAAGAAACTGGGTTTGTGTAAATAATTTTGCCTGTGTGTAAATAATTGTGCCACTTAGTTTTGTATGATTTTAAATATCAGCCTTATTGCGAAGATCAATCGACAATTGATAATTCACTATTTTCAATGTGTGCTATTGTGAACGAACGATTCATTTGGTATTTTTGTCAATCGCATTTTTTTAATTTACTACGATTGACACAATCCTTTAGAATCGTTCGTTCACAATAGCACACATTGAAAATAGTCAATTATCAACTGTCGATTGATCTTCGCAATAAGGCTGGAGTAACTTGTTGGAATTTGATTAATTTTTGTTATGAACTATTTGAATAAAACTGCAAATACATTATCAAAAATGAGAAAAGTTAATAAACAATTTGTTCTTATTTCAAAAGTTCTCCAGCTTTATAGGTTGGTTAAAGTGCGAGCAATGCAATGTGTAAATAATTTTGCCAGTGACTGTATATTTAGGATCCGCTATAGCAAACTTTTACTTCTTGATTTTACGTTTTAGTAAACTGAATTTTGACCAGCTTTTCGATGCCAGTGCCCATGTTCTGTAACTCATCGCGCATCGAAATCTTTGGAACGAAAAATTCCACCGTTTATCGCTTCTGGAAACAATTTTTTTTTTTTTTTTTTTTTTTTTTTTTTTTTTTTTTTTTTTTTTTTTTTTTTGGAGGAGAGAATACGTGATGTACCGTCAAGTGGTAGGCCATCACCACTTGGTGTGTCCGACTCGCACGGACTAAACTCTCTCCGCTTACGGCCTACAAGCCACCCTGGAACCGCTCTTGGCATTACATCAGGGTGGCGCCGTTTTTAAGTCCGTAAAAGGACGCCGTCTTGATTAGTCTTCTGTGGCCTAAGACGTCTGTGCCTACTGTGACCCTTGGTGGTCTTCTTCTCTTTTTTTTCTTCTGAGAACATGTTCTGCGTAGCTACAGACTTTTTGCCAGTTGTCGTAACTCTGTAGCATCTTCTCTACTATGTTCTCCGGTGTGATGGCGCCAATACTTATTTGCAGGTCTTGGCGAAGGCTTTTCCATCTGCTGCAAGCGAAGAAGGTATGTTCCGCGTCATCTTCTAGCGAGTCTCCGTACTGGCAGGCTGGACTGTTTGTTTTGCCGATTTTGTGGAGGAAGGTGTTGAAATATCCGTGTCCGGTGAGTAACTGGGTGACGTAGTAGTTGACCTCACCGTGTTTCCGGTCATTCCACTCAGCCACGTTCCTAATCAGCCTCGCTGTCCATCGTCCTCTGCTTTCCGAGCTCCAACGCTCTTGCCACTTCTGGTTCGTGAGCTCCTTAGCCTCATCGGATGCCGCTTGCATTCCCATTTCCCCCTTTTTGTCGTAGACGTACTTCCTTTCTGCCGCTAGGAGATCTATGGGAGTCACTCCTGCGACTACAAGGACGGCTGGTTCCGAAACCGTTCGGTAAGAGCTAGCTATACGTAGAGCTCCGCATCTTTGTACTGCCGCCATCTGTTTCCGGTACTTCTCTTGTTTGAGTGCGTCTGCCCAGATTTCGCTGCCGTACAGAAGGATGGAGTGCGTTGTCGCCATCAGCAACCTTCGCTTACTGGCCGTTGGACCACCTACGTTTGACATCAGTCTGCTCAGTGATGCAGATGTTTTTGAGGCTCTTTCAGCTGCTGCCTTTATTTGTTGCCAGTAGGTTAGCTTTGTGTCAAGCCTCACTCCCAAGTACTTCACCGCGGCGCTGCTTCTTATTTCTTCTGCCCCAATTCGGAAGTCGATTTGTGTGGGGATTCTCTTTTTCGTGAGAAGGACTATCTCAGTTTTCTCCGTTGCTAGGCTGAGTCCGTGCTCTTCCATCCACGAATTGACTCGTCGCATGACCTGGTTGAGCTTTTGTTGCGCGTTAACGGTGTCTCGTGCAGTGATCACCGCGGCGATGTCATCTGCGTACCCGACCAGTCTGGCATCCTCCGGCATCTCCATGCAAAGGATGCTATCGTAGGAGATGTTCCAGAGATCTGGACCTAAGATTGATCCCTGCGCTGCGCCTGCTGTCACTTGCCTTCTTCGCGGGCCTTCTGTAGTCTCGTAGAGCAGCTCTCGATCCCTGAGATAGTCCTTCACCATCCGCAGGATATATGCCGGGGCGTGGAACCTCCGTTCGAGCGCGTTCAATATATCGGTCCACCTGGCTGAGTTGAAGGCGTTACGTACGTCCAGGGTTGCCAGCAAGACGATCTTCCTAGAGTAGTGACTTCCCTGTTGGGCGATTTGTGCGGCGTTCACTACTTCTTTTACTGCTCCAATCGTAGAGCGGCCTCTCCGGAAGCCGTACTGCCTCTCTGACAGATCGCCTGACGCTTGCACTGCCGCTACTAGTCGTGGCTTAAGTAGCTTTTCCAGGAGTTTCCCCGCGGTGTCTAGCATGCACAGAGGCCTGTATGCCGATGGGGAATCCGGATCTCCCTTGCCTTTGCTGATAAGCACCAACCGTTGTTTCTTCCAGCTCTTGGGGAAGATGCCTTCCTCGAGCAGACTGTTAAACATGTTCAGCAGTAAAAGCGGACGTGTTTGGGCGGTCACTTTGAGGGCTTCTGTGGGAATTCCGTCGGGGCCGGGGGCTCTTCTATTTTGCAGGGACTGCACCGCTATGTTCAACTCTTCTTCGCTAAAAGCTGAAATTTCCTGTCGTTGGGCCAATGTGGTGTCGGGTGGCCTGACCGGATGCGTTGGGAAGAGTGTGTCCACGATGCGCTCCATCTTTCCTTCACTGAGGACAGGGGGTGTCATCTGTGCTCCGAGTTTCCGCTTTACGATCTTATAGCCTAGTCCCCAGGGGTCGCTGTTGACGTCACGGCGGAGATCCTCCCATTTCTGTTTCTTGCTCGAATTGATGGCCCTCTTGAGCTCCGATCTTTGGGCTCTGAACTCTGCTAGAGCATCTTCCATGGGTTCAGCATTTGTTCTTCTTCTCCCCCTAGTGACTATGCGTCGTAGTTGTAGGCATCTCCGGCGTAGCGCTGCTATCTCCTCGGTCCACCAGTACACTGCGTCTCTGTTTCTGTTGGCACCGCTCTTTCGGGGCATTGAGGAGTCGCAAGCGAGCCGAATTAGTTTCATCGTGGCGTCCGCTTTCCTTTCAGCAGGTCCTTGTATTTGGATCACGGCGTCTGCACCTTCCTCGATCACGCCCTTAAAAAGGTCTGCGTTAAACCTGTTCAAGTTCCACCTCGGAGCCCGTGGTTGGTGACGATGATTCGGAACTCGTTGGTTACTTTCCAGATCGAAGACGATGTACTGGTGGTCACTACCTGTGTAATCCTCGATTACTCTCCAGTTTTTGATTTTTGCGAATGTGGTGTTGGTCGCGAAGGTTACGTCTGGGATAGTTCCTCTGTGTCCATGTCTCCTGAAAGTGGGGGTGTCTCCTGTGTTGACTACGTGAAGTCCACGCCTCGCGGCCATCTCGAGTATTTGCCTTCCTCGAGAGTCGGTAGCTGGCATTCCCCACTCCTGTGCTCTGGCGTTGAGATCACCTGTAACCAGGATCTCTCCTGTGGTGTCGACCAGGAAATCCTCCAGATCGCCCAATTTTTGCCGAAACGCGGCAATACTGTCGTTTGGGCTCAGATAGACGCTTACAATTGTGAGTCCGTCGCACTTTACCCACGTGAAGCCTCTTTGTGTGCCCCAACTTTTCATGGGGAATTTTCTTGCATCCAAGACCCAGACTGCAGCTGTTCCAAGCGAGTCCGATATCCAGTTTTTCTCTTTATTTCTATACTGCTCGCTGATGATGGCAACATCTACTTTCATTTCCTCCAGTAGTTTAATTAGCAGGTTGTCCGCGGTTTGACTCCTGTGGATATTTCCCTGTAGAATTCTGGTCATTGTGGGGCCCTTTTCTTCTCCTCATTTTCGAGTGCCTCTCGGAAGACTTGGCACTTACCTGACCCCGGGGCATGGTCCAGAGCGGGTGGTGGAACTTCGAGGTTTGCGCATAGACAGCACTTTGGTGAATTCTTGCAGTCAATCTTCTTGTGGCCCTTTTCTCCGCAGTTGAAGCACAGCCCTTGCCCCTTTCTGTCTACGCCGTTACATTTTGCTTGTTGGTGGCCATAGCCGAAGCATTTATAGCACCGTGAGACCTCTGTTCTGCGTCGGATTCGGCACTGGACCCATCCTATTTTAATTCTCGGGTTCTTCAGCATATCGTAGGCTGCTCGGGCGTTCATATGCACTATGGCCATCTTGAGGGAGCTTCTGTTTTTAGCTGTGACCGACACCTGAATATCAGAGATGAGACCAGCAACTTTTTTTCTGACTGCTTCTTGGACTTCTTCGGCTGTAGTCAGTTCATCCAAGTCCCTGATCTCTAGGGCAATTTTCGGTTCAAGACTGCGGACCGTTGCCTTATCCCCTAGAATTGCTCTTAGAGATTCTCCGAAAGCTGTCTTGTTTTTTGTTTTAGCTCCGAGTTCTAGAAGAACATCTCCAGTTTTCGTCTGCCGAACTGTTTTGATGATGGTTTCGGTATCATCTGGATTCGCCTTACTCCGGATTTCCCTCAGGATATCGGTGAACTTCGCTGCTCCCTTTGGCTTAATGAGGATAGCTTCGGGTCGAGATCTCTGTTGGTTCTTCTCTCTCTTCGCCTTTGCTTTCTTTTTATTTTCCCTTGCACCTTCTTTGGGTTTGTCCCGAGGTCTAACTTTTTGGGCGAGTTGGTCTCTCGCGACAGCCGCTGGTTTTTTCTTCTTAAGGACTTGAGCATAGCTCTCTTGCTCACGATTTACCTTAGGAATAGGGGTTTCGCCTTTTTGTCCCTTTTGTTGCTCGCCTGGATTTATTGGAGAGTTCCTTATCCTTTTGTCGGTATCCTTTGCAAGTGGGCTCGAGGGTGGTCTTTTAGAAGAGCTCGGTAGGTCTTTGTCACTCTGGCCTGGTGATATTTTTTGCGTGGAAGCCGATTTCTGGGCGAAGAGCCTTTGTTGGGTTTTTCTTCTATCTTTCTCGTGCCACTTTATCTTGTCCAGAAATACTTCTAGGGCCGCTATGCCGTTTTTAATGTCTAGGCTGATGTTTTTCTGCTTCTCACACGCTGCTTTCATGGTTTTAATCACCCTTAAGCAATTCTGCATCTCCTTGGAAAAAACGTCTCCTGGATTTTCCCCGTCTGCTGCTTTACCCTCCTCGTTTCCAGTTTGAAAGACATTTCGGGCAGCTGGTGGTTTCTTTGGCTGCAGTTGCGGGGTTTCCACTGCTGATGGCGGTGTCCTGTTCAGTCTGGGAACTCTCTGGAAAGGGTTGGTGATACTTCTGGTTGCACTTGTAGCATTTTTTTCCGCGAAAGCCAAGTGTGCCACTTCCGGGGTTTGGTTTATATTTATATTGCGGTCGCTGGATATCGACGTCCCGGGGCCCGCGCGCACACCCCTGACAGACGCCGGTACTGGGTATCCGACTCCCTGCACCGTAAGGTTACTCTTCATATTTTCTCTATCCATAACTGGTTTAATTTCTGTGTTCCTTCACATAGTTGTTTTGTTGGTCCACGAGTGGTATTTTATTTCCCACTTACCCTGCATTTCTGCCGAGCGTTCCTATATCCGCCACCTTAGGACGCGCCCTCTAGGGAAAAACAACAAACCCCCGAGGGTCTGGAAACAAATGGTGTTCTGTAACTCTATGCGATAAAATATACATTGGTAATGTTTAATATCATGGGAAATTGGAAGGATTGTCAAAATACTGGAAATCGAATGGTAGTTTGGCGTTTGGCGAGGAATTTCAGTGTGTATTTACATGTTGTTGGGGTAGGAGTGGTGTAGCGCGTGCTTATAGCGGATTATCCGAAAATTACGCGTTTCTGTTGAATTGAATTACGATGATCGCTCGGTTCTGCTGGCCTTAGACGAAACCTTTTGAATCATCCTAACGCTGATTTAAAACAACAATATGTTCATGAGTCTAATGAAGTTAAAATTTTGCATTTATTTTGTCTGTCTATGAAAAAAATAAATGAAATAAAAACTTTTTTTTTAAAAAAACATAAGAACATTTTCCCGTCTCTTGTTGGATGTACCAAGCTGTTTATTTTTGTAGCAACACAGTTCGAAGAATGTTCAAAATGGATCTTATTGAAGTGCCTGCTGAATTCTTTCGACAGATGTACCTACCTACATTCTTCTCCATTAATTCTGAATGTTTTTATTAGTTATTTCTTATTTCTTTTGCATTTTTTTAAACGTTGAACTTGATCAACGGACTGAATATTTTTTTTAAATAAAAAATCAAAAATGTTTATCGCAAGCTAATTGAAATTTGATAAATTTTGACAGTAGTTGAAGTGAATAATTTATCGCACTCGAAAGTTACAGAACCTGAATATATCACATATTTCCAGGGGTTTCATTTCACAATGTTCCATGTAGTATAGTTTTCGCATGGCATAGTTACAGAACACGGAAATGTGATATAATCATCGTTTATGTGATAAATATAACAAAGTTACAGAACACCAATCTCGCTTTCTCTTGAATAGTGCTCTAGTATTCAAACGGAAGAAACAGTTGTACTCTGCTTTTAGAAAATTTGTCTACGTTAAAAAGGTGGCGAACGGAAAAAGCTTTTATATGTATTGCAAAATCTGAAGACCTGCTGACTGCGGCTGCGACCAAATTATAACCACAACGTATTTATTCCAATTATTTTAAAATTATTAATTTTCCCTGTTAGCTTCTCTCTTTTATCTATTTTATTTCTCTTTTTTTTTATTACCTCTTCCAAGTTCATTATTCATAGCTGCTCCTTCTTCCTGAATTGTTTAAAAGTGAATTTTTTTCTTGAATCTGTTGATAATGGATATTATAAGCACTTCTTCAAGTGGCCAATACAGTGTGAGTGATAACTTAACGTCCACTATGTTAAATGTTCTTTCAAATCTTTATAATGGTTTTCGTGTATGCCACTAAAATGCGCGTAGCCTTAATGGTTTTAGGTTAGATTTCTTAATGGTTCTCGAGTTGACGTTATTTGTATGAGTGAATCTTGGTTCAAGCCCGATATTTCTGATCTACTCTACAACATACCTGGATATTCAGTAATGATAGGATCGCTAACACTATGGGGTGGTGTGTCTATTTATTGCAACACTCAACTGCAAACTAGTGTGCAAGTCTGTTGATTTGGGAGTAGAGCATTTCATGCTTGAAAAAAATGACAGTAGTAATAAGTGCATTGTGTCCTGTGTCTACAGCAATAATCGATGTTGCTCTTTTGCATCGTTTTTTTCATAGCTCTATCTACTCTTACTCATCATTATATGAGCAATTCAGATCTGCTCCGAAGTGACTCCCGTTTCCTTCAATTGGGGGATTTAGTTTCTTCTGTCGGACTGGAAATAATTAATAAATATGCAACACGATTCGCTAAAAACTGCACACCTAGTCTTCTCGACCTTACCATTGTTTCTAATCCGTATCTGGTTCCTCTCTTTGACCAAATTTCGTTGGATCTTGTCCTTGATCATGATCTTCTTTTTTGTACGTATTACGCATTAATTTGTCTCAACCTGCTGCACCTCTGTCTTTTACGTTTAAAGATTTTCGTTCTATTGACCCTACCGCACTCGAAGTCGCCACTCTTTCAGCCACTTGGATGATTTGCCGAACAAATCCTGATCCAAATGTAAAGTTAAATGTTTTCCAAAGTCTTGTAGTTCTGCTTTTCAATCAGTGTGTACCAACTAAAACCGTAAAAGTACGCAATGGAAGTTGCCCTTGGTTTACTTCGGATGTAGTTGATGCAATGGAAGCTCGTAAACAATTTATATAGAAAATGGAAGCACAAACCAAATAACTTTAAAAGGGCGTGCATATAAAATTGCGCGTAATAATACAACAGCTATTATTCGTTCTGCAAAGTCAAATTTGTATGCCTCAAAGTTTAACATTTCACTATCACCAAGAAAACTATGAGCAAATTACGAAAAATTGGTGTTTCCGGTAGTATAGGAATGATGCTAAGTGTAATTTTGATCCTGATGTGCTCAATGATTTTTTCATCGACTCTGGTACTAGTATAGTAAACTTGAATTTGGGTGTAAACTCTGTGGAGTCGGTTCCAACTTTCGATGACTTTGAGGTGGTAACAGAAAATGATGTCACTGCTTGTGTAACTGCAGGCAAGTTCAACTCTTCTGGTGAGGATGGTATAGCAATCCGTTTTATCAAACAAATTTTACCTATATTGTTTCTCATTTAACTCATATTATTAACCACTGTATAACAACTTCGAACTTTCCCCATCCATGGAAAATATGAAGAGTTTTACCAATCGCAAAAAAGTCAATCCGATCTCTGTTGGCGTTTTTAGGCCAATTAGTATTTTACCGTGCTTATCTAAGGTCTTCGAGAAACTGATAGCAAATCAAATACTAAAACACCTGTCGCTTCATCGGTTGCTTAACCCACACTAGTCCGGTTTTCGGGCCAACCACAGTTGCTCTACGGCAATGGTTAACATTATTGATAAAATAAGACAAAATTTTGACAAGGATACGTCACTATTCTATGCCTGCTCGACCTCTCGAAAGCCTTTGACAAAGTTAATCGTGATGTCATCTGCTGGAAGTTCAAAAATCTGTTTTGTTTTATTGATAGGGCTAGGCAACTCATTCGTAGCTTAATTTCTGGCTGCAACGAGT
Organism: Portevinia maculata; assembly: GCA_949715645.1. NCBI lineage: Eukaryota > Metazoa > Arthropoda > Insecta > Diptera > Syrphidae > Portevinia > Portevinia maculata. The sequence continues at coordinate 62,661,942 of OX454525.1, read as the reverse complement.
TCTTCCTGGTGAAAAACTCTCTGCATTCAAACCAGTTTATCAAGGGGTACCTCAGGGATCGATCCTAGGACCGATTTTGTTATGTTTATTTATAAATGACCTACCGTCCGTATGTAAACATGCAGCTGTGCACCTCTATGCAGGTGATGTCCAGCTTCATTTATCTCTACCAATGAATGATATAAATGACTTTGGTTCCCGACTAAACGAGCGATCTAGGGAAAATCCACAATTGTGCTCAGGTGAATGGTCTATCACTCAATCCAGCTAAATCGCAGTTCAATCCGATCTCTAATAAGACCATTGACACCGATAATCTACCTGATTTATGGCTCTCGAACTGTAAGCTGAATTCTGCAGTAACAGATACAATCACACCAATGTCGTGACGATACGTATCTACGGACGTCTTCGCAAGCTTTGGCTTAGTGCTAGCTGCACACCGACCGAAGTTCAACGAAGGCCGATCTTAACTTTTATCTTGCCCATGATAACATACGCTGAGGTGGTTTATTGCTTCCTCGAAAAAAAGTGTTCAATGCTATATGCTTATTTACTTACTTACTGAACGAATTTCCGATCCGTGGCGAGTCTCTGCCTGAGACACTGCAGCCTTCTATCCTCTGCTGTCCCGGGCACGCTGCTTTCAGTTGTCGAGACCAACGCTCAGGCAATCTGGAAGCTTGGGAGTCGAAAATGCTCTTGGCTGGAGCATTATTGTGCATTCGCTCAATGCGGCCGAGCCAATGTAGTGGACGTGATTTAGCTTTTTGGACCACATCCACATCTTGGTATAGCTCAAAGAGCTCGCAGTTGTATCTTGTCCTCCACTTGCCCTCCTCGCACACAGGACCAAACATCCGATGGAATATTTTTTTTTTCAAAAGAATCCACTATTAGCTCCCCTTTAATACTTATCTTCCTGCACTCGGCCCCATAGGTTAAGTTAGGTTTATGGTTTAATGAGGCAGGAGGAACCGGCACCCGACACACTAAGATCAATGTAGATCCGTTGTGATGGGGTTTTTAACTCCCACACTAGTAAAGCTATGAAAGCCTACGGATAAGCCAGCCATGCTAAGCCATTTACAAACTTAAGTAAGTCAAAAAAGGTCCTGCCGTGAAGTTCTTCCATTTCCTGGAAAGGGAATTTTCAGAGGAAATTATTTATGATATGGCAGAGCGCTGGTGGACAGTGGCAGAGAAAGTGAAGTTCATCAGACTTCTCTGCTACCCGACACGCCTGTGTCTCTTTCCTGCTGGGGACGTAAGTGGCAAATAGTCTTGTGAATTTTTGACGGGGTTGTGCAGTATAAGCAAACATTATTTCTCGTAAATTCCTTAACTATATGCGCTTGTCCTATCAGGCTGCATTTACAGCTACTGGTCTAGCACCATTAATGTTCGATAGAGCATGTGTTTTCTCCTTTGAATGCGGAGTTTTGAACCCATTTGTTTCGCTAAACCGAAGAAGCAGTTGTTTCCCAAGGTAATTCTCCGTCGAATCTACACTAAGGTGTATTTCATGGAGTTGATGATTACTCCAAGGTAGATGAAATCCTTAACTACCATGTAGTTATTGCTATAAATAGTGCCGTTTTGTCCTAGGCAGTGGACAGATGTTTGTTTGTTTGTTGATAGCATTTATTTGTATCTTGTCCTTATAAACTTAAAGATCAACCAATTTCGGCAGTTCTTCAATTGCCGTCGTGACACGGCACGCTGGGAATGGCCGATAATGTGGATATCGTCAGCATACTCCAGTAGTTGGACGGATCTTTTGAAGATAGTCCCTTCCGTATTGACACTATTTTTCTCAGAACAAGATTGAATTAGTCACACTCTTGTCGAAATTCGCATGAGCTGCTTCCTGCACATTACACCGCGTGTTTTCAAGTGCCACGCTATACAACTATATCAGTTTTTGCCTTGATACCATATTCGGCTATCGCCATGTAGAGCTCCTAACGGTGAATGCTATTATAAGTGGCTTTAAAGTCTATGAAAAGTTGATGGTTCTCGAATTGAAAGTCATTGGTATTTTCAATGATAAGTGTGAACATTTGGTCTATTGTCGATCTGCCGGCACGGAAGCCACACTGGTACGTGCCGATTAGTGTGTCGCAGAACGGCTTGAGACGTTCACACAGTACGTTGGATAGGATCTTATATGCGACATTAAGCAGGAATATGCCTCGGTAGTTCTTGCAAGACTACCGAGGCATAGTATCGCATTTTCTGAAGATGAAGCTGAAAGTCAAGTCACCGGCCATGCTCCCTTCCACCCATTTGGTTGATGGTTTGATGCATTCGTCCTGTGTGCCGGAGTACTAAAATCAAGTAAAATGCATTTCCTTTTAATATGAGGGCAATTGTTGATTTATTTTCCCATACTCTTTTGCTACACTTTTTGCCTGGGAGGCTTTAGTGCGCAAATATTAAGCAACACAAAATTAGACGTTGCTGAAGGCGTTCGTGACCATACTCATTGACCACTTTTGCTCAATTTCGAATTAATTATCATATCACAACTGTCTCTTAAAATCAAACATTAAAATTGCAAAACAATTTAAATTCGTAAAACTGTCATGCTAATAGCATCTGACATCTAAAAAGACATTCAACTGCCAAGGGGTACATGCAGTACCACTATCATAACTTCTTTGCTTCAATTTTGTTTGTGTCCGCACAGGACATGCAACTGAATGGATCGAGGTATACTGCTTATGTAGGCATATATCTTCCGTTTTTTGAGTTTTTTGCCTTAAGGACAAAAGCTAAAAAAAGACGCCCCGTCAGCAGCAAAGTAGACAAACCACCATCTGCGAATACAACATGGTTCTTGTATCTTTTGCTCGTACTCTTAACCCGTAATACTGTCCTTTGTTGTGCACACGTCGCTTATTGTCTGTAAAAGATGCCAAAGCGAAGAGAGAGAAAAAAAACAAAGACAATTCCACATTTCAAGTCCACAAAAATAACAAGAATCCCGACATATACCAACTGAACTGAAAAGAAAAGGTTTAGTCCACCTGCGTAGAAAAGACTAAGATGATTGTGGGCATCTTGCTTTTCTAAAAACGTCGCACGATAATAGTTTCTCAATTCTATGAGCTATGCGAGGGGAGAACTACCTGCTGTCTCAAGCGTACCTGTAGATTCTACATCTATAATTCCTCTTCTTTGTTTGTCCTTAATCCACATACGAATTTCTATTGAACCGATGACTTAATCCGGGACGCCTGCATGAAATGCCGCATCATAACTTTTCTCATAACAAATCAGCAATCTAATCCGTCCAGGTGTAATTCAATCTGCAGACAAACCAACGTGTGGGGTGTATCTATGCAGGTACCAAATCCGTGGTATCCTTGCTCTGAAACGATCAAAACAAGAAATTTGTTATGTTCACGTAATCAATCCATGTTCGTCGTCTAAAGCCCAGGAAACGGGTAGAGACAATTTCAAACATTTCGCATTATACATAAAAATATGTAAAGATACATTACCCGTCGTCGCAGCAGCTGGTGGCCATTGGCCAAAAATGTCTATCCGATGCAGAGATATTTTTTTTTTTTTATAAATTAAACGCAACCGAAGAAAAAGTTTAAAAATATCTAAAAGTTCATTTGAAATTATCGAGCGAGCACATTTTATTAGTCATAGCAAAGGAGTGACTTATATTATGACTCCCAGCAGACATTTGGGGATTAATATCAGCTGCAAGACTCCAGCTAAACACATCCAGTCAAACAACAAACGACTTGGTTTTCTTCGTCGGAGCGTTCATTTATTTCTTACTTTATAAAGAAAATCAAAAAGGGAAAATCAACGATTGTGCCTGTGGCACACTTCACGAAGTATCGCAACAATTAACTTAGGTCAGTATCGGCACTCGGCAGACATACATTTCACAATAGCAGTCGTGCACACTTATATCTTAAGCCGCATCGCACGTAGCTGTATTGTTTCCATTTCGAGTGGGAGGAAGTCGATTTATTTTTGGGGCAGCGCGTCATAATTATGAAATGATATTTATTACAGTATTTAGATTTTTTTCCTGCCGTTATGAATGTTGGCTGTTTATGTTACAAACTTAGCATTCTTGCTAATCGTGTTTGATGGGATAAGATTTGTTAAGAATGAAATATAAATGTGTTTCTCACAAACGGATTTCATTATGGCACAAATGGGAAGAATTAGTGTAGATTTTCAACAGAGGAAATGGTTTTCCTTTGGCCTATATTGCTCAATGGGATGTTAAAAAAAAACTAGCGTGTGCCAATTGCATAAGGGTTAGCTCTGCTGGATGCGATTTGTTCCCAGGTTGTTTCTACATGGTCTTTCATTACTAGCTTCCATTTTAAATTAGTAAAAAACTTTGTTTTCTCGGAAAAGTGTGCATAATTTTTTTTCATATCTAAATTCTTCCATTGCATGAGGTACACGTCATCTGATAAATGCCCATCATCTTGCAATGTCCATTCATTTAAGGAAACTGCATGATATTTCCGCACAATTGCGGCTTGATTTCGTGTATAACAGCACTGATATTATATTTAAGTGCTTGAATGGTTTGTGGATCATGGGCGTATAGCTAAGCCTTATCACATCCTTCAAAGACAAAATTATAGAGGTAGATACTCGCGTGGTCCAAGCCATGCTCCACCTTCTCCCGACTGACATCGTCAGTAAGCAGTTGGCTGCCCGCTCAGCAATAAGACTGAGAAGCTCCAACCAATGGAAAGAGCAACACACTGGACATACCAAAATACTATCGATGTATCGACATCTTTCTAAGGTCACCGACCACCTGCCCACTGAATTCAATTTCAACCTGGGCTTTAGCTACATCTAATCCCAGACAGAACCAACGTCACGTCCTACACCACGAATCGCTGTCAATTTTTACGGATGGGTCCAAAACAGAAGACGGAGTCGATGCCGCGGTCTTATCTGAAGACCTAGACATTCACCTCTCCTTTAACCTTCCAGAACACTGCAGCGTTTTTTCAGGCCGAAGTCACCGCAGTCCGCCAAGCCGCTGTCGGTTAATACGATATCGAAATCAGATATTGTAATATACATCGACAGTCAGGCGGCCATCAAATCCCTTGCATCCATCACTACGAGATTCAAGGCAGTGAAAGACTGCCGCGCATCTCTTAACTATATAGGCTGTCAGTGTAGCCTCACCCTTTGCTGGGTGCCGGGTCACTGTGACATACCAGAGAATTGTGAAGCTGACGAACTGGCTCGACGAGGCTCTTCTGGTTTAAACAGCATAAGCGTCACCGCCATCGAGGCCCCAACGTCTTATGTTAAACACCTCATAGACACCAATGCGGTGAGCAAAGCCAAGCGTCGTTGGCACCAACTCGGCCAGTGCAACACCGCAAGGCTACTCTGGCTTAAATAAATCCAGGTCCATCGGACTTCTGAGGCATAAAAGAGGAACCCTCTCCAATTAAGTAAACGACCTCACCGGGCACTGTGCTATAGGAAGACATGCTCAAAGGCTGGGCATTCCCTACAATGACTTCTACAGAAGCTGTGGAGACGAGGAGGAAGAAGAGACTATCAGTCACTTCCTTTGTACGATTCCTGCACTCGCCAACATTACGAAGGCTACACTGGGTGAATACCTTTTCAATGATCTGAATGATCTCACCAACTCCTGCACAGCAAAGATTAGCTCCTTTATTCAGATGAGCAAATGGTTCCCTGAGTAAGAGGGTGACCCACCCACCTTACACATCGGCAGCACAATTTACCTACCTCTGGTCTAAGTGCATCCTCATCGAAGGGCGGGTCCAAACAACCAACCAACTCGCGCGGTTTAGGTTGCCAACTGAAGTTTCTAAAACGCGATTGGTTTCTGAATTTGGCGTTCAGGTAACTCCCCGTTCAAGAATGTGGTTGTTTCAAGACTTCGATGTGTAGCTTGTAGCCTCATCCTGCTGGAAATTATTATTATTAATATTTTTAAAAACTGCTGGCTCGCCAACGCGAAAAAAGGCACTCGACCTATAAGATCTTTTCTTCTGTGTGGGCTAGCAAATATTTAGGTTAGTAGAATTTCTACTTTCCGTATAAAGAAGACAAGTTTAGCAGCAGAGAACTTCTTTATATCTTCAGAACTCAGTTGTTCGCTACAGAAGAACTTCTTTCTAGTTCCATTGAGGGTTGGACGTTTACGTAATACAGTGCGGTTCAATTGAAAAGTCGCACCTGAGTTATGTTTAAGAACTTAATTTTTTGTTGTATTATTTGCACCAATGGGAAAAGAAATTTCAGCAGAAAGATACATTAATAACTGAATAAAATAAGCAGAACGTCAAGTTGATAAATGGCCCATAACGGAAGTTTTATTCTCTTTTTCCTATACCATGCTAAAATGTATGCATTTTTTCGGTTCATTTGAATAGTCAGTCGCACCTGCTTAAAAGTCGAAAAACAGCCAAACATCATATTTTTGTTTTAAATACTTATATTTTTTTATTTATTTTAATCAATTATGTGCCATTTTAATAATTCGTGCTTGCCTCCACCATTCGATATGACCTCAAAAATTCTATTCTTCATAGTCATATAAACTTTAAAGGAAATTCAAAGAAATGTTGGCCCAAGAAGTTTTAATTGCCGCAATGAGCTCTTGATTTTCTGGATACTGCTTGCCTCCTTTATATTTTTCACGCACTAGCCATCCCCAACCATTCTCAATAATATTAAGATCAGGCGAATACGGCGGCCAGCGTAATATTTGAATGTTTTCAGTACCAATCCATTCTTTAATAATGCGTGAATTGTGTATAGGCGCATTATCTTGCTGACATATCCGCGGGATGGGTCCAAAAAGCTACTTTTATTGTATACAATATAGTATACAATTTTGCCCCATACCATGACTCATCCTTGTCTCGAGTGATGACGGTTAAAAAACATTTTTTCTTTCCGGAGATCATTAACGTAATAGTTGTAGCCATCAGGACCAGCCAAGTTAACCTTTTTTTCACACGAAAAGACAACTTTGCTTTTATTTCTTGAGACCGCTTCAATGTCCACATCCCATGGCATATGATCCCTTGCAACTTCAAGGCGCTGTTGCTTGCGAGCGCGATTAAGCGGTGTGTTTTTTGTAGTTTTGTACGCTTTAAGTGTGGAGCACTCACAATAACACGACGCACAGTAAATTTGCTACAAGAAACCCCAGCAAATTCTTTTATTTTGTTTGTGTGGAATTAGAAGCTAGTCTTTGAACTTTTCGATTGTTTTGTGGCTTTAAAATTATTGGGATCCTTCCTTAGGATGCACGATTTTTCACAAAATTTCCTATTAGGTGTTCACTCTGATCAATTTTAAGGGCTATTTCACGGTTTGAAAAGCCCTCCGCAAGGTAAACTTCAACTTTAGTAATTTTTCCAAATTCCAACCTTTTTTCAGCCAATTTTAATAAAATTCATTAAAAAAATACCTGTCACACTTTTAAACTAAATGTTCACTAACCTTTGTCTGAACACTTGTTGCTAACTTAACAATTTAACCGGTGCGACTATTCTAATAAACCGAAAAAATGCATGCATTTTTACATGGTATAGGAAAAAGAGAGTAAAACTACTGTTATATCCCTTTTATCAAATTGAAATTTTTTTTGTTTTTTTCAGTATTAATGTAGGTACTCGTACCTTTCTGCTGAATGCATTTTTTCCCATTGGTGCAAATAATACAACAAAAAATTAAGTTCTAAAACATATTTCAGGTGCGACTAATTGAACCACACTGTATGTGTTCAGCTGTTTCGTCTTCTTCAAGACACTCTGGAGGATCGACTATTTTTATTTCGTTTAGGTGGTATCGTAAACCAGTAAGAATTTCACTGAATCCACTCCCCAACTTTTATTTTTTGAAGAGCATAACAGAAAATACCTACTTAGTTTTTGATTTCGTGCCTTTTCATACCCTATTCTAAGGGTATATTATTTTTGAAGCATAGTTTGTAACATACCTTAATATTGACCCCTAAAAGTTACTATATTTATGATTAGGGAGCGTATCGGAATCCCGCTTTTCAAAAATCCCGAAAAAAGTTTTATAATCCCGTCTACTAAAATACTGTTTTTTTTTAAAATCCCGTCTTTTAAAATCCCGCTTGTTCAAAATTCCGATCTATTATAATCCTGCTTTTTATTATCCCGCGAAATCCCGCTAGTCCCGTTTTTTTTACAAAAGATTCGTAATATAAGTAGACAAGTGCAGTACTCTCCTAACTTTTGGTCTGTGTATGACAGTGCAGAATAACAATTCCCAACAAAACAAAATAATGCTGAAGCGTGGCATCGCAGACTGAAAGTTTTGGTTGGACGAAAAAGTGCTGGCTTGTATAAACTCATTGCAGATTTGAGAAAGGAAGCAATTGTGGTGCAAACTGAAATACAAAAATTACGAAATGGACAAGAAAAATTATATAAAAAAACTAATGTTATAAAGTCACGCGCTGTAAAAAAATTAATGCGAAATAGAAAAAAATTAGTAAAACAGGTTTTTTGCGTTGCATTGCTTATAATACTTGAAATAATAAAATAAAAAAATGTTGTTAATGGTTTGAAGTTTTTTTTGTTCCCTTTTGCAGAATATCATATAACATTACTTTATATTTTTTTTTTTTTAAATTATTAAAAATTTTCATATTTATTACTTAAAAATTTATTTTGATACTCGTATTATTAATGTGTAAACATTTTTTCTCCCGTTGATGTGTAAATATATTTTTTCTCGGTAGGGGCTAGTTGGAAATATCTAGCGTCACAGTCATCGTCAGATTTTCCCGTTAATTTTCATTACCACGTGAGTTAATCGCTGCTCGACAGATCACCGCAATTAAATGACGTTTGGCGCTGTTAGTACGTAGATGGGTGACCGTTTGAGAACAACCGCGTGTCGTTTTTTTTTTTTTTTATTAATTATGTATGTTCAATTATCACCGCATTTAAACGACGTTTGGCGTGGTTAGTACGCAGATGGGTGACCGTTTGAGAACAACCGAGATTTTCGAGATTATTATGTCCTTACGAAACACCGGAAAGTTGTGTGGAAGTAGATTTGTTTTGAATAATTGAGGTTGTATAGCTTGTAGTTTGTTGTACATCAGTTGAAGGTAAGAGGAAAAATATCGATTTGTACTTCGGTAACCGATGGCCGATTTAAGAATGTCACTTAAAACGACAATCGATGCTATATTTTCCCGGTACATCGACATACTTGAGTCGACGATGTACGTCTCCTACTTCAGATTTCACAAACCAATTATTTGTTCGGTCAAACATTAAATAAATTTTGTCGGTGAAATTAAATATATATATATCATGGTTTTATTTCAATACAATACCCAAATCTCTTGTTTATCAAAACCACAACCTCTGTGATATTTCCACATGCAACACTGACGAGCCTACATGTTTACACATCAACTATACCGTGAGTGCAGCGTGGCTCACACCTTTTTTTATTTCTTATTTTGTTACTTCCTCTAAAAATGATATATGTTAAAATAAACTGCATTTCATCGCGCGATTTTTAAAATAAAGCAACTACTTTTGATTGTAAAAGCGGAATAATAAGAAACGGGATTATAAAAAACGGGATTATAAGAGGCGTGATTTTAAAAGACGGGATTTTAAAAAAGCGGAATTATAAAAAGCGGGATTATAATAGCGGGATTTTAAGAATCCGGATTATAAAAAGCGGGATATCGAACCCAATCCTTATGATTAGCATCGATAGTAATGTCGATCTAGCCATGTCCGTCCATCCGTCCGTCGGCAAAAATTAGGCCTTTAAACTGGGCCTAGAGAGCTGAAATTGTAACCATATACTCTCTAGGGTTCCGAAATAATCAAGTTTACAAATTTTTGAATTCCGCCCACAGACACGCCCACAAACTGAAAAAAAATTTTTTTTGGAAAAAATGGAATTATGAGCTAGAAAGCTGAAATTTTTTATATATGATCTACTATGACTCCTAAAACTGCTCGGGATATAAAATTTTCAAAATCCGCCCACTGAGACGTCCACAAATAAATAAAACAATTTTATTGAAAAACCAAAATTTGAGCTAGGGAGCTGAAATTTATAATATATACTCTCTAGGGGCCATTTAAGCTCATGTGTAACTATTTTCAAAATCCGCCGACTGACACGCCCGCAATTTAAAAAAAAAACTTTTTTTGAAAATTTAAAGTTTGAGCTAGGGAGCTGAAATTTATAATATATACTCTATAGGGGGCCCTTTATGCGCATGTGTTAATTTTTTTAAATCCGCCTACTGACACGCCCACAATTAAATAAAGCAATTTTATTGAAACACCCATGTTTGAGCTAGGGAGCGTTTTTTTTTCGATAAAATCCTTTAAATGTTATATAACAAAATATGTAGAGCGTTCTTAACAATTCAACCATACTTAGACTTTTGTCACGCCCACTTATGAGGGATAGGAATAAGAATAGGGTATCCAACAGTTCGCCCAAGCGAACTGTAGCCCGTCCCTATGTTTAGATTTAGATATCTCTTGACATTGTTATTAAAGCGCCGAATGGCTCGTTCGTAGATTTTATATGTTTCCAGCTTCTTTTTCTATTGCTGCAATTCGGGACTGTTGTTTCTGAACCCTTCCTAGCTAGTTTGTCAGCCGTTTCATTACCATCAAATACCTCTGGCCCGGAACCCACCCTAGTTAAGTCTTGTTTTTAAGCTCAGTGTTGCATGACTGATTTGAAGTCAATGGTGTGCGAACATGTAGGGCTCAACTGCGGGCGACGGGTTTGGAAAAAAATCGTCCATTCGAATCTCAGGACAGCTGTTTTTGACACATCTTATAACCTCATGTATAAGATGTGTCAAAAACATCTGAGTTGTTGGGTTAACTCGGAGTTAAGTCAGTCAAATTGCCTGAAAAGCGAGCCAGTACCCTTAAAATGCATGGGAAAGTTAGTTTCGTCTAAAGTTAGCCTACATTTAGAGACTGGTTCTCTAGGAAAAGCTACAAATAAGAGATTAATGTATGATACTGTTAAGACTACTTCTGATGATGTCGCCCACCTTGAGATTGTTGTCACCAACGGCGGAACCAATTGCGCCAAAATCAAAAAGTTCATATATATTCTGGACGTACTGATCAATTTTTGCTCCGCTTTTCAGGCTGTCAAACATCAACTGCAGGCGATGATCGTTCAAGGCATTGTGAAACAACATTTTCCATATTGTTGCGAGGCTTTTTACCTTTAACTACTGTTGACCACCACTACCAATTGCAAAACTATTTTTTACCGAGCTTTTTTGAACACTGATTTCGATTTGAACATTTCGTCTGACATCTACATAACTATGGTGTGCAGAATAATGTTGGTACGCTCTTTATTCTTTATATATTTAAATCGGCGTCGTGGTTCTGCTGACTACAAAAAAAAAAAAAAAAAAAAAACACATGCGTATTCTATTAGACAAACATCTTAACTGAGCTTTGGAAGGGTATCGCCCTGTGCAAGACTTCGGCCGTCATCACATAAGACGGGACGAGAGTATTTTTTTTTGATGGATTTAGCTGCGCACTATCTCTACATAAAGTAGGATACAATTTATTCACCTGTCTGTACGGGTATAGGCTCTGATGTACAAGCAGGTTAAAACCTATACAAATAAAACAAAAATATTATCAATACATATTTTAAATTGCCCGCAAAACCAGTAGGTTTGTCTGCAGGCAGTTATGAACGGCGGTTATTGACAGCTTCCGTGCTACATGAAGTCGATATCGTTCGCATGATGATGGCTTTGATGTAAATGTGAAGCACAGCTGTCACTGAAACGATATCGTCAGATAATAGTGTTGTTACAAAAAAAAAATGGCCCTGATGATACCGCTTGGTATTGGCTACAAAGCTATCTTGTACAAGGGGGCAATAGCGTGGAATGTCGCCGTAATAAAGTAAGTACCTACCTACATTATTGTACTTCTGCATATTAAAGATTCCTTTTTATCTAAACCGTAATTCCTCTAAGCCTTTTTCCAACAACTGTGCCTAAGACTTGCCTCTTTCTGACCGACGAGTCTTCCTTATCCAAGTATCCTCCGTCAACTACAATCGCTTCATTAATAATAAAAAAACACATAACTATTACTCTATTAATCAATCTCTTGCATGCAAGTACAATGACCCTCAGTCAGCGCACTCCCTCATTGCATCCGTGCTCGCCAATCGCCGCCCTATAATTACATCCGTCGCGTTAACACTCAGCGACGTAATGAATGTAATTTCTTTGCATGAAACGGATTTCGAACGCAGTGAATGATTTTAATATTTCATAACGCGCGCACGCTGCTGTTGTCGCTTCACCTCACAAGTGCATTTTGCTGCCAATGCCCTTCCTCCTGTCTAGTCGGGATATGGCTATTGCTGTCAGCATTTATCGGCCCATCAACACTGCATTAAATTTTTATTTATTTTTCAAAGGGGGTACACAATACACTTCTACGACGTCTGCACACCACATAAACATGTATCTTCCGATGTCGTCATTACCGCCGACTTGATTACGTTTTCTTGATAAGAAATTATACGCCATTGTTGTTTTTGTTGTTCTCACATAACTAATTTGCAACCAACAACTAAATAAAATAAAAAAATCGTGTGACTAACTGAGTCTCTTCCGGTTAATCTGTATAAAGTGCTGTGCATGTTAAAAAGAACCGTGAAGGGTTGCCCCAGTTCTATGGCCTTCGTGTGCGCGCACACATGAGTGCGCTCTGAGAATAACTGATTTGTTTTCGCTTAAATGGTTCATTTCCTTGAATCACATATTATAATACTTTGGACGTAGGTATATATCCTTTATGCGAATAATAATGCAAATTCTTGTTGTATGAATAATTATGTTCGGAGGCGGGATAAGGGTGTTGTGGTGGTTCACTTTGTCTTGGATATGAGTGCTGTGCTGCTCATCTCAATCACCTGTTTCCCTTTGGAATTTCAAAAGCAGAGGCAGCATGATGATAATAATGTAGTCAGGAGCAACCACCTGTTTATTGTTATCCGGGTATGCATGCACTCGGGCGTTTGTGGATATTATCTTCCTGCGTTTCCGAAGGCATCTCATGCGTTATTCATCGCGATCAGTTACAGTAGCGATGGTATGGGTTATTATTATTATATTGGTTAGCGATTATGGTGTGTGGTGGTGGATGTTTGTTGAACACGTTAACGCTGAGAATTCAACTGAAGGAATTGTCGTAAAGGCCATTTTTCGGGGATTTGTTTGCTTATTTTGTCTTTTAAAGTAACGCAGAATTTGATATGGTATTAATTTAAGATGTATCTCTAAAATTATTCTATTGCTGTGATCAACACAAACGTACATCCTTTTTCGCGCACAATTAGCCTCTTCTTACAAATTAATCTGTTGCCATTTCCTTAGCGCTCGTGAATGAGTTAATCATACTTCAAAATTCTTAATACAAGGAACACTCGTTTCTGAATATCGCGTATGCTACAGAAACTAATTCTCGCTTTTTATATTGGAGGGAATTTTTTTTCGCAACGTTTGTATTACTTTACCTACTTTGTGCGGCCTATTTGTGAAGTCAGGACTGGTTACATTGTGGTTCTACGTGCTAGAAGTTTTCGGTCGGCTTATTACGGCTCGAACATTTTTCCCGCCTAAAACAGCCTTTTTACCTTCAGAAATATAATTTTTTAACCGCTGTTTTCCTTAAACCAACTAAATACTGTTTATTATACCCTATTCTAGGGGTATATTAATTTTGACGCATAGTTTGTAACATACCTTAATATTGCCCGTAGACCCCTAAAAGTTACTATATTTATGATCAGCATCGATAGTAATGTCGATCTAGCCATGTCCGTCCGTCCGTCCGTCCGTCCGTCGGCAAAAATTAGGCCTTTAAACTGGACCTAGAGAGCTGAAATTTTAACCATATACTCTCTAGGGTCCCGAAATAATCAAGTTTAAGAATTTTTGAAATCCGCCCACAGACACGCCCACAAACTCAAAAAAACAAAATTTTGGAAAAAATCGAATTTTGAGCTAGAGAGCTGAAATTTTTTATATATGATCTATGGCCCATAAAACTGATTGGGACATAAAATTTTCAAAATCCGCCCACAATTAAATAAAACAAATTTTGGGAAAAATTGAATTTTGAGCTAGAAAGCTGAAATTTTTTATATATGATCTTTGGCCCATAAAACTGCTTGGGACATAAAATTTTCAAAATCCGCCCACTGACACGCCCACAATTAAATAAAATATTTTTTTTGAAAAACCAAAATTTGAGCTAGGGAGCTGAAATTTTTAATATATACTCTCTAGGGGCCCTTTATGCTCATGTGTAAATATTTTCAAAATCCGCCCACTGACACGCCCACAATTTTTTATTTTTTATTTTTGAAAGTCTAAAGTTTGAGCTAGGGAGCTGAAATTTATAGTATATACTCTCTAGGTGCCCTTTATGCTCATACTTAAATTTGTTTTAAATCCGCCTACTGACACGCCCACAATTAAATAAAACAATTTTATTGAAAAACCAAAGTTTGAGCTAGGGAGCGTTTTTATTTACAAAAGCTTAGTTTTTTCGATAAAATCCTTTAAATTTTTGTCACGCCCACTTATGAGATATAGGAATAAGAATAGGGTATCCAACAGTTCGCCCAAGCGGACTGTAGCCCGCCCCTATGTTTTTTAAATTTAATTCGTAGCGCACACTAATGTGCGTTCACTTTTTTGTTTACTTTTGCCATTCTAATCAATTGTCAGCTATAATTGAGAATATGGTTTAGTTTTTCTAAAATATAAAAATGTAAATCGTAGCGCACACTTATGTGCGTTTATATTTTTCGCTGTATTTAGTGAATTTAACAGGACTGCTGATGAAGATGATAGGTATGCTCGCTCCATTTATGCTATGTTGTATGACACAATTCGTAGAACTTTTCGTGCGTTTATCTATGTATTTCATTTATTTGTTCTTATCATACAATTATTTGCGTACTCTCATGTACGTTTATTGATTTATATTTTTTTTTTTTTATACTGATCAGTGGCCTGCTGTGGAAAACAATATCATAAAGGTTTTTTGTGTCCTATAACTTTGATTTCAGTAACTTGATCTATATTCTATGGCCTGCTGATGGACACCATAATACTTGAATATGCTCCAGATTTTTGTATCATACCATTCGTTGCGCACACTCATGGGAGTTTAGCTGTTTATTATGTATACTGTTGCTCTACCTAGAAACTTTACCAGTCTGTTGCTAAAGACAATTATGCTACAGTTTTTTTCCCATACTATTCGTTGCTCACCTTTATGTGCGTTTAAGTTTTTATATTGGTCAAATGTGTAAAGTAAGGTTATTAGTTGTTTGGGTTTTTGAGAATGTTTTCCCCTTTTCTTAACGACCAACTTGGTTTTAAAGGACCTTCAACTGTTGTCACAATTTATGTTTTTATATTCTTTTCTCAGGAAACGCTTTACCTTCAGATGCTTTCAGATAAGTGTAGCTTCTGTTTTTAAATTTGTAATTAACATTTTTAATTATATAAAATATTAATTGAACTGCAAATTGAGGCTTCTTATATTCATTAAAACAAACAATTTAATTCTTCAGTAGGGTATATTGCACTCGAGCACCTTCAGATTGCAGTCCATTATTTCTTCGGAATTTTTACGCGTTTATTCGCCCTTCGCAATATGCCCCAATTTTATTTCCCAAACATTTGTATTCAATTTTGTAATTTATTTTTTTCTTGTTCTCCTTTCAGCGCGATAAGGGCATTTCGAGAATTGCTTTATTTAAATCCAGACTATCCACGTGCCAATGAAGCTCACCTGCGTCTTGGATTTATGTTCAAAGTGAATGGCGAATATAAGTCATCGTTGAAACACCTGCAACTAGCTTTAATCGACACCGCACCGTGCACCTTTACAAAACTTCAAAGTGAGTATGCGAGTATAATATTTATTCATCCCACCATCCACAGATACATGGGAGTGGACATTCGCGTCCGCTTTCGGTGTAGGTAGCAGTAAACAGCAGCGTATGCCAATACCATCGCTTACGCACTTTGTGTGTTTTCTACCCTTTTCTTTACCTTTAAATTTTATAGCTGCAATAACAGTGTTTATTTTTACATTTTTTTTCTTTTATATAAAATTGTCGCCCTGAGCAAAAAGAGACATGATGGTGTGGTTAGTTTCTTTATGGCCATAAAGTATCGTCTGAATTATGGGCAAATCAGGTGGTGATGATATGATGAAGCTCATATTAAACAAAATGTCATTTGGCATTAAGGATAATTAAATAACGGTTGTCATAATTTTTAACACCTTTAAATGGTTTGTGTTGATTCTGAGTTATTGATGATTATGATGTTATGACGATGTTGATACTTTGCGCATTAAAACGTCGTATTTGGCATTCAAGGCATCCCGTGCAGGAACAGGATTATAATATTCGACATTACTGCAGCGCCCCCCAAAAATAGCGCGTGTCATAAAAGGCGACTAAGGGGAGTAATCACATCTAGGCACTTTTACGTGATCCCTGCGATAGATTTAACATTGAAACAGTCCCCCATGTTTGCATTTAAATTTGTGGGTTGACACGACTGGAGATCAACGATGGCGTAAAAGGAAGATCAAATAATAACCAATGATGGGAGCATGCACGTGTCCAAATCTTGAGCAAATATAGGCAGGCCTTTAAAATCTGGGATCACACAAATGCAACACTACCAGCATTTGATTGGCCTCAGTGACGAAGTAATTTGAAACCGGGAGGCCTGGTAATCTTCTTTGAGGTCGAACAGAATGCGAGGGTTATGATCCTTTTAATTCTCTTAATCCTCCTTAATAGCTTTGCCGTAAAGGAAGAAAAAGATTTGACATTTAAGGCGTGGATATGATTGAGCGCTTAGCAGCGTATGCCATATCAATTAGATCACACAAAAATGAATATCATTCCGAACATGGCGATGAATAAATTTATTATCATAAACATATCATAGCCGATGAAATCCAATTCGTTCGGAAGATGTGTTCGTTTGGGAAAGTTGACGGATTGTTGTGAAAAAATCAAATGAATGAATAAAATGGTTAACGGGCGTTAACGTTAAATAAAATATTTTGAAGATGCATATTTAATAGCATTGAAAATGTCAAGAAGAAGCACTCCTCATCTTCAAAGATGCGTACAGATCATCACCAAGATCTAGATAAAACCAATATCTGGATAAAATATTCATGTAGTGTAGAGCCAATATGGTGATCATTACCCTCCCACTTCACTGAATCCCTACTGTTCCGCGTGTGGGATTTGAGTTTGACATTTAAAAGTATCGACAGACCTCTCGATTTCGAATCTCTTCATCACGGAGGCCAATCAAATGCTGGTGTTGTTGCATTTGTACGATCCAGGAGTTTTTAGGCCTACCTCTCTTTCGCGATGGTATAGAACATTAGTTGATATTGCCTTTTTGACGGGGTTGGATCTCTCCTTTGAACATTATAGTACCAACTGAACCGGTCGCGCTACATTTTCTTTGAAATAGAATCTTTGATGTGAAGGCTTCCTCGGAGGATCTTGGTACTTCTAATTCGATCAAGCTTTGATACTCCTGCTCTCATGCGAGGCATCTTCATTTCAGCTGAAGTTTATTTGCCCTCATACTTTTTGTACGCTGCTCAACATTGTGAACCGTATGAAAGCGATTACTCACACAGAAAAAAAGTTATTACGTTTTGTTTTGTAGCACGATTCGTGCGCCACGCTGTACTTTGGATTGCATCTGTGGTTGATTGACCTGCGACGAACCTGCACTGGTCATAAGATAACCATATTATTTTTCGCTACCGCCTATCTACATAACACCCGCTCAACGATCTTCATGGTGTGTGACGTCAGCTTGACGAAAGGTAATTTTCATAATTGGATGGTCGGCCCAGCCTATTTATCCTAATGAGACCATGCGTCTTCTGTAACAGTGACCTCTGGCGGAACTTGCATAATCGCGTATCTATTGTTGCAAAGTCTGCTTCCGTAAAATTGAGTTGCCTTTTCAGTGCAATGAGCTACCTTACTCCGAAGCAACTCCGCTCCAGATAAGACAGGGATTTAGTACTGCTCTCAAATGGATTTCTGCTTCCAAAGATTTTCTAAAAATACTCGACGAATAATTTGTTCGTCCTCCTAAGCAGGCAGCTAATGCTCACCATCAGCTGCCAGGATATCTGTATACCAACATATACAAACATTTTAATATAGAACAAGCAAACTATGGAGCTCACTTCCGAGAGGCATCTTCCAACATTTATGTGAAAACATCTAAGTGCGCCAGCACGGTCACCTTTCCTAAGAGAAGAATTTAAAAAAAAACATAGGGGCGGGCTACAGTCCGCTTGGGCGAACTGTTGGATACCCTATTCTTATTCCTATCCCTCATAAGTGGGCGTGACAAAAGTCTGTATGGTTGAATTGTTAAGAACGCTCTACATATTTTGTTATATAACATTTAAAGGATTTTATCAAAAAAAACGCTCCCTAGCTCAAACTTGGGTGTTTCAATAAAATTGTTTTATTTAATTGTGGGTGTGTCAGTAGGCGGATTTAAAAAAAAAAATTAACACATGAGCTTAAAGGGCCCCTAGAGAGTATATATTATAAATTTCAGCTCCCTAGCTCAAACTTTGAATTTTCAAAAAAAAAAAAATTAATTGTGGGCGTGTCAGTGGGCTGATTTTCAAAATATTTACACATGAGCATAAAGGGCCCATAGAGAGTATATACTATAAATTTCAGCTCCCTAGCTCAAACTTTGTATTTTCAAAAAAATTGTTTTATTTATTTGTAGGCGTGTCAGTTTGCGGATTCTGAAATTTTTTTATCCCGAGCAGTTTTAGGAGTCATAGAACATATATAAAAAAATTCAGCTTTCTAGCTCAAAATTCGATTTTTTTCCAAAATTTTGTTTTTTTTTTGAGTTTGTGGGCGTAAACTTGATTATTTCGGGACCCTAAAGAGTATATGGTTAAAATTTCAGCTCTCTAGGTCCAGTTTAAAGGCCTAATTTTTGCCGACGGACGGACGGACGGACGGACATGGCTAGATCGACATTACTATCGATGCTGATCATAAATATAGTAACTTTTAGGGATCTACGGGCAATATTAAGGTATGTTACAAACTATGCGTCAAAATTAATATACCCTTAGAATAGGGTATAAAAATAGTGTAGCATAGGTACTCGTACCTACATTCAATCACTCGACATACTCTAGGTTGGATTACCGCCCCGGCGCCGTCGGATTTTTTTTGTTCATCTTAATTTAATTTACCCTGATTGTTCTTCAAAATCTGACTGACGCAATGATTTGGTGAAAATATTACAAACAGATCGTTGCTGAAATTTAATTTAAAAAGGATTAAAGGCCCAATACGCCCGAACAGTTCACTCTTCATGCTTCAACCCTAATTAGCTGCAAATTATTTTCGTTCCATTTGTATTGATTAACATCTCTCCGACGCATTGTGCCTCGTTCGCCGACATTATTACCCGGCTGCTGCTCTTCACCTCATTTCGCTGAATGTTGTGTTGTGTGCACCAATTTAGGTGATTTTAGTGTGCTATTTCGAGAATAATCTCTCAAAATAAACCACAACCCATTTAGGTGGTTGTGTAGCCAAAAGGTAGACGAACAGAAAGCAAAAAAAAAAAAATAATCTAGAATTAGTAACGTCTTTGACCTCAATGATGGTCGTCGTCGCCTGATGGAGAACCATGAAGAGTTCTGTGCACTCCTTTAAAATCCTAAGGAGCCCTTGTGAATCTTTTCATGTTTGCATGCATTGTGCATAGCCAGAGCCACACAACAGCCACAGCCGACAAAACAACACCGAACCGTAAAAAAAAGTTTAAAAATAAACGTCATAAACGTGTGTTGTGATTTAAGCATGCATTTTATGCGATTTGTGATTTATGCAAAGCGAACGCAGTAAACGATTATCAATTACTGTGCTGAATATCTGAATGCGTTATGGGTTATTGTCGCTTGTTGAGGTTTCGACAGTTGTTTATGAGGTTTAAGACGGACGATTTACCCTCTTTTTTGTAATTCCATTATGTGTTTTTTTTATACTTACCGCGAGTGTTAAGTATTCATAATGAGAAAACGAATTTTCAATTCCAAAAGGACTTAAAAAATGTTTTTAGTGGTTTTCTGACCTTTTTTGAAGATATTTTGCCTAAACAGATGTGGAAATAATGTGACCGGTTGGTTGAAATTTACATTTTTTTATCGGAACATTTTTACAAGCAGACCGATGAGTGGTCGTTTTAACTTTTGCGGAAGCAGAATATGTACTTTTACTTTCTTCGGTCTGTTGTATTGGCCTAGGGGCTTACACCTACCATGTTGTTTTTCTAAATTCATGACTAATTAACAGCCACTTTTGTGTTAATTTGTAAAAGATGATTAGTGTTTCTTCTTCTGTAATAAATAAGTACCTTATATTCAGCCCGTGTGGATGAAATTCCGAAACGAACGGCGAATCTAATCGGGGCTCAGATTTCGCTCAAGGTATCCGTTTCGGAAGATAAAGAAAGCATACAAACGCGTTCTTTTGACATTCATTTAGCCTCTCTAAATCCAGAAGAGTGTGGAAAACTTTGTGATCTATTTAATAAAGGATGTTCAAATTTGACGTATCATTTTAAATTGGCCGCCACTTTTTGTACAGCTATTAGATTACACCGAAGTTTTTTCAGGTATGAAGTAAATACATTCCCGTTAGCTAAAATGGATCGGTACACTATTGAGCAATGTGTTTTTATTATTAAAACTTATTTTAAATATGGTGAACGTTTTGCAGAAGTTGAAAGAAAATTTCGTTCAAAATACGGTAGAGAAAATACTCCGTCAAACCGTGCTATAAGACTTATCGTTCATAAATTTGAAGAAACTGGTTTGGCTCAAGATCACAGAAGTAAATCCTGTCATCGTAGTGGTCGTTCGAGTGGAAATATTCCAGCTGTTATCAGAACTGTTGCTGAAGACCCAAGGACGTCAATTCGTCGACGTTCACGGCAATTAAACCTCAAACCAACAACTTTTTACATTTACAACTTTAACATTTTGCACAAAGATCTGCATGTAAAGGCTTACGAAATATGGTTAACACAAGAATTAAGGCCAACTGACCACACATTGCATCGGCAATTCGTTAATTGGGCCATAGGGAAGCAACAACAAAATAATAATTTTTTCAAGCAAATTATCTTCACCGATGAGGCTCATTTTGAAATTGGCGGTTATGTCAATAAACAAAATTATCGCATTTGGGCTGAAGAAAATCCTAGAGGATTGTTTGAAAAGCCAATAAACCCAAAAAACGTTACTGTATGGTATGGACTTTGGTGTGGTGGCGTAATTGGTAAATTTTTCTTCGAAGATGAAAATGGCAATGCAGAAATGAGAAATGACATTTTAATTGAAGTCGTCAAAACCTATAGATATCTTGGTGTGACATTTACCAGTAATCTAAATATGGAACCCCACTTGAAAGATAGGCTATTAAAAGTCAAAAAGTGCAATATGTGCTACGTGGAAGAGATGTTTTTCAAATAAACTAATTGATCATAACATAAAATATAAAGTGTTTACTGGAGTCGCAGAATCCATTATGATGTATGCAGCCTGATTTGGATCAAACCACAATTTAAAGTTTTATTTTGTTTTAATTTTATTTTACAAGAGATACTTATTCTTTTCCCAAAGGTGTGGTGTTCTCTGCTTTCATGATCCAAATGACCGAGAGCTTTTTTAATCGCCAAAGGCAGCGCTAAGAATTGGTCTCTTTCCCCAAATCACACTCTCCCAGCTAATGCTTGTTGTTGGAGAAGCTATGCAAATGTGTTTGGCGAAAGAGACATTAGAACGGATGTACAACAACACCTCGGGTCATTACAACGGCGACCAAATATTAACATAATGAGTGTATGATAACACAAAAGACTTGACAAAATCAATCATACGAATAAACGTGAAAAGCAAATCAATATTTATGACGAAACAGATGCGTTTGAAACGCTTTTTACACTTTCCGAGCAAATCGGAGTCACAATTTTAATTAACATTAATGAAAAAATAAAATTCAAAAAAAATTCATAAAATGAAAAAAAAAAAAATTAAAAGATGATCTGTTAAGTCCCAATCCGTGGGTATAATCAACATGAAACGGTAGAAAAACTACATTGAAAGATGTTTCCGGTTACCAAGTACATTTCCAGATTACATGCTAATAATTGAAACAGGATTGTCACCATTATATGTGAAAACACTAAAGCTTCATCTAGATTACATACTGAAAGTTCTAGAATTGCGTGAACTAAGACTCCCTAAAAGAATTGCCATGAAACTAATAGATACAAAAATTCGTTGGTATAGAAAATTGGGAGATCTTGCGAGCTACTATGGAATAGAATTTAATCTTGTGGAAATCGATGGAAGGTTTTCAAATGAAACGCTCTACGAACTCATTTTAAAAGTGGATACGCAATACAGAGAATATTGTATTAATACGGCTGCTTCCTCCGTACATCGTGCGATCTTTTGAACCATAATTTATGTGAAAAAAAAAATAATTCAACAACGCTAACAATCAAGAACAGATATCAGTAATATTTAAAATGAGAGGAGAGCTAATTAGACTAAATTATGTCCCACATCGTTCCGATCTACCGATTTACTGCAGTCTTTGCAACCTGTCGGAAAGAGAAGATGTCATGCACTTTATTGGTTAATGTCCTGTTCTTAAGGAAATTCGAAGAAGTTATTTTGGCAGCAACGTTCTATCCGGAGTTAAAGTCATAGCACTCCTCAACCGCGAAAGAGATACAAATCTACTTTTTAACTACTATAAAACAGCAATAACTTATAGAAAACAAAATATAAATGAAGAATTTTAGTTTAAAAACAATTGAATATACAAATTAATCCTACTTATAAATGTTTAATAATTCTTTATCAAGCAAATTAACTACAAATCAAACTATTTGCTATTTGTCGAAAACATTCAATGTCAATCGGGCAGACGGCAAAAGCCATGCTACAAAGATTTATGTATAGAAATATATTGTAACAAAAGAAAGAATGAAATAATAAATCAAAACTATCTATCTAAAGGGTGGTTAAATTTTAAGGGCCGATGTTGATTTTGAATAAAACACAAATTATTTAGGAAATTATTGTCATTTTTTTTTATTATGATAATATTGGTTTGGTTCAATTATGTATGGAACAAAATATCGGCCGATGGTCCAAATTTACGATGACGCTGAGGCATAATTGAGGTTCTATGCCGTTAATATGCCGAATTATCTCATCCTTTAGCTCTTGAATTGTTGCTGGCTTATCGACGTACACCATTTCTTTCAAATAACCCCAAAGAAAGAAGTCCAACGGTGTCAAATCACATGATCGTGGCGGCCAATTGACATCGCCATCACGTGAGATAACACGGCCTTTGAATTTGTCGCGCAAAAGAGCCATTGTTTCGTTAGCTGTGTGGCAAGCCTGACCGGCCTCATTTTAAAAAAAATACGGCCCGATGATGCCGCCAGTCCATAAACCGCATCAAACAGTCACTCTTTGTGGGTGCATTGGTTTTTCGACAATCACTCTTGGATTATCATTCGCCCAAATGCGGCAATTCTGCTTATTGACGAATCCACTGAGGTGAAAATGTGCCTCATCACTGAAGATGATTTTCTTCGAAAATTGATGATCCACTGTTGCCATTTCTTGCCACCATTCTGACCATTGACGACGCTTGAAATGGTCAAGGGGCTTTAGTTCTTGAGCCAATTGCACCTTGTAAGCGCGAGTCTTTATGCATAATGTTCATCAACGACGAGCGTGAGAGGTGCAATTGTTGGGCACGACGACGAGTTGAGGTGGACGGCTCTTCAGCCACACTATCGCGAACAGCAGCAACATTTTCTGCAGTACGAGCTCTACGAGCATTTGTACGATTAAATTGACCGAAAAAATCACGAAGTGCACGATATGCATTTTGATTTGAACGCCCATTTTCATAATAAGCCTGAATAACTTTAACGTGTTGCTCGATTATCTTTCCATGGCTCAAATTGAATTAGTCTGAAATTGAGAAATGTCAAATAAAATGCAGAAAAAAACTTGACGTTTAGGTGTGGTTCACATTCAACATCGGCCCTTACAATTTAACCACCATCTATCTATCAGTTACTGTGGCTCGATATCAAGCGATGATTAGAAACTTTTTGCGGAGTCAATTGGAAGATATTGATGTGTGGAATATGTGGTTTCAACAGGATGGTGCAACGTGCCACACAGCAACGAACTCAATCGATCTTTTGAAAGAGAAGTTTATCGCATGTGATGTGAACATCGATGTTTTGCCCACATCGCTCATCCCTAAACCTCAGTCATTATTTCTTTAAAATCTGAAAATTCGTTGGCACATTTGACGCGGAATAATTTATCAGTTAGGAAATTCTCCAAAATATTATATAGATGCTCCGGCAGAACTTGTCGTAATTTAAACTTTGAGCCTTCATGCCAGACCTTGAAGTCAAAGGCTCGAGAGACGTCAAGGAATACGCTTGAACAAATCCTTTTTTCTTCAAGAGATTTTTCGATTACATGTGTTATTCTATGCACTTGTTCAACTATAGAATGCTCGCTTCTGAAACCGACTTGATGATCGGGAATGAGATGCCTTTCTTCTATTACCGGCGGTATTCGCCTAATCAATATTCTCTAAAAAAATTCGGATATACATAATTGGAAGAAGCGAAATTGGTCTATAAGACGTTTTTTCATTCGGCCTTTTTCCGTGCTTAAGAACCATTATGACTTCGGCGACTGCATTGACTGGGAACATATTCTAGTCAAAGCGCGGTGTTTATAATAAACAAAAGCTTGATTAAAGCTTTTCAAGGTAGAGCTTAAAGAACCTCTCCCGTGATTAGGTCGTGTCCGGGAGCTTTATTAGGCTTAAGTTTCCTCGTCGAAGATTTGTCCATATTTGTCCAGGAGTTCCCGGACACTGCGGAAGCTCCCTCTTCAACTGGTTTGACAAGACCGAAAACTTAAGTGAAACTAACAATCGTCAATTTTTTTTATTATTTCGGTACAACTATTCCACGATTTTGCCTCCAGGTGATGTTTAGGTGATTTCCAAATCGATTTGGGCGTTATTGCCTAACGCCGTCTGATGTGATTCACCGACCGATCAAAAATGTGACCCACTGTTTTCCGGGCTGAAGTCCATGCCATTGAGATCTATGCCCGGTTAAACATTAAAAGAATATTAAGGGCCCCAGGATGCTAATATTTGCAGATACTCAACCAGACTTTCAAACACTGTTGTTGAGTTCAGTGTTCTCAATGAGAAAATTGAACAAAACCCAATTTTTGTTGCTATTTTTTATTAGTAAGCGAAAGGTTTAAAACCCCGGACAAACTAAGAATATCACCGACACAAAAAAAAAATTACCGAACTGTCAATGTCAAAATATTCAGTAAAATCAACATTTCCATCATAGTGAAGTACGCGAAGGAACAACGTTTACAAATAATTAAAATTTACTACCGAAATTCCGAGTCGTTAACGCCAATTTTCAGGCGTAATTGTCGTCCCAGTAGCCAAGCAATTTATCGTCTAGTGAAAAATTTGAGTCAGAATATTCGCTGCTTGATGTTGCCGTGTCAGTGAGACCACGTTTTGCCCGAAGTGTGGAGAATAATACTGCCGTAGAGGCGTTCGTCGCAAACGAGCCAAATCAGTCAATTTCATTGCGTTCTCAAGAACTGGGCCTCTAGCAGACCAAATTATGGCAAATTTTCCGTAAGGATATTGTCCTACACCCTTACAAGATCAAGCTGACTAAAGAACTAAAGCCACTTGATCATATGAACGTACGTCGGTTCTCGAATTGGGTTCTGGACATGATGGAAGAAAATCAAGAATTTCATCGCGAAATCATCTTCAGCGATGAAGCGCATTTGTGGTTAAACGGCTTCGTCAATAAGCAAAATATGCGTTACTGGATAGGTGAGAACCCTCACGTCCTTCACGAAACAGCACTTCATCAGCAAAAAGTCACTGTTTGGTGCGGTAGCGTCATTGGGCCGTTTTTTTTTTTGTCGATGAAAATGACCGTCACTTTACGGTAAATGTTATTCGCTACAGATACATGTCGGAACGTTATTTCATTGAGCAATTGCATGAATTGGACATCAGTGATATGTGGTTCCAAAAAGACGGTGCCACAAGCCACACAGCGGGTGCAACAATCGAGTTATTGAAGTCTCACTTCGGTGAACGTGTTATCTCGCGAAACGGACCCTTCTAGTGGCCGCCGAGACCGTGTGATTTAACGCCTCTTTTATGGGGCTGCATTAAATCATTGGTCTATGCCAACAAGCCGGCGACGTTAGAGGAGCTCAGAGTCAATGTTGAATGAGAGATTGCGGCGTATCGGTCTAGGTTAGGTTAGGTTTATGTGGTTGTCGGCAGAAGCCGACACACTTAGATCAATTTAGGTCCATTGTGATACCACGTATAATTATCTACCTCAACTCTGTAGATGGGACTGGCCAACGACACGCGGTTGTTCTCAAACGGTCCCCCATCTACGTACTAACCGCGCCCAACGTCGTTTAATTACGGTGATCTGACGAGAACCGATTAACTCGACGTGGTATGGTCGTTGGTATCGTATCGGTCTAAATGTGCGGTCGAGTCATAGAAAATTGGGTTTAACGTATCGACCGCTGCATACGTTCCCTTGGTGGACATATGAATGAAGTCGAATTCCATTCATAAATGTTTTGATAGTATGTAATTCATTTTTTTGAGATATCTCTCTCAAGTTGTTTGCATTTTATTTAAAAAAGTTGTCAAGTCCTCAATGAAAGATCCTTTATGACAGATCCATTTAAAGACTATAAACTGAGAAGAAGGGCTATGGATTCACTGTCAACGAAGCTTTTCTTTAATATAAGTCAGCCAATGGGGATGACCGGCATAAGGCGACTCTGCCTAGGTACTTATCTAGCAAGGTCTGAAAACATACACACAAGATTCCCTACTAAGGAAAAACATACATGCTTACCCATGTACTCACACTCAACAATATCCAATCAATACAAATGTAGGCAGAAGAAAGCGATCCATTGCGTCCTTGAATACTCTCACAACTTTCTTAGTACAGTGGCCTCCCTGTTTCCATGCTATTCTACGCAAAATCGTACAGAAAACCATTTAGTTTCGTTCAAGATGCTAATCAAATGTAAATACATCTGTACAACATTTTTCCACTACATGCAACTACGACCACGTAATAAAACGACTCAAAAAAAAAAACAGGAATAGTTTATCAACCTCTTAAATTAACCATAAAAAAACCGATTGCTGGCACGTTTTTCGAAGATGAGTGCAGTAGTGTTATCAAATAATGCATAAAAGTAACATCTGACTATGAATGGTAAAAACAACACAAGTATAGCTTTGGTCTCCAGACACACACCAAAATAAAAAAGTCGGAGGCAGCTATAAAAAATGAAATAATTTCGCCTAAGGGTTGATATAGTGGTGGCCATTATATTCGCCTTTTATTCTTCCAGTCTGTCTGAACACCACGTCCCACCATCAATCAGCAAATTATATCAAATATATATTCCTCTCCCATGCGAGGGAGGTTGTTCCTTTTTTTTGTAGAACGTGGCAGGAACAAATTAAATACTCCTTCCAGTGGTAATGTGAAGTAAAAAACAGACGAAAGAATTTAAGTTCAAAAAATAAAAAAATACACTCGGCAAATTCTTCCTTTTTTGTCTGATGTGGGATTCCATTTTCACCCGACGTAGGCACACGTACACCATTCGTCCTAGAGCGCACACACCGCCGAGAGTGAGAGATCAAATCGGGAGGGAGGCAAATGTGGCAAAAGGACAACAAAAATGAAGAGAGAAACTGAAATGAACTGAAAAATAACAACAATACCAATTCAAACAAAATCATCAGCAGAAGGCAACTTAAAACAAAAACCACAAACGTTCCTTTTGGCTTAAATTCCTGTTTGTATATGGAGCCTTCCTACTCGAACCACTGCCGTACTCTATCGCAATCTATTCCTCTAAGCCTTAGCTTTGCTTTTTTCTGCTCAAACACCAGAAGGAAATATACTCAATGTGTTATAACACAACATACCATCATCAGTCCAGTACCAGTACTTTTCCTTGTGCCACTGGCAACACCAATCTTAGATATCATTTAAGGTGTTGTTGCTAATTGCTATAAAATAAAGGCACCATACACCACAGTCCAAATGAAAGAAGATTCACCGCCCGCTACCACAACTATGCCTTCTGCTGTTGCTGCTGCTGCTGATTCTCCTCGTCGCCATCATCCTCATCGTCGGTGTCGTCGTGCGGTGAATGACCTTTGATAAAGCGCTTGCAATTCCATTCCCGTATTTGAGCCACTAAAATCTAGCGTGTGAGATAGTCAGCCGGATAATGATGGTAATGAGGAATCTAACCAAACCGAATCAAATATATTTTTTCTGGATTTTGGCTTCTTATCATTCGTACAGTGTGTCTTGGGACGTGCTTTCTAATTCGAAGGGTCAGACGTGCATTAAGCGGAAACCTTGTATTACTTGATATGATTTTTATTTGTCTTATTTTATTTATGTGTCACGCCCCTTGTTTTGGAGAAAACCGCCCCTTGTTCTCCCTAGAATGTTTTATGCATTGCTTTCAAGAAATATTTTTTATAAGATTAATCGAATAAGTATTTAAATGCATTTAAGTCGTCCAATTTGGTATTTATTTAAATTATTCATATATTTTCATAGTCTGTATGGCAAGTAAGGAAGACAGATTAATCTTATAATCTTCGAATACAGCTCGTGCTTGCATTGTGTCAAGAAGTTGGACAAAGTCTACATCTACCCATTGCCGAGTGTAGCAAGTCTCATAGGGGGAGCCATTATGAATAACAGTTTCAATCACAACCTCAGGCCCCTATTTTGAGTAAGAACCACATATGAGAATGATATAAGTTTTTAATTCAATCATTGTGGTTAAACATGTTTACCGTGGCTTTTGTGCTCCCGGTCCGTGGAGAGACACTGCAGCCGATATGTACTAAAAGTATAGCCGCATTTTATAGTGTATGCGTTGAGTATGTCGTATGAGTATGCACAACATGCATAATGATAATTAATACATATATATAAATATTTTTATGAAAGATATGTGTTCTACACTTGTCCAAATTATGATTGCAAAATAAACCTGATGGTATTCGTGTTTCAAATTATTTTCACGTATGGATGTCACATTGAATTTGGCGGATTCATAGACCTAATTTCCGGTTGAAGCATACATAACGGTAATTGACTTTGTGATTGTGATCTTATGAACGGTTTTTGATTTGTCATAATAGCTCTTGATCTTAAAGCAAATAAATCACTTTATTACCCCTTGTTGAGATATTGCCGTGTTTCGAAATTAATGTTATTTTAGTCTTTTGGTAAGAACAGAGTGTGTCATTTGCTTACCTTTGCTCCGAGTATTTAAAACACCAATTGAGCCGTTATTGAGAAAAGTGAAATTTCTAAATTTTTTAAAACCGTCTTATGAAATTATATATTAGAATGTTTTTTTCTGTGTGAGGATGTTAGTACATAAATTTCAAATTTGTTTCCAATTATAGAATAACATTGATTGTCAAATGTTTTGAAATCTCTCCACTGGTTTCTGTGATATAAGCCATTTTTCTCATGCGCCGTTATTCGAGTCTTGCAAAAATCTGAGTATGCCATATTTTCGCATGTACTCCAAGTAGGTATTCAAAACCCCCAAAAATCATCGAAATAATTTAAGCCGTTTTTAAGAAAAGTGATATTTTTCAAAATTTTAGAAACTGTTTTGAAGATCAAATCATAAAAAAGTTATAAACACATATTTCTAAAATGTGATTATGGAGATATCTTCTTACTGAGCCTTATTGCGAAGATCAACTATCAACCCATTGAGGATTGATAGAATTTATCAATTCAAATAAAAATCGGTAGAGTGAAAATGAATTGATAAAAATTGTGGTATTGAGAATGCCGTCAATCTGATTTGTAGATTGTTCATGTGCGGCGTCTTCAGTTGACATATCATTTTCATTGCAGGTGGTAACATTTTCCAAACCAAATTCTCTTCCAGGTGGATTAACGCATGTATTGAATCGTAACAAACTTACAACAGCTTCTTCTAAATTGCTGAATTGGTGAAGCCTGTTTGTAGAGTGGCTGTTACTTCTATTTTGTTTTCTGTTTTCTTCGTTTTTGTTTTGCATTTTAGATCGGTTCATACTTTCTGCCACTTTTCTGAAGTTCGTTCTGGAGGCCCTAAGCTATTCAAGTCCACAGCAATGACTTCCCACTTTGTATCTATCTGCCACAGCTTTGGAACCTTGGGGAGTTCCTCGTTCTCGTCCGTCAACTGGTCCAATCTGCATAACTGTTTTTTGTTACTTACTACTTTTTGAGACCTCTGGAAATAAATAAAAAAAAATTGTATCACTTATTTAATTCGAAACTCGCATTTCTTAGTCATCGAATGCAAATTTACGATTGAAAGAAAAATGGACAGCTGACAAGAAAATCAATGAAAATTGTTCTTCACAATACCGATTTTTTTTATTCAAAATAAAAAATTCACAATGTATCAAAAATATTGACAGTTGTCAGTCACAATACCAATTAATATCGATTGATAAATGTCAATTATTAATTGATATTTGATCTTCGCAATAAGGGTGACTATTTGCATCTACGTTGGCCATTTTTGGAATATTGTTGGTTTCCCAAAGTAGCGTTAATCGAGTCATGAAAAAATTGAATAAGCCATCTTATGATACTCGACACAAGACATTAAAATTGATGCAAATCGTTAGAGCCGCTTTTGAGAAAAGTGAAATTTTAAAAAAAACTTTTACATACATATAATATGTTCTATAAGTTATGAAAAAATGTTACAGAATTTATATATAAATTCTTTCCAAATAGTAGTATAAGTAGGTATGTAAATTTTTTTCAAAATAACTTGACCCGTCTTTGTAAAGTATCTACTTGTGCTGTATTTTGTAAACTACCGTTTCGCAAAAAACTGAATACGCCATGTTTTTTTAAGCTCATCTCATTTATTTTATATTTCAAAAATTATCAAAATCGTTAGAGACATATTTTTGAGAATATCGGTGTTGACAAAACCATTGTATGGTAGGTACCGTTATTTAAAACTATAGAAAAAACGGCCGCGCTCTGTATAGGCCCAATTACAAAGTCTGAAGAAAATCCGTCCACCCATTGTGGCTAGAGCCTCTGTGACAGACGGACCGACGGACGGAAATTCGCGACACACTTTTTTGGCATTCTCTATAGTCGTAATATCATACCTCATACTCAGTTTGAGTTCGAAATTTCAGCACGATTCCAATATCTTCCTCTTTAGTGTACTAAGTATACTAGAAAGTTAAGAAGTAAAAAAAGAACAAGATGCCAATGAGTGAAGGAATGGAAAAGGATTTTCCAAAAGTAACCTTTATTAAGTAAGTGTGCGTATTCGACCTCTAGGTAGGTAGGCAGGTAAATGGATGCCCTTGTGACTGGTGTCACGACTCACTTAGACCATCAATTTGGGTCCGTTGTGTCCATTGTTGGGATTTCCAATTTTGAGAACCTGCAAAGAAGCAAAAAGTATGCCGCTGTAACACAGCTCAGTGGTCCGCTGTATTAGAACCCCCCGGATCTATATATAAATCTCAGGAGTTTCCTCAGCTCAATATCGGTCAGATCCTCCTGCTCCTCAAAGAGTAGCTGTCAAGAATCTTGAATCAGTTCGTTCTAAGGGCAATGCTTTCACGTAGTAGGTGACGAATAGATTCTATCTCTTCGACGTCTCTACAGCTCCTGCAGTAATCGTTGTGCATTATGCCCAGCCGCTCCGCGTCTTCTATAAACGCAACAATTTAAAGGAAGTGTGTGTAGTTTCTTAGCAACATAACCTTCTCGCCACTGCACTTCCTAGTTAACGACTAATTAGGTTTACGCAGAGGGTGGACGCGCGAGAAGAAAATTTTCAGGTCGTGTGGGAGAACAAATATTTTTATACGCAGGAGTTTTCAGTGTTGGCTCCATTTTTTGCTGGTGTGTCGTCAGTGAGTCACCCCTCACGGATTTACAAAGAATGTCCTAGAATTCGCATGGAATGAAAAAAAAGGAAGATATTAGAAAACCCTACAAATGAATTTCGAAGTTAAGTGTTGTGCTTACTTACAGTTGACAAACCATGTATTTATTTATATTAATTGTGTTTCCTGTGTGCGAGATAAAAACAGACTCAATAAAATTCAATTCAAATTCAGCTCTTGTGAGGGACATTTAATAAAAGTTTGCGTAATGAATATTATGACATTTCTGTTGGTGTAAGAATTGAAGACATGCAAAAGTAGGAGCACAAAGAGTAAGTTCTTTGAAAAGATATCGAAGAATGCTAAGAGAAATCCATTCAATTTGCAAGAAGAAATGTACTTGCATTATTTAAGCATGATTGGTTTATTAATTTAATTGTCCAACTGTACAAGTTCATCAAATCGGCTTTCCATACGTGCTGAGTGGAATTACTTTTAAAAAATAAATTTTCTTTTTCCATCTAGTCATGTGTCTAGGTGGCAATAGACTTTCTAAATTGTCTGCCATCGTTTTCCAGAGACCGTCGATGTCCACCGCTTGATTTGTTGTTTTAGTGAAACGTCTTGGCGGGTCACCTCTTGTATAGGACAAAACAACTAATATTCAATTTATTTATTCACCTAAAACTTACATTTTTTAGTCTTGTGGATTCAATTTCACTAAGGCTAGGCGCACAAGACTCATTTTGCGATCGGCCGACTAGACTGATTTTGATTCTGTGATTGGGTACAGATATTCAAATCGGCCGAGTGTTGGTCATGCGCGTGGATACATACAATTGCATGTTATATCGCAGCTGTTGCTATCTGATTTTATAATCGGCCTACAGTAAAATCGGCCTTGCGTTCCTAACCTAACACAAACTGGACGAAACGAGCAAACGTCAAAATTTAGCTTTTCTCAATTTCGACCTTATCGACCTCAATTCTGCTGAAATAGAACGAAGTCGAACAAGAGCACACCAAATATTCGAAACTGGCAGGAATTGAAATTCGACAAAATGGATCACAGGGGTGAATAACCGGTTTATTTTCACCCGTTTATTGGATTTAAAAACAAAAAAAAACCGTTTTTCCGGAAATTAAAAAATAACCGAAAACCGGTCAACAGAAACGAAATCTTCTCCGATTTTAAACGGCCGGTTTTTCCCATCCCTATTACAGGCTATTTACTCACATATTTTTTTTTGAATAGAAGTGTTAAAATTATGATTCTCATCGATAGATACTTTAAACTTAACATTTTTTTGCCAACTAGGCCAAATCGATTTATACAAATATAAGCATGCGCGATACCTTAGCTTATTACATAGTTTACGACACGATAATTTTTTAAATGCTCGACCTTTGCGCGAAACGCGTTACTGCAAAATTTATTATGTTGAACATTAGCTTTACACACACTCTGTTCCACCTGTTTATGAACAGGTTTCCTTATTTAATTTTACGAAATTTTTGAAATCCTTCGATTATATTTTAAAAACCAAATGCAATAAGAAACAAGGCTTTATTATGTTTATGTTGTAAAAAAAATTGAGATAAGTTAGATAAGTTTAACTTTTATGATTCTTTTCCCAATAAGGTCATAAACTTAGTTATTTTTTTTCGTTCCACCTTTTTACGAACAGTAACTAAATCTATCTTTTCTCATATTTTAAATCAAATATAAAAACATTAAGAGTACCAGGAGCTTAGTTCAAAACATAATTTCATAGAAACAACAACTATGGGTAAAAGAAATTCATTAACCAAGAAGGAAACAGGCCGAATTCGAGCGTACAAAGGAGCAAGGCAATTCTATCCGTTTTAAGATTGGAAGATGACCAACTGTTGTTCACTGCTATCGTAAGGACCTGAGAGCTATGGAAACAACCCGGAAAGGATTAATAATCAGAGTAACAACAAGTCAGGATCGACGGACGATACTGAGAGCTGCTTCGAATTCTAGACTTCTAGTAAAATCAAGGCAGAAACTTGAGTTGAAGCTAGTAGATAAACTGTTTATCACGTGATACAGCAGTCCAACCACATTAGTTGTCTTTTCAGATGAAAAAAATGTTTAATTTGGATACACCTGATGGACATAACTATTGTTTCCATGATTTCACACAGCAAGAGAGGTGGAGTAATGATGGTATGGGGAGCAGTAAGCTTTTATGGAATTGCAAACCTTGATTTACAAAGCTCAAGAATGACCGCAATAACCTACAAATGTATACTGGAAAGAGCTTTTCCGAACTGTTTGATGGACAAAGATGGATTTTCCAACCGGAGCATCGATACATACCGCAAGAATAAACAAAACTTGGATTCAGAGTCAAATTGTAGACCTTCTGGCATGGCCGCCATATTCACCGGATCTGAACATCATGGAAAACGTGTGGGGATGGCTTTCAAAAAAAGTCTACGAAGGAGGAAAGCAATGCTCCAACCCGGAAGAAATAATGAAAGCTAAAACAAGCAAAGTCCGAAATTTCACTAAATTACTTGGAAGAACTGTATAAATCTCTTCATAGCAGGCTTCTTGAAGTGATACAGCGATCGGGAGGTACTACACATTATTAAAAACTATTATTATAATCTTAATAAAACCCAAATAAATTTATTCCAAAACAAATTGTGTTGTTTTATTGCCTTTAAGCGTCTACCAGGTAGATTTAGTTACTGTTCGTAAACAGTGCCCATGTTCTGTAACTCATGCGATAACTCTTCGCATCGAAAACTTTGGAACACAAAATTCCACCGTTTATCGCATGTGAAAAGAATTGGTGTTCTGTAACTCTATGCGATAAAATATACCTTGGTTACTTTTAATATCATGGGAAATTGGAAGGATTGTCAAAATACTTTAAATCGAAGGGTAGTTTGGCGAGGAAATTCATTGTGTTTTTACATGTTGTTGGGATAGGAGTGGTGCAGCGCGACTTTTTAGCGGATTATCGGAAAATTACGTGTTTCTGTTGAATTTTCAAAAATACGATGATCGCTCGTTCTGCTAGACTCAGACGAAATTCTTTGAAATTAATCTGATCCTAACGCTAATTTAAGATTTTATGTCGATGATGAAGTTAAAATTTGCATTTATTTTGTCTGTCTATGAAAAAAATAAATGAAATATTTTTTTTTTTTTAAAAACAAGAACCTTTTGCTCTCTCCTGTTGGATGTACCAAGATGTTTATTTTTGTAGAAACACAGTTCTAAGAATGTTCGAAATGGATCTTATTTAGGTGCTTGCTGAATTCTGTTTTTATTAGTTATTTTTTATTTCTTTTGCATTTTTTTAAACGTTGAACTTGATCAACGAACTGTATATTTTGTTAAATAAAAAATCAAAAATGTTCACTGTCCACTATCCGTTTAAAATTATTCAATAACCCTTTCTCGCAAGCCAATTGAAATGTGAATGTGAACGTTTACGTTTTTTGTCATATTATCAAAAGATTTTAAAAATTTCATAAAATTAAATCAAGAAACCACCTGTTCGTAAAAACGTGGAACGGAGTGTATTTTATGTTTACATGTGTGGCTGAAAACGAACGAGTTCTTTGTTTTGAGAAGTGATAAAAATTTAAATATCGAGGTAACGTTCAGATTTTTGTTAAACTTTTAAAAAAATGTAGCAAGAAAATATGCTTCTCAAATTCCTTCGAGTTTTCTGAAGGTTTACTTTTAAGTCTTACTTAGAAAAACTCTCGAGTTTGACTTCATTTAAAAAAAAAACAAATTCTGCAGTACCTCAGGATACCTATTCCGGACCTCAATTTTTATGTTTAACCAACCCAGGTGAAAGCATGCAAATACAACCAGACAATGTGTACAGTGCGATTACTGACATCAAACGCAAAATTTTCCTAACTGTCCAGTCCACTTGCCATTACCAATAATCAAATATTGCAAATATTACTTAATTCCGACGCAGTACCTCCTACTTTTAAAGTGTTGTTGGGACAGCGATTTGTTATTGCAGTTCGGCTTCCAGGTGTCAATTAAAAATACTAAACAGTATTTAAAGACAACCAGTCCATTGATGATGCAGAGCTGACATCCAACAGGGGTCTACAGATCACTAAGAAATGATAGAAAGCTACCTATCACCGAAAATGTCGTCGTTCGAAGTTTTTTAATTTTGAGTTATCTGGCCCACTTACCTTTGTCTATTCTATAGATACTAGGTACTATAGAAGATGTTCTATGAAATGAATGATGATGATAATTTACAGAAATGCCTCATTTGCTCATCCTACTAGGCAGACAGCTAGTGCTCAGTGCTCACCGGTCGCTATTGTAACAAAAGTGTCAGAGATGGTTGCTAACTGGCCAAATTAAATGTATAACAATTACGTCTGCCAAAACCAAGAGTGGTGCCAAATGAAAAAGATTCGAAACTCGAATTCCTAGCACTGATTCAGCTTTTTATAATTTTTTAAGCGTGTAAATCACTCAAATGAAAGATCAAAGTTTGCATCATTATATCTCTCTTCTTAAAAGAACTTAGGTAGGTATAATATATGTATAAAAACGAATAACCTCGAACACCGGTTTCACGCTGTTGTGTTAGATAATTCTTTTAACTGTTAGTCATATACAAACATACCTTGTGACATCAGTCAGCTCCTATAATTTATTCATGTGCGCACATGTGAGTTCTATGCTGACACAAATGAGAAGAGTGCGCATACACAACTCTTCCCACAACCAACAAAAAGTCTACACAGAATGACAGAATGCGAAAGTATCATAACATTGAAAGTGTGTGCGCGATTTTTACACTAGCTTTAAATCTCATGACCCTGAGGCTATTCACGCGGTCTACTCGGTTAATGGGTCAATGTCGATGCCACTGATATGGTTCGACTTTAAAGAATAGGTACTTTCCTTCTTTGGGGATTGATTACCTCACGCTTTGCTAAGAATTATACTAATTCCTTCTTGCATCCTACACTGTATCTCCTTCTTCATCTCTATCTACTTTCGAGTTTTTTTTTCCTTTTTGCAAGTTTTGTAAAATCTACACATAAAACATAACATTCTCTTTCTCCTGCCCGCATGTACACAATTCGAAAAAGAAGACACAATTTTTCACCCAAATTTGGCTACCATCTCACCTCCATCTCAACAGTCAACACTGTCTCGTCTGCCAGGCCAAGAATATGGAAGACGACAGACAGGGCGCTGCTATGTGAGTGAAGTCAAGTCACGTTTTTATCGCTCCATACCCGCACAACCCACAACCAAATTAGGAAAAATCGAAGAGCATGTGAGGTGTCTATGCTGACATGGTGGTGTTATTCCTGCTGTTATTGGAAAAAGGAAAACCGAGGAGAGAGAAGAAAAGCGAGAAAATGTCGTAATCGATGAAGACAGGAAAAAGGTGCTCACTCCCCGTGGTGTGCACACTACGAACGGAGTAGGAGGCAAAAGTAATAGAAAATCCAGAAACGTTACTCACACAAAAGGGGTACATTGAACCCGAAACACTGAATTACTCTCTTGTTTTCTCCTCCTCTGTGTCTCTTTGGTAAATAGAATAGTGGAACCTTTTGTACAGCGTTGCCGCTGGAAAAGGCAGAAAGGTTCCAAAAAGGTGTCCAAACTAAAAAAAAAACAGGTCTCAGTCATGTACTTATGGGATTCATTCGTAAATAGTTTCGTCCACATTTTACAAATTTGTTTTACCCTTCTATTTTTACGCAACGCACAGAAAACCGATTACCACAGATTAGCACAATTCACACGATAACAGCCGTTTTTAATAGATTTTCTTAACTCATATCTCAGATGTTGTTTAGTTAAGCTTGCTTAAATATTTAAATTGTCTTAAAACAAAAGAAAAATAAATAAATATTAGGCAATAATGGCTCATACAGGACCTAAAACCTAGCTTCTCCACTCATTTGCTTGAAGTGGAAGGACCTACAATTTAAAGCCGAATCCGAACGGCAAATTTGAGAAGCTTCTCATAACAATTAATTGACACTCTTGGATGTTTGCCAGACGTTCGCAAGAGGTGGGGCAGTGCAAACTTTTAGATGTTACTTGGCCCCCTTGAGATTTGAACCTGAGACCTTTGGATTAGAAGTTCAACACAGTAACCTCTGCGCCACTGCACAGTCTTAAAACAACGTTGCACAAATTCTAATTTATAAACAATTTTCTTCTGCGAGGTAAAGCATCTAAACACTATAGTACCAACAACACACGATTTTACTACATTTTGTTAAGGGGAGGTATAACTTCAGTCTATTTGACATATTGTTTTTTGAAATAACGACATTTTTGTCAGTTGAGAGTTTCACACATTCACGCATTGACGTCGGCACACTCTCACATTGCGATTCACGTATTACGAAATTCGGATTAATTTGTGAAAAGAGAGAATGAGAGAATACTGCCACCGGGTATTTTAAAACAAGTCTTTAACAGCCTCTAAATGCGTTCGATGGCGTTTAAATTAAGTGGCCTTTACCAACCTTGTGAAAATTGATTATTAATACCGATTTTGCACTTTAGTATTACTGAAAGGTGTTTAGGTGTTAGGCACCCTTTACATTATCTTTATAACTGTAAGGGTATTTATGCATTTACAAGTCAAATATATTTTACAACCGCAGTTCAGTGTTTATCTAATTTTATTCGTTCGTCTAGTTACACTCAACAAACAAAAGTTTGAAATTTACTCCGTTTACATGACCGAATCAAAAGATCGAATTGAAACTGTCATGAGAAGTTTCTCAAATTTGCCGTAGGGATTCTGCTTAAAATTGGAGGTCCCTTCCACTTCGCACAAGCAAAGGGTTGAGAAGCTAGGTTTTGGACCACATATGCTAATGCCAATTCCAAATATTTATTAATTTTTTATCAAAGGAAAAGTGTCAAAAGTACCTGAAAGCGTCCGCAACGGCAACCCTGCTTTTGTAGACACAGTCCACAGTGCATGAGCAAGAGCACAGCCCGTCTAAGCGTGTTGTTTGTATTTTCTCGATTCGAAGGCACTTTCCCAGGGAATACATTGAGTTTAGTTTCCTGTTGTTGGTGCTGCTGCTGCTGCTCTGAATGGATGGTGATGGCGTTAGGGGTTGCTTCGCCTTACAAACAATGCCGATTTTGTTTCTTCTTCTCGTCTATTTCAAAAGTAAATCTCTCATGTTTGGCGTCGTCATCGTCCTCCTAGCCTAGTCGTCATCTTGCATTGTTGCGTCACATACACACAACTCTCGGTCTATCCAAAGAGCGGATACATCGCTAACGCGCCCCTTTTTTTGTTTTTCGCTACATTCGGAAACGATTTTCGTTCATTTTTTTTTACATTTTGATTAATTAGAAGACTAGTTTGGTTGTGGGCAATGAATGTGGTTTCATTCAAGTGTTTTTTTTTCAAATAGAATTCCTTATATTTACCGGGAATGTGTTGTGAATCTCAAGTGTTGGGTCGTCTACTAGTTGTGGGATGTGGCTGCTACTCTCGTCATTACTGGTATATGCGAGTGTGTGTTTATCCATAGACATTTTTCTTTGAAAATTGTTTTAAGTGCTCACAATAAGTATCACCGAAGAAAATTGAATTGTCCATCCTAGGCACTAATAATTGTGATTTTAATGTGTTTTCTTGTAAATGTGATCCACCGACCCATAAGTGTTTTCGTGTTTTCGGGCTGAATGATTTTTATTAAGTGTTTAGTGTTATACAACTATAAAAACGTACATAATATTAGTTCAAATGACATTTCCGTCAGCGCTTATATTTAGAGGACACTTACCAGAAATTAGTTCGGTGGCCGTTATTTTTTATATGTGATCTCTATGCTGTCAATATCCGTACCATCTGTTTTAAAATATAATGACGGTCAGATTGGTTACATATGATACCTCCAGAAATGTTGGCAAAATTAACAGTGAGGTTATGATCAGGATTAAAGGTCCATTACCTTCCCACTCTAGTGTCTTCCTTCTGGTCCGCATGTAGGTTTCGCCTGTTTGGCTACATTACCTTGTATCGAACTTGCTTTTTAGATTGAACTTGTAATATTTGTACATTTGGGAGTTTTATGTAGAAAATATGAACATGCCAAACCATTAATTTGACCCAGAAAAATTGTTTCCTTTTAACGTTAGCTATTTTGCTGTTTTTGGGGATCTTTATCAAGTTACCCAAGCCTTGGCTAAAACCGAAGTCTACACATTAACAGACTCGACGTATCTTTGCTGTTTCGAATATGAACACCAAACCCGTTTTTGGTACTAAGGTTTTTGTTGATCTGATTTGACTTGGCTTAGTGACGAGTTAGAATTGGCTGTTGGCTTTAAGACTACGGAAATCTGGTCACCAAAGCGCAGGGAATAGTAGATGTATTTAAACAGCATTTCTAACAGCTTCTAAATGGGGATCATGTAGAGAGAGTTATAGGGCAACAAGAGAACGCCCTGTCAATGAAAAACAGATTTCACCACGCAGTATAGAAGAGCTTCACCCCTATTGCGAGTGTCAATCGACAATTTATAATTGACTATTTTCAATGTGTGCTATTGTGAACGAATCATTTTCATTGATATTCTTGTCAATCGCATTTTTGCAATTGACTGCGATCGACAAAATCCTTTAGAATCGTTCGTTCACAATAGCACACATTGAAAATAGTCAATTATCAATTGTCGATTGACACTCGCAATAGGGGTGTTTGTCTAAGCTATAAGAAATCTTAAGAACAATTAGGCCGCCGGCTCTGATGGCTTACCAGCTTTCAAAAAGTTGGGCGCAGGCACCAAAGCATCAACCAAGTATGGAATGTTGAAAGCTGCCCGTTGACTGGACTATCAGATCCATATGCCCCATCTACAAGAAAGGATCCTATATCTTGGAAGAACTATTTTGGCATATCTCTGTTAAATGTCGCATATAAGATCCTATCCAACGTTCTGTGCGAACATCTTAAGCCGTTCTGCAGAACACTAATCGGCACGTACCAGTGTGGTTTCCGGCCCGCAGATCGACAATAGACCAAATTTTCACACAGAGCAAATCCTGGAAAAGACCAAAGAATTTCAAGTCGAGCCTCACCATCTTTTCATTGACTTTAAAGCCACATATGATAGCATTCATCATCAGGACCTCTACATGGCGATGGCAGAACTGATCCAGTAATGTCGCGTGACACTTGAAAACACACGGTGTAATGTGCAGTTTGGAAGCAGCTCTTCCAAATTATTCTAAACCTGCACCGGATTTCGGCAAGAAGATGCACTATCATGTGACTTCTTCAATCTTGTTCTGAAGAAAATAGTGCGCGTCAACATGGAAGGCACTATTTTCAATAGATCCGTCCAACTACTAGGCGTCCCAGCGTGCCGTGTTAAAGGCTTTTACGGCGATTGAAGAACAGCCGAAATTAGTTGGTCTTTAAGTGAATGAGGACAAGACTTAATACATGCTATCAACAAACAAACAAACATCTGTCCACTACCTAGGACAAAACGTCACTGTTGATAACAATAACCTTGAGGTAGTTAAGCAGTTCAACTAACTTAGAGTAAACATCAACTCCACAAATGACACCTTAATAACCGCGGCTACTTCGGTTTAGCCAAACAAATGGGTTCAAAACTCCTCACTCGAAGAACAAATTGCATGCTCTATCGAACCTTTATCCTGGCAGTCCTGCTTTATGGTGCCGAGTGCTGGACGATAAGTAGGAAAGGGGAGCTTATATTGGGTTCTTTTGAAAGAAAAATGCTACGTCGGATATTTGGTCGTGTGGGCGAGGAAGGCGAATGGAGGAGAAGATACCCGAACTCTAAGCTGTATCAGATGTGGATGTAATCCCAAAAGCTAAATCACGTCGACTACATTGGCACGTACAATAATGCTCCAGCCAAGAGGCTCTTCAACTCCCAGCCTCCAGGTTCGAGAAGGCAAGGAAGACCGAGCCTTCGTTTAAAAGACCAAGACATCGCGGATGCCTAAGCGCTTGGTCTGAACAACTGGAAGCAGCATTGCCGGGATCGTAGAGGATAGAAGGCTGTAGTGTCTCAGGCAGAGACTCTACACGGGTCGGGAGCTCCGGTAAGTAGTGACGACATAAGGGAGTCAGAACTGGTAACTCGATTGTTGACTGAGATATCGGCAAGAACAACTGCACTTATAATTGTCTATACTTTTTCTAAAGTTAATTCCTACAATTACCGATTGATATTGCTCCTCATTATCTATTGAACAAAGGTAGCAGAACTCCAGATATATCAAAAATTATAAAAACCGAGTTACCTATTTCAGAAATATGGGGGTGATTGTTTAAGCTCGTCATGCAAGGATTCACCGAATTTGTAATACTATTCTGAGTAGGTAGATTATTTTGGCATTTATCCGAGAGAGTTTACTGGGTTGGATACTGTCAAATCATCCGGGTGGGGCCTGCAATTACTATACCTACCTACTTGACGACGTTAACGATCTTTCTTAATGTTTCGAAAGAACAGATGTAATCTTATTGCGGGTGGGTACAGTGCAGGTATTGTATTCCCTTACTGAATGGAAGGTCGTGCGTTCGAATCCCGTCCAATTCCATTACTTTATATCGACTACATGAAACCTTAATCTCCCTCAGCAACTTAGACACCACCCGTATAGAAATACCCTACAACTGCACCAAATCACTTCTATCGTATCTCTCTATTCTTTCTAATAGTAAGTAGCGCCTAAAAGCATACAATGAATACGCCATTGCTAGGTGCTGCTTTCTGTTAAACAACAAAACGATTGCGCTGTATTCCTAGCACAATGAGGGAACTGTAAGACTCACAGACAACCCCTTTAGCGTAAGTAAATTATAAAAAAAAGATATGGTGAGGTTGATGTCAAGTACTTTTATATGTTGACTATCTAGTTATTCTATCTGAAAGCCTTACAGCCCTGCGGCTATAGATTAAGAAATAATACAATACTGTGATAATTGACACCTTACTAAACCTCAACAAGTCAAAGATAATGGTTTTTAGACCGCAAAATAGAACTGGTATAAGCGAGGGGAGATGGACGTTAGATGAGGACAGAACTTCGATTCTGTCAACAAAATCAAATATCTTGGTTTAATACTGAACTGTAATGCAAATCTTGTCTAGCACATCAGCGAAAGGACTACTGTAGC
Source organism: Portevinia maculata (assembly GCA_949715645.1). NCBI lineage: Eukaryota > Metazoa > Arthropoda > Insecta > Diptera > Syrphidae > Portevinia > Portevinia maculata. The sequence goes on along the minus strand of OX454525.1, from coordinate 62,618,436 downwards.
GAAAGTGTCAATTAACTCTATGTGGTCCCAGTTCTTTTGTTGCCAATTTGTTAATTCAACGCTACTTCTTCAAGCGCATTTTTATACTTCAAACAACTACACCGAACTGCGCCATATATGTTGAATCAGGCTTATCTCCAATTTATTTGAGTAATTTAAGTGCTAGTGCAGATTATATTTGTAAAGTTTTTGAAAGGTCCGCAAAAAATATGATGCAGGTAGCTCTGCAAAACTCATCCTGCCTTTCAAAAATTGATATGAGTTAGCTTTCGCTAACAACGGCAATGACATTAAATGAAAATAACTACGGCAAGTGGAAAAACATCTTCTATGACCGTATTGCAACTGTTGGTCACAGACTACCAGAATTTTCCAGAGCAAGCAAGATTGTCAGCTTGCCGAACAACTTACAGACACCTTAGTCTGCTCCTATGGTCAGAAAACTATTTCAGTTCAAAGTTTGCAGTAACGGAAATAAGTCCCATTTTCAGAATTCCCACTGAAATGCAGAAGCATAGTAACAGAACGCACAAGAACGACATCAAACCCAATCGTTCCATCCTGCAATACAAGCCAGAACTTTTTAGCTCAATCCTGCAGGAAATTCACAGACTATACTTTGCCAAAAGCTTTCTTTCTTTTGAAGAATGTTGTTTAAATATTAAATGGAAATCATCGCTGGAAGGTACTTATTCAGTTTGTTAAGCATGCAATGTATTACCGAAATACTTATGCCGAATAGTAACTTAATCCTACCATGCATGCTTAACAAACTGAATAAGTATCTTGCAACCATATTGTTTGCGCCTTTAATTCCGTTTTTTGAATTTACATCAGCTCAGATCTCAATGGCATGGAATTCTGCTGGAATACCGAGGGGCCCTTCGATAAGTAGTCAAACACACTAACCATTGAGCCACTGCGCCCACGCCGCGCCGCCACAAGTCCACCTAATACCTCATTATCACATCGGTAACAGAATATCGAAAGTGACAGTCCTTCAGAAAAAATATTTTATGTTAGAGTAGATGTGCTTTGTCTGATTTCATATATAAATGCTTGATAAGCATGATGTTGAAATGCTCGGGACCAAGGAACCGACCCCCTCTCACTGATCTTATTGCAAGGATGAAATTACCCTTATATACCCACAGTACCAACTAACAACTATATCCTTGTGCGGGTCCCTAATGTCTTTGTATTTAATGAAAATTATTGCATTTTATAACTTAAGTTACTCGAACATACTTACCAAAGTACCCTGCAGGCTATCATCTTCCAAAATGAATACTCGCAGTCACGAGATCAAACGTCAATGCGGTGAAGCACAAATTGCCATCGTTATCACTTCCGCAAGAGTTATGTTATTATATATTGTAATGATTGCAACCACGTCATAAGCCATATGTCATTCATTGTCAATCAAGCTACAATTACACTGTCTAGGTCCGTGAGTACACCATATGTGAGGTAGTTCTTTGTGTGAATGAATAACCCCACAGACTTCGACTGGTCAGACAGCGCACGCACTAAAAATCATTCTCAGTGGCGCGCGATAAACGCATTTAAAACGATGGAATCTCTTTCTTTTGTTGGCTTTATGGTCCTTTTAGTGCATACGTATATGTATATAATTGAGTCCTTCGTTTCCCTGTCTCTCCTCTGCCTAAAGGTTTAAATTCATACACCGTTGATGGTTTTATTGCGTGTATTCACAGCACTAGCACTTTCATTTGTTTGTTTTTATTTTTGCAGTTCGCTTTCACATCGCACACCTGTATGAAGTTCAAAATAAACATAAAGCTGCCAAAGAAGCATACGAAAAGCTTCTTACCGAAGACCAGCTGACATTGGAACTGAAGGCCGATATATATCGACAATTAGGTGAGTAATAGTCGTTGTCGTCGTCTAAGATCGACGAAGTAGCATTGAACACATATTGAACGGATGTTTGATTGATGGTGTGTTACAGGATGGATGTATCATTGCGTTGAATCTTTAGGCGATAAACGACAACGAGAATCCTATGCAATTTTCTGTTTACAAAAGTCAATTGAAGCCAATCCAAAATCTGGACAATCATTATATTTGCTTGGAAGATGTTATGCTGGAATTAACAAAGTCCATGATGCCTTTATAGCGTATAGAAATTCTGTGGAGAAGAGTGAAGGAAACGCCGACACGTGGTGTTCAATAGGGTATGGCTTACGTTTTTTCATAGTCCATTACATATATAAATAATTGAATGTTTCTCTTGTTTTTAGGGTTCTGTACCAGCAACAGAATCAACCAACGGACGCCTTACAAGCGTATATTTGTGCTGTACAATTGGATAAGAATCACAAAGCTGCCTGGACGAATTTAGGTATTCTATACGAGAGCTGTGGTCAATTACGGGACGCGTATGCGTGCTATTTGAATGCAGCAAGAAATCTAGATTCTGTAAGTGTTTTTTTCTCATCAACATTATGTTGGTCAACCGCAACACTTTCCTCATCGACTTCATTTTTATATATTTTTTTTCTGTTTGGTAGGATTCGAATTTTTTTCACACAGTCACTACAGCATCGACGACGACAACATCAACAGCAGCAACACCAACCAAGAGTCCTGCTGGTGGTCCGTCAACATCAACTGCTGGTGGTAGTTATACATCATCGCCATCAACTAGTAAAGCGTCAACATCAAAAGCGGGTGCTAACAGTAGTAATAATAGTAGTAGTAGTAGTCCTAGTAGCAAAACACAAAGTCTAGCTGAGAGTCTGAAGCAGAGGATCAAATTTTTGGGTACACAATTAGCTCAAGCTCCTATGCCGAGTATAACGTCGAAGCGACGGCAGTTGTGCTCGATAGAAGAGGCGTGGAATCTACCAATATCACTTGAAATGAGTTCAAGGCAACAACAGCATACTCAACAGCAGCATCATAATCAACAATCAGCATCGTCGTCACATCCACATCAACATCCTGCGCAACAACAGCAATCACAGCAACAACCACCACCGCCACCACCTCAACCTCAGCAGCCTGGTGTTGTTTTAAACAATCACATGCAGCAAAGGCAGTTCGTGAAGAGCTACTCAGCGGTAAGTTATATTCGCTTTTAAATACTTAATGGAGTGTATTCGTGATTTTACACTAAAATTGTCGCTGACGTTAAGTGTTTAGTTATAGTATATTTTCCAAGAGATTTCATTTGATTTTTCCTTAACTAGCGCTGTGCTCATGGGCACACGATGCATGTATTTCCAGTGAAACGTGTTAGAAAGGGTTTATATTGTTTTTAGTAAATCTTAAAAAGTCTGTTAAGTTTTGAAAAGTACATTAAATGCTAAATGGATTAGATTTTTTCAGTGTATGACTGAGCGGAAGCTTCACTCTGACTGTGAAGGACTGAGTTTGTGTCGCGTGTACACTTCAATAAGGAAGCAACCTAACTCAGGTCTTTATTCATTTAATAGAATCATTTCATTTCTCATATGAGTGTTTTTTTTTATCTTAATCTGGATTTTGGGAAAAAATTTCATAATAGTGTTCACAACTGCCCATATTAAATTTAACAGCAAGCATGACGATTTTTCTAATTCCCATAAGGCATTCATCAACGAAAATACTCGTTGTGTATGTGCATTTCTCCCTGCCAAACAAAGAACGTACTGTCCGATGGCCAGGCAAGCTTTTGAATGGTATTCCGTATTTTGGAACACCTCCATTCATCGCTGTTCTGTACTTTTCTTTATCTCCTCCCATCTCTTTAGGACATCGTGGCTCACATAATTTCAAAAATAGTTTATTTTAAAGTTGTATCTTTGTTTTAATTGAATCCAAGTACAAATATCTTTTGAATGCATTGGGTAGACTTGGAAATCTATGAAGGAAATTAATAATAAAGGAATACGGTGTATGAGGGGGCATTAGACTAGGCGTTAGCATATTAGGAATGCGAACAGACTTATTGCTCTACTTATTGAACCTTCAGTAACATTCAGAATAGGATTCGAAAAGATAAAACTGTCTTCTTCTTCTCCCTTAAATGGCGGTGAGGCTATCGTCAGGGTTAAAGGGATCTTAACCCTCCCACTTAACTACATCCCTACTGGTCCGCCTGTGGGGTTCGCTTGTAAAACTGTATTCTATTTAATTATTCTTTATTACTCGTAGTTCTCTTTCAGTATCTTTGTTCTCTATTATTCCGGTAATTAACTTATTAAATACAACTTTACACTTCATCACAATTAAATCTCGTATTCCTTCTTTTCTCTATACTTTTCACTACTGTCATCTATCGCTTGAAATCGCACTACTTCATCGCTGTCCAAAAGTACTGCGACTCGTATTTTTTGGGATATTTAAATACGAGTCGCAGGAACAACTGACTGTTATCTCAAAAACAGAACTTTAATCAAATGCACTCAATTCCATTTAATTAACAGTTTTGGATCTAAAAAATTAAACACTTAAGTTTATTTCTCAAAAACATATTGTGCAAAAACTTGAATTCTGATGCTAATAGGTAAAAAAAAGTTCCCTTCCCAACGCGTAGATGGCGTCAATCTCCGTAACAGATACACCAACCGGATAACACACCTCGCCATTGCTTCGAATTACCCACACAGCAAGTGAAAAGGCTTTTGCCGCTTATATTCGTATCTCTTTCTAAAAAACGAAAAGCCAGTCTATGCGCCGGCACAGTGTTTCTCAGAGGAAGTGCCGGCATGGAACTGAAACAAACCGCGTGGTAACCTCTTTCTATTTGGTGAAAATCTTGAACATAGGCAGTTGTCTTCTACTCTGTCGATTCGATTCGATTCGATTTTATTTTCAAATTGAAAAAAGATACAAATGTTTCTAATAATAATAAAATTGCCTTTTCAAATTGTGTGACGCTGGGAAACGAATAATTGAACGCTTGCACAGGTAATTTGAGAAAGATTTAAACAATTTTGTGACGTGCACAGAATCATTTTGAAGTTACATTAGACACTTATATATAATATGTATGTATGTGCATATATATATGTAATATATGCATATTAATTAAAAAGAAACCATCAGCGTTAACCGTACGAGGTTACGAGGTTATTTAATATTTAATCAAAGACCAAACAATAATTCTCTATAGTATTAAGATGCGGTATAAAACGTGTATGTTCCTTTCATCGTTGTTGTTGTACCACACATGGCAATTATTCTTGGAATTTATTTCGAGCAAGGCTTTGATTATACATACAAATCCCATTGAACTATGGCAACAAAGTGAAGACAGCCAACGCCTTCATAAATTAAGGCAAGATTTGTGCAGATTATATTTAAATTTATTGAGTTTTAAAAAAAAGTAATGGAACTGCGTGCGATAAATTTGTTGGATCATGGACATGCTAGTGTTACTGTTAGAAATTGCTAAACTTTCAATATCAAAGATATTTTAATCAATTGTTGGGGCAAGCGGTAGACTCTGCTCACCAGCATCGCCCGCATGAGAAGGAGGATCCGTGTTATATTCTCAATTATGTATTATGTAACGTAATGATTTTCACATAATTACTGAGTAGGTACGCGTTCGAGGCCATTGAACTATAGCTGGAAATTTTACAATGGTATTCTTACTCTTGAAAGTACAATAGACTAGCATTGAGTCTGAGTGCTCCAGTGTAGAAAATCTCGCACCCCGAAAAAAGATGCTTCAATTCTTACGTATTAAAAAACTTATTAAAACCATAAATTATTGGCATGGGCGCATGGCAATAAATGTTCTTTTTTAATCCCCTATTTTATTAGCTGCTTCAAAATGCAACGACAACCATACATGTGGTATGTATGTAGCTACGTGCTGATAAGCTCAATCTATATGGTTGGGTTTTGTCAGATAACACTCGTGCAGTTAGGTTGTCAAGCTTTCCATCAATTCACATTCTAGCGTTCGTCAATTAACATTGAATGGTTCAATAAACAACAACTTGTGATTGCTACTACGTTAAGTGGGGGCTGTAGCACAGCGCTGTTTCACATCTTTCCACAGCCGATCATCGGACTCTTTTTTTTTTGTGGTGCCGCTCTCTTTTTTTATTCATTAATGTCAAAATTTGCTTGGCTTTGTTCAAAGAATTTTGTTGATATCTATCTTTAATTTTTCTTTGCCAATAAATTAGCAAGTACATCTAAGATGTTAAACATTCATCCTGTCTCTTTTCTTTGAGATTGCTGCATGCCAAATGCGGCTTTCTCGCTTTTAGAATTCACAATGTTTGTCAAAATTTGATCTTTTTAACAATTGCATTTCGACGCCTCTGACGGAAAATCAGGCCAAATGTCTATTACATAAAACGATAGACATTCTCTGTTCTTCACATTTTGTGTGTGCCCCTCCAATAGACTAACTACTTCTTTTTTTTTAAGATAGCGCTTCTTGTCATACTTCAAGAAAAACCATAAACTTCATGGAAGAGAACAAAGACAAGATCAGGATGAAAAGTAAAAATAAATAAGTTACGCATGCATCAAATGGGCAGCAGGTTTTTAGTTTTTCATGACATATTTTTTGGCAGGACACTGTACAATCTAATAATTTATTTATTTGTTACATATTTATTATTATTATTTATAAAAAAAACCTGGCACAAGCTTGTAAACTTGGATAAAGTGCTCCCCGGATAACTGCCTTGAGCGTTTTTCTGATTGATTTGAGGGAATAACCGTACCACCGCTTGTTTCAATGAACGTTTTTAAAGCCCGACATGTTTGGTTAACAATGCGGGACACGCACCTAAGCGAGGGAGTACATATCCGGGTGTTACTGTATATACGTACATAGTTTTTTCTTCTTCAAAGACGAGGTTATGATCAGGTCTTTAGGGATCATAACCCTCAATTCATTAAAGTCCGCCTGTGGGCTTCGCCGCTTTGACCCCAAAAAGTAGGTACTGACAGGGGGCTGCTGGTTTTGAATAACTTCGTCACTTAATGCCAATCAAATGTTAGTGTTGTTCTATTTGTGTATCCCAGATCCGATTCGGACATTACACTATATTCAAAAATACATTTTTTTATCATTGATCAGATTTGCAGATCTAGTTTTAGAACAACCAAATGGCAATATGACAATCGTAAAGGTTCAGTTGCTAAGATATTCAGACACAAAAAAAAACTTAAACAATCAAAAATTTCGTCCAAAAGCGGTCAGCCAACGTGAAGGAATTCAAACTATAGCAGCAATGCAAAACACTTTTCATTAAATTTTTATTGATCAAATTTTAAAACATAGAATGCATTTCTAACTTAATTGCAGTCCATCATCAGGGAAACGTGATACTGAAGTAGAATTAGAACAAAACGAAATTTACAATCTGCAATACAGAAGTTTTTTTTATTCTACGTCACATTTAGACTAATTAAAACAAGGGAGACAAAATGTTTCCGTTGTCTGTGTTTATGACGTACTCGAGCACCTAGCTTTCTTTCATTGGGGATTTGTCTTCTTTTTCTTTTGCCAGAGCCTGAGACCGTAGAAATAGTAGGTATCATCCGCAGATTAACTTCGCAGTGCACCAATTAATTGCACTCCGATGCCCCTCTGACGGAAAATCAATCGAAATGCCTATAAAAAAAATAGTTATTACTTCAATGGATAATCTATTTAGCACTCTGGCACACAAATTTATCTTAACATCCATTCACTCAATTCACTGTAAAGTACGTTTTCTTCTCTCTATTATCCCGTTTACATGAGAGATTCAATCCGGATTCAATCCGAATTAAATTTCATGTAAACGCACATTGAAAGATTGAGGGATTCGGATCACAAAATTTTCTGCGATTGGATTGAAAATCAGCATGTAAACGCAAATTGAAAGATCGAGTGAGAGAGTGTGTGTGTGGCTTTTTTCCTCTTCACTTGTGCTCCATATAAAACGTTTTAGTTTTGCAAAAACATTTCACACGCCGCATTTATTATTTCGTCAATTTTTATTAATTTTTCCAAACAATTTTAGGTAACCGCAACCAAAAACCACCGTCACTAACACAACTCAACGCGAAATACGTATCGGTACGAACAGGGAAACTGAATTCTATTTCAATTCAATCTCTCAATCCGGTGAGAGCAAAAACCTGCCTCGAATTTCAATTCAGTTTGAATTCGATCTTTCAATCGGTCATGTAAAGGTACGAGTACAATAACCGTGTTTCTTTGCACTCGGATATAGGGATAATTTGAAATTTGCATGTCAAATACAACAACAACTATCCTCACACTTAACTGCACCGCTACTTGTTCGCCTGTGCTTGTTAGAAAAAAATGGACCAATTGCTCCCCGGATAACTGCCTTTTCTGATTTATTTTGGCACTTGGAATGTTTTAGTTTTCTGTGTTCATGACGTTCGCGAGTACCTAGAGCTTTCTTTTATTACAATGAATAAAGAGACAATGAAGCGGTGTTCTGGGAGAAAAGTGAGGCATCTGTTTAAGTGGTGTGAGTGTTTACTAATCCAATAGCGTTTTTCTCAATCCGACCAGATATGGCATGAGGTAATCTGCAGTTTTGAATGAGGACCCATACGAAAGTGTTAAACATTTCACTTAACTTTTCAACATTATTTGCAGTATCTTTCAAAGATTCGAACATTTATTTATTATTCGAATATAATTTATTTATTTATATTTTATCGATTTCCATGAAGTGTATAGAATTGTTTGCAGAATTCATTTACTTACTCAAATGTTTACCTACACTTCTTTATCTATTGCAGCCTATCTTGTGAAGTCTACCTTTTCGAGTACCTACGCCCGTCTAACTTGAACGAAACATTTTTTTATCAATTCCATAACTTTTGTTTCCTGGGTATTTTTGGAAATTATTGCTGAACTCATAATCTTTTGCCATTGGTACATTTGATTGATAACCAAATGATTTCGCATATTTTATTTGTAGCTAAATTAATTTTTTTTTAAGATTTCTATAAACCCGGAACAATCCTTTCCCATTGCAAATTAATAATGAAACACGAAATTTTTTCAATTAGAATTTTTTATTTTATAAATGGTTTCAAAAAAAAAAACAAAACGATCACATCCCCTTAAAATGAACAATCTTATTTAATTTGGATCTTACTGAATTATTTTCATTTTCTCAAACTCAAACTGTTTCGATTTTCCATTCCCTTTCCCTTTTTCATTTTTATTTCAAAAAGATCTGCATTTATGGCACCAATTCCTTCCAAAATGTCAAAATTTTCTTCATTGATTAGACTATTCTTCTTTATTTTAAGCACAACTTCTTTTAATGAAGCTATTTTTTTTTTCGATTTCCGGCGAGCTTTTTGATTAAGTACCTACTTTCATTTTTCTGTCTTTATCTTTAATCAACTTTCTTAAAATACTTAATTTTGTTTTCATCTTTTTGCTTCTTGGTGAAGTATTTAAAGATGATGCCCCATCAGAAGAGACCATTGTTCTTTTTAAAGTTATTCTCCGATTCTTCGTAAATTTTAAATACATAAGTTAATAAATTTTAAATAATATATTAGCACTTGACTTACAACCAGAGCTGGATCATGAGTTGTTCCAACTGTTAGTGATAAAATAGAAACGCACTCTGGGACTATTTCTTCTACTATAAGATTAGCGGAATCTTCTACAGCCGGTCTAACACAGCGATCCTCAAAATGTACTACTCTCGGCACAATAATCGGAACTTCCTCCACACCATGGTTGTCCATCTTACTGCAGCTTGAAATGTCTTGGCTAATGAAAAAAAATTAAAAAGTAATGGCACACCATGTTTTAAACACACAACATTTACCTCGTTTTGCACTTATAAGACTTTGAACGAGGGAATCCACCACAACAACAAACAGATAAAGGTACACACAAAGTGGAATAAGACATCACACAATCATTCAGTCACTTTACTGTCACGAGGACCAACCAACAAGGAAGTTGACGCGAAAAGATCAAAACGCATAACACAAATTTTGATGTACACAACATTAGCATAGCAATAATACCTTTCATAGGCCGAGGTTCCATCGAGAGATGATACTGCAGACGGCATTAGTCTTTTCCTCTTCACATTGAAAATAAAATCGCTGGCATTAAAGTGTTTCGAACACACAACACTACGAATCGTTATGTCTTCATTTTTAAGGTTCAGGGCAGATATCCAAAGATTTCTTTTGAATGCACACTGAGGAAACCTTAAACACGAACGGAAAAGTAGAAGCCATAAATAACTGAATAACTAGATAATTACTTGCGTCCCCTTTGCCCTACACACCCAGTTGTTTACGTTTTTTTAAAGAATTTTTAAAATTTCTGATGAATAAAATCTTTAGCAAAAACATTACATTAAAAATTTTAAAATACTCAGGTTACATCCCTGCCAATTATAACATCACTGTAAATTTGCATTACTGCTTATAACATCCCTGAGGGTCACTGAGTTAAAGTGACATTAGTCCCCCATTTGTTTTGGCGCGATTTTCTAAACATAGTTTTTTAGCATAGTTTTCTGTGACCCTGTGGGGGATTAATGTCAAATTTGTAAGAAAAATGCTTCACTCACACATACTGTGTGTGTTAAAAAGAGCTATTCCTTGTCTCTTTATTCAATGTTTTATTAAGGATTTGCGTTTTTTTTTTTTTTGCTCAGAGCGTGAGACCTAAGAGAATGTTTCTGAACCGACCGCACATACTCATTTACATTATATACCCACATGTTTGCGCTTCTGTTTCTTTGTCATTTTTGCCATGATAAATTACAATTGGGTGCATAAGCCTTAACCAAATCTTTATGAAATAGTATTATCCGCAGATTAACTTCGCAGTGCACCAATCAATTGCACTCCGATGCCCCTCTGACGGAAAATCAATCTAGATGCCTATAAAAAAATAGTTATCACTTTAATGGATAATCTGTTTAGCACTCTGGCATACAACTATTCTAACTGAATGTATGTTAACATCCAATTAACTGTAAAGTAGGGTTTCTCCTTCATTAATTTATATAAAAAATACTAAGACATTGGGATCTAAATACTTTTTAAACTTCAAGCCCAGGAACTTTCCTGAAAAATGATCACCCGTGAGCATTGTTAACAAATCTCACAGCATTGTTTATAGCCACTTTCAGTTTTCTTGAACTAGAGCTATTTAGGTAAATTAGTGATTTTACCAATGTGGTTTTGACTTATGTTGGGAGACACAGTACACTGTTTAATTAAATGAACGAAGACAACCATAAACCCTTCTTATTGCGCGAGTAATGTGATCGTCCCAAGTTAAGTAATTGTTGTGGCCAAACACAACGTGAACCCCCCTCCCCGTACATACCCACATCACACAAAGTGACTACAAGGAGTACATAATAGTCTGCCGTGGCCGCGGGTGCAGCTTCTGCCTTAACATGTAAACCTTTTGTTCAACCACAGACTCATTTTGTTTGTTTTCGTTTCTTATTCTATTTTTCCTTATTCGTTACATTTTGGTCAAGAAGTCTTCACCAATACTTTGTGAAACAATATTATCCGCAGATTAACTTCGCAGTGCACCAATTAATTGCACTCCGATGCCCCTCTGACGGAAAATCAATCGAAATGCCTATAAAAAAATAGTTATCACTTCAATGGATAATCTGTTTAGCACTCTGGCATACAATTTTATCTGAACACCCATTGACTCAATTCTCTGTAAAGTAATGTAAAAATTCTAAGAATTAATCAATTATATAATTATTTTGCAGGCAACGCAAGGTCCTCCGCCACCCTATCCCCATCAGGGCACAACTAACACACTTGGACCGGCAGCACCAAAGCGCTTTAAAGATGAACTACCCCCACAAACATCAGTGCCTGTGGCGTCGGCCCCAGCGGCGAGCGCGAACATTTTGCCACAACAAACGCAACAACAACAGCTTGCTGGCCAGCAACAACGTTCCGTTCAACAGCCCGCATTCTACCTATCACAGCAACAGTTACAAATGTTGCAGTTCCTGCAGCAAAACCAAAATAACCTAAATCCCCAACAGCAGCAGCTGTTTCAACAATTAAGCAATCAGTATCGTTTGATGCAACAGTATCAGCTGCGACTACAGCAACAACAAAGACTGCAGCAGCAGCAACAACCACAACCACCACCTCCGCTACCCCCACCGGCAACACAGCAACAACAAGCTGTCGTAGTACAAAATTCTACCCCGCTTGGTGCACCGCCTGCATACCCTAGTCAACCGCCAACACCACGAGCTGCCGATCATGTGATTACGGGGAACGGTGGCATTGTAGGTGGCGGTAGCGGATATGTGGATAATACGTCCAATTTTATCCAAGCCGCTACGGGGAACACGCAACCAGCTGCAGGGATGCCATTCAAATCGGCTAATGTCTACATGAATGGTATTGTGCAGCCGCAACAGCAACCGAGTCCATTGTTACAGCAGCAGCAACCGCCGGGGTTTGATCCAATGAATGAGTTCACCCAGCTATCTCCCTGTAGTGATGGTAATGACTTAGGTAAGTGCAGTTCCAAGTTAGGGTCATATTTCATTGTTTGAATGTACCAAAATGGCGAAAGTATATAATTTGAACTTTTTTTCTGTATTTTTGTGTGTATCTTTCACTCCTGATGCGCAGAAATTCAAGATATTTCGTCGCCGTTCAGTGATAAGCTACTAGGTAATTTTTTTATTCATTTATATTTTATTTATTTAAGTTTTAATTGTTTATCCTGAACAAAAGTCATGCTTGAGCTTTGTTTTTCGCTAAACAAGCAATTCGTTTCTTTCACACCGCCGACTGGTATTGTCTTAATCATTTTTTGCGCTTAGCTTACGCATGTTTGCTTTGAAGGTACATATCTGATGGATAGACTATGACGACGCATTGTTGAATTTGTTTTAAAAGTGTTTGTCATGAATGACGAGGAATACTCACTAGCGATTTGCTCTAACCCGTCATTTGGAACTATTACGCTGATTCTGAGGTTAGTGAACCCCAATATCAATTGAGACGTAAGCTGGAGGTCCCGAAGACATCACATAAATCTAACGTACAGATATCTCCAGAAAGCTACGGACGTGCATATTTTCTTCCTTATCGGCAAAGTTATGATGGGTATTTTTCTCATTTTTTTTTTTTGGAGGAGAGCACGTTATGTACCGTCAACTGGCAATCATACGCCCATTCAGGTTCACTGTGTAACTCGAGATTGCTGTTCTATTTTCTCTTTATTCTGAGAATTGTTTTTATCGTAGGTGCAAACTTGGTTCCAGTTATCCTCGGCCAGCATCTTTTCGACTATGTTGTGTGGAGTGATGTTACCGGTATTTCCAGTTCTTCTCTTTCGGTTTCCCATCTGCTGCCTGCGTTAAAGGTATGTTGCCCGTCGTCTTCTTAACAGTCCCCGTACTGGCAGTCTGGATTGTTCGTTTTGCCGCTCTTGTAGAGAAAGGTTTTGAAGTATCGGTGTCCGGTGAGTAACTGGGTGAATAGTCATTCGACTCGGCCACGTTCCTGATCAGCATCGCTCTCAATCACTCTCTGCTTTCCGAGATCCAGCGATCTTGCCACTTTTGTTTCGTGAGCTCTTTGGCCTCTTCCGTTGCCGCTTCCACTCCAACCTATACGACAACAAGGGCGGCTGGTTCCGACACCCCTTCAATAGGAGCTTGTCACACGTAGAAATCCGCGTCTCTGCACAGCTGCCATCTGCTTTCTGTACACTTCCTGTCGAAGCGCGTCTGTCAAAATCTCACATTCGTAGACGAGGATGGCATGCGTTGTCGACATCAGGGGTCTTCGCTTGCTTTCCGTTGGACCGTCTATGTTCGCCATCAGCCAATCACAATATGGCCACTTTCGACGCTCATTCCACCACGTTCTTTTTCTGGTGCCAGAAAGTAAGTTTGGTGTTGGTCACACCTAAATATTTAACGGCGTCTTTGCTTCTTAATACCTCCTGGCCGATTTGGAAATTGATTAGAGTCAACATCCTTTTCTTCGTCAGAAGGACTTCATACATATTAGGCCTTAACGACAATTTAATACTCTAGGATGTTTGTCAGACGTGCGTAAGATATGTCAACAACACGCGGTATTCCCAAGTGGTCCTCTATTTAAGTACTAACCACGCCCTACGTCGTTTAATTGCGGTGATCGAACGAGAACCGATTGATTTGACGTGGCAAGATCGTTGGCCGTCAAAAGGACTATCTCGATTTTTTTCTGTAGCCAGACTGGGACCGTGTTCATCCATCCAGCAGCATACTCGTCGCTTAACCTGTTGGGGGCGCCTGAGTTGGAAAAAGCGTCATCTTTTCTTCTTTGAGTACAGGATTTAACTATGGACGGGGATGGAATCGGCTTAGGGGATTGTGATTATCATATGTGTGGCATTCACATGGGTTAAATTCAACAACGCAACATAGAACATTTTGCATCACTGGAAAGGCATTAAGTTCACTTTTGTAAAGTTGAGTAATCTGATGGCCAAATGTCAACGAAATAAGCATTAACAAAATTACCGATTTCATTTCAGCTTAGGGGTCATTTTTCGGTCAGAGAAGACTTCTGAGTTTTTCCGCCACTTCATCATCCTTACGCTTACGCGATAATGTCATCACAGCTTGCTTTGCTATTGATCATAGATCCCAGACATTTGAACTTTTCCCACTTGGCAATCACTTCCATTCATATAAATGACTGGAATAGGTCGGAGTGGATCAGAGAACGGGCAGGAGAAGTATTCTGTTTTTTTTTCCGACTAATATGATACCCATTCCCCTCCAAAACTTCAAACCATTTAAATATGAAATGCTGCATCCTCTCTAATGATGGCTTCATCGTCAGCAAAGAATAACTGATGCACTTTGGAGTTCAAACAGATATTCAAGGACCGTTATAAATATCAAGGGACTTAAGATGCTTTCCTGGTGTACATCGACTTTGAATGCGAACTCGTAGTGACGCCAGCGGGGCAGCTTACTCTAGTCTTTACTCCCTCATACTTGTCCATGATCATCTGTACGTAGGTTTCTGGAACCCCTCGTTTATTATAAACTGCCTTGCATATAGTTCAATAAATGTGATCTACCTCGGTATTTTCCAGTGTCTAGGGTGTTTTTTACTATATTTTGAATAAAAGAGTCCTGCAGGGATGATTGCTAATATATTTCTCTTGGATGTTTGTCAGACCCGTAAGAGTCAAGAATGTATCTTGTGGTTCCGGCGAACTCCTTTGTATTGCATGAGTGTTGCCAGCTCATGCCAACAATATTGCAACCTTTTTCTTTCTCTTTGCTTTGGTTTCACTTTTTATTACGATTGCATAGTCTATGCTGTGGATTTATCGCTTCCGTTTTTATTTTTGCTGAACTTCGTGAGAAAGCTATGTATATTTTCTTAAGTTTTCTGAAGAATGTATAAAATGTTTTCGATCAATTGCATTTTTCATAACACAATTATTGCGCTCGGTTTTAAGTTGGTTCCAAGCTGATTCTATCGAATAAAAATATGAAATCTATGTACTGAATTGAATTGTTAATATTTGGTTGAGATCTTCAAAGATTCTCCGTTAAGATTCAAATTATAAGGTTAGGGACTTTATTTTAAAAAAAATATCAAGTTGTCTTACGACAGAGCTTGTTATGCCAATAAATCTTCTGTTCATACATCACTTGTAGATAAAAGAAATAGAGGTACATTATCCGCCTGGAAAGAGGAAACTATCGCCAATTGCCAGGTTCAAGAATGAAACCCACAAACAATGCTTATCACTAACCGCACACGAATCCCACTTTATCTCACATTTTCTATTGCAACATGCGCAATTCCATCTAAATGGTGATTATCTAATCTTATCTTTGCCTTTGTTTCATTTGTCAGGTGTAACTGATCAAGAATTGCAGGCGATCCTCTCGCAAAAGGATCTCGCCTCGACCTTTGCTGAGGACATTCTCAAATCATTCACCTCCGAGGGCCTAGACATTAAGGAAGAATTCGACG
The DNA here is from genome assembly GCA_949715645.1 of Portevinia maculata. Taxonomy (NCBI): domain Eukaryota; kingdom Metazoa; phylum Arthropoda; class Insecta; order Diptera; family Syrphidae; genus Portevinia; species Portevinia maculata. The sequence continues at coordinate 62,602,443 of OX454525.1, read as the reverse complement.
AAAACTCTCACGATCTCTTCAACGGATTCGACTCAACACCCCCGCCATCGTCTGAGCCGACGCCTCAGCAAACTCCCACAAATCATAATAGCAATACCGTTGTCACAAATGTCAACTGCAATAACAACAACAGCAACAGCTGCAGCAGTAGTAGTAATTTTCGTAACAAATCGCCGCCGTTAAAGTGTGAAGCTACCTCAACGTCGAGTAGTAATAGCATAACCGGTGGTAGTGGCGATTTGGACGGTGGTCTCTCCTCTAATGTTGGCGCTTTTGTGAAGGATGACGCCGACATGGATGTGCGAGTCAAGCTCGAGAATAATTTTCTAGACGACGATGAGTTGCCAAAATTTCAAATACGTATGACTGCGAAACAAATAATGCAGGGGGTGAAGCAGCTGCCACTGGATACCGCGCCGCCGCACTGTTCGGTATTGCACGTGGACGCCCCGCCACCAACACCGCCCGACTGTCCGCCACAGCGTTTGACCAAAGAACAACTTCTGCCACCGACACCCTCTGTGCATTTGGAGAACAAAAAACATGCATTTAGTCCGCAATTGCAGGAGTTTTGTCTGAAACATCCGATAGCAGTTGTGCGTGGTCTGGCTGGTGCGCTTAAGTTGGATTTGGGATTGTTTTCAACAAAAACGCTGGTAGAGGCCAATCCCGATCATAGTGTTGAAGTGCGAACCCAGGTTCATCAGGCACCCGACGAGAACTGGGACTCATCGATGGGTAAGCGCGTTTGGGCGTGCATATCTCATCGGTCGCATACGACAATTGCGAAGTATGCCCAGTACCAGGCGTCCAGCTTTCAAGATAGTTTGAAGGTGAGTTAAAGAAAAACGAAACTTGTGTACTATTTTACGGCTTTATATGATGTAATCAACAAAATTACTAACTTTCGTTCTACTGAAGATGAACTTTGAGGAGAAATTGTTCTGTCTGATAAAAACAAAATTATGTAAAACTCTTCATTGAACAACTGGAATCTAATTTTCAATTAAGCAAATGTTTTCTGTATTTGCAGGAGGAACGTGAAAAAGGCTCGGCGGGAGCGCATACAATGTCTGATTCGGACTCCAAAGATTCGATGAGTTCAACTGTGAATGGTAAACGAAAAAAATTGAAGAACGGAAGCAAAATGTTGAAGTAAGTTCGATTTTACTGTTGCTCAGTATTTCACATTCAGCTACACTATGTGTTTCGAAGACTTACCTTTGAGATTACTTGCGCTGAGTGTTAGATAAAAATCTGAGAGATTTTCGCTAACACCGCTAGAAAACCTTCTTGGCGGAGTTTGATAGTAGATCTCTCAACAATAATTTCAAAATTATATTTGTCAGTTAAATAGGACGTTAATCAAATCAACCTTAATGTGAAGCTTTTATTAATTTTCTACTTCATTTGCAGATTTGGCACTAATGTTGATCTCTCTGACGAACGTAAATGGCGGACTCAACTCGCCGAATTGCAAAAGTTACCCGCCTTCGCTCGTGTGATATCGGCCGCAAATATGCTCTCACATGTTGGTCATGTCATCTTGGGAATGAACACAGTCCAGCTTTATATGAAAGTTCCGGGCAGTCGAACGCCCGGTCATCAGGAAAACAATAACTTTTGTTCGATAAATATCAACATTGGGCCAGGAGACTGCGAATGGTTTGCTGTGCCCGATGCTTATTGGGGTGGCATCCATAATCTGTGCGAAAAGAATAATATAAGCTATTTGCATGGATCATGGTGGCCGGTTCTGGAGGATTTGTACAAGGATAATGTTCCCGTGTATAGATTTATTCAAAGACCGGGCGATTTGGTATGGGTTAATGCTGGGTAAGTTCACATTTTGTTCGTTATTTTAGAGACTAATTAATTTAAGCTTTTGTATTTCCTTCGATTTCAGTTGTGTTCATTGGGTGCAAGCGGTTGGTTGGTGCAATAATATCGCCTGGAATGTTGGTCCCTTAACGGCGCGACAATATTCGCTGGCAATCGAGAGATACGAATGGAATAAGCTGCAAAGTTTCAAGAGCATCGTTCCAATGGTGCATTTAAGTTGGAATTTAGCGCGTAACATTAAGGTGTCCGATCCGAAGCTGTACGAGTTGTTAAAGTGAGTATGAGTATGCAAGGTTGTTGTTGCTCAAATTTGAAATAAAAACCAAAGATCAGGGTTGTTCCCATTTCACTAAAGCCTGTTGTCTCGGTGAGATTTCGGCGGTGTAAAAACATGAACACATCATCCCTCTATAACCACTGATTTCTTACTTTTTCCTTCGTTATAGAATGTGCTTGCTGCAAACGCTTAAGAATGTCTTCCACACGCTGGACTACGTCAAGTCGAAAGGCGTCGAAGTTCGTTTCCATGGGCGTGGAAAGAACGAAGCCTCTCACTACTGCGGTCAATGCGAAGTAAGTTTGTGTTTTCGATTTATTTCGCTCTTCCTCCAAACGACTACTAAATGATGTTTTACATAAATATTTAACTTTCGTTCTGCTGAAATGAGAGTGAAGAGATACAATGCGTTCTGATTTTGCCCATAACTCTTCCATACATTTCCACCTCAATTATTCTCTATAATTTCTCATGCGTCAAACCATATTTTTTTGCAGGTGGAAGTCTTCAATATTCTATTCATACGCGAACAGGAGAAACGTCACGTTGTCCATTGCATGAGCTGTGCCCGCAAACAGGCGCCCTCCCTACAAGGTATAGTTTGTCTAGAGGAATATCGTCTAACGGAATTGTGTCAGATTTATGATCAGTTTACGCTATTTAAGCCACCAGCTCCACCGAGTCCGCTGACAAAAGTATAACACTAATGGATTGTAGTTCAATTTTTCTGTCCTTCCTTTCTTTGTGCCCCCCTGTCCCGCTCTATTAGTACTACTTGACCAACCCCCACGTTAGTAGATCATGTTTGAGAAGAAAATTTTAATATTGTTTAAAAAATATAAACAACACACTCACCCACATTTTGCGAAAGGGAATACATATATTCTGTATGTATGTGTAACTTTAAATATATATATATTAATTATAAATTATTTATTGTTTTCTAAATGTTTTAACATGAGAAAAAAACGCAATTTAATTTTAACCAATTCTCACAAAATACACACACACAAGCCCCCATCAATACATTTTATTTTTAAATGCTACACCCATGTAGGCTAAGTCTTAACAAAATATTTTTTTTTTTTTTAAATTAATTTCTTATTTAGTTAATTACAATTTATATATATATATATGTGAAACATAGTGTTTATTTTTAATAGTTTTAATACACGCAACGTATATCTAATTCATAGTTAAAAGTCAGAGTTTCTTTTAAAATTATAAATATTTAAATATTAAAAAGAAAAAAAACAACAACTCAAAATAATCATCCACTTATATTTATAAATGTATATTTTTCCAAAGAGAACATCGTCGTAGTTGTGTCTATATTTGCAGATTTGTTTTTTAATATATTACTAATATACTACAGGGCAGGCCAAAAAAAGACACCAATGTTAAACACGTATAACTCTTGTAATGATCATCTGCTTTACTCATTTTTTTTTATATATTAAATACATTTTATGGAAATTAGGGCACTATGTATGAAATATAACATCAGGGCGCAGTTAAAAACTGGTGAACGTTGCCAAGGGAAATCTGAATATTTTCAAATCAAACATTTGCCAAAAATGTTACACAGCAGTTCCGTTCCGAACCACACATTAGGAGGCTGCTCGGCTATTGGCCGCAAAAAGTTTTTGACCATTCTGCAAGAAGCCCCGGAAATCGTTTCTCGAAGCAATACGGGCCGATAACTTTTTCGGCCATAACACCGCACCAAACAGTGCATCTGAATGGGTGTATCTGATGCTGGTGTGTTACCCTTGGATTTTTGAAGCACCTACAGTTTCGTTGTATATAAATAAAAAAATTATTCCTGTTTAACATTGGTTTGTCTTATTTGGCCAACCCTATGTTAAGAAATTCTTTAACAAAATACACACAAATTTAATTCGAACAATTAATAAACCGCGCCTCATTCATCATCCATCTCTCCCCCCACCCCATCCATATACGAAGAAAGGAAATAATTAAATTATTCTTATAAAAATTGATCTCATTAAAAAGATGAAGGAATCAGGGTGAAATGGTTTAGTAGATGGAACAACGTATGTTCGACAAGAATGTAAAAATGTGTGTCTTGTAAATAAGGATAGGAGTTCAAATGTAACTAATTGAATACGTGTGTAATGTTCGCATTGAATGGCAAAGAGAAGGAAATAGAATTAAAGATTTTTTAAATGAGATGGGTTATAGTTGCTGAGCTCTCAGTATAGCCTCATTCATGGGTGGGCAGAATTTTTTATATGACGGACTAATACATTCCGTTTCCAAATACTCGTAGTTAGGTTCGTGATTTTTTATTCATGTCTCTTTGGTTGTTTTCGAAATAAATTATCTACAAAATTAAGGCTTAGTGGGCGCAGTGGTTAATCGAAAGGTCCCCGGTTCAAATTCCACCGGGGCTAAGTAAGATCTGGAGATTTTTTCCACTGCCCTACTCTTGCGAGCATCTGACAAACATGCAAGAGTGTCAATTGTCATGAGAAGCTCCTAAAATTTGCAGGTCGGATTTGGCTAAAAAATGGTCCCTTCCACTTCGCACAACCAAGTAGTTGCACAAGCAAATGGACTACAAATCCCTGTTAATGCCTAATATTTTTTTTTATATTTTACAAAAGCACTACAGCTGTTCAACATCCGCATTTTCAAATGATATGGCAACATGCTCAATCTCGTAAAGTTCTTAAACAATAGCAATAGTTTGATGCTTCAGAATCTGTTACATTCCTTAAAATGCAGTTCTATTCGGAAGAAGCTCAGGGCTCAGTTATAGTAATTAGTAAAAAGTGAAAAAGTAAAGAAATTGAACTCATAAAGAACGATTCGGAAACGTCAACTAAATGGCATCACAAATAACCATGTCAATGCGCAAAACAGCTGATGCTGATGCATGAAAGCATTTTGTTTTTTTTTTTCGTTTGGCGTTTGCGTATCAATTTAAGCAGCCTTACAAAAATGAACGATACGCCTTTTCTGTGATGCAAAATGATGCGGTACTGAACGTATTGCAGGGCACATCAACTGCGTTGATTTTATTTAAATGTATTTAATTCTGTTCTTTTGGAAATTTAAAGTTCAATTGATAAATTTCTTTCTTGAATAAATTCGTTTTATAATTTATGATATTTGCTTAAACCAAAAGTTTAAAAGTACTTCCAAAAAAAGCGCCGGCCCTGTTATGGTTGTCCAATATCAATACGATATTTGACAAAAATTGACAGTGGTCAACAAAATTGATGGAATCGGTATTAGCGTTGTCAATCATCAAAATGTTTGATCAACTGTGAATTTTATGCGGATTTTTGATCTTTTAGGCGTTTTTCTTTTGTAGTTCAGAGCAAAGCCTGAGTAGTCAAAAAAAAAAGTTCGTGTTTCTTTTTTTAGCTCCGACACATCAGCGCGCTCTATCAGCTCAAAATAAATAGATTGAGCTTTCTGAAAAAAACTGAACACAGCCAAAGACAGACTGATGCGAGGAAAAATAAAGAAAAAAGGAAATCAAAATCAATTAAGAATACGGCCGGGGGTAGCTTTTCTAGTGTAGAAAGTACAATTAATTAAATAATTTTTATATTAAAAAATAACACATTTATTCTAATCGAATGATAGCTGAGCGCTGAAGTGTGTTTCATAAACAAATCAGGACACTGAGCACGCTCGATTTAATGCATGCTCATCTTGCTTATGCTCTTTTCACTGCTCTGCTCGACATTAACAAAGAAAAACACATATTATGAACACTTCTGTTGGTAGAATTGGTAGATTAATTGGCTGTCAAAAATACTGATAGCTATCAAATTTTATAAAATTACAAATCCGCTGTTTTCATTTTCAAAACGAAATGTCGCCAGTAGAATTGTTTTTTTGGGGAAAATAATACGTATTGAATAAAAAGAATCACTGGAACTTCACTTCCATAAAAGTCGTGAACAAAAAGCAATCGCTAAATGCATTGATTAGTCTCAACAAAAACAAATCAAAAAGTTCATAAACAAACAAAAGTCATCACAAAATTAAAAAACGCCAACAATTAAATAAAAATTAAATTTTAACTGAAGCAAAACGAACTCAACGCAGAAAAAAGAATTAAGTAACTTAAACGTCAAATAAAATACTTCTTCACAATTGCATTTTGGTTGTCAGTGTTCACAATAGACGTATAAAATGTCAATTGAAAATCAAAATACCAAAATGTCGATCGATTGATAATAAATTTTGTTTGATAATTTTTGTGATAAAAAGGGTGTATAACTCTGGATACCTATTATAGACACCCGGTAATCTGCCCAATCGGAGAATCGAATTAACATTAAAAGTTGAATAAATACCTATTTATAATTAACCTTTAAACCCTACCCATCTGTGGAGAAATACTATTACTACCCGGGGTCCAGAAAACCCCCACATATTTTTGTCCTTTTTCAAAAAGAAAAAACATTTTAAGACGAATTAATTTTTATTGAAATCATAAATGTTGAATGTGTAATAAAATTAATTAAACTTTAGAATCCAGGCACTCTTGCCTTGCCACACAGGCTATTTTCGCCTCAAAGGGGTTTTTGACACCTTCCACACCTGATTTTTGTTTTTCGGTCCATATCCCTTGGGCAGAGTGCACATCTTTTCTTTTTGGGTTCAGCAGCATTGGGCTCAGCTAACAATCGTTACTTTTTCAAATTGTCTCCCCGGAGAACCTGGAGATTTGTAGGCAAAATCGTTCAGCCCTATCGAGTAGTAGGTATTCGTTCGGGAGAAATTCCGAAAAGAAAGGCAAATTCAATCGCAACTCACTCAGATTGCTTCCGAGGTATCCGACAGACAAATAAGGCGTGCTTTGCATTTGATCGGAGAATTAGTCCAATCAATGAATCGGAACAGATACGTCGAGTGGGATTTCTCCGAGTTCGTACAAATCGGAGAACATTTTCTTCCCAATGTTTATCATGACCTGGGGGAACAAAGCTCGGATGTATCTTAGCTTATCAAATAAAAACGAACTTTTAACAACTCGAATTGCTCTGAACTAAAAAAGAAAGAAAACCCCTATGGTCACATTAATTGCACGATTTGCGAAAACGCTCTGAAGAATGCGAAACAACACCTGATGAACATTCAAAAAGAACTCGTTTTCAATCTCGCGACAGCTAGTCGCAACCTAAAGTGTATATCGCTCATGAGTCATGAGCAAGAGCAGTCAAAAAAGACAGTCATGTGACAAATAAAATAGAAAAGGTTTTGTAATAGAAAGAGCAGGTAATACTTCATATCCGCAGCTGCCACTACAATGTTACCTTTTTATAAAAGAGTCAATAAATTCATTTGTTGATGCTAATACATCTTTCTAATGTCATTTGATGATCCGCAAACTTCCCAACTTTACGAAAATAAATGGAAAGCCTTTCCAGTTTGCGGCGTTAATGCACGTGTCTGCCTGCATACAAGTTTATGAGTGAAAAGAAATGGAACTCGTGTATGCCCATATTTTGATTGTCTAGAAAAGTTACTTATAATTTTTTAGTCAGCTCTCAAATAGTAAGCTCGAAGAGTGCACTAAGAATTTTATCGCAGCCAATTGAATTATCCCAGAAATTTGATTTAGGACACTTGTGGCTTTATTTTCTTAATAGATTCAGCAGTTTTTAAAAGATTTCTCCTGCCAAGCTACAGTAAATTTGGAATAGCATCACTTCATCAACCATACCTGATATTCATTAAGGCAAACATTTTGCATCATGGAAAGCTTGCTGAAGCCTTTATTACATAAGCACTAGTTGTGTTGTGTTGTGTTGTGTTGCCCATTGGCATCATAATCATAAACATCTTCTGATGATCGCCTCTTCTTTGGTACACTAAAACAAGGGGATTAACGACATTCAAAAGCCAAGTTCAAACTTTTATTAAATATATACCTCTTTACAATCTTATCCTACCACTCAACGCCCACCCATCTATAATTATCTTTAAATTTTCAAAGCCTTCGTTTCTTTGCCAACAATTTGCGTGACGAATTCCCTTTAATTTTTCTCAATCGTTCGAATATGTATAACTTTTATTTACGGACTAAAAGAAAACATATAATCTATAGGTGCTTGTATATATTTTCCAAAAAGCAAAAAAAAACGACCATTATGTTATTTGAAAAAAAAGAATCCACTTTTTTGGTTAAGAGTGACAAAACAAGCCGAAGTCAACCAGTGGTTAGGAACCTAAATTTAAGTCAAAAACAAAATTAAACTTTCTTTCAAAATCATCGGCTTAAAATAAAGGTTTGCAAAACAATACAAGGAAACATTTTTCTGTTGCATTTATCACTTACAAATTGGAAAATATTTTGATTTGCTTTTAATTCAATTGTATATTATTTTTATTTTAACTTTTATTATTTTTTATTCGATACAAAGAATTTTTTGTTCACGCAAGAAGTCTTTTTGTTTACATTTCCAAGTCTTTCTTGAAAAAAATTAATCGTTCACTACTCCAGGATGGAGAGTTCTTTTTACCGAGAAAGCTATGGAAACAGAAGAGCGTTGTGTTGAAAATCAACAAAACGATATGATGACCAGTAGTCACTGCCAATAAATAATGAGAAAATAATGGATAAATACAATTCAACTAAATAGATAATTAATGAGAAAAAAAGGAAGGCTTACCTGCTTTTTGATTGTAAATACATTTATATAGAAATAGAGAATGAGAGACGAGAGATGAACGAGCGTATGTATGCGAGAGAGAACGAAACAGTTATGAGAAATTTTGTACAATTTGCTAATCATAATTATTATTATTCATTTGAAGCAAAATAAGAAAAACAAAAAACAATCCCATCTGAATGAAAAAGTAAACCTTTATGTAAATGTGGTGTGAATAGAATGTAAGAACAATATACGTAAGCGTATGTGGAAATATAAAATATTTTTCTAACCTAAAAAAAATAAAATTAAATCTAAACTTGAACAAGTACTATGTGCCGCCATTCTTGATTTTTGAAATGTACGAAATGAAATTTTAATTTCTTTTTTGTCGATTGTTTGGAAACGGTTGGATTTGGTTGCAATGCATAACACACTACTCACATACATACATACAGCCAAACACAAACAACATAATATGTATAATTTGTAATTTCTTATAAATATTTAACAATTTAACATTAATTATATTAAATGCGCTGTATTTTGTAAAGTTTTATCGCGTGAGGATATAAAAAAAACAACAAATATTATATATACATAGAAAAAAAGTATTTTTAATTAAACAACACACAATATTATTGCATTAAGTAAATTAAATTAAATACCGTATACACGCTAATTATAAATTATGTAAAAAACAAACACGCAACGCGATTTCTAAAAACTAGAAATGCGCGAATAAGAAGAGATTTGTACATAGTTCAATCGTATTTAAGTAATGGAAAATTCGAACGAACAAACAAAACCATTAAAAAGAAAAAATAATTAATTTTTTTGAAGAAATTTATACATGTATGATTTGTTTTATTTAAATATTTTACAGTTGAATCATGTTCATGGGTTGAGTTCGGAAACGCCAACGAAATGCGGATCGATGTGCGGTATCACTGCACAAACCACGTGGTGATGCATTGAAAGTATCGTCAATTTTCTAAGTGCTTTTTTCGTTGAAATTTGCGCATCAGTTTACGCAACTTTACAAACATGAACGTAATGCCTTTCCAGAGATGTAAAGGGTTTGCGTTGATGGATATGTGGCAGGTCTGATTCATTTTCGAATTTACCCAACGTCGTTATTGCTCGCTCATTGAGATGTAAATGGAGAAAAATGTGTGCATTGCTGAACCTGGACCTCAACAAATGCATCTTGATATAGTTTTGAAAGTTGAGTTGGATAAATGTCCTCTGTCAGCTATGCGTGATATGCCGGGTGAAATTACGATGACGATGCGCAACACGGCAAATGCTGTTGTATTAAAATCATCGGCAGTTTTCTTGATGTATTTTTCGTTGCCATTTGCGCATCAGTTTACACAACTCTACAAAAATGGACCTAATGCCTTTGCAGTGTTGCAAAATGTTTGCTTAAAAGAACGTATGATAGTCTGATTGGGTACAGTGTTTCTGAATTTACCCGCCCTTAGTAACTTGGAGAAATTTTTAAAGGATTTTTTTTAAAGTGGGTATTGTGGATATTTATACAAGTGTAGAGAATTGGGTCCTTGGCTTCGTAATGCCCCTATTACCGTTCGCGGGATTTGGTGTTACAATTCGCTAGTCGAACAAATGACATTCGCATATAATGTCAAAAGCCGTGCGAATGTGACTATTTGGTTCGTATAGTTGCGAATTGAACATATGGGTGTCATAAATGACAGAATAAAAAACCATTTTTATTGTTTTTTAAGTTTAAATATGTTTAAGTTTAAAAATGAATTGTATTAAGTTGTGGAGAATGAACTAAATCCATTTGGAAAAAAAAAAATTTGCTCGACCTAAAACTGGTTTGGGCTAGCACTATACCTAACTATTTGGAAGCTTGCCAATAACTGTTCGTTTAGAAAAATCAGTAATTTGTTTAATGTTGCTAAAGGAGCAGCTTTCGAATATTTTATGGAAATAACCAAATTGCTGTTCAAGTAAAGAAAGAGACAAATAAAATGGCTTGATTCAACAATTAATGAACAAATTCGCAGGCATACGAAATAATCCGTTTCGAAACGTTCTTGGATGTGTAGATGGAACACAGCCGAAAGGATACAAGCAATTTCGTTTCATCATCAGACCAGATTTTTGCTCTTGTTGCATTCCTATATAATAAAAATTATTCATTTTAATGTTTCAAATGCGAAATAAATAGTTATTTCTACATTATCTGCGTGGGAAATTAAATATGTAATTTGCAAAAATTTAACTAACTTCTTCTCTCCCCAAATTTGCCTGCAGCTCGGCAACAAAACAAAAAGACATGGGTTGAGTTCATAATTGCAAAATTTTTGCATATGCCATGCACAAAATATTTATTCAATGCATTTATGAACAGAAAAACTGCTGCACGTATGCGGCAGTTCTGCATTGCAAAAAAGGGTTCATAAATGCAAAAGCTATCTGGCGGGAAAAAAATGACAGATGTTAAAATTATTTTTTTAATGACGGGAGTTGTTTCTCCAAAGAACAGATTTCTTCTTGCGGCCAGCTATGAACTCGGACTCCATTACCAAACGAATCGAGATCAGAAGCTTGGTATCAGCATCTGACCAGAATTTTCGCTCACTTTCATTCCTATGAAACATAAATGATATATTTAAACTTTTAAATAGAAAAACACATCAAATTTACGCAAAATATATAAAATATTCAATTATTTTACTTACATATTGGGTGTTTTCATAAACGTCGAAAATCTGCGCTAGTACAATCGTCTTTCTTCTTTGTTGCATTATTGAACACACTTATTCTGCAGAACGTGAGCATATAGGTACAATTTTAACCCTTCAAGCAAGAGACTCCGTTTTACGTCCGCAAACGGAGTCAATGACATATGGAGTACTCCGCATACGGCTCCGCATACGGGTCCGAAAAACGACGTTTTTAGTTAGTATGTTAGTATGTAAATTGTAATAGCCGCGGACTCACATGTGTATGTATTGTGACAGATTGAGTCCGCTATGCTCAGCAAAAAACGAATCCAAAACTGATCCAACAAAAAGGTACAAATCGAGGCTAGATAAGAAGAGAAACGAGAATCGAGTATCGCTAAAATAAAAATCAGAAATGTTTGTCATGTTTATTTTATTTCTTAAAAACAATACATTTTTCCATTTGCCATTTGAAATACCTGCTACCATTTCTCCTTCTCCTGCAAAATAAATGAATCAAATAAATGTGCATGTTATCTATACATATGTATGTTACTTACTTTCAGCATGAATTATTTGTGCCGGTAGCATTTAAATCATCGAAATGCGGCCCACAAATGGTAGTTTCGCCTTCATCGCTTGCTATTTTTTTTTTTTTTGGTTTTGATAAATCTAAATTCAAACAAAGTTTAATTAAGCAAATAATTGTGAACAATAATAAATTCCATTTTAGTTTACCTTTCAAAGAAAATTATATATGCAGCTACAGCCAGAGACAGTGTCAGTGACAGATGAACGAATCGCCATTACAAATAACTACTCTCGACTCTCGCTCTTCTTCTTATTGGTAATATAGTTACAGTCCATTTACAAATGTGTGCGTGGAACGCCTCATATATCGCGGATCCAAAAATGACGGGAAAAGTTGGGTCAGCGATTTTGCTTGAAGGGCAGTGACTACTTCCTTAATGACTACTTACTTAATGGCGATTCGTTCATCTGTCACTGACACTGTCTCTGGCTGTAGCTGCAGATATAATTTTCTTTGAAAAGTAAACTTAAATTGAATTTATTATTGCACACAATTATTTGCTTAATTAAACTTTGTTTGAATTTAGATATATCAAAACCAAAAAAAAAAATAGCAACCGATGAAGGCGAAACTACCAATTGTGGGCCGCATTTCGATGATTTAAATGCTACCGGCACAAATTCATGCTGAAAGTAAGTAACATACATATGTATAGATAACATGCACATTTATTTGATTCATTTATTTTGCAGGAGAAGGAGAAATGGTTGCAGGTATACAAAATGCAAAAATATATTATTTTTAAGAAATAAAATAAACATGAAGAAACATTTCTGATTTTTATTTTAGCGATACTCGATTCTCGTTTCTCTTCTTATCTAGCCTCGATTTGTGCCTTTTTTTTGGATCAGTTTTGGTTTCGTTTTTTGTTGACCAAAGCGAACTCAATCCGTCACAATACATACACATGTGAGTCCGCGGCTATTACAATTTCCATACTAATTGGATCCGAAAAACGCCGTTTTTCGGACCCGTATGCGGAGTACTCCATATGTCATTGACTCCGTTTGCGGACCTAAAACGGAGTCTCTTGCTTGAAGGGTGAATGTTCATAAACGTAAAATTTTTTGATATCCAAGACATCAAAGGAGAAGAATGTATCAACTTTTTTCATTTCATATAGCATCGCCTCCACAAAGAAATCTTTTTTCCCAGAATTGAATTCTTTTAACATCAGAATTCTTTTTTGAATTAATAGCTTAGGTTTCACTTCTACTTCAGTTAACAAAAAGTTGAATTTGGTTGTAAATAAAAAATTATTAAAATATTGCCAATAAAACTTACTTTTTTCGCACTTTCAAATTTTTGTTTTTACCTCCCGCGCTTTCTGCAGTCAAAAAAATATTTATGCACAATCTGCCAGACGCTGACGACATTTATGACGTTTATGAACATATCTTCTGCAATTCATCTAAGTTAGTTCGATCAAAAATCAGACTTTATGAACACATCTAACGCCGGTCTTAGTTAGTCAGACGTTTATGAAAACATCCCCAGCCATCTTCTTGCAGCGCGGCAACAAAACAAAAATCACTGCAAACTTGATCGCAATCAGATTGTCAGTTTGCTTTTTGAACACAGTTACCGCCTGCCGTAATGCAAACATAATGCAGTTTATCTACATTTATGAACGCAAATCTTGCATGACTGCTGCATGTTTACATTTATGAACTTAGCCATGCACAATTGACAGCATGCTGACTGTCAATTTTCTTTTATTAACGCAGGAGCTGCCAAACTCCTGCAATGATAATGCAGTACTTTTACAACAATGTACGCGATATCTGCAGGCATGCAGCATTTTTACATTTACGAATTCACACGATACTTATGAATGACCAATCCATTTTACAAATTCCGACAACAATGACGTGAACAAGTCTCCTTCCTAAATGCAAAATGGCGCAGTTTTCCATCATTTTGCACGTGAAATTGGATGCGGTTCAAAATGATAGAAAATTGTGCTTGCATTCAGAATGACAATTTTTGCATTTCGTTGCTCTCGTAATTTGCAATATGCATTCGTCATAAGTATCGTTATGGCAAAATCGTGAGTCACGACTTTCGTCTCGTAATTCGTAATCAGATTCAAAAATTTTGAGAACTTCATTTCAGATTACGTAAAACTGATTTGGAAGCTCTATGGGATACGAACAATCGCTCATACACCGCCTTAAGTCTGTACATGGTAGTGTCCGAATAAAGTACATTTTGTTCCTCGAAAATAAATCAATATTGCTTATTATTTCAATGAATTCAAAAATCCAAAAAAGTTTGGATTGCTGTCATTTATTTTTGTTTTGGTAGCAGTTATTTCAATGCGAATGAATTTTTCGCAACCGAAGTTGCCTCACGAACTGAATGAATAAGGAACTTCTGACTGTTTTTTATACCCTACTAGCTGCACCTGCCCGGCTTTGCCCGTGCCCGAGAATTCTATTGGCCAATATGTTCGAGTAGACTTCCTTATAATTGTCTATAGCGGGTATCCGGCGTATGTTGCTGCGCCTAAAAAAAGAAGACCGATTTTGACCAAAGTTTACAGAAACACTCTCAGGCCAATACCGAAGATTGCCTGATTTGAGCTCAACCGGTGAAAGGGACTGCACGTTTTTCTCCGCATGGCTTAGGCCGCTCACACACTTCGTTGTTCCGTTTAGGGTAGGTACTTGTTGTCTGGCAGGCGCCTATGTCACCTTACTTCTGCGAATCAAACAACAAAGCGAAAATAAAAAACTTCGATTGAATCACTTTTCATTCACTTCCACACCGATTGTTATCAATGTTGGAAAAGCAAATTTCCGATGTCCGATTCACAAAAAAATGCAAAAAATTTCAATAAGAGTTGTTTGAATAAAATATTGAACACACGATATCTCAAGAATGAAAGTGCGCACAAATTCCACAATAAGCTTGAAACGTTCGTGTGGTCTCCCTCTTTCATATGCTTGTTCGGATAACAAAATAAGTGACGTCTGTACGGTCTCTGTATCTGCATCGTAATTTACACGCATACGCACATATGCATGTGTACTCACTCAAACGCCCATATCTCACACACCGATGCAGATATAGCCAAACATAACAACCTTCGTGCAGACGTCGTCTTTCATGGAAAAAAAATTCATTGGAATAGGTAAACGCGTTTGGCCAAACACCGGCAACAAACACAAATATGGATTGATTTTTATATATAGAAAATATTACACAAAATTTTTTTTTATTATTTCACTTAAATTTGTTTTTTTTTTTCAAAGCACATGATACCTACTAATGAAACACACAGTGTATAAATACATTGTCAATTTTTTTTTTCTTTTTTAAGAAACACATAATTTACACACCGATGCAGATACAGACATCGCACATACATAACATCCTTCGTATAGACGTCACCTTTCTTTAAAAAAAAAATTCATTGGAATCGGTTAACGCGTTTGGCCAAACACCGGCAACAAACGCAAATATGGATTGATTTTTATATACATATATACATAAATAGATATAGATATAATATTCTCATATCAATTTTAATTCACAAAAACTCACAAAATCGCAATGAAGAAATCCGAATCCGACAGCGCCACCAAACATGAAACAAAATTGGCTTCTCCATTGATCGATAATAGATGGCGTTACGTTGCGTGTCTATCTGACAGTTCAATTGTGATACGATATGTTACATTCAAATGTGATTCTTTATTTGGTTGTTGCCAAAATAAATAAATACAAAATGAAAAAAAAAATAAAAATTTAAAAAAAAATCGAAAAAAAACCTGTCGTAACACGCTGGGTGGTCAAAATAAGCCATTTTGAAATTTAGATTTTTTTTTCTTCTAAAACCCGTGCTGAGAAAATATCTTTCCAACAAAGTATAAATCATCAAAATCGGTTCGGCCAATCTCGAGTTATGCGGTTACATCGCTTCGGACACTTTCTTTTATATATATAGATTCTAAGGGTATATTAATTTTGACGCATAGTTTGTAACATACCTTAATATTGCCCGTAGACAACTAAAAGTTACTATATTTATGATCAGCATCGATAGTAATGTCGATCTAGCCATGTCCGTCCGTCCGTCCGTCTGTCGGCAAAAATTAGGCCTTTAAACTGGACCTAGAGAGCTGAAATTTTAACCATATGCTCTCTAGGGTTCCGAAATAATCAAGTTTACGAATTTTTGAAATCCGCCCACAGACGACACGCCCACAAACTCAAAAAAACAAAATTTTCGAAAAATCGAATTTTGAGCTAGAAAGCTGAAAATTTTTATATATGATCTATGACTCCTAAAACTGCTCGGTATAAAAAAATTTTAAAATCCGCCCACTGACACGCCCACAAATAAATAAAACAATTTTTTTGAAAATCCAAAGTTTGAGCTAGGGAGCTGAGATTTATAATATATACTCTCTAGGGGCCCTTTATGCTCATTTGTTAATTTTTTTTAAATCCGCCTACTGACACGCCCACAATTAAATAAAACAATTTTATTGAAACACCCAAGTTTGAGCTAGGGAGCGTTTTTTTTTGATAAAATCCTTTAAATGTTATATAACAAAATATGTAGAGCGGTGTTAACAATTCAACCATACTTTACTTAGACTTTTGTCACGCCCACTTATGAGGGATAGGAATAAGAATAGGGTATCCAACAGTTCGCTCAAGCGGACTGTAGCCCGTCCCTATGTTTATTAGTTATTTTAAATTTCTTTTCCTTTTTGAACTTGATCAATGGACTGAACATTTTGAAAAAAAAAAAAAAATAATAATTCCACCAAAATCAAGCGCGTGAACTTCCATTCAGAAGAAATGAATTCCGGGCCCTGATTGATTACGAATTACGAAATCGATTGCAGGTGTCTTTGGCCTTACCAAGCCACGCCATTTCAGCTGTAGTTATGTACAAATGGAAGGCGAGTGACAGTGAAGGAAAGATTTTTGTTTAATACTTTTAGTTACTTCGCAGTCAATTGCAAAAATGCGATTGACAAGAATATCAATGAAAATGATTCGTTCACAATAGCACACATTGAAAATAGTCAATTATCAATTGTTGATTGACACTTGCAATAGGGGTGATTGTGTTACTGCATTTTAAAACAAATTTGTAACACATCTTTGGTCATTTCACATTTTCTTTTTTGGTTTATTTGTGACATTTGTCATTAAACATGAAAGTGTATGCAGTTAAAAATGATGGAAAATTGTGCCTTATTTGCATTTAGAATGACAACTTTTGCATGTAAATATTCTCGTAGTCCGTAATATGCATAGTTCATAGATATGGTTATGTCAAAACCGTTTGTCGTGACTTTCTTCGTGTAATTTGTAACCAGTGCCCATGTTCTGTAATTATCGCATCGTTATATTTACCACATAAATGATGTGAATTCCTCTACATACAATTTCTAGTCAGTAAAAAATCAGAGGCAAATTTGAAGAAACACTCACATAAGCTCCAGAGGGCTCTTAACGTCGTTGCTGACTGGTCCAAAAAAATGGGCTTGAATGTTAACTCCATTAAAAACACCATAGAAGCTTTCATCAAAAGATGAAAATTAGAAAAATTAAGAAAATTCATCACTGATTGGTGAAGAAATACCCTAGAGTTTTTTTTTATACATATTAAAGTAAAATATCTGGGTGTATTTACTGACCAAAAACCCACATTTAAAAGACAATTGATAGAGCGAGAATCTGGCCATGGACTTGCAAAAGTCTACTTGGTAAAAACTGAGGACTTGCAAAAGTCTATTTAGTAAAAACTGAGCTCTGAACCCCAGAATGACACTAATAAAATAAAACAAAAATAAAGCCCACACAGGCCAAGCTGAACAAACTGCAGAGACTCGACTGTGTGTGTGTATCGGGTGCAATGAGAACACCACCTACCGCAGCGTGGGAAGTTCTACAGAACCTTCCTCCACTTCATCTCTGCATACAGAAATAAGCAGTGGCAAACGCTTATACGCTCATCTCAATAGATGAAAGCAACGCCAAACTAATTCAATCAGGCCCGATACACGAACACGAACTCAGCAGAAATGAATTACCAGGAATAACCTTGACAGGCACCTGTCTGAAAATGTACACCTTCAATCACGAATTCTAGGTAAACCTCCCGAAGCGAGAGAACGGGAAGCGTAATGGGCCTACATTTGTTTAAGGCTCGTGTGGTGAAATGTTGGATTGAAAACAGATGGAACCACTTAGACCTCTCTTTTCGCGAGTATGGAGAAAACCAACTCCGTATTTCAAGCTGAAATACATGCAATAGAACTCTGCATCAGGAAGAATCTAAACAAAAACACCACCAACAAATTCATTTACATTTTCTATGACAGCAGAGCGGCACTATTTGCGATTACCCCAATTGAAATCACATCAAAAATAGGCGGGGACCGCCTCAAGCACCAACAGTGTTCAAATGATCTGGGTGCCAGGCCAAAGCCGCTTTGACGGCAATGAAAAAGCTGACAAGCTAGCCAGAAAAGGATCTGCAACATCATTTATGATGCCAATACCATTCTGTGGTGTACCCATTAGTTCTGCGAAAATCTTCACCAACCAATGGTTGAAAAAAAGCAATTCAGTACTGAAAAGAAACTGAAGGTAATAGACAGGCCAACAGTTCCTATTAACCCATTTCCATTAAAAGAACTAAGTAACTCCTGCAACTTTCCAGAGGGCAGATACATACAGTCATTGGATTCGTGACGGGGAATTGTGAAGTCAAAAACACCTGGCTTTGGGACTTAGCTGAAGACAATCGGCCGTATCCGTTCCAAAAGGTAGGTTCTCCGATTTCGTGCGAGTCGGATAATTTTGCGTCGTTGTTTTTTTATTCGGCGTGCGAGACTTTCTACACTGGATCAGTCGGACTAAATACTGATCCATTGTATTACCAGGAAGACACACCACTTTTACTGTGTAAATTCCCTCGTTTTCCTAAGAAAGAAGAGTAGGCGCTTCAATGATAAGGAGCTTGGGTTTAGAGCACTCACCACCTCAGAACCAAATACCTGATACAAACAAAAGCAGGATAATCACAGAGGAAATGTTCCGCAGTGTCATCGCTTTATCCACAGGCTTCGCAGTTGGTGGTATCGCTTAGGCCTAGTACTTTAAGGTGCTTGGCAAAAGCGTTAGTGGCCCGTAACAACGCCAGTAATTTGTCTGAAGTCTTTTGTGTTGAGAGACAACAAGAATGCCGCAGATTTTTTACAGACGTCGGGGGGAATTCGTTTAGTCTATCTGCACCCCGTAGAGACATGCCATCTGCGATTGTGTTCCTATGAAACCCAACCGTCTATGGAAGCCCTGACCGAGGACGCAGGCAGACGTATTGCTGGTTCAGGTCCTTCTCTGAGCCCAGTCTAGCAAGTTCATCGGGGATCTCATTTCCCGTGATCCCATTATGACCCGGGACCCAGACAAGTTTAAGTGAATTTAGCCTTCCTACCGAATTCAGAGAGATCTTGTATTCACGAACTATTTTGGAGGTGGTTAAGGGGTTGAGCAATGCCTTAAACGCAGCTTGACTGTCGCTACAGACGCAGATACTTCGCCCCCTCCACTTTGATAGCATAAGTCTCTGTTTGGAAGACTGACGCAGTTTGCCTAACGAGAAGAAAATTCTATTGTTGTCGCTCTCCATGAAAACACCAGCAACAGACCCTTGATCGGTTTTAAAGCCATCCGTGAAGATTCGACTGCATTCCTTTCCAGGCTTAAAGTCTGGCCAGAGCGAGTTCTGAACACGAGGAAAGTCGAGTTCGTAGCTGCGCTTCAGCCGAAATTCCGGTGTCATTGCATCTGACGGCATATTCATAAGACAGGAGTCGAAGGACAACCATCGCGCAAGTTCATAAAAACTCCAGTGCGATCCACCTCTCTCAAACGTGAGATAGCTTTGGTTGTGCAACCCACGATGTAAACATCAAGGGCTGGAGGTTCAATAATACACCTAGCCCGGAGCCAGGCGTGCTGGGGAAGGCCCCGTGCAGCCGAGACATATCTACCTTCCCTTAGAGTTTAACGAAAGCAGCAGTTACGTATATACGTGAAAGCTTATTCCATCAAACAACCGATGCGTGTGCTAGAAATGGTTATATAATAGCCGTATAAATCCATAGGACTCTTTTCGTTGATAAGCCCCATGTCTTGCCGAAAATGCTCTGGCACTGCCAGAAAACCAATAGCGCCTTGGCAGTCTTCAGCTCAACATGCTTCGACCAAAGAAGTTTCCTCCCAGGATGACTCCCATATAGTTTCCTTCATTGGAGAGTTGGATTGTGACACCTTTTACCACTGGCTGAGTCAACCCGATCAAATTACTCCTTCTCGTAAAGAGAACAACTTCAGTTTTGAGAGGATTGACCGAGAGCCCGTTCCTAGTGCACCATTCGTCGATCACGTCTAGGGCCGCCTGCGCCCTGGCGCATACAGTCCGTAGGCATGATCCAACAGAAAGCCTGAGCGTATACATTAGAACTGTTGAGTGCGTTCAACAGAGAGTCGACCAGCAGTGGAGACAGAACGGCTCCTTGCGGGCAGCCTCTGTTTACTCGAGCAATAACATAACGGCCACAATACGCATCCGCAACCAAACGTTATATTCATGCGTCATTGTACTAGTGGTCGAACGCGCACCGGTTCATCGAGATGATATGCAATTTTCGCATCAGTTCTTAGGAGCCGAATGTTCCGATTGTCGCCGACAACTATTCGTCGCGAAACATTTATATACTTTCGGAAAACGGATACTTTGAACATAAATTGCTTTACTTTCCGAACGGAACCATGATAGGGCTAAATATCTGTCGAATGTGTTACGAAGACGAAGAAAGAGCAAAGCATATTCGTTGCCACTGTGACTGCATCCTACGTCGACCAAAGACTTAGCTGAATTATATAATAAATCCGGCTTCATGAGCCAGGTTCAAAATAAAACGAGGATAATACAATAGCCCCAGACTTGCCGAAATGATAAGAGCACTAAGTCCCACTTCTAAGGCAATCTAATCTAGTTGGACGAAATTTGACACGTATCTACGAGTATCATAAATTGTTTATTAAACGTCCCACATCGTACTGGGAAAATCTGTTTAATAGGATAATGTGTTCGATAAATTAATCGTAACGGATGCCTTAAATGCCAGTTCTCCGGGCACAATTTTGTTTCGATAGGGCTGATCGTTTCAAAGCTAGGTACATATACATACATAGTTTAAATGAAGTACCAACTATTAAATCGCTTTGGGACTTGTTCATTGTTTTATTTATCATTAAGTATGTACATTATTTAGCGCCTTTAACCCATTCCAAATGGTGACTTGCTATTTACCGGGACATAGAAAACTCCAGATTTCCCGAAGCTGGTGCCCATCCTTATATTGCTATATGAGTTTCCGCATTTGTTGCTAACAGCAGTGTTATATTTTGCACATTGTATGCTCCTAAACCTGTTGCTTTGAATAGCCTCGGCAAAGTACTGATACGATCTCGAATGAGCACATGCTCCGGCCAAGTCCATCCCACAGCCCGGTTGCGCCTTACCCCCATTGGGATAGAAAGCCGCCTTGCCAATTGGTTCAAGGAAACCCAACATACCGCCACAGGTCTGAATGGATTCCACATATGTTGCATCACTGTTGCACAACCTTTTCGAACAATCGGAGTAGCTGAATAGTGGATAAGCGGGGTCGAGTCCAATAATACTATTCACCTTGCCCCGTGTCACTTGTTTTGCCACAAATCCAGCAACATGTGCTCCCAAACTGTGACCAATTAGACCTAAATTATTAAATGACATACCACCCTTGGTGCTGAGGAAGTCCAAAAATTGTGCAATCTGTTTGCCAACACTGGACACCGCTGTACGTGAGCTGGCGTAGTTGAGATTGACCGACTTATCACTCCAATCGACACAAATGATGTTGTACTTTCCAGTATTTAACAGAGCACTACGAACATCTGTGTTAACTTCCGACTTGTAATCGTTTTGCCAACCATGAATGATTACTCTGAGAGTTAGAAAAAGTTATACAATCTGTCCTGGAGTAGCCTTATATATGTAGTTACCTTGTTGGAACAGACTTGGAGAAGGACGAACTGGAGAGAGTCCCGGCGTCATTTAAGTACAATTGCTTTGGATTATTCGGATTGGACTTAGTGAATAGGTAGAATCTCACAGCTGCGGAGCTTCTGCCCTCGGGCATGGTTTCATTTTCAAATTGTTCCTTCGAAATCCATGTGAATTTACCATCTAAAGTGGGGACATACCATCCTTTAGGCTCTGTGAGAAGGTCGTTCTCCTGGTAAGCCGATACTATGTTCGAAAAGAAATTTAACTTAAAGACAAATGTTATATAAGACGAGTACAAACCTGATACGACGATGACAGCTAATAGAAGTAGCCTCTTCATTGCGAAAGCTTAAAATGCAAGGACTTGAATGTTCGATCGATCTTATACCCTTTTGCATTTTTACATCGAAATTGTTTTATCTTTCTTGCAATGTTTCAATATACTCACCTTGTCTTATCTCATAAAGATGACCATTCAATATGACCATTAATTATTAAATCAATCAAAATGTAGGCACTTAAGGAGTAAATAAACATGAACATAACTAATAATTATTGGTATCGATTAAGAGGGCACAACACGTGAGGTAAAAGAGCGACTTGAGAACATTTTAGATTAAACAAATACTTTGTCGCAATTCGCCAAGAGTTTAGGTTCTCCACCTAATCTTGAGTGCAGTGCTATGCTTCTTGGATGAATATCTTAAAGCAATGTAGGGAGGGTATAAGTTCACACACCGTTAAATCATTATCTATTTCACAAATGTCTCTGAGTGAGAATTCGACGAAGCTTGTACCTAGAAGATTTGCAAGATTTTTCATTAAACAAAAACAACATCACAATAAAACACAAAATGAGTTATGTGTATAGGACTTGCACTAGGACCTTCTGTTACACTGCCAAACTAACTAGAATTAAACTTTCCGAGATACTGACATGACAAAGCCATCTTTCACAATTATTGTAAGTTAACATTGTTTAATGATTCCGTCAACCGATCGGCATTCGATTGAAAACTATTCGAGGACAGCAAAATCCAAAGTACATACAAAGTAGCAACCACTTGAATAAATAACAAAAGTCAAATTGTTATTCAAGTCATTTTGCAAAATTGACTTGGCCCACTTTCTTTCGCCAGTCAAGATGTGAGCTAGAACTATACACTCGTATCTATTCAAAATGGCACCCAAAATTACAATCCCTACCTAAGTATTTTATTTTATTTTTTTGAAATGCTTATACACTTTAAGATATAATATCGTATAAAATAGGGATAGGCTCACTAAGTCATTTGAGTAGTACAATGGACCGTTACCGAGTCTGAGTGCCTAGAGCACTTTTGGATTTTCTTTTTTTATAAAAAAAAAAGAAGTCATTTGAGAATATTAGATATAACAAATTCTGTTTTAAAAAAGTTAGAAAGAAACAAACGCAATTTAAAAATTAATAAGGATTTTAAATATAACTCAGTAAAACGGCCCTAGACAATCAATATTATTGCTCGTCTGTATACAATATTACAGGTTGTGCAATATATTGTGTAAAATCAAAATATGTTGGATTATTATTGCGCAATATAAAAAAATTGTATCGTCTTATATTGCACAATGTTTGTTCAGTTATTATATGGGCCTTACCCATAAGGAATTTAATGTGATGTAATAGGTATCTGTTGGGGATCTGTAGAGGGAGTTAGGAGTTGGTAAGTGATGTGAACGGGACCTTAGGATGGGAATGGGACAAGAAGGGAATATGACGCGGCATGGTTGCGATGCTCGACTGCGCTCGCCGGAATAGGGTTGTTCTTCGCCTCACACTCAACCAAACCTACCACAAAAACACATATTATGCCATGAGGTACTTACTTTTTATTCTATTTTATCAAAAATTGGACGGACGTCCACCACCATACTGAAGGCCGCTGGTGGTCAAAATGCAGCGTAGCCATTACTTTTACCATTACCAACCTGGAAAGCCGGCGGCCAGATAATGGATTTCCCCAAGATGGATGCTGCTCAACGATCAGACTATTCCCACCGAATCGTCTTTAGCACACCATACCGCACCCCTTGATAACTTTTTACCAACCTACCAGACAGAAAGAAGTAAAACGTTGAAAATGTATCATCCCACTTAACTAAATATGTACATTTATTAAGCGTACATTATATATTTATTTATACACTGCGTTTCACTTGAATAGCACACCATGCCAACTGTCTTCATATATTTTTAAAAATAATGCCAGAATTTTTTTTAGAATTTTTATTTCAAGTACAATAATTACGACTTATATAACAAATAATCCGTAGTTTGTAATGTTCAACAGAATCTGAAAACCAAGTCGAAAAAGAAAAATACTAAAAAAATACCGCTTGTTATACCCTATTCTAGGGGTATATTAATTTTGACGCATAGTTTGTAACATACCTTAATATTGCCCATAGACCCCTAAAAGTTACTATATTTATGATCAGCATCGATAGTAATGTCGATCTAGCCATGTCCGTCCGTCCGTCCGTCCGTCGGCAAAAATTAGGCCTTTAAACTGGACCTAGAGAGCTGAAATTTTAACCATATACTCTCTAGGGTCCCGAAATAATCAAGTTTACGAATTTTTGAAATCCGCCCACAGACACGCCCACAAACTCAAAAAAACAAAATTTTGGAAAAAATCGAATTTTGAGCTAGAAAGCTGAAATTTTTTATATATGATCTATGACTCCTAAAACTGCTCGGGATAAATTTTTCAAAATCCGCCCACTGACACGCCCACAAATAAATAAAACATTTTTTTTTTGAAAATCCAAGGTTTGAGCTAGGGAGCGGAAATTTATAATACAAGGTGGCGCAAAAGTCATCTTCCTATCGGAAGAAGCATAATTTTTGGAAATGGCGGCAAATGTAAATTCTACTTTGATATTTGTGAAGTTAACTGATACAGAAAAAACTTAAGACACCAATTAACATAATCCAAAAGCAGAACCAAAGTTTTTCATTCATAAAAAAAATTACAGCGAAAGAACATCGGGTGACAACTTTTGCGCCACCTGACAACTTTTGCGCCACCTTGTATATACTCTCTATGGGCCCTTTATGCTCATGTGTAAATATTTTCAAAATCCGCTCACAATTATTTTTTTTTTTTGAAAATCCAAAGTTTGAGCTAGGGAGCTGAAATTTATAATATATACCCTCTAGGGGCCCTTTATGCTCATGAGTTAATTTTTTTTAAATCCGCCTACTGACATGCCCACAATTAAATAAAATAATTTTATTGAAACACCCAAGTTTGAGCTAGGGAGCGTTTTTTTTGATAAAATCCTTTAAATGTTATATAACAAAATATGTAGAGCGTTCTTAACAATTCAACCATACTTAGACTTTTGTCACGCCCACTTATGAGGGATAGGAATAAGAATAGGGTATCCAACAGTTCGCCCAAGCGGACTGTAGCCCGTCCCTATGTTTTTTTGGTCCACTTGAATAGTACACTTCATTGTTTCATATTATTATGTACACCAAAAAATATTTTATGTATGAACGAATATTTTAACAAATAATATTAATAATTTATTTTAAAAAAATTATTAATTATTTAAATTAATAATTAAAAAAAAAACATAATAATATTGTCTCATAAATTCTACTTGGGATTGAATCATAAATGGCTTCGATAAGATCAGTTTTTGATGAAAACTGCTTTCTCGACTCATAAACTTTTTGGGCCAGCCATCCCCAAACATTTTCTTTAATGCTAAGGTCCAGCGAGTATGGCGGCGGTTCAAAATGGTGACATTTTTGGACTCGATCCACGGTTTGACCACACGGGCAGTGTGTAGGTCTAAGAATAAGAAGTACAGGAAAGAGTGTATATCACATATACAGTGTACGTGAGTGAGGTCGCAAGATATGAAAAAAAATAGAGAAATTGAAACTCATCTGTCATTTTGCTAGGCTGAAATGGCTAAATTTGAAAACGTTAAAATACGTATTTAACTTAATAAAATAGTGAATACAGTGACTAAATACAATACGTTACTAAAAACATGTAAACAACATGTGGTGCTATGTTAAATTCTGCAGAAACGACTATAATAAGGAGAGTAACAATTTTTCATTTCATAGGTAAGTTTTATCTCATATTGCACATAAAATAATGTTGTTAGGTGTTTTTTTTTAGGTAGATGTATTAACGTAGAACACTTTTAAATTGGTAATTCATAGCATTTTGTTGCAAAAAAGGAAATTTGGTTCAAAAGAAAAATATACTTTATTTTTGTGATAGCATTTGATTTAGCTGAAACTCATGTGTCAAAATCGGAAACTCTCGCTCAGGGACGAACTATTTTTTTGTTGGTGAGGGCAAGGCGCTTAACTCGGTTGAGCGCCCTAGTGCAGTTTTCTTGTTATAAATAGAAAATAATTTGTTTAAAGGTATTTCTTCTGTTGTCCTGTTATCGTGTCGGTTGCTATCTTCGTCAAGAAGTGTTTATGTCGTGTCGGTTGCTATCTTCGTCAAGAAGTGTTTATGTCGTGTCGGTTGGTGTCTTCGTCAAGAAGTGTCGTGTAACGTTGAGTTTGTGTAAGTGAGAAAAAAAAAACTCAAATAACTAGGTATACTCTACTAATTTTCAAGATTTCCGAAAGCTGAATGGAAAGGACAAAAGTGGATTTAAATCCTTGAGTTGGATGAAATAAAGACTTCGTTCGTTGTCTGTTCAAGTCATTTTCATGGATGTGATTTTATAAATAATTCTTTTTCCTTCTGCAATGCCGTTTTTATCCAAACATTTTGGAGAATCTCAGTAAGTTAATATAAATTTTCTTAAATTTTAAGTTAAATAAATTAAGAAAATATCTGTGATACCTAGTTTTTCATTAAAATTAAACCTAAAACTAAAAACTGAATTTTATTTATACGTTTAAAATTTGTAGGTTCCTGTAAAAGGTAAGTTCTATTTATGAAGACCTAATAATAGCTGTGTTTCTTCTGAGAAGATAATAAGCTAGTACTACCTACTAGCTCAGCTACATATTTTCCTACTTGATCGCTTTCAAAGAAACAGTTAAGAGTTACATTGGGCGCCCCAGCATTTTGCCGTCCTAACTCTACGCCGGCCCTGTGTCAATGCATTTGTGCTAGTGTAACTCACACTATTTTGAAAAAAGCCTCACCTCGATATGCCCCTTCCTGTACTTTTTATTCATAGGTGTAGGTATAGGAGCGTTGTCGTGTTGAAAAGTCAAAGGCAGAGGCCCAAAGAGATCCTACAATGACGGAAAAGCCTTCTCTATACGATATGGCCCCCCAAACCATAACACCGCCTTCTCGACTGTGCAAGCGATCCAGTTGGTGAGTCTCCTTCCTCAAATCATGAAAATAATAATGGAAACCATCACGCCCTCCAAATTAAATTTTTTCCTATCCGAGAAAACAATTCGATGCCACTCTTTGTTCCACG
Source organism: Portevinia maculata (assembly GCA_949715645.1). Lineage (NCBI taxonomy): Eukaryota > Metazoa > Arthropoda > Insecta > Diptera > Syrphidae > Portevinia > Portevinia maculata. The sequence continues at coordinate 62,574,830 of OX454525.1, read as the reverse complement.
ACATGTTGGATCTGCAAAAAGTTAATCGCATTTCTTTGCGTTCAGGGGTGAGTGGTGGTTTTTTTCTTAAGTTTTAGATGTTTGATGTGTTCTGCTTTGGAAATAACGCGACAGACACTTGTTTTGCTTGGTTGGACCCCTGATTTTTCTTTGATTTTGGCCAGGGAATCATGCGAATTCGAAGCGTTGCGCAAAATAGCCCACTTATATGCAGCAGAAAGGACAGTTTGCGTACGACCTTTCATATTTTTTCCATACCTTACCCCATTTTGAATAAAATTGTAAATAACTTTTCTACTTCTTCCGATTTTGTTCGCTATATCACAGAAAGATCACAGAAAGACCACAATCTCTAAAGGCTTTAATTTTGCCTTGTTCCTCGTTCGTTAAGGTCTTACCGCGGCCCATTATAATTTTAAATTAATTTAGTGGGATAAATAACTAAAACAATATATCTCTGCAAAATTCTTGTTGATTTGCGCTACGTTAATGAAGCTTAAACCACGAAGTGAAACAAAAAATTCGCAGCATTCCTCTAAAACAACTCTAAAAGAAAGTAAAAAAAAAATGCATAACGGCATATTTCCAGAGCATACAATTTTTTACTGAGAAAGCTGAAATGAAGGTGAAAACGGAACAGTAATAAAAACAACAACAAAGAAGAAGAATATTATTTGATAAGGAAATAGATAACAACAAAAACATGAGATGTGCTATTTAAGTTAAACTCAGTGTATATATTCGACCCTATCCATCGGGACGGGAAATTATCCGATCTGATTAGAATCGGCGGATTTAGGCTTCGAATACCTGTTCGGAAGAATACATCGAAGCAAAAATCCTCCGATTCTTATCAGATCGAAGAATTTTCCGATCCGACGGATACCTCGCTAAGGCCGATTATGTAAGTATGACTTAGCTACAAACGAAACGGAAAACTATTAAAGAAAAACAATCCGGTTTTCTCTGCCCGTCTGATTATGGAAAGATAACCATTTAATCACCTCTATTAAATTTACTCTAATTTCCCTACCTAGTTAGAGCTCTAAATAGGTATCTGACGACCTTTTCGCCGTTTCGAACAACAACAGAGGGCGATGGGAAAACTAAACTTCACACTAAAATTAACCAAATCAACACTATAAATAAATTTAACAACATTACAAAATAATTCAAAATAGTTATTTAGACGCTTGGTCTAAAAAAAAACACGACTCGTTCGTTTTGAGGTTGGTCAAAGACTAACCTTTGCCTCTTTCTTTACTCTTTCTTTCTTTTACTTATTCTATTATCACATATTATTGCATCAGTGTGGCCAATGTGCTTAATTACTATATTAACTACTACAATTGGGCTTAATTACTACATTAACTACTACAATTCGGCCATTCTAACCACTTAAGATCACCTGATCTTTTACAACTTATTGGACGTTTTATGTTTGGTACCTCGACTTCCGAACCACGGTCTCATATTACTGACTGCCCATACACCTTGATATGGTAACCGTATTTGTTGAAAATTGTTCACATCTTTGATAACATACCTATCGTTTCGCAATACCTTTGTTATTTGATATGGTCCCTTGAACTTTGGTAACAATTTTTTAGATGTACCAGGATGTGAATCAAAGTTTTTGACTAATACATAATCTCTTGACTCATACTTTGTTGGCTGTTGTCGTTTCTTATCTACATACTTTTTATTATAAGCCTGAGCTTGTTCTTGTGTTAAAACTGCTTCTTGTCTTATCTGTTTGTGACTCTTCTGAACTATCTTTTGTTTAACTTCTACTAAGTTGTCTCTAAGTTCGTCTATCATTTTTCCGTTTTGATTTAGCCCAAAAAGCATTACGCTTGGACGTTTTTCTATCAATTTTTGTTTAAGTATTTCGAATAACCTTAATTCAACTGCGCCAAAATGAAATAATTTGTTTTTTCTTGTAAGATCGTAAAGACGTTTAGCTAAAATTAAAAAGTTTTTCACGAACCTACGAAAATGTGAACATAAGCATAAAAAGCTTTGAACTGAATATACATTCTGTGGTAGGGGAAATTGTTTGATTGACTCGAACCCCTCATCGTCTGCTTGTATACCTTCACCAGTAATAGTATAACCCCGATTTTTTATTTTTGCTCGAAGAAATCCGCACTTGTCTAACCTTAGCTCTACTTTGTTTAAAACTCTGCAGTCTATGCACATCCTAAGGTCTCTAGTTTTTTTCTTTACCAACACTATAGGAGAAACAAACTCCGACTCACTTGTTCTAATGTAGCCTTTTTCTAAACATTCGTCTAACAATTTATTTAAATCTGACTTCTCTGTGTATGACAACCTACGAAGCGGCCCATTAAAAGGTTTAGCAGAATTCAAATTCAATTTCATCTCTGTTTTTACTAATGGTTCTACCGGACGACGAGGCACCAAATAACAATTTTTGTAAATGACACGTAAATATTTTTGTGTTGCATAACTTATATTTTTTAAATTGTTAAAGTTTCTTCCTCGCAAACGTTAGGATTACAATCGATCATTAGTAAAGATTTTTCAGAACTTTCGTCTTTTACTTTATCACATTTTAAATTGTTTTTTGTCATACGACTTTTATTTACTATTAATTCGTTTACGTTTTGGCAATAAACTGACTTGTTAATATTTTCTTTATATTTTCCATAATTTTGTTTAACTTTATACATATCGTTGTGTTCACTGTCGTTGTTATAAATTGAAACTAACTTAAAATTACCAGCTTTTAAAAAACTTCTTCCCGAACCACCTTACCCAATGTCCGAAGTGAATGCGACCGATCTTTGAAATGATTCACCACGTATTCCATAAATTTGTCTTCTTCGACGCCCATTCCATTTGACAGCACCACCTTCTCGTTGTAATAATCGTGGAGCGTTTCGTTGTATCGCCATTTTCGTGCTTCGATTTTTCGCCTCATTTTTAGTTTGTTTTCTTTGTTGCCAAACATCTCCGTCATCTCACGGAGCAAATCATCAAGATGTTGGTCAGCAAAATTCGGTTTTGAGAATAACCACCATTGGCCCTTCCCCTTGAATTTGTTGACTATTAATTTTTGCAGGATTTTTTTTTCGACGTTGTATACTTTTTCTGCGCTTCTGAGTTGTGCTAACCAAATTTCAAAGTTTATTCCACCATCGTAATCGGGCAGCATATCTTTGTAAGCGTTGTATTTTCTCTCTGCTTTGTCATCTGTGTCTTCGTTTCGTTGTTTATCATTGTCGCTCATTTTTTCCTCTTCAATCGTTTGTGTTTTCTCCAAATCCATCTGTTGTTTTAAGAATTCTTTTTCTCTGGCTAGTAATTCTTTTTCTTTTTTTATTAAATTTAACTCTCTCATTAAGAGTTCATTTTCCTTCATTAACGTTGACTGCACACCACCACTCATTCTCCTCCTCATCGTTGTCGTCATTCTCGTTGTTGTCATCATCATCGTTGTCGTCGCCGCCGTCGTTTTCATTTTCGTTGTTTTCGTCTTCTCCCTCATCTTCGTTGTTTTCATTGTTTTTCTTTTCGTTGTCTGAATTTTTTGCGATGTCGTTGTTTGCGTTGGGTTTTTCTCCATGGTCTTCTGTGGATATGCCGTTAAGACGCAAAAGTAATTTCAATTTGGTCCCGTTGCTTGGCATTCCTAACCGTTGCAGCCACTCGTGCAGCTGGGTCATTGAAAATTCACTTGATTCAAACGAAGTGCTCATAGCGACTATGGTTTTATGAACTTTTTAGGGGGAAACAAAAAATTCACAGCACCAGGCAACAGCCGGAGAAAAAAAATATAGAGGGCAAGTAAGAGACGCGCACACGATTGTTCACGAACAGATACAGCGCTTTTTTTTTTGATTGTTTATTAAGCTACTCGTATTAGGGCTGTATCCCACTTCTGAGGTTTTAGACGCTTTGTCTCAAAAAAAACACGACTCGTTCGTTTTGAGGTTGGTCAAAGACTAACCTTTGCCTCTTTCTTTATTCTTTCTTTCTTTTACTTATTCTATTATCACATATTATTGCATCAGTGTGGCCACTGTGCTTAATTACTATATTAACTACTACAATTGGGCTTAATTACTACATTAACTACTACAGTTACAGATTGGTAAATTAATAAATATACCTTATACAAAGATTGGTATCTAACAATAATCCTTAATCTATTGGCACTGGTTAATAACTTTAGTAGGTATGATCAATTGCTAGTTACCTCAAAACTGTAAATAAAGAATTATTCAATCTAATAAATTAGCAAATCTAACCATTTAAATTACTGCGAAATTGATTAGCTCGAAAAGTAAACTGACATAAGTCAAAATTCATACATTTTCAGAAAAGCCATTTGAAGTTTTTCATAAATTGAAAAAATTATTTTAGTTTTGAATTTCAATTAACACCAAAAAGTTGTAAAGTAAAAAAGTATTATTTTTTTTCCTTCTTTCAAGTACATAGTATATTCAACTTACTACAAAAAGCCGTTTTTCAAAAAAAAAATGTTGACTTATGTCGTTTTACATCCAAATTGATACCTACTAATTTAAAAAAAAAGTGTGAAAAAGTGTCGTTTTGTTTTGATCGATTATAATAATATTATATAAAATAAAACCTAGCTTATTGGTAAAACGACACTTCTTAAGAGGCCTCTATCCAAAATGTTCTACAAAAATTGGAACGTGAAGCGCCATCTCTCTTTGACTTGCAACCTAGCATCCACTTGCAATCCAATCACAATCCACTTGCAAAAGGACTTAGTGGGCATACCTTTAGTGATATATGACATGACAAACGGGTCTCGTAGATTGTAGGTATCGTATGTGTAGGGTTGTTTTTCGTAAGATATGTGGATATCAATACAATTTTGTTCTTGCTATTTTTTTCGTCGTAGAAACAAGAATCAAATGAATGTTGGAGTGAGAAGAAAAAAATTAGGTAGGTAACCGTCAACTAAGCGATGTTTGATGGTATTGTTTTGAGTTGTGAACAATGCACATTCTGCAATACATTTATACTTCGGGATAGGTAATTTTCAGGCATGTTCCAATTGTTATTGTATAATATTTTCTATATTTCTATCGCTACGGCTGGATTTTTGCCTTATAATTTTCTTTTTCCTCAAATTGTAGTATGGATAAAAGAAGTTAGTGAATGTTGGGGGGAGGGGATGGAGCGCAAAATATGTTGGTTTCATTGCTTTAGGTTTCGCTCCAGACTCCTGGATTTGACATATAAGACATGAATTTGGTATTACTCAGAGATTTTGCAGATAAAATGGAATAGGTCCTTCCATCCATTCAAAAGAAAAAAACTCGCTCAAACGTATGGCTGAAAGCTTTATTTAATTTATTTTATTTAGGAACTTAATAAGAAAATAATATACATAGGTATCTGCTAATGTAGTGTCTGCTACTCTGCTGCACCTTAGATTATTGTCGGTCTCCTCAAGTATCCTGTGATTGTGGTTTTCGCACTTCCATTCCCCGAGTAATACGAGGATCCACTAATTCTGGTAAAAACTAGTTTTCGTAAAATGTGTTTAACTGTCCGATCATTTTTGTATTCCAAAAATCGTGATCGACATCTATTACTTCTATATAAATGTTAAAAGCACTACCACCCCAAATTGCCAATATGCATTTTTCTCGCTTACATATATGCAATTGGCCTTGAATTTGGTAGTAATAGTTGTGTCTTTTATTAAGACCTTTTATGATACCATCATCAGAAACCGTTATGTATTTGATTTTTTGGTTTTTGATAGCATCCGTAGGATCGCATCCAGCTATGCTTGATGGACATTTTATTTCTACCAAGGAATCGTCGTCGATAAGTCCATCTGGAGAAGCACCAATAAAGTAATACTCCTCATCGATAAAAATTCCCGAGTTCGATATACTTCTGCCCAATTGCTGTTCCAGTTGCAGCCTCGCAGTGTCTTCTTTAATTTTTCCATACATGACAGAAGGTGTTAATAAGGTCGTGGGATGTGCAAGTCTTTTAACATAACTTTCGAATTTTTTTGCTCTGCATATTTGTCCGAAATATGAGGCTGTCAACATTTTCTTTCTGATATTCAACCATTTTTCATTACTGGACTGTCCCAATTTTTGTTTTTCTAAAAGCTGGCGATAGTTTTGATTTTGCTTTAGTTGTTCTATTAGACAGTTTTTCTCTGCAATGAATTTGTCTTCATCCATGTCTGGTTGGTGGCAACTGGTACCATACCCAACATCTTTGACAACACCTGTCCGGTTTATGCGATACAGTTTGCTCTTACGATAAACCTTTCTCGCATTTCGTCTGTGGGTTTGTAACACGCTTTTCCTTAGTTCTATGTGTCTTTCTTCACTATAAAAATCACTCGTACCTATGTATATAGTATAGGTCTAAACTTCTCACTTTTTAATGGGTAAATAGGTACTGAATGAATAATTTGTTCTTCAAACTATTGTATAAGCGTTACTTCCTTGTCTCTACAATATCTCTTCACATAACGTTTTATACCTACAGTAGGATTTCCTTGGATTGCAATCCTTTCACTCACATACATATATTGCACTAACGCAAATAATTAAACATCGAGCTCCCGTAGTCCCAGGTCAAAAAACCCCGACCAATGTAATTCTGCATACCTACCTCTATAAGGATAGAAAACCTGATATTTTTAGTTCTAGCTTCTAGTATTTTCAATTATTATATTTTTTTACATACCTGGGTCAAGTCAATACGCCTTAAAAAAAAGCATTATGAAAAAACCGACAACACCATTTAAAATGTATTGCGTACCTACCTAGGCAGCCTTTTTCTCAAGTTGTTATTAGGATTTATTTTTACCTGATTTCTCTTATTGTACGCATTTTCTGTACCTAGTAGGAAGTACGTATGCAGTCAAAATGTCCTTATTGATTATTTTTTTATAATGACTAGCTTAATAATAAAGATAAACAAACGGCAACAGCGCAGTGCTACATTATCCCCTTTAGCCTAAACCACCATTCACCAATCTTTCAATCCACCCAGACTCAATAATATTCACGGAGTGAAGGGTACCTATTTATGCACTTTTCAATAATCAACTTTTCTACAACGATTTAGCAATGAAACTTTAGGGTATCTATCTGAAAATCCTGAGTAATATCATGATTTTGTTTTTGTAGTATTGTTTATTAGTTTAAATAATTTTCTGTAAACAAATTTTAAACTGAAAGTATAAGCTAGATCCACATCTTGAAAAGTGCCTTTATCAACCCCTCACTCATTTTTACTCTCAGTCAGCGAAACAAAAATGCAGAATCACTTCGAATCGCCACAGAAATAGATCTGCTTACACATACCCACATCCACACATGATTTCATTTATTGAAATCGCACTTCAGACTTCACACCAAACTGGTTTCATTTAGAACACACCTCCGAGAGCAGTAAAACGCAAGATAATCACTCTGTGGTTGATTGCGTGCTGTTCTGATTGGCTGTTCAGATCAGGCCAAACAACTACCGCCACCTTCACGGGAAATCGGGAATTATTTCTTGCTAAAGTTGATAAACTAAGCAACGTACGAGTACAAAATAATTTTTTGAAAAAATATGTAATTTAAACTTGGTATTTTGTGACAAAATATACGTAAATAAATATATATTTTTATTGGATCTATTAGCTGATATGATACTTTGTTGTTCCGAGTAAAAATTGAAACATACGTGCATCAATATTCACATGAAAAACGTAGTTCAATATTTCAGTTTTTTTAAAAAAACTATTCCGATCATTTTCAAGAGGAAATTATGTTCTTTCAAGTGCATTAAGTTTCAATTCAGTAGCTCCAGTAATAATTTATCAGTTTGAGAAACAGAATGCCATTTTTTCCACTTGTGCTCGATTTCTGGGTTGAGACCTCTTAAAGTAATCAAAAGAACTTTGAAGTTCATCAACTAGTTTTGTTCCAAGGTAAAATGACACGACACGAAAAGTGTCACTTTTCAAGAAACTTATTTAGTATCACGATTTCATAATTTTTTTTAGAAGCAAAGTGTTACAAATGAAAAAAGTCATTTAGCTGGGAAATGACACTTGTGCCTTCATGCTGTCAGTTTAAGAGTTATAGTTATGACGGTTTGATAGAAAACTTAACGAACTAATTAAGACTAGACACTTAAATGATTGCCTGTCTGGAATCAAGGATTCCATACTCCCGAGAAATGTGTCTGTACGAGGCTTGCAAAAACAGCAAAAAGGGCGATTTGAATTAGTCTACACCTCCTTCGCACAGGTGTATTCAATGTAGGTACATTATGTTAAATGTGCATTGACTAGGGTAGTCAAAATTAATTTTCGGCGGCCAAGATCACATTAAGTATCGATGACCGCAAATTGACTTTCAAAATTGTATTATCCTTATAAGGGACTGAAAGAAGGTGAGAAAACAATTCAATACATCGAAACGCACCGGCGTATGGGATCAATATCGATCCATGTTAACCAAATACAACCAAGAGTTGCGAAGATCTGAAAGGGTCTCATGGCGCGCAAACTGCAAAAAGCTGGAAAAACTCCCAGCAGTCGCGCGGCTCCAGAGAGCACTTTCAAAAGATCTTTCAAACTGCATGGGATTGCTCATCAAACCTGATGGAACAATCACAAGCGACCGGGAAGAAACTCTCACAACCTTGCTGCAAGTTCACTTCCCTGGTTCCCTAATTGTCGATCACACAATTGATCACACTACTGAGGTTTCATATCCAACTAACCTCAGCAGAAATAATACTTTATCTGGTAAATTATTTAGTCCAGATAAGGTAAAATGGGCCATAAACTCATTCAAACCATTCAAGGCACCAGGAAATGATGGAATTTGTTCAGCCCTCATTCAAGAGGGTATGTAATTCTTCCTACCTAACATGATTGCCTTATTTAGGTTCAGTTTCAACTGGGGCTACATACCACGCAGTTGGCGGGGGGTCAATGTAGTATTTATCCCCAAACCAGGAAACAAACCTAGTGAACTACCTAAATCCTATCGTCCCATAAGCTTGAATCGTTTTTCCTGAAAACAATGAAAAGAATAATTGACGTTCATATCAGAGAATGCGTAACTACTAGCATGCCTCTACACCCCTGTAAATATGCGTATCAAAAAGGCAAATCAACGGAAGGCGCCCTGTTAAAACTAACAAATTACATAAACAATGCCTACCGTTGCAAAGAAATTGCAGTATGCGTCTTTCTCGACATAGAGGGTGCTTTTGATAACATGATGATTCAATATCAAATGCTTTAATTCACCGAATGGTAGACCTACCCACCATAAACTGGATAAAAGCGATGCTCGAAAGTCGGAAAATTACTGCTTCGTCAGGACAGACTTCAGTATCAGTATCAGCTATAAAAGGCTGTCCACAAGGAGGAGATTTATCACCCCTCCTGTGGTCTTTGGTCATAGATGACCTACTTCAAAAACTAAGTAATTTAGGCTACGACATAATAGGGTACGCCGATGACTTGGTCATCATTATTAGGGGCAAATAATCAAACGTAGTTACTTCACCTATGCAAAACGCCCTTAAGATAGCTATAGACTGGTGCGTCAAGGAAAATCTCTCCATAAACCCCAGTAAAGCTATCATTGTTCCTTTCACAAAAAGAAGAAAGCTCAGCTTAGCCCAGATTTCACTGAATGGCACGACCATTGAGTATTCCGACGAAGTCAAATATCTTGGAGTAATCCTGGACAAAAGACTAAACTGGAACTCTGACATAAACAACAAAATCACTTAAGCTAACAGAGCTTTATGGGCCTGTCGGCGCACATACGGCAGAACCTGGGGAATCTCTCCAAAGATTGTCCACTGGATCTACACCGTGATGATAAGACCCATTATAACATACGCCTCCATTGTATGGTGGACAAAATCCACACAAAAGGTCGCAATAGAGAAGCTCAAAAAGGTACAACGGCTTGCGTGCCTTGGTATCTCCGGAGCCATGCGAACCTGTCCAACGGCTGCCATAGAGGCAATAGCAGGTATTACACCTCTCCACATATACATTCAAAAAGTGGCGATCCGCAGTGCAATAAGTCAAATACAGTTAAACGAGATAAGTCTTAACGATCATCCGGAACTTAAGACCCTTCTTGATGAACTGCCAGAACTCAACATGAACTGCGCGGTCACAGACCGCATTCATAAAACACTAAGCGGTTCTCCACGGAGATCCCCAAGAGAGAAGCATGGGTTAGTAATAACCCACCTAACAGCCACAACGGCATAAAGTAGTATACTGATGGTTCTAAAATGGAAGCGGGGGTAGGAGCGGGAATATACGGACCAAACAAACGCTTTACGATACCCATGGGAAAAAGTCCCAGCGTATTTCAAGCAGAGGTCCACGCCATTCAAGAATGCGCTAGCCACATAAATTTATCTGGTACAAAAGGTGCAACCATCCATATATTCACGGAAAGTCAAGTAGCTATAAACGCCCTTAGCTCTCATACGATTGATTCCAAATCAGTCATGTACTGCTTCAATACCCTACAGGCACTCGGAACAAATAACAAGACCAAGCTATGGTGGGTTCCGGGTCATGTCGGTGGAAGGTATCGAAAAGGCCGACGAACTGGCCAGAATAGGTTCGGAAACACCCTTCATAGGTCCCGAACCCTTCTGCTGCACTCCTAGATCAGCAGCAACGGCAGCAATAAAAAGCTGGGAACACATAAAATGTATCCATCTTTGGGAAAGCATCCCAGGTTTAAGACAGACCAAACGAGCCATTCGGCCTTTCAATAAAAATGCCAGCAAATGCCTAAACCTAAGCAGGCATGATATCAAAAACTTAGTAGGTTACCTTACTGGCCACCATGGTTTAAGATATCATCTACACAAAACGAAAATTGTAGACTCTCCTGAGTGCCGACTCTGTCTTGAAGAGGACGAGTCAACTGAACACATTTTGTGTGAATGTCCGGCCCTAAACAGAATTAGAAAGAAGATCTTTTTCAGGGAGCAAATGTGCCCCGAGGACATAAAAAATTCTTCCACTAGTAGAATTGTCCGCTTTACACGGAAAGTGGAAGCTCTACTAGTCTAAATTTTTCTGCCCATACGGCACAAAAGATCTTTTTAGGTCGAAGTGCCCCCTATTTAATCGCCTTGGCGAGCCAGAATTTAAAAAAAAGGGGGACTGAATAGTAGGGGAGAGTGGGTAAGAAAGTAACATTTTTCGTATTCCCTTCCATAATTTGCAATCCGCTGTATATACCAACCTGAAACAACATGCATGTTAATAAGTGGGTTTTTGACTACCGTAAGATAATAACTTGGTTTCCAACTATTATCGCAGATCGGAGCTAGGGTGCTAAAATAAAGAGCAGGTCAAATGTTACAACCGACCTTCTCGGTGTACCGATTGTAACATGGTGAAAGGACGGTTGTAACACCGTATATATCATATAGAAGGAAACAAGTAAATGTTATAATTAATGGTTGAAATTAATTTTTAATTCAATAAAACATTTAAATTATGTGTACATATAAGTAAAAAGAAAGCAAGTAAACAAAAACTATTATTCAGATTCGCAGTTGCGGCATTGGAAGAAAAGCTGATTTGAATTCTCTCCCACACACCTAGTGTGAATCCACATTTTGCAAGAAATGCATTCAATCCACTGTTCCTTAGGAAGAGATTCAGAAAATTTGCTAAAACAATAAGCACAAACGGAATCTTCTTCCTCACTGGAACTTGTATCTTCTGACTTTTTTGGCCTTGGTTTTCGTTTTGTTTTTGACTGCAAAAACGTGTTTTTCTTAGGCAGATATGCTTTAGGTTTGTTGATTCTTTTTTTATTTGCCTCTTCTTCTAATGCATTTTTTTCCGAGGTATCCGTTACGATAGTTGTCCGGCCCCTTTTTCTTCCACCTCGTGGAGGAACTCGTGAAAGCTCAGATTTTGGATACGGCATAACAATTTCAGGAGAAAATGCAGCTCCTGATGACGTGAGAGGCAACGTGATTGTGTCAATATCGGCAGTTGCCAAAGGAAGAGAAGGCAAGTTGATTTCTTCAAAAGTAGTAGCTGCCGATAAAGTTGAAAGCAGTGGCTCCTTAGGGATTTCAGCCGGAGAAAGTCTATCAGTAACAATGCAAGGAGTAAACTCATCATCGCCGAAAACATCTGGATTTACTGGCCAAATCCCTGATACTCTGAACCCCGATAAAATGTTGGTCGCTGTCGCTGCTTTTTGTAATGCTATCTTGGCAAGTTCGGGTATATCGTATATTCTAATTCGATTCCCTAAAAACAAATATTGTCTTACTTCTAGCTCCAAATTTCTTACAACAATGTTACCTGCATTAGACTTCATCCAGTTTGCACAACCCTGATTAAAATATATCTTTATTGGTCCAAAGACACTACGGTCTAACGGGTGCAACTTGTGAGAGCAGTGAGGTGGAAATGTGAGCAACACAATGCCTTTTTCTCTGCAGTAGTTAACAACTGATAGAGAAAGATGGGATTCATGGTTATCAAGAAGGACCATTTTTCTATTGCTCTGAGTGGCACTGGTGTGCTCGACGAGATGTTCCATGAAGTTTAAGAACTCCGATTGCATCCATCCTGATTTATTGGCAGCTACAATACTGCCGATTGGACCTCCTTTAAGAAATAGTGGATTGCATTTCTTTAGAGGGAATATGAACATTGGTGGGATTGCATTGCCAATAGCATTGACAGCAAGGCACATGGTAACTAGAGTGCCATGCTCTGCGGATGAAATGGCTCCGATTTGTTTCTTTCCTTTTCTTGCGATGACATTTGTCGGCTTGTGGATAGTGGTTAATCCTGTTTCGTCGATGTTGAATATGTCATGTGGCTCAAATTTGAAGCGGCTCATAACATCAAGCAAATTATTGAAAAATTTGTTGACGTTTGGTTTGTTAAAATTCATAGCCCTTGATAAACTTGTTGCTTCCGGTTTTCGAATGGCAAGAGTTTGGTTGCGTCTCATAAAGGACATAAGCCATTCCTTACCAGCCATTCCATTGGCCTTCCAGGAAGCAGGCATTTGAAGATTATAATGAGTGGCAGCCTGGTATGCCAGTTTTCGAACGCATTGGGTTGTAAGGCCATAATACAAATCAGCACAGTGGTGTATGTAATCATCCAATTTTTCCTATCATTGAAAATTTGATATTGTTTAGAATTAAGTGGCATCATAAATAATATATACCTACTTCGTACTCAACCGAAAATACCCTGTTGTGTGCTATATATCGAACTCTTAGAGAAACAACGTCACCAGGGCAGTTTTGTATAGCTTTTGTTTTGCGGATAAAACGACCAAGAGTCACATGGCAGATGTTATAAGACTTTGCAACACCTCGAATGGATCTACCATGTTTTAAAACGTCTTCTGCTGCATTTACAAATGTTTCTTTTGGAATCATGCCACGAGAGGTTTTTCTGATTCTTTGGCACGGCATTTTGCATGTAGGTACTTATTTCTTATATTGCTAAGTTTTTGGATTTAAAATCAAAACATCAAAAACTGTCACGTTGAGAAATTTTGAGTGGACGGTTGTAACGTGTTACAACCGTCCACACAAAAAATGTTACAACCGTCCTACCCTTATTTTTTTATATTAAAAATTAAATAAAAAAGAAATTAGTATCCTATCGAAAAAAGCGAATCTCCAACGACAAACGATAATACGTTTTAAGATAATATAGCTATAATAAAGTTAAATCTTACTTACCTTACGAAATATGACGAAAAACCATTCACCCAAAACAAAATACGTTCGCACTTGAATTTCACTTTTTTGACTGTATTTGACATATAGGAGTACACTGAAGTGTATCTTTTTTGGGGTGTATTCGGATCATAATTGCAAGGAATTCTGCATTTAAAAATAAACGCATAGAGCTCTACGTTTTCTTAAAACCTCAGTGTTACAACCGACCCGCCGTTACTTTCGTACCCACTCTCCCCTAAATGGAACCTGTTCCTGTGGGCATGAAAGCCGCATAGATGTTTGTGACAAGTCGATTTCATGTGCAGCGTTGCTACTTATGCTTCATAATGCGGTACCGTACTACATAGGTGCATGTTTTTTGAACTTGTACTAAATCCTTAATCGAAAGGACAACATATTTAATGTTTTACTTGTTTCCTTCGATTTAACATATTTAACATAATACCAACACGAGAGTTGAATGTTATTCATAAAAATAATAACAATATCTTAGTAATAAAAAAATATATTAAGCTTTTTCGCAGCGAAAGTTTAATATTACTGTATTGGGTGGTTCGTTAAGAAACAGCTGTGGAAACTTAAATAGGGACACGTCGTTTTCCGTTATGTATTGTTTTGGTAGTCGAAAATAATGAAAGCGTTAAATTGTTCAGTCAATCACAAATTCGTCACTGACAAATAAATTTGGAGAATTCATTCGCTGTAAGTAATTAAAGTGATGAACAAAACAAAAGTAACATTTTTCCGACCAGCGCCGTTATATTTGAAGATTTTCATAAGTGTGTAGTTTGTCGTTTGTTTATTAAATTTTTTTTGTTTACTTCTCATGATGGGGTTATGATGTGTGGGTGAGAGGGGTGCGGTATATTGTTTATAAATTATTTGTTGTTTTCAATGGAAGTTTGGGGTGGGTTATGGCATATTGGAAGGAGGCCGTAGCATTCATCAAAGAAAAGTATTCATTCATAATCGGTATCACAAATCATATTATGTACATATTGAGATTGCATTTTGTTACACAATTAAATCTCCGAATATAAGCAGATTTTTTTCATTTGGTTTTTCACAAACAACTGGTTTGGGACTTTAATCGACACAAAGATTGCATAACTTACATGTTTTGGATATCTACTGAATACGGATTTTTGCATAAAGGCTGGGAAAATATTTAATCATTTCGAGATGTTAAAGCGAATTCTATTGAAGAATGCTCTAAGTTGTTTGCGTTGATGTGTGTGTGAAGTAGGTAGGGAACCGGCACTAGCGGTTGGCCACTTCAACTCCAAAAATTAGTAATAATTACTGTAGTGTATATTCTTTTTTATAATATCCACGGTTGAAATATCCCACCTTCAGAATATCATTTTTTGTGAGTCGAAGAGGTGTCCAGAGTTTTAATTTTTGTTAGTCTAATAGTCTATCCCAGGAATATATCATCCCGCAAAACACCGGAAATAGGGCGCGTTTCTTGGACGTTAGCACAAAAGCGTTCAAGATATTCTAATACGGGACTTTTGTTTGTTGGCGGAGATTTGAATGGTACTGTCGGTTAGTCAAACGAAGACTATGAGAACTGCCATGAAGGACTGGGATACGGCACCAGGAACTCTCCGGGTAAAGATATCCTGAGCATGTGCAAGTCATAAGGTCTTATCGTTCTCAAACAAAGCCGTCACCTGGTCACTTACAGCAGTGGCGGAAACGAGTCCCAGATTGATTGCCATATGGTAGTATGTTTCAAGAAAGCCTCGGGTTAAAGATTGCAAAGTGATCCTGGAAGAGGCAATCGCCCAACCAAATCGCCTCCTCCTGACAGAAAAGTGTTTGTCAGAATCAAATGGTACAACCTGGACAAAAAAAGTCAAGCATTTATTGCAAATATGCAAAATTATGTCCATCGCATCATCAACAAAGTTGTCAATACGGCAAAGAAACATGGTGGTAGGCAGATGAAGCTAAAGCAGTGATTAGTGACAAAAAAGTGTCAGAAGGCTGTCCACGAACTCCAACAAAGCAGCTTGGACAGAAAAACAACTATTTTCAAAATTTGCCGCTGAGAGAAGGAGGAATGCCCATAGGAAATCCGTTCCAAAGTTCATCAACAATGCTCAAAGGCTGCTTCTTGTGGGACGTAAAGATACCCTCTGAGTTCTGGAAAAATATGGCAGACATCGGGTCCAAATGGCTCATGATTCTCATCTCCAAACTGATGAGTGGCGTACAATGCCTAACCCGTGGAGGGAGAGTGTTCTTCTTATTTTGTACAAAGAAAAAGGCGATACGCGAGCCTGATAAATACCGTTCAATCAAACTGATGTCACACACCACGAAGATCGTTCAGGGGGTATTAAATAGACGTATCCGTAAAATAGTACGGCTATCTGAAGACCAGTGGGGGTTTGTCGCAGGTAAATCAACCACAGATGCAATCCAAAGTATAATGATCAGGGTGGAAAAACATCGTGATTCTTTGAAGGATTTGCATATGGTGTTTTTTTGATTTTGGAAAGTCCTGTAATAAACAACCAACGGATCTGTTATGGGTAGCGCTAAGGCAACGAGGAGTTCCAGAAATCTACGTACCAATGGTCATGGACATGTATACATGTATGAGCGAGTAAAGACAAGAGTAAGATGTATAGTTGGCATTCCCTAGGATCTCGCAATCAAAGAGGTGTACACCAGGGAAGCGTCCTAAGTCTAATCATATTGCCCTTGATTATCTGCTTGAAGAAAAAGTGACGGACCTTAATTGGTATCAGTTATTCTATGCTGGCGATGGATTAGCGAGGTTCAAACGTCCCTGCAATGAGCAAGATGTTAAATGTGTCGCTGGGCTCATCTGGATGTTTAAATTGCATAGATGTGATTTCCCCCCTTAGTACCTATACTTTTACGACAAACGGTGTTTGGAGGGCGCTGTATAGTGATTTTCTAAGCTGGTCCCTGCATGGGCAGATGTACTCCCCCGCCTATTTCTGGCATTTCTATTCTGTCAGAAGGAACTCCCATTTCTTGTTCTTCATTCAACGTGCTATTAGGCTTCGAGCTTTTTCATCTTCAAATTCTTTACGAATGGCAGACGTTCGTTCAGCTCCAATTGTCTTAAGAAGAAAATTAATAAATAAGAAAATTTGAATAAAATAAATTTTGATCGTATATTTAGAAACCTATTAGATAACTATTAACCCATAAGTGGTGGTGCAGCATGACGCAATACTGACACAAAGTAACATGCCATTTCTTTATAAATTAGATTGAATATTTTTGAATCAATTGCAAAAGAAATAATACAAATCGGAACATCTTTCGACAAGATATAGCCAAAATAGTAACAGTCTAAAAAGCAATAAACTCATAATTTCTTATTTAAGGAAAAAGACTAAAATTTGATTTTATTAAATTTTTCATTTCAAAACTTTTCGTCCCTTCCATCATCCCCCTCTCATCTTACATGGTACTTGCCGAGGCGACGATGCAATGTTAGTTGACTTCCACAGCATTTTGGGCGCCTTAAGACAATATATTCAACATTTCAGCTTTCTAGCTCACAAATTTGTTCTTTTGAAATTGTGGGCGTGTCAGTGGGCGGATTTTAAAAATTCTTTAAATTTATTATTTCGGGCCCCTAGAGATAACATTGTTAAAATTTCAGCTTTCTAACTCCAGTGTAAAGGCATTCATTTTTGCCGACGGGTGGACGGACGGACATAGTAGATACACATTACTATTCATGCTGACCTCGAATATATTACAAAAAACTGCAAAACGACAGGTGACCTGCCTTAATATTAATGTAGGTCATCAATTCGCTAATAGATAAATACACCTATCCAGCATTTATTTCCTTGAATAACAATTTCCTGACACAACACAAATTGAATATTTCCGAATCAAATACTGAAGAAATGATATAAATCGGTACATTTTTGGACGAGATACAGCGAAAATAGCTAAAGTCTAAAAATCCAAAAATTCATAATTCAAATACCTACCGAAATCAGCTTTTATTCAATTTCTTTTCAAACGAATCGCCTCTTCTATCACATTCTACTCGCAGACGACAAAGCCAGATTTCTAATTTTTACATGATCTCCCTCTATCCATCCTACATACTATTTGCCGAAGCGACGCAACAACGCAAATCTTCAAAAAGTATTTGGCTTTTACAAAGAAAAATAAATACTTAAAAAATATCAGAATGATTCGATAAGGAGAGACAAAGCAGTTTATTTCTTCTTTCTTTCTCTTTTCTCTTCGACGAACGACGAACTATATATCGAATGAACGAACGAACAAAAATCTCAACGAATGCTTTTTTATGGAACAAAATTATCAAAGGCACAAAAGCTCTCAGCCAACTAATTCTCGATTTGGTATGAGTAGCGACACCTATTAGGATACTGGTACTACTGGATTGGCGCTACTATAGGAATGTATATACAAAGGTACATAGACTTGTAGTTCTAACTCATGCTAGAATACCAACATGAAGTTTCCATTTCCCGATAGGTGGCTACTGATGGTGTGTGAAAATTGCATACAATTTGTTTGGTTCATGTCGAAAATTTTAAAAAAGGAAATAGGTAGTTCTTAAAGCAATATGCCTCTGGAGTCTAGAACCTTCACTCTAGAGTAGAAACTAGCTAAAATTCTGCAATGAAAGTCGGATCTGCAATTGAAAGTTTGTTTCAGGTACAAACATTGACTTTCAGAGTCAATGCAATTCATTCAACTCGACCTTGATGCATTTCGCTCATTCTCACTGTTTATGAAATGTAAGCTTTATTACAGACAAAATTTCGCAGATTTTGACCCTATGAACGTTACGTTTGCGTTAACAATTTTGCTTCCGGCTTGTAGTTTTTTTTCACATTCTAACCGAATTTAGTTTTCATGTTTTCTGTTTCCACTATTCGCAAATGGTTAATAAAAAGATTGGTATAATAAGATGGGGCTATTCAGTAGCAGAAGCACTTTAACGTTGTATAGAGAATGAAGTCCTCAATAGTTCTTTTGCTCAGCGCAGTCTTCGGTGAGTCCTACGATCTTTAACCAAAACGATGAAAAAATTGACAGATAACATCAATTTCAGGACATATCATCCCAACTCTCTGTGGAATGGAGGCAAGCAGTGAAGAAAACGCTAGGCCCCCAGACCTACCAATAAATTGGTTAAATGACCCCCTTGGCAACTCGATCTTACAGACCGTCCTAAATGTGTTTAATACCCCAATCGAAAATATAGATTTCTATCTTTACACTAAAGATAGTCCTAGCATGCCTCAAAAGTTGCTTACCGATGACGTTGCATCGGTGGAAGCTTCATCTTTCAACCCACAGAATCCAACCAGGTGAGTTGAACCTTCATAGATCTCCTGTAACTAAAATAAAATTATAAAATTGCTTAGAATCCTGATTCATGGTTGGCTAAGTAGCTACGATCAGGAAGTCATCACTCTCATTCGGGATGCCTACTTCACCGTGGGACCTCACAACGTTATTGTCGTCAACTGGATAGGAAAGAGTGTTGGTCTGTATGCAATAGCGGCTGCAAGTGTTCCTGATATCGGCAGCAAAGTAGCCGCATTCATTGATTTCATGGCTGAGAATGACTACATAAAACCTGAAAATCTTACTCTGGTCGGTCATAGCATGGGAGCTCATATATCTGGAATCGCCGGGAGAAGTCTGAAGAGTGGACAGCTTCATACAATTATTGGTCTAGATCCGGCTTTACCGATGTTTTCTTATAGTTCAACAGACAGGCGATTGTGCCCCACGGATGCTTATTATGTGGAATCGATTCAAACAGATGGTGGCAGGACGGGACACGTGAAACCCATTGGAAAGGCTAGTTTCTATCCCAATGGTGGACAGACGCAACTTGGCTGTGGGGTCGATGCGAAGGGAGCTTGTGCACATTCCCGATCTTATAAATTCTATGCTGAGGCCATCAAGTCGAATGGCTTTCCAAGTATAAAATGTATGAATTACATGAAGGCTGTAGCCGGTAAATGCGGAAGTCAATACTCAGAAACAGTTCGAATGGGAGCGCCAAGTAATGCAGAACATGCAAGTGGAGTGTTCTATGTCCCAACTAGGTCAAATTCTCCTTTCTCGTTGGGGGTGGCTAGGAGTGGATTGAAATAAAGCTCACGAAAATATTTATTGAATTTGATTCTACAGAAATAAAAATATGTTTATGTTTTTAAATCAAAGCCAGATTTTTTGGCATTAAGCGAAACACAGGTTGGTACAAGTTCAGAGGCTGAAAATTTACCACCTTATTGTAAAAGATTTCTCATACAAATTTTGACATATCATCAACCACGTCGTAAGCTTTCGAAGCATTCAACTTTTGCGAAGGTTTTGCGAACCTGCATGAATTATGGAAATGGTCGCTCACAAAAGTGATTTTGTCCATAAACTGTGCGACTAGTTTCAATGATCTGGTCTGTGAGTCGGTAAATTGTATAGTTTCTTGGTTAACAGTAAAGATAGCAACATCTTTCTTGGTAATGAAGTAACGCGTACTTTCGCTTTGAATATACCGTCCGGGAGTCGGAATGATTTTTAGATATTTATTTCAGCTATACACGAGGCGACTCCGCATTCCATCGTCGATCCGTCCGGCGCATGGAAACAATACAAATACCTGCTGACCATATACAATCAAGAGTTGCGAAGATCTAAGAGGCCCTTCTGGTGTGAAAACTGCGAGAAGCTTGAAAAACTGCCTGCAATGGCAAGCCTTCAATAGGCAATTCCAAAGGATCAATCAAACTGCAAGGGGTTGTTAATCAAACCAGATGGTACAATCACACGCGACCGAGAAGAAACGCTGAACATTTTGCTTCAGGCTCACTGCCCAGGGTCCTATACTATGGACATATTAACTGCCCATATATCAGAGGTCTCAACTCCAAGAAATCTCAGTAGAATTGAACAGTTTATCCGGGAAACTATTCCGTCCGGATAAGGTAAAGTGGGCCTTAATCTCATTTAAACCATTCAAAGCACCGGGTACAGGCGGTATCTTTATTGCCCTTATCCAAATGCCCGTGATTGCATTATTAAGGTTCAGTTTCAACTGGGAGCATATATCAAGCACTTGGAGGGAAGTAAATGTACTATTCATCCCCAAACCAGGTAACAAACCTAGTGAACTACTCAAATCATACCGATATCGTTTTTTTCTAAAAACAATGGAAAGCATTATCGACGTTCACATCAGAGAATGCTTTGCAAACAGCATGCCTCTATACTCATGTCAATTTGCATATCAGAAAGGTAAATCAATTGATGGCCATCAAAAGCGTCTACCGATGGAAAGAAATCGCACTTTGCGCCTTTCTGCACATAGAGGGTGCTTAACAACACTGAATATGATTCTATATCAAATGGTTAGCAGCATAGAAATATAGACCAACCCACTATAAAATGGATCAAAGCGATGCTTGAAAGTCGGAAAATAACTGCTTCATCAGGACCGCCTTCAGTATCAGTCTCAGCAAGGCTATCATAGTTCCTTTTACCAAAAAAAGAAATTTAATAGTAGATCAAATTTAAATTAACGACACGATCATTGAGTATTCCGGAGAAGTCAAATATCTTGGAGTAATCCTAGACAGAAAGCTTAATTGGAACTCTCACATAAACAACAAAATTTCAAAAGCTACCAGAGCTTTGAGGGCCTGCCGCGGCACGTATGGAAGAGCCTGGGGTATCGCTCCAAAGATCACCCACTGCATCTATACAATGATGATCAGGCCCATTATAACATAGCTAAAACGGCATTAAGTGGTAAATGGATGGTTCTAAAATGGAAACTGGTTTGGGCGCTGGTATATACGGACCAAATTTCAACATGACAATACCTATGGGAAAAAGTCTCAACGTATTTCAAGCAGAGCTCCACGCCATTCACGAATGCACCAGCCACATTTATATATGTGGTATTAAAGGCGAAAACATCGATATATTCAGGTGCAGAGTTTATGGGCTACTAATCTAATGGTCTAAGGTTTGAATCCCACCGGGGCCAAGAAACATTTAAAAGTTTTTTCCACTTTTTAATTTGCCGTTCGGATTCGGCTCTAAATTTTAGGTCCCTTCACTTCACTCAAGAAAATGGTTGGAGAAGCTAGGTTTAAGGCCCTGAATTAGGGCTTTAATCCCTATATTTATTTATTTATTTTTTAAATGCCCTTAGCTCGCACACCATTGAATCCAAATCAGTCATGCACTCGGCATAAGAAACAAGACTATGGTGGGTTTTTATACACTATCAGCTCTGTGTCGTGGAGTGCTTAAAGCAAGCAACTATCACGAGCAGAAATTACCGGCACAAAAAGTGCTCTCACAGGCTCATCATTTAGTGCAGGTGTTAGTAAGGACAAAACAATTAAAAATACAATAATTATGTACCTACAAAATACTAACACAGACACAAAATAATGAAAACAATTTAAGACATTAAAGCATTATTACGCAAAATATTTTTTAGCTTAATTTTACTAACATGCAAGTCAATCACATGATCATTTAGATTATAGATTCTACTCATGCGACAAATAGGCTCATGCTTCCCATAATTTATTCTATGATGGGGGCTAAACAATAATTCAGCACTGCGCAAATTATGGGCACCACCACGAAAATTAAAGCCAATAGACGACAGCAAGTTAGGTGCATCTATTTGACCGGATATAAGCTGCTGTAAAAAAATGATATCGCTATTAAGCCTTCGTTGAGAAAGGGGTAACATTTGAAGAAGCTTGATACGTTGACTGTAGGGAGGAAGGTTAAATGGATCATCCCATGGAAGTCCTCTAAGTGCAAATCGAATAAATTTACGTTGAATGGCCTCTATTCGATTTGAATGAATGTTGTAGAACGGCGTCCAAACTTGTGAAGCATGACTGCATTTTTTAAGAACAATCGGTGCAATGCAATCAGGACCTGATGAATAGTCATTCTTCAGAGAAGAAATACATTTGAAAATTGTTTCCAAATCAAATGAGATACTACTAAAACTTATTTGGGAACAGCTAGTTAGATAACTAAAATATTGATCATCAATGTGAAGAGGGGTCTCCCTTACTTACTGAAATGATCTGCAAACATATTGCTTGCGTCTAGCGAATCAGCAGTTGTAGAACTATTGTAAGTAAGCTTCGATGGATAACCATCGGTTTTTTTCTTGGAATTGACAAAACCCCAGAAAAGTTTGGGGTTCAATTTTAAAGAGCATTCCATTTTACTTATATAGTCAATATATAAGTTGCAGGAGAAAGATTTGAATTCATTGAATAATGTGAAATAGAGTTCAAGATCTGAGTGGCAGAGACATTTTAAATAGTTCTTCCAAGCCCTATTACGTCTGTTTCGTATTGATTTGAGCTCTTTAGTGTACCAGGGATGGGACGCTTTCAGATTCCTAGAGGATTTCACAGGAATCACTTTTTTCATGCAGTTATCCATCAAAGAATAAAAAGAAGCTACTGCATCTTCAATATTAGATAAGGCAGTAAGGTTAAAATTAAAGCTTTGAAAATTTGCTTTCCGAAAGTCAAAAGATTGCGAACGGTCATACGAATTACTATTTTCGTACAAATGTGCGCCTAGTTCAATAAATACATCCAAGGGTGGATGATTGTCATCTATGTTAGTTATACTGAAGTGGGATTCCAGAACCACAGTACTAACAGAGTCAGAAGAGAAAACAAGATCGAGAGATCGATTTCTGAAATTTTTTATACAGCTTGTTTGCTGTAAGTCAAAAGACAAAATGTTGTCAAGCAAAGCGAGCTCTTGTTGGGCAGAGTCAAAGGATGGAATGAAATGAGAATCATTCTCAGAAGGTACCCATCCAATATGTGGCACAACAAGATATGTCAAAAATATGGTCTAGTGCCATAGAAAGTTCCGAATACAAAGAACATAGACGAGACGATGGAATGTACGCATTAACAACATATAAATGTTTGTTCTTAAGTGTAATTTTTACACAGATAACTTCGACATTAAGTTGAAATGGAAAGTCAATCTTTCGTGACTCAAGGTTGGAACGAACAGCGATCAGGACACCTCCTCCAAGCGCTTTCAGGTCATTGTTATGACGGTCGTTTCTGAATACGGAGAACTCATGATTGAAGAGTTCCGTGTCTAAAATTCCGGCATTAAGCCATGTTTCCGTCAAGGAGAAGATATCGTGAGAGAGGGCTTGGGAGTTTAAATATACTTCAGCGGTTTTTGTGCGGAGTCCCCTTACATTTTGATAGTAGAGGGACAACCTACTTGGTTTTTTAACACGGACGGGCAATCTTTCCTGCGACTTTTTGTCGAACGGGGTGTAAATTCTTTAACTAATGTATTATGAGGCCATGCAGTGCTATTGCACAGCTTTTCAAAATATACTGAAGGGCAACAATCTTGAAAGACGCAACAAACCCATCAGCCTTGCTGATTTTGGTGCATTTGATTGAGTCATCTTTTGGAATCAGGTTTCTCGAGACCAAATGGTTCAGGACATCGTCTGAAGAAGTGTTGGGTTTTAGTCGAGAAATGAAAATAGATTTCGGCCTGGGAATCGATTCAATAGTTCCAGATTCTGTACCTAAGGAATGATTTATATATGTGGGACTAACATTAAGAGTGGGCGCCTCGTTTGAGTTTTTTCGCTGACTCCTAAGGTTAAACCGCTTTGCCTTTGGATTCAACGCAGAGGAAGGCATATCGCGTTTCCTTTTGCCTGCGAGTAGAGTAGATGAGGGCGATGCTAAATAGACAATGGGCTCAGGGGTAGCTTCAACAGTTGGGGAAACTGTTGTATCAAATGAAATCAATGTATCCATGCCCCGCTGGGTACACTGCTTTACTTCATTAGTCGGCAACTCAGGCTCAGGCAACTATAAGGCGATCTCCGAAGCTTTGACTTTATCCATAAATGCATTAGTTGAGCCAACACATTTAGCATGGAATATCATGCCACAAGGGCCGTAACAGGCAAAAAGAGGATTGGAGGAATTTTTGGATTCCAAGCATTTATTAGAGCTGCAATCCATTTTCGAACTGGGATTTTAAATAGAAAAAAAAACAATAGAAACAGAAAAAAAAAATAAAATAAAAAAAATTGCAGATACGTTACAACCAGTATTGAACTCGCGCACTATAAATTACATGCACGACTAATTAGCTTTTTACTTACTTTACTTTTAAATTCATTTTTATTAATTATTAGCTTATATCAACTTAAATACTAGACAAAAATGATTAAATCTAACTTAAAATTAACAGGATACTTATTCTAGATTATTGATCCTTATGCGGACGCCATAAACTTAACTCTATCTTATAATTATTGCCTTTCGGCCTAAAAACTATTTTACGAACTAATCTTACATAATTATGTTTTCATCGAGAAAATTGTTAAGAAAACTCGGAATCTTTATCAAATTTTATATTTTTATATAAAAAAAAACAAATTACAAACTACCTACTCTACTTACTTAAACTACTTAGCATATTCTAACTATAATTAGGATTCTGAGCACTCGTTGCCTTGCGCAACAAGTGGTCAAAATCCCAATTGCTTTCCGAGCGCCTGGCAGTCGTCAACGTGCACACGCGCCGCCGTGAGCCGACTGAAGCCTTACAGCGTCAGTCAACTCCCGGAAGCACCACCACACGTTGGCGAGCCCGGCCTCTCCCAAAAACGCCCTAGCTGACTTAATCTAACTTATAAGCTAAGAGGATGTTGCCTAGAGTAACGCACCGTCCTGGGAGGGCATGTTGACCCCTCCCCCCTCAACAAGCCACCAAAATTCGGCGAATTGCTTTTCCGTGTCGAATCTATCCCTCTCCGATATTGCGGTACTAAAACGGAGGAGCTCATGAGCATTGGCGACGTCCCCGTCATGGAGGAGCCGCTTATTTCTCGCGCTGCGGTAGCGATGGTATAAGACCGGGATACCATCCCTCGTCTGTACCAGCCCTTTTGAATCAATATGGATAAATGCCTCTGGCGGGATAAAGCCAGACCGGAGCGTACTCTCTATGTACATTTCATTGGGGTAGTAAGCCCCAAATATCAGACTATTGTCGTTGGCCATCGCCCTTGCAACGTGCCTTCGAGTGACCTTAATGAGGAAATTGTCAATCCTATTCAACTGAGCCCCATCGTATAGGACCTTGTTGGGATAGTATTTTATATAGTTGGATTCGGGCGTTCGGAACAACCGGAGACAGGTCCTAAGACATTGTCTCTCCAAAACCCGAATCTTTTCCATATAACTGGGCGCTATATTAAACCACAATGGACAACCATAAGCGATGATCGGCCTTATAAGGGCCACGTAGCAAATGACCTTCACTCTAGAGTCAAGTTGACTGCTATGAAACAGTCTCCTTGTCAGAGCATAAGCCTTCTTGGCCCCAGCAAGACAAGCAACTATATGTCTATCGAAATACAGATACTGGTCAAGCCAGATACCCAGATATCTAACTACGCTTCTCACCGCCAATGGCTGCCCATTTTGTCCAATAATGGCCAATTTCTTCCAGTTTTTTCTGGTATCCTTACAGGCCCCAGCCAATGGAGTTCTGAACAAGATTGTTTCCGTCTTCTGAAAGTTGATTTTCAACTTCCAGTCGTCGCAATATCCCTTAATTTGATCGAAGTCACGCTGCAAAAGGATATTAATGACCTCGATTTTAGGACCTGATATGTATGCCACCAAATCGTCGGCATACGCTATAGCATGTCTGAGTGAAGCCACCAGATCACTCGTGTAAATGTTAAACAGGATCGGAGAATTGACCGCCCGCGCTGTAAACCGTTTTTAATTTCAAAGACTCCGCTCGAAGTCACGTTGCCACATTTGACAACGAACTTCTTTCCAATAAGCATATTATAAATTACATATCATCCCCCGCCTGGTCAACTTGTAGAAAAGTCCCTCTAACCATACGGTGTCGAAAGCCTTCTCAAAATCAACCAGACAAGCACCCGTGCATTGGCTCTTGCATTTATTCCACTGAATGTCGGAAACCAGTTTCGACGCGGCATGAATAGTGTCATGCCTCGCCCTGAAACCAAACTGGTTGTCCGGGATTATGTTATTGTCCTCGACCCACTTTAACAGTGCTCTATTGACAACCTTTTCAAAGACCTTGCTAATATTCGGAAGCAAGCTAATTGACCGGAGATTGGCAGGGTTCGTCCTATCTTTACATTTTTTCGGGATATGGTGTACCACAGCTACCTTCCAATGCGCCGGATAATGTGCATTATTCAGCGCATTGTTAAACAGCGTGGTGAAAATATCTACAGCCTCCAAAGGCAGGTGTCTCAATACGACGTTTGGGACACCATCCATCCCCGCCGACTTTTTATTCTTTAGTGACTCGAAGATGCACAGAAGATCATCCTTCGACACGAACAAGTGCGATGCATCTCGGCCATTGGCGACAACTGCATTAGCATCACGACTAATTAGCCAGCTACACCAAAGGAGTAACTGATAAATGATGACAAATTCTAGGAATAAGAAAATACAAGGAACTAAACTGCACATATATAAATATAATTGAAAGGAAGAGAACAAGAAGAAAAAAAAAGAACAGGTACAACCGCTTACCAAAAAATACCAAGAGACCTTTTATTTCACAAAAAGCCGATCAATAGAAACAATTAAAACAATTAAAATAAACTAAACGATCTAATATTAAGGAAAGTATAGAACACTACACTAAACACTAGTTTTTTCACGGATAACAAACTAAATTAAAGAAATAAAACACGCACAAAACAAAACACGTCAGGAAGGGTTCAGAAACAGGTCCTGAATCCTTCTGCTGTACTCCTAAATTTGCAGCAATCGAAGCAATAAAAAGATGGGAGCATATGAAATGTATCTTTTATTGGGAGAGCATCCCAGGTGTAAATATATAATACGAGTAACAATGCCAACAGATGCCTAAATCTAAGTAGGCATGATATCAAAACCTGAATAAACGAATGTGTTGTACTTATCTATCTACCACCCCCTCCCGACAATTTCAACTGTAGCTACCTGCGGACCATAGGCTAGGTTAATAGCAAGTCACCATTTTAAATGGTTTAATAATGAACAGGTCCCAACGCGTATCAATATACTCAAAGGAAAAAGTTTTCTTATCGTATCACTTCTTTTGGAAAAACGCGCGCAAACATACTTAAGTCTGTCACTCGATATTTATCTGATTATCAGTGTTCAACTTGAGATTTTCAATTCGATTGCTTTCAGATATAAATTAAAATTTAATTGTATTGTTTTTTCTTACAATCAACAAGTAGTATATTTAACTTAATTAAGTCGGCAATCGAAAATCTTTACTAAAAGATATTAATGTTTTGTTTCAGTTAAGACAAAGAGTGCAAATGCAGGTTGTTTGTAGAATATAAACCATAGAGGTCGCACAAAAAGGGTTGCATACCATAATTGCCTAATTTTAACACATTCCAATAATATCATACGTTTCTGATTAACGTTTGTACAAATTAATTTAGGTCGCAGTCAAAAGCAATCGTATCCGATAGTTGGTATTTCTCTTTAAATGCCGTACCAAACTTTGATACAATCATCCCTATCGAGGTATCCGGAAAATCAGCAGTCAACGCATCCGTTCCGATTCATTTATCCAACATTTTCCGATTTCCCAATTACGGTTAGCGTGTCGAATGTTCGACTCGAATTGAAATATCTAATATTTAAAAGTAGGCAATACTTTTAACACATACAAATCAAGAAAAGCTTCTATATGGATAACTGGAAGACATGCTTTCCAAGACACCTTCGAACAAGCGAACGGCTTCGTGCGAGCCAAAATAAATGGAATACATTTCTACAGTTGTTACGCTAGACCGAGTTGGACGACAAACGAATACCAAACGATGCTGGATAACCTGGCAAGGGATGCTTATGGACGGTCCCCAGTTATTATTGCTGGCGACTTCAACGCATGGGGAACAGCGTGGGGAAGCAAACTAACCAATGCCAGAGGACGTATACTTTTGGAAACATTTGCACCTCTGAACATAGGCTTGGCAAATAGAGGTCGAGTTAATACATATCGTAAAGCAGGAATGGGTTCGATTATAGATATTACCTTCGCCAGTAACTCCATCCTACGAAGTATAAAGTGGCGAGTCAGTGAAGAATATACGCAAAGCGACCACCAAGCGATAATATTTGAAACTGCTGATAAAAGTAAACTAAAACACCCCAATCCAGCGGGACCAAAATGGAAAGACGCGCTCTTTGATAAGGATACGTTTGAAGAATTGATAAGCACAGACAACCAGAGACAGAACGAAAGGGCAGAAGCCATGTCTGCCCAACTCGTCCGTGCTATCACTACAGCGTGCGATGCAGCAATGCCCAGGAGAGTAAGCAACAAAAAGCGTGCACCATGCTATTGGTGGAATGAGGACATAAAAACATTGAGAGCAGCGTGCCTAAGAGCCAGGCGAAAGGTCCAACGATCCAGAGGGAGAGCTGACTTTCAAGAACACCTGAATAACTTTAGAATAGTGAGACACGAACTAAAAAGGGCTATCAAGGAAAGTAAGGCAAAATGCTTTAAGCGTATATGCGACGAAGCTGACATTAACCCCTGGGGAACAGCATACAGGATGGTTATGACGAAGCTGAAGGGCTGTAGAACCCCCCCAATAACATGCCGAAGAATGTTGATATCTATAGTAGAACACCTTTTCCCCAAAAGACCAGCTACTATGTGCAGCATAATAAGAGAGGTTAATCCAGATGATATTCCTGTTATTACTCTGGAGGAGCTGCTAAAGGCATGCAGCAGGATAGGTGACAGCAAGGCGCCCGGACCAGACGGAATCCCAAATAAGGCAATGAAGGTGGCTGTTACAAAGAGACCAGACCTCTTCATATCAACAATGCAGAGGTGCCTAGAGGAAGGAACCTTTCCTGAGAAATGGAAAATGCAGCACTTGGTCCTGCTTCCGAAAGGAAAGAAGCCTCCAGGAGAACCATCGTCCTACCGCCATATATGCCTATTGGACACCATGGGAAAAATCTTCGAGAAGATAATCTATAACAGACTTCTCGCAGTGGCTGAAGAGAAAGGAGCCATATCAGACCGGCAGTTTGGCTTCAGAAGAGCGCGTTCTACAGTTGATGCTATAAGAGCGTTGGTCCACATAGCTGAAAGTGCCATAGAAGGAGTAAGATGGCTCTACGGCACAAAGGAGTATTGTGCAGTAGTTACGCTGGACGTCAAAAACGCCTTCAATTCCGCGAACTGGTCATTCCTAAGAAGATCTCTCGCCAGAATGGATACACCATATTACTTGCTGAGGATAGTGACGGACTACTTTAACAACAGGAAGTTAAGGTATTATACCGACGAAGGAGTCAAATACTACAAGGTTACCGCGGGCGTCCCATAGGGATCCGTACTGAGGCCGCTTCTGTGGAACATCATGTATGACGGAGTCCTACGATTAATGCTACCTCGCGGAGTATCGATAATTGGATTTGCCGACGACATTGCCATCGTGACAGTAGCTAAACAGATCCATGAAGTGGAATCAGCTACAAATGAAGCAATTTCCAGGATAAAACACTGGCTAGTATCCGCCGGACTAGAACTAGCCGACCATAAAACAGAAGCTGTCCTTATAACAAGTCGAAAAACCATTGAATTCGCCAATTTCCAGGTGGGGAACCAGATCATCAGATCCAAAGAAGCAGTCAAATATCTTGGAGTCATGCTAGACAACAGACTGCAGTTCAAGACGCACGTGGAGTACATTACAACGAAAGCATCGCAAATACAGGGAACTCTCTCACGCATACTACCTAACATCGGTGGACCTGGATACGCTAGGAGGAACGTTTTATCAAAAGTAGTCAGTTCAGTCTTTCTTTACGCCGCCCCGGTTTGGGCGGGGGCACTAGCGACGAAAGAAATAAGAAGGAAACTATCATCCGCATACAGGCTTAGCGCGTTAAGGACAATCTGTGGTTTTCGAACCATCTCGGACGAGGCGGCCTTCGTCATTGCTGGAATGATACCCATAGACATTCTAGCGGGCGAGATGTTGAGGATCTACAACAGAAAAACGCCGGGCGGACTAGATGCAAGTGAAATGCCAAGAATTAAAGCAGAAGAAAGAGCAGCTTCAATTGCTATATGGCAAACCAGGTGGAACAACACTACAAAAGGCAGATGGACATACAAGCTGATCCCGTCAATCGAGACCTGGACAAAGCGAGCACATGGAAACAGCAACTACCACCGTACGCAGTTCCTGACTGGCCACGGCGGCTACCGCAAATACCTACATCGATTTGGACACGATAGCTCGCCATTTTGCCCAGATTGTCCAGACCAGGAGGAAGACACGGAGCACGCAGTTTTTCATTGTAGGCGATTCGTATCATGGAGAACGAATCTTCCCAATCCATCTTTCGTAATAGATCATATGTTGCAGTCGGAGGACAATTGGACGACAGTTTGTAATCTGGTAACAACTATCCAAAATGAACTGCGGAGAGTAGAAAGGCTAAGGAGAGCATCAGAAGCAGCAGAAGCGTCAGAAGCAACTGACACAAGACAAGACGCATAGCATGAATTGCTAACCAGCCCCGCGAAGTAATACCTAACGGCAGTCCCGCGGCGAGAGTGGTTGACGTCTGCTGGGTGTGGATTAGTACGTAGGCGCATTCCTGGCATCGATTATTCGGGTTTGCGAATCGTGCATGCCATCTTTTGAAGATTACCACATCCATTGGCACAGCCAAGAAAAAAAAAAAAAAAAAAAAAAAAAAAAATACAAATCAACTAAGATGTATCCCATAGAACTCAACTTTGAAACAACTGAATACATTTTTTAGTACCTATATGAGACAACCTTATTTCGTTGTTATTGTTTAACGTATTGCCTACTGGTCCTTAGAGCCGGATGTTCGGCTCAGAACGAAAAATTCCACAAAAGGGTCACTTGGACTTCAGAAGAAGAAATAGTATGATGACAAAATATCAAATCAAGTCAATGGTTAAAACGACAAAGAAAAAACAACTCAATTATAGCACGTTATAAAAGTAAGTGAAGAGAATTTATTCAACATTTGACATTTGTTTTTTCTTGGTTTTTGACATTGTCATAACCTTCGTAGGATGTGTCCGATGGTTAGTGTCATGGTGACGTCATAGTCTCCAACACCTACTTTTAGATGCTTATTTAATTCGAGTCGAACGTTCGATTCGTTATACGTAATAGGGCAGTAAATGCTACTTTCATTTCAACAGTACGACATGATTAAATAAACAATTTTTGATAGCAACACGAAAAATTTCTTCGTAATTTGCGACTAGCAATCGTTGAGGAATTTTTTAAGTAAAATGGAAAAGCGCCCAAATCAAAGACAAAAAATATATTTTGCTGTTGTTTAGTCTAGGGGCCTATTTCACCAAACTACAAATTACAACCACAAATTTGTACTTGTGAATCACAATTACAAATTTGTAATCTGGTTTTCTGTTTCACCAAATACAAATATATGAAACCACAAATTTGTGATTAGACAAAAAAAAATTGTAAGAATAAACATGTTGATTACAAGTGTAAAAATTCCTGTTGCACCGGGTTTTTGTGCAATGTGTAATCCACAAGTGTTTTCTCACAAATTTGTGGAATATCGTCGTGCAATTCCGGAATTAAAATGAATGAGCAAAATAAGATTTTTTTATGTCTCCTGGATTAGAGAAAAGAAGGAGGTTTTATTTGGGTGAAGTAAACGCGTGGAAAGATATTTTAATTTCATTATCCTCTTAATTCAAAATGGAAAGGATTGGAAATATTTTCGAGATATTGCGTGGCAAAATTAAAAACGGGCTACTCTGGTAAGTACATAATATAAAGGTACATATACATTTTTTTTTTATATTTTAGCTTAATCTTGATAATTCAAAGAAGACTGGTTCTGAAGGTGGCACTAGTCGCATTTTAACCGATCTCGATAATATCATTTTTGATATGATCGGTAAAGAATCGCCAACAGTTCAAGGCATAGTTGATGAGTCCTCTTCAGTACCTACTGAAGAGGTACTGAAACCCCATTGCGCAAACGTGGGGGATATTGAAGACGAAATAAGGTAAATGCAAATGCTTGTTTCTCACAATTTTTTTTAAAAATATATGTACGTATTTTTTAATTCAATCAGACCTCAAGTATCATCAAAAAAGCCCCAGCGCAACAACAAAATGCTAACTGAGTAAGCGGATATTCTTCGATTGAAGAAAAGGAGACTTCAATTGGAAATTTATAATTTGCAGTTGAATGCCTTGAAAAAGGAACGCGACTTGGGGACTGCAGAGCTGAAGGAGAAGATAAAAGTGTTGGAAGACAACACTTTAAAATTAAGTGACTACTAAAAATAAAAATAAAATAAATAAACATATATTTCATTTAAAGTTCAAAAGTCTCGTTATTTAATATGATATTTGCTAACGAAGTGATTTAAAAAATATTCTAAGGAAGCCCGGCCATACAAATTTTCAGCATTTTGAGTATCTGCGTCGTTTGAATCCTCAGTGGGGGTGAACATTTCGATAATATTATCTATCTGCCGCTTGTCGGGAAATGTTGGTTAAGATGATGCAACATTTTAAACAGTAACTGCTTTCATGGATTGCAATTGTAAGTGCGTCAGACACGAACATTTCTCTATTTCTAGAAAAAGTTCGAAATCCACTTTCAAATTTTGAAAAAAAGGGACTTCTTCGTAACACCCTTGATTCGTGCACACTTCTCGGCCAATTCACATATGCGTTATAAAAGGTATAGTCCGGTCCACATACCAACATAAAATGTATGCAGTGGTGTCCATATCTGTCCACATATGCAGATTCAAACTCGCCAGGGGCATCTATGTTTGTTAAGGTTCCGTCTATATTTGGTCAATATAAACGGTTTTTCAACAGGGACGATACAAAAGTAGAGCGACAGTGACAGCAGACGACGCCGAATCTCTTGCCGCTCTTTTGACATTTCTCTTCAGTAAGGTTTGACATTTCATGGAGGAAAGATATACGAGCCAACAACGAGTCGAAATTATTAAAATTTACTACCGAAATTCGGAGTCAGTGCAACGTTAAGGATTTTCATCGAAAAATCATCTTCAGCGATGAGGCTAATTTCTGGCTGAATGGCTTCGTCAATAAACACAATATGCGGTATTGGTCAGGCAGCAATCCACACGTACTCCATGAGTCATCATTATATCCCGACAAAATTACGGTTTGGTGTGGTTTATGGGCCGGCGGCGTCATTGGGCCGTACTTCTTCCGTGATGATCAAGACCGGCACGTTACTGTGAATGGGAATCGCTACCGTTCAATGATAACCGAATATTTTTGGCCCCAATTGGATGATATGGACTTGGAGGACATGTGGTTCCAACAGGACGGCGCCACAAGCCACACAGCGAATGCCACAATCAATTTATTGGAAACCAAGTTTGGAAACCGTGTTATCTCACGAAATGGTCCAGTCGCTTGGCCGCCTCGGTCGTACGATTTGACGCCGTTAGACTATTTCCTGTGGGGCTACGTCAAGTCTATGATCTATGCCAACAAGCCAGCGACGATTGATGAACTTCGTACGAATATCGAACGTGAAATTGCAGCAGTATCGGCCGATTTATGCTTGAAAACCGTCGAAAAATGGCAAGCGTGCCCGTGGTGGACATGCAAAAGAAATCGAGTTCCATACATAATGGCATCGAACGTACTTTCACAGGAATAAAGAATTTCATTGATATCCAAAACCGTTTTTGTTTTATTTAAAAAAAATTGTAGCGCTCTTATTGAAAAACCCTTTACAACACTTTCAAACAATAAATTAACATTTGCTGCACAAACGCGAGTAACACATCTGCAAACGATCGATTTAGATATCCCATGCATATCTGCTACACCATGCTACGCCTGTGAGAAGCTGCTGCCTTGGTGTTAATGCAAAATTTTTTTCATTAGTGTCGGCTATTTGTGGCCCAATAATTGCAATTATTTCCTCTGACTTGCATCGAGTCAGGCGAAATTTTTCATTAAAATTAAATAACTCCGAAATTACATTTTTTTCTTAAAATTAAAACATGATCGTCACTTTCGCTACTATCGCTACTACTATGCCTTCGTTGCAAAGACATTTTGTCGATTACTTTCAATATGAAACAAAACTTGTAGGAGGAATTACACGTCAATTTTCAGTTGTAAAATATTCTCACATACTACACAAATTTTGAAAATAATTTTCTTTGGTGAAACGCAAACTCACAAATAAGTCAACTTTTCAGAAATTTGTAACTTGTAAATTACAACTATAAATAACTTTTGGTGAAACGAAAAGGGAAATATTCTCACAAATTTCCCTTTGGAGAATACAACTACAAATTTGTAATTCCCACAGTTTGGTGAAACGACATAAATCAACAAAATCACAAATATTGTTAAAAAATGTAAATACAAATTTGTAAGTTGGTGAAATAGGCCACAGTTATTTATTATTTCAGAAAGAAAACAACGACAAGTGGTCAACACAATCCCCACTATCCATTATTAATTGTATTAAATTAATTAGAAAGCTTTTAACACTTTTGCTAATCTAAAACAGTTGATCATAATAGGTATGTCAAATGAACGCGATGATATACTTACCCAATTGTTATGGGATGATTGATTTCGCTATCACAGGTTGCATCGCTATGGCTTGGGAATCACTTTTCCATTGATGGAATTAAAATTTCCATCTGGAACAGGTCAGAGTGGATCAGGAAATAGGCAGCAAGCTATTCTGGGTTTTTCGGACGAATACGATACGGCCTTAGTAAGGTGCTTGTTTTGTTACCCGGGACCTGGTTGAGGCTGTAGCCGACTTCATAGCGCCCAAACATAACCTAAACAAAGCCGCTTAAGTCTATTTCCCATCTAGGAAGGAGTGGAAAAATGGATCGTCCCCAAAGGATCACCAGGTAGCGGTTGTTACCAACGCGCCCGTGCGCTTATCTTCCTTAAAATGCGTTCTCACTCTCTTCCGGATAGTCTCTAAGTTATCGTTCCACAATGGTAGGGTAAACAGCCTTGTGACCAACACCTTTCCAGTTATGGTCACCTTTCACCGTTTTTGAAGTTTCGTAAGGTTTTCAGTGGCTGAATGCTAATAAAACTATTTTTGACGTATTTAGGCATGCAAATGTGATATGAAAAGACTTTGTTTGACATTTAGAAGTCATTCGTTTCGTTTTAATAAAGGAGGTAAGTGTGCCTATGCAGAAGAGTCTTCAAATCTTCTGATTTCCTTAAGAAACACGAGAGTATATATATATTTTTTTAAATTACATTACCATATTTATAAAAGTGAAAAGTGAATGTTGTTTTCAAGTATTGAGCAGTCGGGCTTTTTGTTATTCGCTTAATACAATAAATTAACTAATAGTTTATCTATCGCCTAAATAAAACAATATTATTGAAAAACCAAAGTTTAAGCTAGGGTGCGGTTTTTTTACAAAAGCTTCGTTTTTTCGATAAAATCCTTTAAATGTTATATAATAAAATATGTGGAGCGTTCTTAACAATTCAACCATACTTAGACTTATGTCACGACCACTGATGAGGGAAAGGAATAAGAATAGGGTATCCAACAGTTGGCCCAAGCGGACTCAGGCTCAGTTTTATACCCTCATGAAAGGGATTTTTTATTATATTTCTTTTGTTTTTGTTTTTAAATATTAAGAAAAAAATGTCTTATTTAAATGCTTTGTTTTTTGTATGTTTGAAGTACATCGCATGTTTATGTTTTTCTATGAATGAATACCAAATTTAATTTTTGTGCTCACTATTTAATAAAAACATGTAGGTATATTTTAAATAAAAAATAAATAAATGTTTCATTAACTTTAACAGTTGTTTGAATATCTTGAATCAATTATAATATATAATATATATATAATAAAGGCGGGTGTCCATCACTAAAATTAAAAGGTGTCAGTAACTAAAAAAAGTGTGTCCATTACTAAAAAACGGTTAGTGTTTCACAATTTACTGATTATCTTAATTTTCCTCATTGTCACGATATCTACTTTTTAGTTTTATTAAAGGATATAAAGCAGAAATGAATTTAAAATAAAAGTCACTAGAATGGATGCGGTAAAAAAAAATTATGAATTTTTAAACTTTATATATGCCTTAAGGGTGTCGGTCACTGGGTATCTTACCCTATGCACCTTTTGACCACAGTGCGCTTTACTTTGCTACTACTTTTGAAGGAGGAGAGAATAATGTCGTTTAGCTGACATTGTG
The DNA here is from genome assembly GCA_949715645.1 of Portevinia maculata. Lineage (NCBI taxonomy): Eukaryota > Metazoa > Arthropoda > Insecta > Diptera > Syrphidae > Portevinia > Portevinia maculata. Next base: position 62,537,677 of record OX454525.1, on the reverse strand, counting down.
CAGCGCCTGCATCACTTGTTGTTAGGCTGCTGCTGGCAACATGTCAGATTTGACCGCCAAGTTTTTGCGATATGTTCTTCAACTAGTAAGTCTGTTGCTATAACGGACTGGCGCGTGTTCGGTGTGGCACCTTAATTTGAATCTGATTTGCATGTGATTCGGTAAGGATCTCGGGCACATCCCAGCCCACTTTGATATTTTCAATAGATGGAGATGACAGAGACCTTAAACTTCCTTAAACCTTAATACTTCTTCTCTGATGGAGTTCCTAAATGTGGATTTATCCCCCCTACTTAGAACCACGAGGATTTTGCTATATAGATATTCTAAAAGTGGCTCACCTCTTTTGTCGGTGTCTCGGCTACCCCACACCTGATTATGTGCGAAAGATATAGATTAGGGGCAACTGTTTTAATACATAGATACCCTAGTTGTCAAAGGAGATTCACATTCAGTGATAGAGAAGGTACAAATGTATCCAAGGTGGCCTGCTATCTGCCACTACAACTTTTCGACATGTAGGATGTTTGCCGATACCGGTCTTACACCTTGACTTTAACATCCCAACAATTTGAATTGAGACGCAACAATTAGTAATTTTACCATAATTTTTACTTTTGAGTAATAAAAGTAATCAAAAGAATTAAGGTCCTTTTTGGAAAAATGAAAAAATCTTGGTAACATTCATAAGGTCTTGTCTTCTTTTTCCTTTACGACGGGGTTATGATCAGGATAAGAGGGATCATAACCCTCCCACCTTACTGCATCCCTACTGGTCCGCCTGTGGGGTTCGCCGGTTCGACCTCAATAATTGAGGTTAATTATTAACATCGGCAGACCTCCTGGTTTCCGATGACTTCATAAATGAGGCCAATCAAATGCTGGTGTTGTTGCATTTGTGTGATCCAGACACTTTTAGGCCTGCCTCTTTCTACGGTTTCGACAGTCTACGGTACCGGTGAACTCCAGTCTTGTCAACCCATAACGCGGTTATAACGCTTCTTAACAATGAGGAACTCACATATTTAAGCCAAACTATGAAAATGGGTACCTAATAATCATAACAGTAAGTAAACTAAGTTCAAAAAGCAAGCCGACGATTGCCATATAATGCTGCAAGGTTCCAGATTAGATCTTGGCGGTCGTCAGGTCTATGTCACGATAGGGTATCGTGGCCTGAGCTACGAGTATTAAAAAACTGCAATGCTTGTGCCATGGACGGAGTTCAATGGTTACTCTATTCTGTATACGCACCACAGGAGCCAGTTCAATTCTACGACTGCTGCCACTATGCCACTTGTTGGTCCGATTGAGTTACATAAGTCTTGCATATTGGACATACAAGCATTCTTCCAGTTCATATCATCTTTAAGAATACGGATAAGATAAAGTTAGTCTCATCCGTTTACTTCGGGATAAAATACAAAACAGTGTTTCTACACCGATCCGGCTTTGAGGAAAGACATGTCCTAAATGCATTTGCCACATAGATATACAGGGCGCGTCAACATAACTCCCTTTTTGAAGTAAAACTTCTTTATGCACGCTTGACTTGGGGAGTAAGCTGGTGAATGCGACACGGAAGTGTAGACCAATGTAGACTTCTGGCGTAAAGGAATTGTAGACCAATGTAGACTTCCGGCGTAACGAAAGCGTAGACAAACGTACACTCTTTTGTTATAGCCCATACAATTTAGTCGGCGGAAAGGTTCGTGGAATGGGTAAACACCATTGAATTTCCTCAATAGAGGGCAATACTTAGCTCATCATCTATCCAAACCGATCCAAAGGAGAAAGCTATATCTAAAACAGTTGCCGACAGATGGAATTTACCGGAAGTGAGTAAAGTTATTGTGTCCATGAATCGCAGTTCATTAATTGGAAATATAGAGCGTCACCGTAATAGATTTTCAGGTCGGACTGCAAAAAAACAAAGTTTGAGCAAGGGAGCTGAAATTTTTAATATAGACTCTCCAGGGCCCTTGATGCTCATGTGTAAAATTCATTCAAAATTCGCCCACTGACACGCCCACAATTTAAATTAGATGGAGCGAAAGAAGTTTTACTTCAGTCGTGTGGTCTTAAGCACACTCATTTTTTTTTAAATGTTCGCCGTTCTGCCTGTAGGGGTCGTAGCGGAGCGGGACTGGTCTCATTCGAAAGGCCCGATTCTAAAGTTTTGTTTTCTTCCAGGTCGACCGGAAGTCAATTGTTACATGGCTCACTACGCTCAGACAAACCGCTAGTGTGACAAGACGAAGAGCTGGAGTCCCTCGGCCCATTACTGATTCTTCACGATGAACATTATTACCATTCGTATAAGTTGGCGACTATGCAGGAACTCTATGAACACGACTTCAATTCCGGAGGAACACATTAGAGGCGCTACTCGAAAATGTTCCAGAGGACGGAATTGTTTTTTAATGTGTAAACATGTTTGCTCTCGTTGATGTGTAAATATATTTTTTCTCGGTAGGGGCTAGTTGGAAATATCTAGCGTCACCATCATCGTCAGATTTTCCCGTTAATTTTCATTACCACGTGAGTTAATCGCTGCTCGACAGATCGCCGCAATTAAACGACGTTTGGCTCGGTTAGTACGTAGATGGATGACCGTTTGAGAACAACCGCGTGTCGTTGTTTTTTTTTATTTTATATATTTCGTTATATATTTTCCAGTTTTAATTATGTTCAATTTTAGAGATTATTATGTACGAAACACCGGAAAGTTGTGTGAAAGTAGATTTGTTTTGAATAATATTGAGGTTGTATAGCTTGAAGTTTGTTGTACATCAGTTGAAGGTAAGAGGAAAAATATCGATTTGTACTTCGGTAATCGATGGCCTATTTAAGAATGTCACTTTTAGTTGTAATAAGGTTATTTACCAAGTGGTCCTTGGAGAACCAAATAAGGTCCTTAAGCCCGAAAAAAACATTTTTTTCAAAAACTCCTAAAAAACCGCGCAGTATATTGTGTTCAATGTTATTTGACTAACAGATCCTTGGAACACAAAAAGGTCCTTAAAAGTAGAAAAAGGATATTTTTCCAAAATGCCATTAGAATCCACGCGGTATATCTGTGTTCAATGCTATTTGACTAAGAGGTCCTTGAAACAACAAAAAAGGTCCTTAAAAGTCGAAGAAAGGATATTTTCCAAAATGCCATTAGAATCCACACGGTATATATGAGTTCAATGTTATTTGAATGAGGGGTGCTAGGAACGACAAACATTTTGGTAAAATATCCGTGCCGTTTCTAAAGACATTTTGGGAAAATATCCTTTTTCGGGTTTAATTAATGTGGCTCCAAGGACCTCTTTGTAAAATAACATGATGGGATATTCAATCAATTTTTATTTTAAACGCAATATGCATAACAAATCCCAATAAATTATCACCATTATAGTAAAACAATAAATTTTGATTTAGTTATTAGTTATTACCTAGGCAGCTAAAAAGCTACAGCTAAAAACTAACCAACTTTTAGTTGTCATCCGCAACTACTCGTAACTTTAACGACCTTAGTTACACAACCTGCAACTAATAGCTAATAGCAAAAATTAGTTGTCATTATGATAGCTAACCACCAAATCGATTGCATTTTTAGCGCAGCTAATTTAACTACATTAGTTACTTAGTTAAGGCGTTAGCTAGATAAAAAATTAGGTAGCTAACGCGCAACTGTGCCTACATGTTTACACATCAACTATATCGTGAGTGCAGCGTGGCTCACACATTTTTTTTCAGTTAAGAAGCCCATTTCACTTGGGTGGATGCGTCAAGAAACAGAACACGCGCTACTGAGCCAACACCAGTCCCGAGAATTTCACAATGTGGTGTGCAATTTCCTCAGCTGGGATTGTATGTTCATGGTTTTTGAAGAAAATGAGGTCACATTGACAGTGAATTCAGAAGGGTATTTGAACATTTTGGAGGATTTTTTCCCACGACTTCATGAATTGGACTTAGTAGACATTTGGTTGCAACAGGACGGAACCTGATATGATTTTCAAAACTGTGTTTTTCTGTCAACAAGTGATCTACACAGATCATACATTTTTATGTTTTACAACAAAAACACATGATCTCGCTATTCATTAGGATTACGACTTATGATATATTGATTCCTTTTCAGTAAAAAAATGTCGCTGATAAAAAAGACCATAATTTGTACCTACGCAATTAGTTGATATAAACAAGGCGTGAGGTCTTTAAGCAACCTGGCGTAAATATAATAAATATTGCCGATCGAAATGATAAGGATATCACAACGCAGTTTTTTTTTCGACAAACTTTTTTTTATGATATCGATAGAAGGCTTGTTGGCTTTTTCAGGGCTCAGAGAAATTACAAAATTACTTGCAAAATAAAACAACAACGAACCCTGTATAGTATTTGCTAATCTGGGTAACTATTTAAATTTATGTCTTAAGCGTGAATACAAAATTCGCTACAAAACTACTATTGCATACCGATTGTTATCGAAAATATCAAATAATGGCATGGTACATAGGTCAATTGAAACAATCTTGGCTATGAAAACATGTATTCGTTTTATCAGTTTATTGTTTCCACTATAAGATTTATGCTTATTTCTTTATACTCCCGTTTGTGAAACTTTATTTATTAGAAAATAAAATAAGTCTGATCTTGTAGTATCAAAATATCAATTAGATTTACTAAAACATTTTTCTACAATTAGAATATGTAAATGCGAATTACAAAACTGAGACAATCATATCCCTGATCAACCGATAACTAATTTGTCTTCCTCTTTAACGGCAAGGTTGTCATCTAAGGGATCATAAGTGTAACACTTCACTGCATCTCTACTGGTCCACCTGTGGGGTTCGCCGAATAATCCACACAGATTGTTCTTCTTTCTCTTTAACGACAAAGTTATGATCTGGACTAAAGGGCGTGGCATCCATATAACTCGAGCCCTACCAATTTCCCATTTAAAATTTGACCAGCCAACACCATCTACCAAATAAACAGAAACCCCTTTTGAATGAAACTATTGCGCACGCACACGTAAGTCATACAATATCTGCTGTTTAGAACAAATTTGTGTGTATCCATATCTTCATCACGCTTACTCATTTCTTTATTTATTCATTTTGTAATGCCTATACATCGTAAGATAAATTATGTTATTAATTAGTAAGCTATTACTGCAAATAAAAGCTACAATATAAGGTAAGATTTATGTGATTTGACAATATAAAACAATTCAAGACAAGATACAATCGTTGCAAGAAAGTAAAGGCAAATTTCAGTTTATAAAATCACTCACGATGGCTTGCCTTTGGGAACAAAACTTGTGTGTGTTTCCTTTTTCTCCATTAGGTCTGTGGTTGGATCCCTGGACATCACATTTCTTATCCAGCATATAACACGCTTTTCTTCGGCTCAGTGGTGAGTGTGTTGGACTACTAATCAAAAGGTACCCGGCTAAATCTCGCCGGAGCCAAGTAATATCTAGAGTTTTTTCCCCTGCCCATCACTTAAGCACATCGACAAACTTTATTTACGATTTATTTCCTGCCAAATTCGCATGGTTTGACCATGGTGCGTTTGTGTTGTCAACGAAATTCGTCAACCAGTCCAGGGATTTTTGTTATCGCATTCCATTATCTTAAATCCCCTGTAAGCGGTTAACTGCCAAAAAACGGGACTGTGCCAATCGCTTTCAGAATGGCGTCATAAGCAACATTCAGATTGTCCTATACTTTTGCTAAGGGATTACGGGATTACGTGTTTAATCGGGTTATTTCCCTCTTGATCTATCAGGAAGTGTTTCTTAAACACGTATAACCAATGCTCGTTTGGCTACCTTTCAGAATCCCACTGCGTGCTCCGCCTAAGACATATGTATCTGACTGTACAGGCCCCCGATTTCCGTGGCAGTTGCCTCTCCCCCTTGGTCAAGTCTGTTTCCCTGCCTATTGAACACTGTTCATGTGATTTCCTATCGGAAACCTGGGTTTTGTTCATAACTGCAACATTGCTGCACATGCCAGCACACAATATTTATTCAATGAATGCTTTTTTGAACAGAAATACTGCTGCAAGTATGCGGCGTTCTGCATTGCCAAAAAAGGGTTAATAAATGCACACATAAGTATTTTGGCTATTGACTTTGACTTTGAAATTCATTTTTTGTTCATTGTTAAATATCTACTTACATACTAGACAAAAATGATTAAATCTAACTAAAAATTAACAGGATACTTATTCCTATTTATTGGTCCTTATGCGGACGCTCTAAACGTAACTATAACCATATAGCCTTTCGGCCTAAAAACTATTTTACGAACTAATTTTACATATATATTCCTCGAGAAAATTTAATAAAACTCGGTATCATTATTAAGATTTTATATTTTTATATAAAACAAATTAAAAACTACCTATTCTACTTACTTAAACTACCTAAAATATTCTAACTATAATTAGGGTTCTGAGCACTCGTTGCCTTGCGCAACAAGTGTTCAAAATCCCAATTACTTTCCGAGCGCCTTTCAGTCGTCAACATGCACACGCCCTGCCCTAAGCTGACTGAAGCCTTACAGCGTCAATCTTCTCCCGGAAGCACTACCACAAGTTGACGAGCCCGGCCTCTCACAGAAACGCCCTAGCTAACTTAATCTAACTTATAAACTAAGAGGATGCTACCTAGAGTAACGCACCTTCTCAAAAAGCCACCAAAATTCGGCGAATTGTTTTTCCGTATCGAATTTATCCCTCTTCGCTATTGCGGTACTAAAACGAAGGAGCTCATGAGCATTGGCGACGTCCTCGCCGCGGATGAGCCGCTTATCTCTCGCGCTGCGGTAGCGGTGGTATAATACCGGGATACCATCCCTCGGAGCGTACTCTCTATGTATATTTCATTGGGGTAGTAAGCCCCAAAGATCTGGCTATTGTCGCTGGCCATCGCCCTTGCAACGTGCCTTCGAGTCACCTTAATAAGGAAATTGTCAATCCTATTCAACTGAGCCCCATCGTATAGGACCTTGTTGGGATAGTATTTTATATAGTTGGATTCGGGCGTTCGGAACAACCGGAGACAGGTCCTAAGACATTGTCTCTCCAAAACCCGAATCTTTTCCATATAACTAGGCGCTATATTAAACCGCAATGGACAAGCATAAGCGATAATCGGCCTTATAAGGGCCACGTAGCAAATGACCTTCACTCTGGAGTCAAGTTGACTGCTATGAAACAGTCTCCTTGTCAGAGCATAAGCCTTCTTGGCCCCAGCAAGACAATCAACTATATGTCTATCGAAATATAGATACTGATCAAGCCAGATACCTAGATATCTAACTACGCTTCTTACCGCCAATGGCTGCCCATTTTGTCCAATAATGGCCAATTTCTTCCAGTTTTTTTCTGGTATCCCTAGAGGCCCCAGCCAATGGAGTTCTAAACAAGATAGTTTCCGTCTTCTGAAAGTTGATTTTTAACTTCCAGTCGTCGCAATATCCCTTAATTTGATCGAAGTCACGCTGCAAAAGAATGTTAATGAACTCGGTTTTAGGACCTGATCTGTATGCCACCAAATCGTCGGCATACGCTATAGCATGTCTGAGTGAACCTACCAGATCACTCGTGTAAATGTTAAACAGGATCGGAGAATTGACCGCCCCCTGTTGTAAACCGTTTTTAATTTCAAAGACTCTGCTCGAAGTCACGTTGCCACATTTGACAACGAACTTCTTTCCAATAAGCATATTATAAATTACATATAGGAAAGGTTTGTGCATCCCCCGCCTGGTCAACTTGAAGAAAAGTCCCTCTAACCATACGGTGTCCAAAGCCTTCTCCTCGATCCACTTTAACACGGCTCTATTGACAACCTTTTCAAGGACCTTGCTATTATTCGGAAGCAAGCTAATTGACCGGAGATTGGCAGGGTTCGTCCTATATTTAGGATAGGGTGTACCACAGCTACCTTCCAATGCGCCGGATAATGTGCATTATTCAGCGCATTGTTAAACAACGTGGTGAAAATATCTACAGCCTCTAGAAGCAGGTGTCTCAATACGACGTTTGGGACTTTTATTCTTTAGTGACTCGAAGATGCATAGAAGATCATCCTTCGACACGAACAAGTGCGATGCATCTCGGCCATTGGCGACAACTGCATTAGCATGGTTTTCATCAGTGAATACGGTGAATCCGTTATTCTCAGATCGCCAATTCTCAAGTTTGGTACGTAGATAGATGTGGCTCACGAGAGCGCTATTCTCAATGTCGTGGTTACGGCGAACAGGATTGTTCGCCGTATACACGGACTCGAAACAAGCGCCCAGCATATCCACTTTCTCCTCTGGGTCCTCGACCACGAAAAAATCGACGTTTGAAGCGACACTTTCTGGACTTATTCCAGCAGTCAGTACTGTCTGTCTATTCTCTGCTGTCTGGGAGATTCGAACACAAGGAATATCATTGTGATCTTTCCTCCTGAACAACTTATTTATCTGTGGGAACATATTCGGACTACAGGTTCTAATAGCCCGAATTTTAGTGTCCCAATGCAGACTTACAGATTTTCTGTAATTTTCTTTTATCAGCTGTTTCAGGATTCGGATCTCTGACTTCAGCATCCTTACCTCCGGGTCGTCGCGATCAGTAAATTGCCTGTACAGCCGTTTAAGCCTCGAGAGCAGTCTACTTTTCTGTCGGTATAGTGCGTCGATTGTAGGGTTTCTGTATTTTTCTGTCTGGTCGTCGTCGGAACGTCCTACCCGCGGAATAGTTCGTTCCATAGTTCGTTCGGTGGCGTCGTTCATTTGCAATAAATGCCGATCAATGTCATCATTTGTCATGTTACTGTTTGTTGGTGGGTCGATCCCACTCGAACGTATATCTCGCTTTAATAATCTGGAGAAGCGTGACCATTGTGCCCTTCGATAATCGAATGAACACACTGCTTCGTACTCTTCCAGCAGCGTTCCGTATTGCGGCGGCGAGTCCGTAGTGGTCACTATCGGATTCAAACGCACGCAAACAGTTCCGCGTGTTTTGATCTATGTTCGTCAGTTGGAGTCTTGCGTCCGTTAAGGCCAAGTCCAGGAAAGCACCGCTTCTTGGGAAAGAAGGGATATCCGTCGCGTACAACTCGAGTTTGTACTCAATCATATTGAGGCGCCACCAGTCGTGAAACTGGTTGCCCCTGGGATTTGCAGTAACATTTCCCCATGCCGCATGTTTGGCATTAATATCTTCGGAGTATTTTGGCTATCATTTTGCTTTTATGGACGCAGTTGTCAACTGCTGTCTTGCAATGAGAATGCAGTTTATTTACATTTATGAATGAAAATCTGGCAGGACGGTTGCATTTTTTTATTTATGATCTCGACCCTGGTGCCTGCATATGCCGTGGCCAGATCTACGGGAGTTCCGGGCTGTGACCCAGTCAAGGCGAGATGCCTTTCCAAGAGAAATCATCGCCATTTGATTAGCCGCTAAAAACCGCCCTCCTTGACGTCAATACAGTTGCTGCCCACTACGCATAATAAGCCTCTGTGACTCCTCAAATTAACATGATTTATAACTTGTTTTTGAAATGATGTTGGACTTATCCGCACGCCAATTGTAACCTTTGAAATGATAAGACCGTTATTGATCTGATGACAACATTGATATTGCGTATCGCCAAACAGTATAAAAGCCCTGTACACTTGTACAATGGTACTACAACACTCAATTCTTTCGTAATATGAAGACACTTGCGATTCTGCTGCTTGGCGCTGCCTTGGGTAAGCCTGACAAAATTATTGACTATTTGAATTAACTATACTAACCCATATATTACCTCATAGCTGCGACCCATCCTTTGGAGTTCGAAATAACCGAAGAGCGATCAGATGGATGGTTTATTCCTCAACTGGATGGTTCTCTTGTCTGGCAAACCGAGGAGGAAGTGCAAACGGAAATGCGCGATATAATGATGCAATCAAGAAAGGCACCCGTTGTCGAGTTCTACTTGTACACGAAGTCAAATCCAAATATTCCCCATCAGCTCATAACCAATGATGATTCTTCCTTGGCAAGCTCCAAATTCAACAAGGATAACCCAACTAGGTAAGAGCCTTGTTGCTTTACATTTTTTCGTCGTCACATAAAAACAAATTTCAAAATTTTTCAATCGACCGCTGAAAATTCATTTGAATTTAAATGTCAATTAAAAGTCATTCACCCCTTCTATTTTCCATCCAGGTTCATAACCCACGGTTGGCAAAGCAACTATCTGTCCGACATAAACTCCGACATTCGTGATGCTTTTCTTGAAGTTGGCGACTATAACGTGATCAGCGTCGATTGGAGCAGCAAGGCTGAGACAATCAACTACGTCTCTTCTAGGTTGCGTGTTCCGGGTGTTGCCAGGAAAGTTGCGGATATGGTTGAATTCTTGAAGAAGCGCGGACAACTCTCTCTATCCAACTTGCATTTAATCGGTCACAGCTTGGGTGCCCATGTATCAGGGTTCACTGGTAAATACGTCAATGGTCAAATTGACACCATCATTGGCTTAGACACCGCTCTGCCCGGATTCAACTACGATAATTGCAAGGAACGTTTGTGTGAAACTGATGCATCTTACGTGGAGTGTATCCATACCAATGGTGGTAAATTGGGATTCCTGAAGCCCCTTGGTCACGCTGATTTTTATCCAAATGGTGGTAAGGCACAACCTGGATGTATTCTGGACGTGGCTGGAGCTTGTTCCCACTCGAGATCATTTAAGTATTACGCTGAATCGATTAGGAATAATGGTTTTTCGAGCGTCAAGTGTACCGACTATAAGAAGGCTGTCCGTAAGACTTGTGGTACAGCTTATTCAACAAATGTAAGGTTGGGTTCATTGGATAATCAACATCTTGCAAGGGGTTCTTTCTATACACCAGTGCAAAAGAGGACTCCATTCGGTTTGATATAAAAAGATGTATATTAAAAATGTTGTGCAAATAAAAAAAAGAATTTTACAATAGCCATTTTTTATTATCACCAAGTGATCTATTCAGTACAGATAATCAATTGATATGCTTCCAACAAAATAAGTGTAAAGTAGCGGTAGGCCACAGTAGCAGGTTTCAACAGTTCCGTGGTAGTGTACTCACAAGCAGTTTCACGATTGGTGGGGCCTAACATGATTGAGTACAAACTCGAGTTTTATGCGACGGATATCCCTTCCATGCCCAAGAGGCGGTGCTTTCCTGGTCTTGGCCTTAACACACGCAAGACTTCAACTGACGAACACAGATCAAAACACCCGGAACTGTTTGCGTGGGTTTAAATACGATAGTGACCACTATGGACTCACAAAAAGTTTTTTTTTTTTTAATTCTGGGCGTCAGTAAGCCGATTTTGAAAATATTTACACATGAGCCTACAGGGCCCCTAGAGGGTATATATGTATGTATTATAAATTTCCTAGCTGCAACTTTGGTTTTTCAATAAAATTGTTTTATTTAGTTGTGGGCGTGACAGTTTGCGGATTTTAGAAATCTTCCGCGTGTTTCTTTTTTTCCGGATAAGGAATAGAAAAGACAGAATTTTCCAGTTTTATATTCGGAATATTCAGAATGGAATTAATGAAGAAACCAAAATGGACTGAATAGGATGACAGTCATTAGTCTCATGACCAGCGTTGCCACTTAGTTCAAGAACAAGTACAAAATTTAGTACTTACAGTTAATATATTCATGAATATATTTTTTCTATTTATTGAACTCACATGTGAGGTAATACTCCATTAAAGCATTAAAATAAAATCATGTTATGTAAATATGTATAAGAAACATTACGAAAATATAATTTAAGTTCACAAAAACAATAATAATAACGATATCTTTGTAATAAAAATTACATTAAACTTTTTCTAAGCGGAAATTTTGCAACCTTAATATGGTTGTCAAAAATCAATAACTGATAAACGAATTTATTAATCGATCGACATTTTGGTACTATGAATATCAATTGACAAATTATACATCTATTGTGAACACTGACAGCCAAAATGCGATAGAGCACTTCGTGAAGCTATCTCTGTCTGAAGTGACGAATTTCTTTCTTAAATGTGACGAAAAAATCAAAGCATACACTTTCAGTAAATTGCATTTAATTTTTTATAATTTGCTAAAGGGATTTTTTTGTTGTTACAGTACCCTTATAGTGCGTTACACAGCGTAAGCATTTGTGTTTAACAGCAAGCAGCACTATCGCATTTCATTGCTTTTTTTTTTTTGGGTGCTACTTACTATTAGAAAGAATAGAGAGATAGGAAAAAAGTATTTGGGTGCAGTTGTAGGGTTTTTCTCCACGGGTGGTGTCTAAGATGCTTAGGGAGATTACGATTTCATGTATTCGATATAAAGTAATGGACTTGGCCGGGATTCGAACGCACGACCTTCCATTCAGTAAGCGAATACACTTACTTTTACTTTACTTTTACTTTTAAATTCATTTTTATTAATTATTAGCTCATATCAACTTAAATACTAGACAAAAATGATTAAATCTAACTTAAAAACATAGGGACGGGCTACAGTCCGCTTGGGCGAACTGTTGGATACCCTATTCTTATTCCTATCCCTCATAAGTGGGCGTGACAAAAGTCTAAGTATGGTTGAATTGTTAAGAACGCTCTACATATTTTGTTATATAACATTTAAAGGATTTTATCAAAAAAAACGCTCCCTAGCTCAAACTTAGGTGTTTCAATAAAATTGTTTTATTTAATTGTGGGCGTGTCAGTAGGCGGATTTTAAAAAAAATAACACATGAGAATAAAGGGCCCCTAGAGAGTATATATTATAAATTTCAGCTCCCTAGCTCAAACTTTGAATTTTCAAACAAAAAAAAAAAAAATTAATTGTGGGCGTGTCAGTGGGCGGATTTTGAAAATATTTACACATAAGCATAAAGGGTCCATAGAGAGTATATATTATAAATTTCAGCTCCCTAGCTCAAACTTTGGATTTTCAAAAATTAATATACCCTTAGAATAGGGTATAAAAAAAACTGTTTTATTTTTTTGTGGGCGTGTCAGTGGGCGGATTTTGAAAATTTTGTATCCCGAGCAGTTTTAGGAGTCATAGATCATATATAAAAAATTTCAGCTTTATAGCTCAAAATTCGATTTTTTCCAAAATTTTGTTTTTTTGAGTTTGTGGGCGTGTCTGTGGGCGGATTTCAAAATCTCGTAAACTTGATTATTTCGGGACCCTAGAGAGTATATGGTTAAAATTTCAGCTCTCTAGGTCCAGTTTAAAGGCCTAATTTTTGGCTACAGACGGACGGACGGACGGACGGACGGACGGACGGACGGACGGACGGACGGACATGGCTAGATCGACATTACTATCGATGCTGATCATAAATATAGTAACTTTTAGGGGTCTACGGGCAATATTAAGGTATGTTACAAACTATGCGTCAAAATTAATATACCCCTAGAATAGGGTATAAAAAGTGAATAATAAATTCGTTTTCTCGCCAATTTTATGTGACATATTAGTTGAATAATTCATAAGCAATATTTTAAGACAAAGATTGTGACGATCTATTCTTTTTAGCTAAAGCAAAAGAGCAAATCAAATTTCTACGTTTCCATTTTACGTATGGCTTTGACTCGGGCCTGATGAACAGTTAATTAAGTCTCCATTAAATTTTAAAAATTTTAATTTTAAGAAATTCAATTTGTTCACTCTCCATTACCGATTTTAAAAGACGCTGCATTAACTGCTGGCGCATTAAATTTAAGCCCGGCGTTAGCTAAAAGGTCAAAATCGATCTTTTAAGATGGATTTTTGGCACTAAAAGTGGTTTAATGGAGCGTTTCAATTTATTAACTCTAGATTAACTCTATCGCCAGATAGACAACTGAAAGAGAAGGGCTCACTGAGATTCACAAAAAAAGAAATTCGTGTATGTAGGTAATCATTTGGTCAACGGTCTGTTGCGCAGAGAAAGGATTGAAGAGGGTGCCCAAGAAATTGAATGAGTGAATGTTATTGTCCTAATTTTACAATGCCTAACTCAATTTAGATTTTTTTGTTTAAATTAAAATGCTATTGCATGTATCAGTTTTATTTTTATACCCTATTCTAAGGGTATATTAATTTTGACGCGTAGTTGGTAACATACCTTAATATTGCCCGTAGACGATAGTAATGTCGATCTAGCCGTGTCCGTTCGTCCATCCGTCCGTCCGTCGGCAAAAATTAGGCCTTTAAACTGGACCTAGAGAGCTGAAATTTTAACCATATATTCTCTAGGGTCCCGAAATAATCAAGTTTACGAATTTTTAAAATCCGCCCACAGACACGCCCACAAACTCAAAAAAAAAATTTTTGGAAAAAATCTGAAATTTTTTGTATATAATCTATGACTCCTAAAACTGCTCGGTATAAAAAAATTTCAAAATCCGCCCACTGACACGCCCACAACTAAATAAAACAATTTTTTTGAAAATCCAAAGTTTGAGCTAGGGAGCTGAAATTTATAATATATACTCTCTAGGGGCCCTTTATGCTCATGTGTTAATTTTTTTTTTAAATCCGCCTACTGACACGCCCACAATTCAATAAAACAATTTTATTGAAACACCCAAGTTTGAGCTAGGGAGCGTTTTTTTTGATAAAATCCTTTAAATGTTATATAACAAAATATGTAGAGCGTTCTTAACAATTCAACCATACTTAGACCTTTGTCACGCCCACTTATGAGGGATAGGAATACGAATAGGGTATCCAACAGTTCGCCCAAGCGGACTGTAGCCCGTCCCTATGTTTATATTTAAGTTTGTTATTATTATCCAAATAAAATGTTTTATTACCAATTAATAAATTGTTGTTTTTAATCAATACTGCTTCGCTTGGTTTAATTGTTTTGATGACTTTTCGATACAATTCTACGTTTGATTTGTGATTGTTTGCTAAGGTCTCGTTGGATATAGCAGCCTGTGCCTTTTAGCTTCAAGGATTTTTTTAACATTTTCAATGCAGTTTCATTAGAACTAGTGCTAAGTTTGAGTTTAATTATATTCTTGTTTTCACTAAGCTTTACGGCTTGTGGCATTTGTTGTTGGTCTGCATCATAGCCTAACAGAAGTGTGGTTATGTTATGAATCCTTTCTTGTGGGTCAGATCGGTCGTTTGGAATCGTGAAAATAATATTTTTCCCTCTGATCTCTCGGCTCTGCAGTTCAAGCTCCTCTTCTAGAATGCAACATCGATTTTCAAAATGCTGAACTTTTTCAGATAATTCCTGGTTTTGTTGTCTTAGCGAGTGTATCTCATTGCTAAGTTTGTTGAGATCGTCTTTTGTTGCTAGGTTGGCCGTCGCTTTGGAGAGGCCTGTATTGAGCGATGCCTCGATAATGGATTTGATTTTATCTAGGTCAGATTTGGAGATCGACATTGTCTGTTGGGATTTATAAACCTTTGATGGTCTGTTGATATTAAAAAGTGGATAAATATTTTTTTCAGGTGACGTTTGATCGATTTTCCTTTTGTTGTCAGTCATGTGACTTAGGTGTCTACTTGGAAAGATTATTTCACAGCTTAATAAATTAGGACTACCTGTTTTTGCTGTTTTATTTATAGAAACAGACAGTCGACACACCTGTTTACAGCGACTGATCAAGAGTTCTGACCGCCCTAGGCTAATTATGAGGACGCGCCCCCAACAGGTGTGTTACGGCCTAAAAAGTAGTAAGTGAGTAGAGTAGTAGTGTGTAAATGTTGACATGGTTCATAGTACCTATAAAAGTTTTCAGATCGATCTGCAAGCGAAACTAACGTTGTCCTTTAATCCTGATGACATTCAACCTTACGGTGGCAAACCATTTTTTAAGCTGACCGTACATAAAGGCAAAGTACGTCACGCATTATAAGACCAAAATCATGACAAGTGACTGCAGGCTACCAAGTAGAAAACCAAATCCATGTCGTGTTTGGCCGCATGACTTGTATTTTCTTAGTTTCTATAGACAAGTAAGTTGCCATTGACCAGGAGCGTGGTCTTCTAGTGTGTGAAGTTGCTTCGACTTGAGTATTTTTTTTAAATATTTACACTTCTGTTATTGTTAAAAAAAAGACGAGAGCATTATACAAGTGAAACATTTTTGCAACTGATTAATGATTAATTTGAAAATTATAGTAATTAAGTAATTATTATTAGATTATAAAAAATTCCTTTTTCGTGCTTTAGCGTTTGCAAATCTTTCCACAATTTTTTCAAATTTAATAATTTGTAAAAAATCGCTTTCTATATACATTAGCGAGAGCGCTGCAAGTTTTTGCTGGCGGAGTGTGGAGCGCAAGTAATTTTTTACCCTTTTAAGTGCTGAAAAAGACCTTTCGCCGCTGCAGTTGGTAACACTCATTGTCAAAAAAATTCTTAATATTATCTCCACATTCGGGAACATGCATGAAATATTAAAACTTTTTATTAACTGCAACAAACCCTTTGGGGTTCTGGCAGAAATAGAATGCTCAGCCTCGGTGTCAGATTTTAAAAACTGCGCCAAATGGACGCATTCTTCTGCAAAGGTTTCTTCTAAATCAGTGGCATATGGTTGTTTTAACTCCGTTGCTTTGCTTCTAATAAATTCGCTGTCGTCTAGTTCATGCAGTTTCCATAAGAAACCAAACTTTGTGTTTACTGTATTATAAATAATTTGACGGTTTTTTAAGTGCACTTTAAGACAATCAATAGCTGCATAATAATTTTCAACGATGAAAGCTCGTCTCCCTTCTAACTCAATGTGCCCCATTTTAACTTCATCAAAATGAAATTTTGTTTCTTTCTTCTTTTTACATCTTTTTTGTATGTGGTCACTTCGCATCTCTTGATTGCCTCTGATTCAAAATTTTCGAACTCTTTTTCGTCACGCAACGTATCAAGATAAACATTTAATGTCTCATAAAGAGTAACAACGTTAGGTAAATCAACAGAACTTGCTTGTAGCTGTGCACTAACGATTTGAAACTTTACGAGCACAGAGTTCCAAAAGCACAACATTATTGTAATTTCTAGAGTTTTAATTTTTTCCAGTATTCCTTTTGCTTCTATTTTGGTCTCTTTACTTTGATTTTCATCTTCGCAAATAGAGTTTAATGTTTCCAGAACTTGTTTGTATGAACTGTATAAGGCTTTGCTTGCATCTGCTCGCGCACTCCATCCAGTTTTCGATAGATGTTTTAGTACCGTCGATTTTTCATCCAATTTGGATAACAAAATTTGCCATCTGCTTGTAGATCCAGAAAACAAATTGTATAATTGTTTTTCCAGTGTAAAAAAAGCAGCTGACTCGTCACTACTTTCCGCGGCAGCAGATCCTACGAGTTGTAGAGAATGGGCTGCACAAGGAACAAAAGTAGCCAATGGACTTACAGCTTTAATTCTTGACTGAAGACCTTTGTATTGACCAGACATATTGCTACCATTATCATAACTTTGGCCACGACAGTCTTTAATATCAAGTTCCAAAGTTTTATCAATTGTCGCAAGAACAGCCTTCTCCATGTCTTCACCTTTACGACCGCAATTGGGCAAAAATGTGATAAAACTTTCTACAGGTTCTCCGTCAGGCAAAATATAACGAATTATAAATGTCAACTGATCGATGTGTGAAATATCTGGAGTAGAATCAATGCTAATCGAATAATATTTTGCTTTTTTTATTTCTCCTATAATCGAAAGTCGAATTTCGTCAGCGAGAAGTAAAATAAATTCATCGATTACAGAGGATGACAAGTACGATGGAGAACCTCTGCCTTTTTGTCCAAATCTCACCAAATGTTCAGCCATTAAAGGATCAAATTTAGATATAAGCTCAATACAGCCAAGAAAATTTCCGTTTAGTGCAGATCCAATAATTTCATTTTGACCGTGAAATGGAAGCCCACGAGAAGCTAAAAACTTAATTTTTTCTATTACCCGTAGTAATACATTTCGCCAATAAGTTATTTCTTCATTATATTGTTTGACTATTTGGGTATCCAGTCGTTGTAAAAGTTTACCTCTGCATACATATTGTCCCAAACATTTACGATGATCCGGAGAGTTGTCATGATCAGTTATTAAGTTACAATTTGTCCAGTCATTAAATCCACTTTTGGCAAATACGGATGTTTCTCCAAATAATTTGCAATGACCACAAAACACGTGACCTGTGGATTCTGAGTATACTAACCAGCTTCTTTTCACATTTTCGCCATTAACAAGCTTTTGCTCAAACATATTTTTAGATAGAAACCTTTTTTGATTTTTATACTGCCTTTCTGATCTGGAAAAATCTAATTCTTCGTTTTGTTGCAGTCCATTTTTAACAATATAATCTCGAAATTCATCATTTACTTGCCACAGTGCACGGTCACTTGACGGAATAGACGACTTTTCTTCTTTAAGAATTTCGTCTTCATTGGAGATCGTCGCCATCGTCGGCATCGTCGCTACTATAGGGCTAGAGTTGGACGGAGAAACGTAACAGTCCGCGGTAGGGGAACCAGGGCAAGAAATCGCTGGCGATAATGCAGCATTCGTCACCGTTTCATTCCTTTCTGCAGAGTTCGTAAAAAATGTTTCTACTCGTAGTTTACGAGTATGTTTCAAAATGTTTTCTATTTTCTTTTCCTTTTCTTTTGCCTTTTTTCTGTATTTTGCTCCACTTGACTTTTTTACTATCGAACTACTCTCATTACCACTCATAGTCTTAAAAAAACACGGAAATACTAATTATAAGAACAACCACTCTCTTCGACAACTGTTTTAATAATGATGTGAATAATTCTTTACAAAACTAAGGTAATACTAATAAAGTATTTCTTAGAATATTACATTTTATGATTATTGCTTATTAATAGTTCTTAGGATAACAAAGGTTTAATTGCTGGAAATTATGCTGACATCTAGGTGTTAGGTATTTATTGGTGGAAATCCGGTGATTGGGTGTTCGGTCATTGCGGAAATGTGCACTTTATGATTATTGCTTATTAATAATTCTTAGAATTATATAGTTCTTCTTACGGCTGGAGATATGCTGAAATGTAGGTATTAGGTATATATTGGTAGACATCCTTTGATTGGGTGCAAAGTATACTAACTAGTAACCACACCGGGGAGTGGGGAGTCCCCGCCAGAGTATATCCATATAACGACGTTTTCTTTATCAGTTCTTATCAGCAAGTACGTCTGTGTCACACAGAAACTAGAAGTCAATGGATATATTAAGTACTCTGTAAGCTAGAGATACTGTCAAGCGCATTTAGTTTTAGTGTTTTGTCTCGGTCTAGTAGAAATATGTGTGGTAGATGCAATGATGCTAGATAAGTCCATGCGAAGACACGATTTCAGCGCGCCCCCCCGATCCTCGCGCCCTACGCTGCAGCGTAGTTAGCCTAAGGGTTAATCAGGCCCTGCCTGTTTATACACTTTTAATTATTAATTAAGAGATTTGGCTAGTTTTATTTAAGAATTTTAAAAGAACAGATTTATAATTGGACTATACACTTTGTCGCAGAGTTGCCAACCCATTCTGATTTATAAAATAGGTTTTATTGCGTTTTGATAAAAGGACGTTTTTTTGCCGCACCCTGTATATGCAGACGGGGCTGAGACAGCGGACGGTACAGACGCAGGAATCTGCTCACAATTTCCTTAATCCGACAGCTTGTGTTTTTCTATCACCAAGTGATCTACACAGATCATACATTTTTATGCTTTACAACAAATACACGTGATCTGGCTATTCATTAGGATTATGACTTATGATATATTGATTCCTTTTCACTAAAAAATGTCGCTGATAAAAAAACCCTAATTTGTACCTACGCAATTAGTTGATATAAACAAGCCGTGAGGTCTTTAAGTAACCTGGCTTAATTATAAGTTATTATTAGTAAATATAATAAATATTGCCGATCGAAATGATAAGGATATCACAACGACGTTTTTTTACAAACTTTTTTATGATATCGATATACTGCGTGTTTTCTTGGGTTTTTCAAGGCTCAGAGAAACAAAATGACATGCAAAATACAACAACGAACCCTGAATAGTATTTGCTAATCTGGGTAACTATTTAAATTTATGTCTTAAGCGTGAATACAAAATTCGCATATACCGATTGTTATCGAAAATATCAAATAATGGCATGGTACATTAGTCAATTGAAACAATCTTTGCCATGAAAACATGTATTCGTTTTATCATTTTATTGTTTCTACTATACAATTTATGCCTATTTCTTTATACTCCTGTTTGTGAAACTATATTTATTAGAAAATAAAATTAGGTTGATCTTGTAGTATCAAAATGTCAGTTAGATTTACTAAAACATTTTTCTACAATTTGAATAAATGCGAATTACAAAACTAAGACAATCGTATCCCTGATCAATCGATAACTAATTTGTCTTTTTATTTAACGGCAAGGTTGTGATCTAAGGGATCACAAGTGTATCACTTCACTGCATCTCTACTGGTCCATCTGTGGACCAGTATTCGCCGAATAATCGACACAGGTCCTTCTTCTTTCTCTTTAACGACAAATTTATGATCTGAAGTAAAGGGCGTGGCATCCATATAACTCGAGTCCTACCGATTTCCCTTTTAAAATTTGACCAGTCAACACCACCTACCAAATACACAGAAACCCATTTTAATGAAACTTTATTGCGCACGCACACGAAAGTCATACAATATCTTATTGTGTGTATCCATGCCTTTATCGTCATACTCATCTATCCCGTTTACATGAGAGATAAAATCTGGATTCAATCCGAATTGAATTCCATGTAAATGCAGATTGAATCGAAACAGTATTCACTTAACCCCATGACAAAATTGTCTGTGGTTGGATTGAAAATCAGCATGTAAACGCGAATTGAAGGATTAAAATATAAAAGTTGTTTTCCTTTGATGTGTTTATTTGACTAGGGCTTTTGTGGCCAATAACACAAGGCTATAAAAACATGTATGTATTACGTAGGAACTGCGAAACTCAATTCTACTTCAATTCAATCTCTTAATTCAATGAGAGCGAAATCATGGGATCATGACGTAATCTCGAATGACAAAAATCTCGAATGCAAAAAATATCGAAAAAATAAATTTTTAATCTAGAATGCAAAAATCTCGAATGCACACAAATGTCGAATGGACAAAAATCTCGAAAAAAATTTAAAAAAAAAAGTTAATTCGAGATTTTTTTCTTACCTATTTAAAGAGTTTAAACTTAAAGAAAATGCATTACATATTTAGTTTATTCAGCAATTATTTTTTTTCGGTAAATTTACAACAACAAATCAATATTTAAAAAAAGAAAAAAAGATTATAAAAAATTGTAAAAATTCCAATAGTAAATAAGGTGCCGTGAAATAACGCCGAGTAAAATAACGCCGAATTATGAAAGCGAAATAACGCCAAATTTCCATGCTCGGTCTTGTTTCGCTTTTAATTTATTTACGCAATCAGATAAAGATTCCTAACCGATTTTAGATTTGCACCCGTGAAAACCTCGCACCAACTCCAAATCAAACAGTGACCCCAAGCAGGGGGATTGCAGAGGGGCAGCATGCCACCCCGATATGCATTGCACTATTTATGGGATGAGTTGCGAAATCGCAAGTAGAATAAAGTCGATCTCCGAAATCTTATTTGATATTATAACTCTTTTGTTCTACTACATGATTGGAAATAAAGCCGAGAATAGAAAATGATGAATTTCGACATTACATACTTCCGATTTCTTATGGAAATAAAGTCGATCGACATTATTTCCATCTACTTTATTTCACGGCACCGGTAAATAAATCCATTTCGATTTAAATATTTCTTTTGTTTGTAATGATTTCATTTACTTTCATTTTAATTGTTTTTATTTGCACTCACGTTGTGATAACACACGATCCCAAACAACACTAATTTCAGGTACTTTTTTTATAGTTGCATGTGCAGTTTGCTAGCCTATCGTGAATGTTAAAGAGTAGGAAATAATCTCGAATGAATATATTAATTTTTGAGACAGTGGTTACAATTCGCGCGAATTGTAACCATTGTCTCAAAAATTAATACATATATTCATTCGAGATTTTTGCATTCGAGATTTTTTTTCTAGATTTTTGTATTTCGAGATTATTTATTTGTATTTGTATTTATTTATTTAATTTAATTAATTAGTTGTTTCACATTAAGAATGTAATCTTATGATTGTGATTAGCTTAAAGGGTTCAGATACAGATACAGAGAGTGAATAGGATTTAATGGTAATAAGTTTAGGAATAGATAATTTTCATTCATATAAATAATATTATTACTAGTTAAATATCGAACATTGTTGAAATTAAGGAGAAAAGAACAGATAATAATAACAATTTAATTATAAGTATATGCATATCATGTAAGTCTACCTGGCCAAGTGTTTAAAGGTTTCGGCTTTAAAACTTTCTATGTTTGCGATTCTTCTGATTGTAGTAGGCAAAGCGTTCCATAGGCGAGTTGCATGGACGAAAAAAGCGCGTTCAGATTGTATGCAGTTAAATCTAGGCTGAATTAAAATAGCAGTTCTTTCGGAGCTAGAGAAATTTAGTCTGCTGTGTAGGTACTCAGGTTGGCGTGACTTCATGATGCTATGCAGCAGTGTGAGTGATCTGAATTCAATGAGTTTATTAAGCGTTAGACCAGTTATTTGTTTGGAGTAATTAGAGATGTGGTCGAAGTATCTAACGTTAAACACATATCTAGCTAGATTATTGTATATAACATTTAATTTCCGATTAGTGTTGTAGTCGACGTTGCAGAAAATTTCGCATCCGTATAATAGAATCGGTAGGAGTAAAGTTTTTACTAAAAGCATTTTAGTTTTTGTTGGCAGACAGTTTTGTGTAGATCGCAGCAAACGGATACCATGATAGACTTTGCCTATTGTGATTGCAATATGATTAGACCAAGTGAGGTTCTCGTTGAAGACTAGTCCTAAATTTTTAGCAGTGTGGACGTAGTCGATGACTGAATCCCCTAGTTTTATTGGTGGAAAGTGAGAAGTTTCTAATTTCTGCTTATATACACATAAAGTTTTAGATTTTTTAGGATTTAAGGACAAACTGTGCTTTAGAGCCCACTGTTGGATAAGTTGCAAGTCTTCGTTAATTTTGTATATCGCACCATTAGTACCAGATAATGGACAATTTAAATATAGTTGGACATCATCGGCAAACAAGTGAACAGAACAATATTTTACTAGTTGCGGAAGTTCATTCACATAGAGCGAAAACAGTAAAGGCCCAAGAACGGAACCCTGAGGGACCCCAGTAGTTACTTCTAGTAATGAAGACATCTTATTGCCTACAGACACACATTGTTGACGGCCACTTAAATATGAGTGTAAGAGTTTAACTGCAGGTGGTGATAGCCCGAAACTATTTCGCAGTTTTGCACATAGAGTAGAGTGATTTACGGTGTCAAACGCCTTAGAAAAGTCCAATAAAGTTAAAAAGGTACAGCAGTTTTTATCCATAGCCTTTCGTATGTCATCTACCACAAGTAGAAGAGCAGTCTTGCAACTTCTTTTAGCACGAAACCCGGACTGAACGCAACTAAGAAGATTATTAGTTGTTAAGTGTGAATTTAATTGCTTGTGTATTGCCTTTTCAAATACTTTTGACAGGAAGGGTAAGATGGATATTGGTCTGTATTCTTTAGACAGATTTGACTTCGGTATCGGTAGTATCTTGGCTTTCTTCCATGAAAGGGGATATTATGCTTTTGAGATTTTTTTTTTAATTCTAGATTTTTGTTTTCGAGATTATTACTTTCGAGATTTTTGTTTTCTGGTTTATCGCTTTCTAGATTTCGTGGTAAACCGAAATCATGCCTCGAATACCCATTCAGTTTTAACTCGATCTTTCGATTCGGCAACGTAAACGGAGTAATCGTTAAACATGTCTGGTTATAAAATCTCTTACTGGAGAGTTGCTGTTTAGAACAAATTTGTGTGTTTCCATATCTTCATCGCGCTACTTATTATACCCTATTCTAAGGGTATATTAATTTTGACGCATAGTTTGTAACATACCTTAATATTGCCCGTAGACCCCTAAAAGTTACTATATTTATGATCAGCATCGATAGTAATGTCGATCTAGCAATGTCCGTCCGTCCGTCCGTCCGTCCGTCTGTTGTCAAAAATTAGGCCTTTAAACTGGGCCTAGAGAGCTGAAATTTTAACCATATACTCTCTAGGGTCCCGAAATAATCAAGTTTACGAATTTTTAAAATCCGCCCACAGACACGCCCACAAACTCAAAAAAACAAATTTTCCGAAAAAATCGAATTTTGAGCTAGAAAGCTGAATTTTTTTATATATGATCCATGACTCCTAAAAGTGCTCGGGAGAAAAAAATATTCAAAATCCGCCCACAGACACGCCCACAATCAAATAAAACAATTTTATTGAAAAACCAAGTAATATCTAGAGTTCTTTCCACTGCCCCATCTCTTAAGCACATTTTGTTTGATCATGGTGCGTTTGTGTTGTCAACGAAATTCGTCAACCAGTCCAGGGATTTTTGTTATCGCATTCCATTATCTTAAATCCCCTGTAAGCGGTTAACTGCCCAAAAACGGGGCTGTGCCAATCGCTTTCAGAATGGCGTCATAAGCAACATTCAGATTGTCCTCTACTTTTGCTAGGGATTACGGGATTACGCGTTTTATCGGGTTATTTCCCTCTTGATCCATCAGGGAGTGTTTCTTCACCACGTATAATCAATGCTCGTTTGGATACATCTCAGAATCCCAGTGCGTGCTCCGCCTAAGACATATGTTTCTGACTGTACAGCCCCCTATTTCCGTGGCAGTTGCCTCTCCCCCTTGGTCCATTCTGTTTCCCTGCCTATTGAACAATGTTCATGTGATTTCCTATCGGAAACCTGGGTTATGTTCATAATTGCAAGATTGTTGAACATGCCAACACACAATATTTAGTCAATGCTTTTTTGAACAGAAATACTGCTGCAAGTATGCGGCGTTCTGCATTACCAAAAAAGGGTTCGTAAATGCACACATAAGTAGGCGGTAATCAAACAACTTGATCGTATTCGTTGTCAACTGCTGTCTTGCAATGAGAATGCAGTTTATTTACATTTATGAATGCAAATCTGGCAGGACGGTTGCATTTTTATATTTATGAACTCGACCCTGGTGCCTGCTTAGCCCGCGCATGCTGTTTGCAGATCTACGGGAGTTCCGGGCTGTGACCCAGTCAAGGCGAGAGCCCTGTCGAAGAGGAATCATCGCCATTTGATTAGCCGCTAAAAACCACCCTCCTTGACGTCAATACAGTTGCTGCCCCCTACGCATAATAAGCCTCTGTGACTCCTCAAATTAACATGATTTATAACTTGTTTTTGAAAACATGTTGGACTTATCCGCACGCCAATTGTAACCTTTGAAATGATAAGACCGTTATTGATCTGATGACAACATTGATATTGCGTATCGCCAAACAGTATAAAAGCCCTGTACACTTGTACAATGGTACTACAACACTCAATTCTTTCGTAATATGAAGACACTTGCGATTCTGCTGCTTGGCGCTGCCTTGGGTAAGCCTGACAAAATTATTGACTATTTGAATTAACTATACTAACCCATATATTACCTCATAGCTGCGACCCATCCTTTGGAGTTCGAAATAACCGAAGAGCGATCAGATGGATGGTTTATTCCTCAACTGGATGGTTCTCTTGTCTGGCAAACCGAGGAGGAAGTGCAAACGGAAATGCGCGATATAATGATGCAATCAAGAAAGGCACCCGTTGTCGAGTTCTACTTGTACACGAAGTCAAATCCAAATATTCCCCATCAGCTCATAACCAATGATGATTCTTCCTTGGCAAGCTCCAAATTCAACAAGGATAACCCAACTAGGTAAGAGCCTTGTTGCTTTACATTTTTTCGTCGTCACATAAAAACAAATTTCAAAATTTTTCAATCGACCGCTGAAAATTCATTTGAATTTAAATGTCAATTAAAAGTCATTCACCCCTTCTATTTTCCATCCAGGTTCATAACCCACGGTTGGCAAAGCAACTATCTGTCCGACATAAACTCCGACATTCGTGATGCTTTTCTTGAAGTTGGCGACTATAACGTGATCAGCGTCGATTGGAGCAGCAAGGCTGAGACAATCAACTACGTCTCTTCTAGGTTGCGTGTTCCGGGTGTTGCCAGGAAAGTTGCGGATATGGTTGAATTCTTGAAGAAGCGCGGACAACTCTCTCTATCCAACTTGCATTTAATCGGTCACAGCTTGGGTGCCCATGTATCAGGGTTCACTGGTAAATACGTCAATGGTCAAATTGACACCATCATTGGCTTAGACACCGCTCTGCCCGGATTCAACTACGATAATTGCAAGGAACGTTTGTGTGAAACTGATGCATCTTACGTGGAGTGTATCCATACCAATGGTGGTAAATTGGGATTCCTGAAGCCCCTTGGTCACGCTGATTTTTATCCAAATGGTGGTAAGGCACAACCTGGATGTATTCTGGACGTGGCTGGAGCTTGTTCCCACTCGAGATCATATAAGTATTACGCTGAGTCGATTAAAAATAATGGTTTTTTGAGCGTCAAGTGTACCGACTATGAGAATGCTGTCAGCAAGACTTGTGGTACAGCTTATTCAACAAATGTAAGGTTGGGTTCATTGGATAATCAACATCTTGCAAGGGGTTCTTTCTATACACCAGTCAAGAAGAACACTCCATTCGGTTCAATGTAAAAAGATCTATATTAAAAATGTTGTGCAATAATAAAAGTTAGATTGAAAAAAATTATTTGTTTAATCAATTTATATGCTTCCAACAAATAGAGGTCATGTGGCGACAGTGCAGTGGTAGTGTATTCACTTGATGATCGGAAGGTTGCGCGTTCAAATCCCGACCATATTGCATGAAGCAACAGTCCGCAGAATAAGAATCAATAAAAATGTTGCTTATGCTTGCTCACATGTGCTTTGAGTTATTGTAGAAGCTTCTGCGGACTAAAATTGAAACATAATGTTTCATAAGTTATTTAGACTCTTGCGAACGTCTGACAAACATCCAAGAGTATCATTTGTGCGAATCTTCTTAAATTTGACGTTCGGATTCGGCTTAAAATTGTAGGTCCCTTCCACTTCGCACAAGCAAATGGTTGCAGTAGCTGGGTTTAAGGCCGTTAATGCCGTATATTTACTTACTTTTGAGAGGTCAGTGATAATTGTGAGTGGAGAGAGTAGCCAGGGTAGATATGTGGGTTCCTTCTTTGCTTGCAAAGTGCGAGGAATTTCGAATCTATCGGCATATGATAATGCATTATAAATTGTGGATGAACAGCTCGGTGGGCCCTTCCGGTTAAATGATGTTTTCGGTGAAGATAAAAGCTTGAGTATTAGCAGAGAGTAAAGATAATTAAATCTGTGTTCCACTAAAGGTAAGCCAGCTTCTGCTCTTAGAATGCTCCGGAATGCTCTTAGAGCAAGTCTATCTGTTGCGTTTTCCAGTCGATTTTTGGATGGTAGATTTGACTATGTTAAATAGTGTGTTTACATGTGAATAACTGTATTTAGGTGACAAATATTTGATGAGGTTAAACCTGGTAGCTAAATTGAACAAATCAGATTACCTCAACATCGTGAAATCGATATTTTGTTGTAAATTGGGGCTACCAAGCACTTGGACGTTTCTACAAGCCAACGATTCCAAATATACCGCTTGTATGGGAAAGGAATGGTTGCTATATAGAATCATCCTCCACAATCTCCAGACCTAAATCCTATTGAACATTTTTGGGTTTATTTCGTTGGACAGAAAAAAAAGCGATTTACAGATTTCAAACAAAACCGACCTGCGAGATGCGCCTATCTAGGAATGGAGCAATATTGACGCCGAAATAACAGCTCGATTAATAGAATTCCTTCCCAGAAGTCAAAAAGCAGTCCTAAAAGCTAAGGGAAGACAGACCACTCCAGTCGGTTTTTTTAAAACAATTTTTTGTTTTCCTTAATATTTTGGAAACTGTGCTCCTACCTGTTCCAACTCTTAATTTATTTATTTTTGTGCACTTACTTTTGGCGCTCTCGCTTAAACAGCATAAGCGTCACCGACATCGAGGCGCCAACGTCTTATGTTAAACACCTCATAGACACCAATGCGGTGAGCGAAGCCAACC
Organism: Portevinia maculata; assembly: GCA_949715645.1. Lineage (NCBI taxonomy): Eukaryota > Metazoa > Arthropoda > Insecta > Diptera > Syrphidae > Portevinia > Portevinia maculata. The sequence goes on along the minus strand of OX454525.1, from coordinate 62,509,442 downwards.
GTCGTTGGCACCAACTCGGCCAGTGCAACACCGCAAGGCTACTCTGGCTTAAATAAATCCAAGTCCATCGGACTTCTGAGGCATAAGAGAGGAAACCTCTCCAAATAAGTAAACGCCCTCACCGGGCACTGTGCTATAGGAAGACATGCTCAAAGGCTGGGCATTCCCTACAATGACTTCTACAGAAGCTGTAGAGACGAGGAGGAAGAAGAGACTATCAGTCACTTCCTTTGTACGTGTCCTGCACTCGCCGACATTAGGAAGGCTACACTGGGTGAATACCTTTTCAATGATCTGAATGATCTCACGAACTCCTGCAAAGCAAGGATTAGCTCCTTTATTCAGAGGAGCAAATGGTTCCCTGAGTAAGAGGGTGACCCACCCACCTTCGGCAGCACAATGGACCTACTTCTGGTCTAAGTGCATCCTCATCGAGGGCCGGTTTAAACCAACCAACCAACTTATGGCACTCACTGTACATAGCTAATTTTTTGTATATAACGCGTATGCCTTCCATATATCCATCTAATGGGTGTCATTCTCATTGACGACACGATACGCTCGTGTGCAGAAGATCTTAGAACACTATGAACACTGTGTTGATTGCTTTCAATTACTCGAAGTGAAAATTTGCAGTGAACAGCTGATATTCACGTGATCTGTTCATAAAATCACAGAGGGTTAACCAGTAGGGCCTCGTAATTGGCTTGCCGATTGAACCCGATGATTTTGCTAGGTATTTTTTCCCCAAAATATCGGGGCGAAATATATTTAGATAAAATTGGATATTTGGCCCTGTGTGCGAGGAAGGCGATTGGAGGAGGAGATACAACCACGAAATCTATGAGTTGTACGAAGATGTGGATGTAGTCCGAAAAGCTAAAACTACATTGGCTCAACCACAATCAATAGAATGCTCCAGCCAAGAGAACCTTTGACACCCAGCTGGAAACGTTAAAGAAGACCAAACCTGCGTTTTAAAGACGAAGCCATTGCGGATGTCACAGCACTTGGTGTGGACAACTGGAAACAGCTTGCCCGGGATCGCAGTGTCTCAGGCAGAGACTCTTCAAGGGACGTTAGCCTTTTAGTAAGTAAGTAATGATTTAATGAGCCAGTATTGAGTCTGAATGCTCCAGTGTAGAAAGTCTCCGACAATGAAAAATAATTATAGTCATACGGAGCAATTAAACATAGGGACGGGCTACAGTCCGCTTGGGCGAACTGTTGGATACCCTATTCTTATTCCTATCCCTCATAAGTGGGCGTGACAAAAGTCTGAGTATGGTTAAATTGTTAAGAACGCTCTACATATTTTGGTATATAACATTTAAAGGATTTTATCAAAAAAAACGCTCCCTAGCTCAAGCTTGGGTGCTTCAATAAAATTGTTTTATTTAATTGTGGGCGTGTCAGTAGGGGGATTTAAAAAAAATTAACACATGAGCATAAAGGGCCCCTAGAGAGTATATATTATAAATTTCAGCTCCCTAGCTCAAACTTTGGATTTTCAAAAAAATTGTTTTATTTATTTGTGGGCGTGTCAGTGGGCGGATTTTTAAAATATTTATACATGAGCTTAAAGGGCCCGTAGAGAGTATATATTATAAATTTCAGCTCCCTAGCTCAAACTTTGGATTTTCAAAAAATTTGTTTTATTTATTTGTGGGCGTGTCAGAGGGCAGATTTTGAAAATATATATACATGAGCTTAAAGGGCCCCTAGAGAGTATATATTATAAATTTCAGCTCCCTAGCTCAAACTTTGGATTTTCAAAAAAAAAAAAAAAATTATTTGTGGGCGTGTCAGTGGGCGGATTTTGAAAATATTAATACATGAGCTTAAAGGGCCCCTAGAGAGTATATATTAAAAATTTCAGTTCCCTAGCTCAAATTTTGGTTTTTCAATAAAATTGTTTTATTCCCGACGGACGGACGGACGGACGGACGGACGGACGGACGGACGGACGGACATGGCTAGATCGACATTACTATCGATGCTGATCATAAATATAGTAACTTTTAGGGGTCTACGGGCAATATTAAGGTATGTTACAAACTATGCGTCAAAATTAATATACCCCTAGAATAGGGTATAAAAAGACGTAGTAGTTGTTCATCTAATCGAATAAAAAAACGTATGAATATTGTTTGGCTTTTTAAAGTCATTTCAATTTTAGTATGACAACATCAATTCAGTAGGTAATGAAATGACTTCCAAGTGGCACCTTTTACACCTATTGGGAAATAGTAAACAGATCATTAATCTTTAAATGATGAATAGCAAGATCATTTATTGGAAACATATAAATTAATTATCTGTACTGTATAGATCACTTGGTATAATAAAAAATGGCTATTGTAAAATTAAAAAAGCGGCCAAGTGCGAGTCGGACTCGCCCATGAAGGGTTCCGTAGCAGCAAGTAACATCATATAAAAGTTCTTGTGGTTCGTTGTAACTTTGATCGATGTTTTAATAATATGTAGATAAGTGGCGGTTTACGATTTATGACGTATTAAAAAAAACTGCTTACTAGATCTCGTTCAAACCAATTTTCGATCGAAGTTTGCATGGTAATGTACATCAAATAAGTTTTTTAGTTTTATCATTCTCTTATTTTAGAAGTTACAGGGGGGACACACATTTTACCACTTTAGAAGTGTCCCTCGCGCGAACTATTTAGTTTAGAAAAAAATGATAATAGAAACCTCAATATCATTTTTGAAGACCTATCCATAGATACCATGGGTTTGATGAAAAAACAATTTTGAGTTTCAGTTCTAAGTATGGGGAACCCCCAAAATTTATTGTTTTTATACCCTATTCTAAGGGTATATTAATTTTGACGCATAGTTTGTAACATACCTTAATATTGCCCGTAGACCCCTAAAAGTTACTATGTTTATGATCAGCATCGATAGTAATGTCGATCTAGCCATGTCCGTCCGTCCGTCCGTCCGTCCGTCCGTCCGTCTGTAGCCAAAAATTAGGCCTTTAAACTGGACCTAGAGAGCTGAAATTTTAACCATATACTCTCTAGGGTCCCGAAATAATCAAGTTTACGAATTTTTGAAATCCGCCCACAGACACGCCCACAAACTCAAAAAAACAAAATTTTGGAAAAAATCGAATTTTGAGCTAGAAAGCTGAAATTTTTTATATATGATCTATGACTCCTGAAACTGCTAGGGATAAAAAATTTTCAAAATCCGCCCACTGACACGCCCACAAATAAATAAAATAATTTTTTTATACCCATTCTAAGGGTATATATTAATTTTTGAAAATCCAAAGTTTGAGCTAGGGAGCTGAAATTTATAATATATACTCTCTATGGACCCTTTATGCTCATGTGTAAATATTTTCAAAATCCGCCCACTGACACGCCCACAATTAATTTTTTTTTTTTTTTGAAAATTCAAAGTTTGAGCTAGGGAGCTGAAATTTATAATATATACTCTCTAGGGGCCCTTTATTCTCATGTGTTATTTTTTTTTAAATCCGCCTACTGATACGCCCACAATTAAATAAAACAATTTTATTGAAACAACCAAGTTTGAGCTAGGGAGCGTTTTTTTTGATTAAATCTTTTAAATGTTATATAACAAAATATGTATAGCTTTCTTAACAATTCAACCATACTTAGACTTTTGTCACGCCCACTTATGAGGGATAGGAATAAGAATAGGGTATCCAACAGTTCGCCCAAGCGGACTGTAGCCCGTCCCTATGTTTTTTTCTATTTTTGTGTGAAAATCTTAATGAGGTTCACAGAATACATCTACTTACCAAGTTTCAACAGTATAGTTCTTATAGTTTCGGAAAAAAGCGGCTGTGACATACGGACGGACAGACAGACAGACAGACATGACGAATCCTAAGGGTTCCGTTTTTCGCCATTTGACTACGGAACCCAAAAAAAACAAATAATTTCTTTCAATGTAACTTTTTTTATTTGCACACAATTTTTAATATAGATCTTTTTACATTGAACCGAATGGAGTGTTCTTCTTGACTGGTGTATAGAAAGAACCCCTTGCAAGATGTTGATTATCCAATGAACCCAACCTTACATTTGTTGAATAAGCTGTACCACAAGTCTTGCTGACAGCATTCTCATAGTCGGTACACTTGACGCTCAAAAAACCATTATTTTTAATCGACTCAGCGTAATACTTATATGATCTCGAGTGGGAACAAGCTCCAGCCACGTCCAGAATACATCCAGGTTGTGCCTTACCACCATTTGGATAAAAATCAGCGTGACCAAGGGGCTTCAGGAATCCCAATTTACCACCATTGGTATGGATACACTCCACGTAAGATGCATCAGTTTCACACAAACGTTCCTTGCAATTATCGTAGTTGAATCCGGGCAGAGCGGTGTCTAAACCAATGATGGTGTCAATTTTACCTTTGACGTATTTACCTGTGAAACCTGATATGTGGGCGCCCAAGCTGTGACCGATTAAATGCAAGTTGGATAGAGAGAGTTGTCCGCGCTTCTTCAAGAATTCAACCATATCCGCAACTTTCCTGGCAACACCCGGAACACGCAACCTAGAAGAGACGTAGTTGATTGTCTCAGCCTTGCTGCTCCAATCGACGCTGATCACGTTATAGTCGCCAACTTCAAGAAAAGCATCACGAATGTCGGAGTTTATGTCGGACAGATAGTTGCTTTGCCAACCGTGGGTTATGAACCTGGATGGAAAATAGAAGGGATGAATGACTTTTAATTGACATTTAAATTCAAATGAATTTTCAGCGGTCGATTGAAAAATTTTGAAATTTGTTTTTATGTGACGACGAAAAAATGTAAAGCAACAAGGCTAGTTGGGTTATCCTTGTTGAATTTGGAACTTGCCAAGGAAGAATCATTATTGGTTATGAGCTGATGGGGAATATTTGGATTTGACTTCGTGTACAAGTAGAACTCGACAACGGGTGCCTTTCTTGATTGCATCATTATATCGCGCATTTCCGTTTGCACTTCCTCCTCGGTTTGCCAGACAAGAGAACCATCCAGTTGAGGAATAAACCATCCATCTGATCGCTCTTCGGCTATTTCGAACTCCAAAGGATGGGTCGCAGCTATGAGATAATATATATGGGTTAGTATTGTTAACTTAAATACTCGTAGTTAATAATTTTGTCAGGCTTACCCAAGGCAGCGCCAAGCAATAGAATCACAAATGTCTTCATTTTACAAAACAATTGAGTGTTTTAGAACCATTATACAAGTTACACGGCTTTTATACGTTTTGGCGATACCGAATATCAATATTTTTACTGTCGCCAATCAATTTCTGACATAAATAACGGTCTTATCGTATTATAGGAAAAAATTGACGTTCGGGTTAGTCCAACAATTTTTTAGAAAAATTAAGTTATATATCACCTTGATTTATGAGTAATATGAATTCACAGCGAACCCAGGTGGTTTTCTCTCGCGTGTGCTAAAAGAAAGAGGCGCAGTAAATTCGATTATCGTAGGCTCAACAACAGTCATAATTTTTGACAGTGATATTTGTTTCACAATTTTGTGCTGCGAGATATTAATAGCGAAAATGCATATATGCACTTATAGGTACTTTTTTAATATGTATGGTTATCATAATATAATGTCAGTCAAATTTCTCAAAAAGGCTTCGGACCCTTTTCATTTATCCTGTAATTTGTGTAATGTTATGCCTATGCGGAGTGTTGGTACTGCGCGGCGATCGATTTTTTGAAGTCATAATTTTATTTTTGGTCTCTTATAGGTTGACGTAGAGAAACAAAGAACTACAACTAAAACTAATAAAGTATGACAGCTGAAAATGCAAGTTTTTGTTTTGTTTTTTATTTCGGGGGTGCGAGGCTTCCTGCACTGGGGCACTCAGACTGAATACTGGTCCATTGTACTACCAGGAAGACACACCACTTTTACTGTGTAAATTTACTCGTTTTCCTAAGAAAGACGGGTTGGCGCTTCAATGATAATGAGCTTAGGTTTACCTTTACAGCACTCACCACATCAGCACTAAATACCTGCCATCTGATACGAGCAAGAGCGGGATAATCAGAGAGGAAATCTTCCGCAATGTCATCGCTCTCTCCACAGGCTTCGCAGTTGGTGGTATCGCTTAGGCCTAGCACGTTAAGGTGTTTGGCAAAAGTGTAATGGCCTATAAGAATGGCAGTAGTCTGTCTGCAGTCTTTTCTGTCGAGAGACAACAAGAATGCCGCCGATTTGTTACAGACGTCGGGGAGAATTTGACTAAACTAATTTGTCTGCACCCTGCCATCTGCGATTGTTTTCATATGAAACTCAACCGTCAATGGAAACAGTGACCGAGGACGCAGGCAGATATATCGCTGGTTAAGGTTCTGGGAAGACCTCCTTTGAGCCCTGTCTGGCAAGTTCATTGGAGATCGCATCTCGCGTGAACCCGTTATGACCCGAGATCCAGACAAGTCAAAATGAATTCAACCTTGCGATCGAGTTCAGAGGGATCATGCATTCACGAACTATTTTGGAGGTAGTTAAGGGGTTAAGCAAGACCTTAAGTGCAGCCTGACTGTCGCTACAAGCGCCGAAACTTCACCCCCTGCACTTGTTCCTCTCAACATAGTCCATAGCCCTTAGGATAGGATAAGTCTCTGTTGGAAGACTGACGAATGTTTGCCTAACGAGAAGAAAAGTCTAAGGTTGTCGCTCTCCATGAAAACATCAGCACCAGATCCTTGTTCGATTTTGCAGCCATCCAAGGATTCGACTGCATTCCTTTCCAGGCTCAAAGTCTGGCCAGAGCCAGTCCTTCGTAGTTGCGTTGCAGCCAAAGTTTCGGTGTCATTGCATCGGACGGTATATTCAAAGCTCCAGTGCGTGTTATAGCAAAAGTCACCTCTTCTTAAACGTGAGATAGCTTTGATTGTGAAACCCATGATGTAAACATCAAGGGACGGGAGGTTCAATAATGCATCTAGGCCGCACGTATTTACATGAAAGCTTATTCCACTAAACAACCGATGCGTTTGCTAGAAATGGTCTTATCATAGCCGTATAAATCCATAGGACTCTTTTCGGTGATAAGCCCCATGTCTTGCCGAAAATGCCCTTGTACTGCCAGAAAACCGACAGCGCCTTGGCAGTCTTCAGCTCAACATGCTTGGACCATAGCAGTTTGCTGGCCAGGACGGTTCCCAGATATTTTGCTTCATTGGAGAGTTTGATTGGGACAACTTTTAGCACTGGCTGAGTCAATACGATAAGCTTCCTTCTTCTCGTAAGGAGAAGAACCTCAGTTTTGAGAGGATTGACCGAGAGTCTATTCGTTGATCACGTCTATAAACGCCTGCGCCCTGGCGGAGACAGTCGCTAGGCATGATCATCCGCCTACGCCTGAGCGTATACGTTACATCTGTTGAGTGCGTTCAACAGAGAGTCGATCAGCATCCACCACAGCAGTGGAGACAGAACGCCGCCTTGCGGGCAGCCTCTGTTTACCCCCGCCATAACATAACGGTCACAATCCGCATCCGCAACCAACGTTCTATTTATTAGCATTGCTCTAATCCACCAGCACCAATGATTCGTCAACGCCGTGTAGTCTGGCAGAGATGCACATGCTGCCAAAAGTCGCATTGTAAAAAGTACCCTCAATATCGATGAAAATACCCATCGCCTATTCTTTCATGTCAAGCAATCTCAATTCTACCAACTAGATTTTGTATCTGAGATAGTGGGTGCAATCGCAAAGCAATTTTGCGCACGTGAAGCTCGACCAGCCTTTCCATGCTTTTCAGCCAGAAGGAAGTCAGACTGATTGGTCTGAAGCTCTTGGCGAGTGAGTAGTAACTTCTTCCAATTTTTGGTATAAATGCCACTCTAACCGTTTGCCAGGGTGTTGGTATGTATGCCAGTGCTAGGATAGCGTTGAAGATTCCCTTCATAGTCGATAGCAACTGGTTTGTACCTTGTTTGCAGCATAACTGGGTATATTCCGTCCGTGCCAGGTGGCTTGAAGCCGTCAAAAGAGGCAAGAGGTATTTGACATTAAACTTTAAAATTTGGTGAGGCAATTTAATTTAAGCGGAGCCCAGTGCTCGGCAAGGTAGCCAAAAACTCTTAGAGTAGCCATTCCGACAGTATCAAATCAAAAACAGAAAAACATCATCTTAGTTAATTATATCATGAAATCGGCGGGAGACGAGTTTTTCCTGAATATTTCGTAAAAGGTTTATAACAAAGCGAATTATAACAATGTGGGAAACGCATATTAGGTAGGTCGTTATAATTTAAATATTAAATTAGTTTAAGAGCGATATCATCGACTGTTGTTATCCGATTCTGATATCAGATGCTTATTTTATTTTTGATGATGAAGAACATGAAATGAATTGTGGATGATAGTGTAGTTTGAGGAGCTGCAAAGTGTCTCGTATGAAAGAGTTGGGAGATTGAATGCAATGTGCCGTATAAAATCACGATCAAACTCAAAGGCGACTCAGAGTAAAAATACGAGCTTCGACTAAAAAAGTACCTAAGTACGTACGCGTAACAAGACAAATAACAAAAAAAAGCAAAGACTTGAACCAGGCTCGAACCAGCATTTATGTTCGTTAGGGAGATGACCATCGAGCCAAACTTCGTCGTCATGACGAATGGCCTAAGTTGCGTCTGTTGGCTCATATAACAAGACGAAAAATTGTAAACAATCATGCGAGTATTTACTTTACACACGCAGATATATTTTTCAATGGCGATCAAGTATGGACGATTTCCTGCGAACTGGATCTCATAAAGTCTAATTATGAAAATTCTATTTTGGTCACATCTATTTTCGAAAAATTCTCATTTAAGTTTTAAGTCAACAAAAATAATTATTCTGATGAAGAATAAAAGATTTCGCAAGAACGCGGAAGTAAACGATCGACCGTCATGTCATTCATATGAGCTTGTGTTGGTGCGGGGGCGTCCATAACTGGGGCCTATAAAAGGACGTGTCCCGCCAGAAGCGGGGATTATTTGGTCAATTGTTCTTTTTTGTCGGTCGGTTCGAGAGAGCGCTTAAAAGAGTTTTTTTCTACTCGTGTTAACGTATGGCGATGTGCCAAGTGTCGCGTATACAATACAAAAAGAATGGCAAAAGAAAAAGCAAGTTTTTGTGACTGATTCTCGCGATCTCCAAAATAAAATAATGTAACGCATAGTGAATATAACTTACGAAGTGATGCGATAAAACCTCACGTGAAGTTACAATTATTGTTCATCGCAACTATAAGTGCGACTAAACTTACGCCCAAGCCCATGAACCACAAGGCCACAATAACACCAGTTCAGTACCCAAAAGAGCAACTTCAAAGTGTACGCGATAACACCAGCAAATCCAAGATCAATCCCCCGTGAAAGGCGATAGCACCATAGAGCAAACAACAACGGAAACCATACGCATGCTGAGCCGTACAATGCAACAGAATCCCGAACCGAATAAATGAAGAAAAAAACGATCAGCAGATTCAACGAACATCCTGTACCAGACACCGATGGAAAATCGCTGCATTCACCCGTAGAATTCACCAAAACCCTCAGCCGCAATCACAACCTATCATATCATCCACCTTCGCAGCAACAACTATACAAACACATCATCCACGATCGTCCGCAATTCATTGCTATCAACCGTACACCCCTCTCTCCTCACCGATATCATCAACGTAATAGTAAATCCAGATAAAAAGCTATGTAGATTTGTTTCCTTTTTATTTTATTAAATAGAGTATTGTGAAAGTTCGTTCAAATTTCATTTGGCTTACGGTAAACATTTTTCATTTTTTATTTAACAAAATATTCAGTCCGTTGATCAAGTTCAACGTTCAAAAAAATTCGAAAGAAATAAAAAATAACTAATAAAAACATTCAGAATTTATGGAGAAGAATGTAGGTAGATACATCTGTCGAAAGAATTCAGCAAGCACTTCAATAAGATCCATTTTGAACACTCCTGGAACTGTGTTGCTACAAAAATAAATAGCTTGGTGCATCCAACAAGAGACGGCAAAAGGTTCTTATGTTTTTTTAAATAGACAGTTTTTATTTCATTTATTTTTTTCATTGACAGACAAAATAAATGCAAAATTTTAACTTCATTAAATTCATCAACATAATGTTGTCTAAAATTCATCAACATAATGTTGTCTTAAATCTGCCTTAGGATGAGATACAATTCAAAAGGTTTCGTCTAAAGGCTTAACTACATTCGGCAAAAAGTAAAGTGTGTGCTGGAAAATGTTTTTTCTCTTTTCACATCATTTGGCATCTGTAGTTTTCTCTCAACTTTTCAAAAAGTAACTTACTTGAAAGTTAGGTATACCTCAGTCCAAACTACATTCAGCAAAAAGTAAAGTGTGGGCACGAAAATGTTTTTTCTCTTTTCACACCATTTGGGATCTGCAGTTTTCTCTCAACTTTTCAAAAAGTAACTTACTTGAAAGTTAGGTATACCTCTAACTTTCAAGTAACACACTTTTTCAAAGCTCAGACCAAACTAATACACTAACACAAAATATCTGCGGTAGTTCATGATTTCATCGTTAGATGGGTCTGATCCAAGAAATATCGAAACCAACAACCCATTAACATCCCATAAAACGTCAAAAACCTCGGGTATAATTTTATTATGGTTGATTTGCCTACCCGAAAAGCAAATGCCAGAGAATTGTATGTAGCTAGATGCCTGAAATGTGTTATGAAAAACTAATTTGATATGCTTGCATTTTTATTTATTGACATTTATGGGAATTGTTGATGATAGGTTTTACCTGAGTTCATTACTTACTTACTTCAAATCGTTGAATACATTTTGTTGCACTTGAAACACTTTTTGTTTACTTCCTCTTATAAATAAAAGGTTCAATTGTTTGCTTTATTTATGTTTTTGCAGAGCTTTCGGTTGTCAAAGAATATCTTTTTGGGTTAGTTGTTGACTACCAGGAGCAGAAGCGTATGTGTGTGAGCTTGCACTTTTCTATTTTCGTGCACACACTTTACTTTTTGCCGAATGTAGTTTGGGCTTAACTTTCAAGTAACACACTTTTTCAAAGCTCAGAACAAACTAATACACTAAGACAAAATAGCTTGAGTAGTTCATGATTTAATGGTTAGATGGGTCTGATGCAAGAAATGCAACCCTAAAACTATACTGTAGTTATTCTTGTAATTAAAGAATTTGGTTAAACTAGCTATTTACTGGCGCCTGAATGGTGGTGTGTTGAAGTTGAATCAATTTTGTTGCACCTGAAACACTTTTTGTTTACTTTCTCTTAAAAATAATAGGTATAATTGTTCGCGTTATTTATGTTTTTGCAGAGCTTTCGGATATCAAAAAATAGCTTTTTGGGGTTAGTTTTTGACTATTTTCGTGCAAACACTTTACTTTTTGCCGAATGTAGTTTGGACTTAAGGCCAGCAGAACCGAGCGATCATCGTACAAATTCAACAGAAACGCGTAATTTTCCGATAATCCGCTACAAAGTCGCGCTACACCACTCCTGTCCTATCCCAACAACATGTAAATACAGCCTGTAGCTGCATTACAAAACGCAGACTTCTGCATTAATGCTTAATCAAGCGTTCCAAAACAAATGCGGATTACTCTTATGCAATGCATACTTTTCTAAAACGCATTGTGAACGCATCAACTGCGCAAACAAAAGCAAACAGAGCATCGTGAATAATTATGATGCAAATGACATAAATGACATTTGATATTTCAGTTTGAACCGCCAAATAAAATGGATTCATCGCCGGATTCGTAAGTTAAATAATATATTTTGTAATAATTTACCAATTTAACTTTGATTTGCTGTAATACAACAATAATTTAATAGACTCATTCGTACATTAATGAGTCTATTAAATTATTGTTTAATTGAAGAAAGCAAAGACATTCTGCGAGTAAACTGCTTCCTTCTTAAATAAGGAATATACGTAAACGTGTTGGCATTGTACGAACCAATATTGTTTATTAAGCTGTTAAAAAGTATGGTCGTTACTAATTGCTTAGACATTATTGGTGTCTGAAACATTTTACGATAGTTCACATCAAAGTCGTTCCAAAACGTCAAAAATTGCAAAGCATCACAAATGTAAAGCAGCGCAAAAGCATTTATAACCTGGCATTATATAAGCAGTTTGCATTCACAATGCGCATTTTTTGAAGTTTTGGAATTCAGACACACACCTCCTTCCAATTAATTTCCCATGATATTAAAAGTTACCAAGGTATATTTTATCGCATAGAGTTACAGAACACTATTATTTTGCAGATGCGATAAACGGTGGAATTTTGTGTTTCAAAGATTTCATGGGCACAGAATTGGAATTAAAAATTAACGTAACCATAGTTTTTGTCAGAACCCTTTGATTAAATTTTGCCTAGTAGTATACTTCAAATAATATAATTTTTTACCTATTCTGATCTACCGTGTTACAGCTTTTAAATAATATTGGTATGCCTCGTGGCTATCTGTTTTTTTTTCGAAAGACGTTATCGTCGGGCCGGATTGAAATTCCTGGAATTTATGGACCGGTGTTTCCTTCAGATATGTTTAAAGTAATTCACAATGGAACCAGCAGTATATGAATTGAAATTTGTTTGAAGAGAATCTATATCCAGGCACAATTGTAGCCAAACATCACTTTTTAGAGAAAACGATTACAACACTTTTGGAGAAACGATAATTACCAAAATATGTGTTAAAAACAAAATTACTATTATTACGATAAGCTTTATTAAATTTAGTTCTTAATGTTTACCATTACAGTGGTCTCCTGCAACTCAACTCAATTATCGATTCTTGCTTCTATTTATGCTTACGAATGGCTTAGGTGAGGTGTTTAAAATAAGATATTCGTTAATGCTGACAATATGTCTGCTGAGGTTGGCCTCGTTTCCATTGTATGCTGTGTTTGTATGTCAGCATTTCCGTCGGTGCACGATTAATATAAACTCTCAAATAACCTTTTCGCCAACAACTAAAATTAGGAAAACATGCTGATTGATTTAGATACATACATATAGAGCCATTTGATACTGTATGAATTTTTGCTATTAATATTTATATTCCAGCCTTTCAATTCAATCAATATTATTACATTTTTTTTTGAAAGTAGCTCTAAGTAAAAATATATGACGGTACCTACATTACATACGTGCCTATTAAGATAGAGTTAATAAACGTTTGGATGAATTAGAATTCGTCTTAAAGAAACACTTGCGTATTTGGATTTTAAGTTCCGTTTCCGCTCAGATGTGTCGTTGTGAGATTTTCCAAAGCGGACATAATGTTATGAGTTGTTAAGATTTTACAAGGAGGGTGTGTGAGACCAGTGGACAGATAATTCGAGAGAGAAGCTGATAATAATAGTGAAATGACGTCATCGATTACTAGCATTAGATCAACAAAGTGATCGTCAAGTTTGATGGCATTATGGTCAGTTGAAATTTAGTTGCAAGTTATTGAGTCGAGTGAAATCGCTTAGGTGCTGTCGTAATAGATCAGCGCGGCAGCCATGGTTGCTAAGTTTACATTTGGCTAGGGGTGGGCCAGCTCATGGAAAGGTTCTACACCTAACTCTCCCTCATTACCGCTAAGGACACAAAATACTGGGTGTAAATCAGACAAAACTCGGGCCTCGCAATCTTTCGAATTTGTTTTATTGGTTACGGTTGCGGTTGTATTAGACATTTCTTTTCGCAAATTTCAGTGGCCTATTTCACCAACTTACAAATTTGTATTTACAAGCATTTTTTAACAAAATTTGTGATTTTGTTGATTTATGTCGTTTCACCAAACTGTGGGTATTACAAATTTGTAGTTGTATTATACAAAGGGAAATTTGTGAGAATATTTCCCTTTTCGTTTCACCAAAAGTTATTTATAGTTGTAATTTACAAGTTACAAATTTCTGAAAAGTTGACTTATTTGTGAGTTTGCGTTTCACCAAAGAAAATTATTTTCAAAATTTGTGTAGTATGTGAGAATATTTTACAACTGAAAATTGACGTGTAATTCCTCCTACAAGTTTTGTTTCATATTGAAAGTAATCGACAAAATGTCTTTGCAACGAAGGCATAGTAGTAGCGATAGTAGCGAAAGTGACGATCATGTTTTAATTTTAAGAAAAAAATGTAATTTCGGAGTTATTTAATTTTAATGAAAAATTTCGCCTGACTCGATACAAGTCAGAGGAAATAATTGGAATTATTGGGCCACAAATAGCCGACGCTACTGAAAAAAAACTTTGCATTAACACCAAGGCAGCAGTTTCTCACAGGCTTGGAAATGGAGGGCAATACCATGGTGTAACAGATATGCATGGGATATCTAAATAGAATCGTTTGCAGATGTATTACTCGCGTTTGTGCAGCAAATGTTAATTTATTGTTTGATGGTTTTTCAATAAGAGCGCTACAATTTTTTTTAAATAAAACAAAAACGGTTTTGGATATCAATGAAATTCTTTATTCCTGTGAAAGTACGTTCGATGCCATTATGTATGGAACTCGATTTCTTTTGCATGGCCACCACGGGCACGCTTGCAGAAGTCCAGACGCTGAACCCATTTTTCGACGGTTTTCAAGCATAAATCGGCCGATACTGCTGCAATTTCACGTTCGATATTCGTACGAAGTTCATCAATCGTCGCTGGCTTGTTGGCATAGATCATAGACTTGACGTAGCCCCACAGGAAATAGTCTAACGGTGTCAAATCGCACGACCGAGGCGGCCAAGCGACTGGAACATTTCGTGAGATAACACGGTTTCCAAACTTGGTTTCCAATAAATTGATTGTGGCATTCGCTGTGTGGCTAGTGGCGCCGTCCTGTTGGAACCACATGTCCTCCAAGTCCATATCATCCAATTGGGGACAAAAATATTCGGTTATCATTGAACGGTAGCGATTCCCATTCACAGTAACGTGCCGGTCTTGATCATCACGGAAGAAGTACGGCCCAATGACGCCGCCGGCCCATAAACCACATCAAACCGTAATTTTGTCGGGATGCAATGATGACTCATGGAATACGTGTGGATTGCTGCCTGACCAATACCGCATATAGCGCTCTTAACGTTGAGGCCACTGACTCCGAATTTCGGTAGTAAATTTTAATAATTTCGACTCGTTGTTGGCTCGTATATCTATCCATCATGAAATGGCAAACCTTACTGAAGAGAAATGTCAAAAGAGCGGCGAGATTCGGCGTCGTTTGCTGTCACTGTCGCTCTACTTTTGTAGCGTCTCTGTTGAAAAACCCTTTATATTGACTAAATATAGACGGAACCTTAACAAACATAGATGCCCCTGGCGAGTTTGAATCTGCATATGTGGACAGACATGGACAGCAATGCATAAATTTTATGTTGGTATGTGGGCCGGACTATACCTTTTACGAGTATAACGCATATGTGAATTGGCCGAGAAGTGTGCACGAATCAAGGGTGTTACGAAGAAGTCCCTTTTTTTCAAAATTTGAAAGTGGATTTCGAACTTTTTCTAGAAATAGAGAAATGTTCGTGTCTGACGCACTTACAATTGCAATCCATGAAAGCAGTTACTGTTTAAAATGTTGCATCATCTTAACCAACATTTCCCGACAAGCGGCAGATAGATAATATTATCGAAATGTTCACCACCACTGAGGATTCAAACGACGCAGATACTCAAAATGCTGAAAATTTGTATGGCCGGGCTTCCTTAGAATATTTTTTAAATCACTTCGTTAGCAAATATCATATTAAATAACGAGACTTTTGAACTTTAAATGAAATATATGTTTATTTATTTTATTTTTATTTTTAGTAGTCACCTAATTTTAAAGTGTTGTCTTCCAACACTTTTATCTTCTCCTTCAGCTCTGCAGTCCCCAAGTAGCGTTCCTTTTTCAAGGCATTCAACTGCAAATTATAAATTTCGAATTGAAGCCTCCTTTTCTTCAATCGAAGAATATCCGCTTGCTCAGTTAGCATTTTGTTATTGCGCTGGGGCTTTTTTGATGATACTTGAGGTCTGATTGAATTAAAAAATACGTACATATGTTTTTAAAAAAAATTGTGAGAAACAAGCATTTGCATGTACCTTATTTCGCCTTCAATATCCCCCATGTTTGCGCACTGGGGTTTCAGTACCTCTTCAGTAAGGGTGGCGACGGTGTAGAGGTTAGTGTGTTGGCTTGTGACCCGTGCGGTGCAGGTTCAATACCCATGGGGAACAACAACATACGCCACCCAATCACATGCCTCTACACCAAAAAGGAGGATTTCTGCCTGGTAGTACAATGGAACGTTACCGAGTCTGAGTGCTCTGGGATTTGGATTTCCTTTTTAAAAAAAAAAAAAAAAAAAAAACCTCTTCAGTAGGTACTGAAGAGGACTCAGCAACTATGCCTTGAACTGTTGGCGATTCTTTACCGATAATATCAAAAATGATATTATCGAGATCGGTTAAAATGCGACTAGTGCCACCTTCAGAACCAGTCTTCTTTGAATTATCAAGATTAAGCTAAAATATAAAAAAAAAATATATATGTACCTTTATATTATGTACTTACCAGAGTAGCCCGTTTTTAATTTTGCCACGCAATATCTCGAAAATATTTCCAATCCTTTCCATTTTGAATTAAGAGGATAATGAAATTAAAATATCTTTCCACGCGTTTACTTCACCCAAATAAAACCTCCTTCTTTTCTCTAATCCAGGAGACATAAAAAAATCTTATTTTGCTCATTCATTTTAATTCCGGAATTGCACGACGATATTCCACAAATTTGTGAGAAAACACTTGTGGATTACACATTGCACAAAAACCCGGTGCAACAGGAATTTTTACACTTGTAATCAACATGTTTATTCTTACAATTTTTTTTTGTCTAATCACAAATTTGTGGTTTCATATATTTGTATTTGGTGAAACAGAAAACCAGATTACAAATTTGTAATTGTGATTCACAAGTACAAATTTGTGATTGTAATCTGTAGTTTGGTGAAATAGGCCCCAGGCTATAAATTAATGTCTAGGACTTGCAACAAGATCTTATACCCATCGATGAGCTACCGTGTGGAAGCAGATACCTGAGTCGCAAGATGCCTGGACACCCCTCCCTCTAGTCTGCCCGGACTGACCCGAAGATCCTGTGAGTTTGGGTCATATGGGGTGAGGACGAGTTAGTGGAAGGGTCGCTCACGGACACCCGCTTAATTGGGAAATTCTCGACCAACAGCGGTCTAGGTCTATGCCAGCATGAGTGATAGTGCCGGAAGAGATCTAGTCGCTCCAAGCTGGCTATGCCTTTTCACCCTGAGGGAGGTGTCTGGGGGCGTTCGTTACACAAAAAAAAAATTCAGTATTAATAATGAGTATCCCAACACTGTTTTTGAATACTAAAAAGTTAATAATACAGTAGGATTGGGTACAAAAAATAAAAGTAAAAACAAATATTTTTGTTTGGAAACAAATTAACTTCAACAATTTTCTATACATAGATGTTTTACTACTATATACGAAACTACAATTCTATACAAAAACAATAGTAAAAATGTCTGTCAATTGCTGCATCAAGAGCTGCACAAGCCCTTTGGTCAACATGTTCACTATTTTTATACCCTATTCTAAGGGTATATTAATTTTGACGCATAGTTTGTATAATACCTTAATATTGAACGTAGACCCCTAAAAGTTACTATACGAGTATTTATGATCAGCATCGATAGTAATGTCGATCTAGCCATGTCCGTCCGTCCGTCCGTCGGCAAAATTAGGCCTTTAAACTGGGCGTAGAGAGCTGAAATTTTAACCATATACTCTCTAGGGTCCCGAAATAATCAAGTTTACGAATTTTGGAAATCCGCCCACAGACACGCCCACAAACTCAAAAAACAAAATTTTGAGCTAGAAAGCTGAAATTTTTTTATATATGATCTATGACTCCTAAAACTGCTCGGGATATAAAATTTTCAAAATCCGCCCACTGACACGCCCACAATTAAATAAAACAATTTTATTGAAAAACCAAAATTTGAGCTAGGGAGCTGAAATTTATAATATGTACTCTCTAGGGGCCCTTTAAGCTCATGTGTACATATTTTCAAAATCCGCCCATTGACACGCCCACAATTTAAAATCAACTTTTTTTGCAAATCCAAAGTTTGAGCTAGGGAGCTGAAATTTATAATATGTACTCTCTAGGGGCCCTTTATGCTCATATGTTATTTTTTTTTTAATTCGCCTACTGACACGCCCACAATTAAATAAAACATTTCATTGAAAAAAGAAAGTTTGAGCTAGGGAGCGTTTTTTTACAAAAGCTTCGTTTTTTTCGATAAAATCCTTTAAATGTTATATAACAAAATATTTAGATCGTTCCTAACAACTCAACCATACTTAGACTTTTGTCACGCCCACTTATGAGGGATAGGAATAAGAATAGGGCATCCAACAGTTCGCCCAAGCGGACTGTAGCCCGTCCCTATGTTTTAATTCAGAAATGTTTGATTTTGTTTCAACTCATTTGCAGCGTGATTTCTTGCAAATTTTGTAGACTTTACCTCATTTCGAAATGTGAATATGTATGCATAATTTTAATCGAATTTGTAAATGTGCAACAAAATGAGTATGTTTGCCTTAATCACAGTTATCTAGGAGCTTTCATCTGCGCATGACATCTCTAATTGGCTTTCTTCCCAGTGTATTTACAAAAAAAAACAAAATATCTAAACGCGGTAGATCACCTGAAACCAAGGACAATCGCTTGTCATCTGAAAATAAATATCGTCGGCAGGGGCGGCAAGCCCCGGCCCTCCGGTCTTAGGGGGGCCTCCAAATCCTTCAATTTATAATAAAATGGGACTTTAGTGAATCGTTACCTTGTATATCGCTCATACTTCAATACTTCTTGACCATTTAAGGTGTATATACCCCCAATCAAACTCCTCCAAAAATCGAGTAATTATGTCCGCAGCTTGATGAAAACATTAAGTATAAGTGATTATTATATAAAAAGAATATCCATTTCGATAAAAGTTATTTGTGAGTCCCTTGCTTCTTACAACTCAGTGTTTGACATGCTCAAAATCCGAAAACTGTCAGTTGCTTTCAAGGTTGTTCTCTACGGTATGGGCGAAATGAACGCAAATGTATTAAAATGCGAACTTATTAAAATTAATTAAAAATGCTTCAATGTTAAAAAGATAACAAAAACATACGAACGTTATAGTGATGTTATCTTTTTAATTTCGATATAAAATAGTTCAATCAAATAAACTGATTAAAAAAAACATTATCGGTCTATTCTACATACTCAGGTGAACTGGAGTCTTCAAAAAAAAACGTAAAGGCAAACTGACTCAATGTCACAACTGCCAAATGTTCGGTAATGGAGAGCGAAATTGCCATGTGAAAGCCTACTGTGCTATCTGCGCGGGTCAATAGAAGACTGCATCATGCGAAAATATTGCCGTAAACAAATGCGTTAACTGCAACGGCTGTCACCAATCTACAGACCCAACCTGTGTCAATAGAATCAAATATTCCGAAATGAAAGTGTTCCGCGCTGAGGCGAGCGGGAATTTAAAGTGTTGAGCTCGCAAATAGGCGATTGCAAGCTGTACAAGAAATGTTCCAGTTAGGTTAACTGAAATAGCATACAAATCAAAACTCGATTCAAACTTTCGTTTTAAAATATGTCTTTATTTTTTGGCGGTTGGTTGACGAGTAATTCAAATAAATCATGTTGTCTTTCCTTGAAGCTGCTGTTGGCTTATGTACCAACTCAGCTGTTTCTGAAGGGGTTATTGACCCCAAGATGTTAGCTTTGCATAAAGTTGTAACCCATAATGTCGCACTAATACCAGGACAATGCGTGGTTTCTGTTTGTTTCTTCGTCTCATTCAACAATGGCCCATATCTTCGGAGTGGGTGCTAGAGTGCACTTCGGTAGTGATGTGGATCTCTCACACATTTTATTCGGCCGTCATGAAAATTGTTGCCTGTTGGCTAGAACTGATGACCACATTCTTCAAATGGCGTTGCCATTGGTGCAAGGGAGAACGAACTGTCTTCTTCGCCGATTATGCATTCAAATTTGACAGTAGTTCTCGACTTGAATCCGTGGTGATGTATCGTGGAGTAGTTTCGTTGTGTTTTTAATTTGCTTATATTTTGCATTAATTTAAATTTTGTTGTTTGTTTATATTTCGATACTCCTCGTTTGTGTTGTGTGCATTAGAGCTAGTTGCCCAGCATGTTAAACATATAGTTTTGTTTATTATACCCTATTCTAGGGGTATATTAATTTTGACGCATAGTTTGTAACATACCTTAATATTGCCCGTAGACCCCTAAAAGTTACTATATTTATGATCAGCATCGATAGTAATGTCGATCTAGCCATGTCCGTCCGTCCGTCCGTCCGTCCGTCGGCAAAAATTAGGCCTTTAAACTGGACCTAGAGAGCTGAAATTTTAACCATATACTCTCTAGGGTCCCGAAATAATCAAGTTTACGAATTTTTGAAATCCGCCCACAGACACGCCCACAAACTCAAAAAAACAAAATTTTGGAAAAAATCGAATTTTGAGCTAGGAAGCTGAAATTTTTTATATATGATCTATGACTCCTAAAACTGCTCGGGATATAAAATTTTCAAAATCCGCCCACTGCCACGCCCACAAAAAAATAAAACAATTTTATTGAAAAACCAAAATTTGAGCTAGGGAGCTGAAATTTTTAATATATACTCTCTAGGGTCCCTTTAAGCTCATGTATAAATATTTTCAAAATCCGCCCACTGACACGCCCACAAATAAATAAAACAATTTTTTTGAAAATCCAAAGTTTGAGCTAGGGAGCTGAAATTTATAATATATACTCTCTAGGGGCCCTTTAAGCTCATGTATAAATATTTTCAAAATCCGCCCACTGACACGCCCACAAATAAATAAAACAATTTTTTTGAAAATCCAAAGTTTGAGCTAGGGAGCTGAAATTTATAATATATACTCTCTAGGGGCTCTTTATGCTCATGTGTTCATTTTTTTTTAAATCCGCCTACTGACACGCCCACAATTAAATAAAACAATTTTATTGAAACACCCAAGTTTGAGCTAGGGAGCGTTTTTTTTGATAAAATCCTTTAAATGTTATATAACAAAATATGTAGAGCGTTCTTAACAATTTAACCATACTTAGACTTTTGTCACGCCCACTTATGAGGGATAGGAATAAGAATAGGGTATCCAACAGTTCGCCCAAGCGGAGTGTAGCCCGTCCCTATGTTTGTTTTCTACATTTGGGCATCCATGCGCGATTTTCACTTGCTGCCGCAGCCGTGTAAAGCGTGGGAGAATGTGAACTTCAATGGGAGTAGCTCTTCCAATCATGCGGCTGGCAATATTTCTGTAAACATTCCAATCGACATCTCCAATCAACAATCCTCTCTTTTTACGATAGAAGAACTTAACTCCTTAGCAATGGAAATGATTACGAGTTTATCTACCTGTAAATCTAAAGTAAAAGAATTTCAAGTTATTGCACATTTAACAACTAAGTTTTTGTATAGGTACTAATGATCAGTAACATTTAATATAGATAGATATATTTATATTGTCACTTGGAATGCAAGAGGGATTCGCAGCAAAATTTGTCTCACCTGAATACAAATGCTACCGAAATGACAGGGCCGATAGGACTGGTGGCGGTGTTGCGGAAGATCAATTCAACATTCGCTCTTGCCTGTTATCAGAATACGTTATGTGGACAACATAGGATTTGAATTAAAATTAAGGAACCCGAAGTTTGTTAAGGTTTTTTGTATATACTTTCCGGGTAAAAGAGCTACATATGAGAAGAGAATTAATTTTAAAGGCGATTTGAGCATGGGCTTCACGTTAAACGGTGATATCTTAATTGGTGGAGATCTCAACTGTAGACACAGGAATTGGGGCTGTGTTTTAGCAAATGCATGCGGAAATTTACTCTATGACTTTCCTGTTATGTTGCCAATCTCTGTTTTGTTTCATCCTAGGCCAACTTACATCCCAGCCGGTTCTCGTGGTAAACCTTCCGTTCTGGATTTATTTGTTACAAATGTCCCTGTCACATAACGAATCCAGTATCCCTTATTGAACTTAGTCCTGATCACAATCTGGTTTCTTTTGTTTTCAGTCGTCAGGGGAAAAAAAGTGCAATTAATTTACATACCTCTGTTAATTAGATGATTGCATGTTTATAAACGTCAATTAACTTAAAAAACGTTTGTTATTACGATTTCTCATTTAATTCATTGATTAAAGATAATGCACCTTTAATTTTGGTTTATTAATTCGGCTGGAAGAGTTGATTAATCAGCAAATGAATGTACTAGATTAGAAGTAGAAGGCAGTGACTTAGAATGCTAATTATGGTTAGTATACGTTTAGTATTTTAAGTAAGTGAAGTTGAGTAGGTAGTTTGTAATTTGATTTTATTTAACAATAAATTTTTTTTATAAAGATGCCGAGCTGCTTAGTCATTTTCTCGATGAAAACAAAAAATAATGTAAAATTACTCGTAAAATAGTTTTTCAGTATTATAAGATATATATATATAGTTAAATTTAGAGCGTCCACATAATGACAAATATTATAAAATAAGACCGCCGCCGGGGCCAAGTAACATCTAGAGTTTTTTTCCATTGCCCCCCCCCCCCCCCCCTTGCGAACGTCTGGCAAACATCAAAGAGTATCAATTGTCATGAGAAGCTTCTCAAACGTGCCGTTTGGATTCGGCTTAAAATTGTAGGCCCCTTCCACTTCGCAAAGAAACTGGTTGGAAAAGCTAGGTTTTAGTCCCTTTAGGTGGAGGGCAACAAACAAAAGAGCCATAATTGAAAAACTAGCAACGGTGCAGAGAACGGCAAGCATAGCCATCACTGGTGCACTCCGTACTACTCCCACGGCAGCACTGGACACCTTCCTGCACCTTATCCCGCTAGACTTAAAAATATAACACATTGCTGGCAAAAGCGCTTTGCACCTCAACAATTTGGGCCAGTTTAAGGAAAGCGGTTTTGGGCACCGCACGATCTTAACTGATGTGCTACCCGGAAATCCTATACGGACAGATGCAGTTTGCCCCCTGGTTGACTTTGACATCCCCTTTGGGGTGTCATATCCGGGAAGTGAAGAGTGGCAAAGAGATGCAGTCACGATAGCAAATGAGGTTGCTATCTACACTGACGGCTCTAAGAGGGAACGCGTTCTGGCATTTTTTCTGTTGATCCAGACCTGAGAGAGTCTACACGACTCCCGGACACAAGCAGTGTCTTCCAATCGGAAGTTCTGGCTGTTCTAAGGGCGGCAGAGATAATGCAGATGCGTTCAATGTCGGGAAGGGATATCTCGCCATCTACATTGACAGTCAGAGCAACACTTAGGGCACTTGAATCTGTTAGCTTCTGCGACAGTCGGAAACTGTCCCACAATGCTGAAAGCAGTATGCAGACGGAATCGATTAAGACTGTGCTGGGTACCGGGACACAGCTGTATAGAGGGGAATGAGCAAGCCGATGAGCTAGCGAGAAGGGGAGGGGAACTGTAGAATAGTGGCGGTGTGGACATTAAACCACCCCTTAGCGTTTTAAGGGAATAATCAATGAGAAGATTTTAAATATGGCTGACCTTAGATGGCAAAATTTTGAGGGGCATTAGGTGTCTAGAGCACTTTGGCCTCATTTGGACAGGAAAAGATCTAAGGAAATTCTCAAATTGAGCAGTTAACAGCTTAGAACAGTAGTTGGGATTATGTTGGGGCACTGTCTCCTAAAGAAGCATGCTAGGCGGCTTAGATTGGTAGATGTGGATATATGCAGGTCCTGTGGTGATCTACAAGCCGAGGAAGACATAACGCACATACTTTGAGAGTACGAGGGTATATCACGGAATCGTAGGAGGTTTCTAACAGAATACTTCTTCGAGGATTTAGGGGAGCTGAGCGGCACAGACCACAGGAAGCTGGTAAAATTCTGCAGGAAGAATGGGATTTGTCTAGGAAAAGTTATTTTATTTTTTAGGTTTTTCTCCATTTGCAGTCTTGGTTTCAATTGGTTCCCTAGGGATCGCGAGGGGCCCTTCTGGTGTCTATACATTGTCCTAGAAAAATTGTCAGTACAGAGAAGATAGGATGTTTGTCTCTCATTCTGGTTGCAATGACTTACATAAATCGGCCCCTCTTTAAAGCTCTCACAGAGTTGCCGTAGTGTGTATGATAATTCGCCATAACTTAGAGAGCAATTCTATTACCATATTCCAATTTAAAATAATAATATTGCGGAACGAAATAAATTCCGTTTAGCTTTTTCCTTTTCTGGTAAGATAATAATAGGCGCGTTTTTTAAAGAGTATCTCCAGTTGACCAACAAAATATATAAATCTCGAAACACAAAAAAAAAAATTAAAACGAAAAATATATCACTGTAATGTAATTTATTCTTTATAAATATTTTAAAACATAGAATACTAATTTCTAATATCACTAGTCAACTAATCCGATGAGTAATTAAGTCTTTAGTAAGTCTCTTATTTCAGCCATTTTAAATGATTTGTTTTGGCTTGCTACAACCCCTTTCACTTGAGCCCAAACCAATTCGACTGGATTAAGGTCACAGTGATAAGGCGGCAAACGAAGCACTTTATGTCCCGCATTTTGAGTCATTTCATCCACGACGTATGTTTCATACTTGTTAACCATATTATCCTCGAAACTTATCGCATTAGACCTCAACCACTTTTTTATTCCATCTTTTCTCGTGGAAGTGGATGCTGCTTTCTGGATTGATAGGAAGCATTGTCCAAAACTATGACGGAGTTGGGTTCCAGGCGTATTAAAATATCTTTAAACCATTTCTCGTACACATCAGCGTTCATGTCCTCGAAGAGCTTTCCAACAACAGATTCTTTCGCTGACGTTTGACGAATTTAAGTCCGATATCTTTTTGTAATAATGTATGCTAAGTTGATCTGCTTATTTTTGTTATATTTGCATTTTTTTGTACTTCCAATGAAATCTTGTCTAGCGTTGGAAGGTCATTATCCATAAAAAACTGTTGGACCTTGCTCGACCTTGTCTTGATACCGGATTTATCTTTCTTCTTTGGTGGTGAATTATGGCCTTTGATTGCTTTTTCCCTTAAAAGCCTGTACACAGTTCGTTCCGTAACAGAAAAAATATCAGCTACATTTTCTACGGCTTCCGATTTACTTTTAAAAAGGCCATAGAATTTTGCAGTTGCATCAACAATATGTTGTTTCTTTTCTACACTTAGATCCTTTAAAGACTTTGTAGCCATGTTTCTCTTTATTCATATAAACAATAAAGTAAACCAATTGCTTAGATGCACTATCAGCGATTTAGATAACAACCATTGTTTCCGCCTTATAAACACAATCAGGCGATTAGAATACAAAATTATATAACCACGAAGCAATGTCATATGCCTAAACAGATGGTAAAAAAATGCACTTGTGCAGCTGTACAATACAAATAAAATCAAATTAAAACCGAATGGCAACACCCCACGTAATAATTCGTTCTCAAAAGCACCAAAACCGAAAGCTCTTTAACAAAATCGATAGAAAAACCCTTCATGATATGCTTCATTGTAGAGATGGTAATACTCTTCTGATGTGCTTCAGTCACACAAACTGCTTATTTTGGTGGATGATAATAGCAAGCGAACACAATTGCACATATTTACATTATGTGGAAGTAATGAGCCATATAGATTTGAAAAAGCATGTACCTATTCCGTTGGAACGGAGTGTATGAGCAAGCCATACGCTACACTTTTATTGATTCTTATTCTGCGGATTTTTGGAATATGGTCGGTATTTAAACGCGCAACCTTCCCATCATCAAGTGAATACACTACCAGTGCACTGTTGCCACCCGCAAGATTATGACCTCTATTTGTTGCAAGCATATAAATTGATTAAACAAATAATTTCTTTCAATCCAACTTTTATTATTGCACGAAATTTTTAATATAGATCTTTTTATATTGAACCGAATGGAGTGTTCTTCTTGACTGGTGTATAGAAAGAACCCCTTGCAAGATGTTGATTATCCAATGAACCCAACCTTACATTTGTTGAATAAGCTGTACCACAAGTCTTGCTGACAGCATTCTCATAGTCGGTACACTTGACGCTCAAAAAACCATTATTCGTAATCGACTCAGCGTAATACTTATACGATCTCGAGTGGGAACAAGTTCCAGTCACGTCCAGAATACATCCAGGTTGTTCCTTACCACCATTTGGATAAAAATCAGCGTGACCAAGGGGCTGCAGGAATCCCAATTTACCACCATTGGTATGGATACTCTCCACGTAAGAAGCATCAGTTTCGCACAAACGTTCTTTGCACTTATCGTAGTTGAATCCGGGCAGAGCGGTGTCTAAGCCAATGATGGTGTCAATTTGACCTTTGACGTATTTACCAGTGAAACCTGATACATGCGCGCCCAAGCTGTGACCGATTAAATGCAAGTTGGATAGAGAGAGTTTTCCGCGCTTCTTCAAGAATTCAACCATATCAGCAACTTTCCTGGCAACACCCGGAACACGCAACCTAGAAGAGACGTAATTGATAGTCTCAGCCTTGCTGCTCCAGTCGACGATGATCACGTTATAGTCGCCAACTTCAAGAAAAGCGTCACGAATGTCGGAGTTTATGTCGGACAGATAGTTGCCTTGCCAACCGTGGGTTATGAACCTGGATTGAAAAAGAAGGGGTGAATGACTTTTACTTCACATTTAACTGCAAATCAATTTTCAGCGGTCGATCGAAGCATTTTGAAATGTTTTTTTACTATGACGACGAAAAAATTGCAAAGTAAAAAGCCTCTTACCTAGTTGGGTTATCCTTGTTGAATTTGGAGCTTGCCAAGGAAAAATCATCATTGGTTATGAGCTGATGGGGAATATTTGGATTTGACTTCGTGTACAAGTAGAACTCGACAACGGGTGCCTTTCTTGATTGCATCATTATATCGCGCATTTCGGTTTGCACTTCCTCCTCGGTTTGCCAGACAAGAGAACCATCCAGCTGAGGAATAAACCATCCATCTGATCGGTCTTCGGTTATTTGGAGCTCCAAAGGATGGGTCGCAGCTATGAGGTATAATGGATTAGTATACGAGTAGCTAATTAAAATAGTCAATCATTTTGTCAGGCTTACCCAATGCAGCGCTAAGCAATAGAATCGCAAGTATCTTCATTTTACAAAACAAGTGAGTGTTTTAGAACCATTACACAAGTGAACTTGCTTTTATACTTTTTGGCGATACCGAATATCAATATTTTTACTCCCGCCTGCCGCCAATCAATTTCTGACATAAAAAATGGTCTTATCGTTTTATAGAAAAAAATTGACGTTCGAATTAGTCCAACAATTTATAAAAATTAAGTTATAAATCAGATTGATTTATGGGTAATATGAATTCACAGCAAACCCTCGCGTGTTCTAAAAGAAAGAGGCGCAGTAAATTCGATTATCGTAGGCTCAACAACAGTCATCATTTTGGAGAGTGATATTTTTTTCACAATTTAGTGCTGCGAGATCTTAATAGCGAAAATGCATAGGTAATTTTGTAATATGTATCTAGGTAGTTCTCAGAATATAGTTTCTTCATTTATACTCAAATTTTTCAAAAGGGCTTCGGTCCTTTTTCATTTAGGTATCCTGTAATTTGTGTAATAATATGCGGAGTGTTGGTACTGCACGGCGATCGATTTTTTGAAGTCATTTTGGGTATCTTATAGGTAGAGAACGGGATATGCGCTACGGACATCCGAATCTTCTCAGACAGCCAAGCTGCCCTAAAATCTCTGGATTCTGTCTCCACGAACTCCATCGTAGTCCTAGACGGCGGATCATCTCTCGTGGAGATGGCGGAGCAATTCAGCATTCCCCTATGCTGTGTGGCGGACCACAGAGATATTCCAGGGAATTGTAGCGCTGATAAACTAACAAAAAAAGAACCGTACTGCCCATTCTACCTGATAAAGGTCCCTTAGGCATCCCGATTGCTACATGCAAACTCATGTTTATGAGCGAGGTCATTAAGAGAACTAACCTAAGGTGGACAAGTGGCGACACTTGTCTAGCGACAAAATAGATTTGGTCAAAGCTAGAAGTGTTTGATCTCTCTGAACAGACTGCATATTGGTGCTTCAATTGGTGTAATCACCGGACACTGTCTCATAGGCAAGCATGGGACAAGGTTTTGCGTCTATACAAATGACTTCTGCAGAAGCAGAAGCTTGGACGAGGAGGAGGAGGAGATTATTCTCCACCCTCTCTGCATATGCCCTGCTCTCTCTCAAAGATAAAAACTCCATTTGGGATCTTTCTTTTACAATGATCTCATAAACATCGACAATAAAAGTCTTTGATGCTTTATCAAAAGCTCCAACTGGTTCAACGAGTACGAAGAAAATAGATCCGTGTGGTATCACAATGGACCTTTTTATTGGTCTAAATGTTTTGGCTTCTGCCGACTGCAGCTTTAACCTAACCTACTCGTAACATCCAACATCTCATTTGGTTCAAAGATTCGCTGTCAGTTGACAAAAATGCTGTCAGTTATCGTTTAACTTAATTACTCGTTAATCCACCTACTTTGGTTAATTAAATGATAGCATGTTTATCAACGTCAATTAACTTCAAAAAAGTTTGTTATTAAGATTTCTCATTTAATTCATTGATTAAAGATAATGCACCTTTAATTTGGGTTTGTTAATTGGGCTGGGAGAGTTGAATAATCAGTAAAGGAATGTACAAAAAAAAAAAAAAAAAAAGGCATTAACGGCCCATAGAGGGCCTAAGACCTAGCTTCTCCAGCCACTGTCTTTGCGAAGTGGGAGGGACCTACAATTTTACGCCGAATCCGAACGGCAAATTTGAGAAGCTTCTCATGACAATTGATACTCTTGGATGTTTGTCAGACGTTCGCTAGAGGTGGGGCAGTGGAAAACAACTCAGGATGTTACTTGGCCCCGGTGGGAGTGCACCTCATTTATTAAAAATCATGTCCATGCGTAAGCTAGTTGTCGTTAAGTAATAAATGTTATGGAAATTGGAAATTGGAAATCCTTAAGTAATCAATTTTACAGAGATACCGCATCCAACATCCCATTTGGTTCAAAGATTCGCTGTCAGTTGTCAAAAATGCTATCAGATGTCGTTTAACTTAATTTATTTATTTATTTATTCAATCAATCAGACGTAATTATCTTACAGACTATCGAAATACACATCTATGAATCTTAAACTATTCAATACATAAAACATAATAGCATTTTAAAAATTGGATGAAAAATACAACAGTAGTTTAACTTTCAAAGAAAATGGAAATTGAAATCAATAACATCTGAAATGCGGTTACTTTCCCTGACACAGCGAGTTATTGGCTCATTGAGTGCATATATCACCCTGTGTTCGTCTTCCATAAATAGGAAATTAGATGGCGAGATGGTGCATACATATTTCTTAATGACAAAAGTGATGGACAATTAATATGATGCGACAAAACGTCACTTACAAACATTATTGAGTATATTTTACGACGATTTACGAGCGATTGAATGCCAATGAGCTGACATCGGGTAGTATACGATGGCATAACAATGTTCCAGCCAAGTTTCCAAACAACAAATCTTGTAAAATTCCTTTGAATATTTTCGATTCTATTGGAATGAATGGTGTAGTATGGATTCCATACTACGCAACAGTATTCGATTCTGACGTATGCGCTATACAGCGATTTTAGAGTATAGGGATCTGAAAAATCTGAGGAGTTGCGTTTAATGAACCCAAACATGGAATTAGCTTTGGCGGCAATGAACTCAGTATGTTTAATGAAATTAAATTTAGGGTCGAATACTACTCCAAGATCCTTTTTTTCGAGAACTCTTTCAAGAATAATGCTTTCAATTTTATATTCAAAGCAAATTAGGGAGGAATTTCTGCTGAAAGAAAAACACTGACATTTGGAGACATTTAAGAACAAATCATTAAACGTACACCATTCTACCAGTCTATCAAGGTCATCTTGCAAGAGATGGCAATCATCTTCAGATTGTACGCATCTTAGGAATTTAAGATCGTCTGCAAACAAAAGGCGAATGGAATTTAAGAAAATATCAGGCATGTCGTTAATGAAAATAAGGAAAAGGAGCGGCCCAAGGTGACTTCCTTGTGGAACACCCGACGTGACAAAAATTGGCTTTGAAAGGAGACTGTATATTGACACAAATTGAATGCGCCCTAATAAATAGGATTCCAGCCATTTCAACACGCTAGAATGAAAACCTATTTTTTTCAGTTTGGTTATCAAGATAGTATGGTTGACTCTATCAAATGCTTTAGCGAAATCAGTGTATATCACATCAGTTTGATATCCTTCTTCAAGTTTATTCAGGACGAAGTTTGAGAATATAGCAAGGTTGGTTGTAGTGGATCTACCAGCAACAAACCCACGTTGGAAGGGTGAAATATCTTCCCTCAGCAAAAATGTTAATTTATCATAAACAATCTTTTCAAAGAGCTTAGGAATTATTGATAATTTGCATATCGGGCGATAATTGGAGATTTCCTGCTTGGAACCCGATTTGTGAATAGGGATGATAAACGATTCTTTCCACTCAGGGAGAAATTCGCCTTTGGAGAGAGAAGCGTTAAAAATATATGCCAGAGGTCCAGAGAGCACTGCAGCGCACATTTTAAGAAGAATTGGAGGAATTTCATCAGGCCCGGGCTGTTTGTCGCAGTTTAAATTCAGCAGTGCTTTTTCAACTTCCGAAGTGCTAATACTTAGACACCCAATATTAATCGGACTCTCTGAATAAGATAGACCAGAAGATTGTTGCTGAACAGAAGTTGTATAATTGGGGTTAAAAGAAATTAGCAAATGAATTGCAGATCGAAGGAATATCCGAGTAAGTTGAGCCCAGGTATTGCATGCTTCTAGGAATTCCATTAGATTTTTTTTTATTTTTAATGAACGTCCAGAAGCTTTTGCTATTGTTTTTTAGACAAGATTCTATTGAGAAAATATAGCTTTTATAGAGAAATTTATTAAGAACCCTGAAATCCCTTTCAAGTCGAGTATAATGAACTAATTAACATTGAATTGTTAGACGATTTTTTAAGCAGTTTATAAGTTTTGTTTTTTTTGTTGCTTAAGTTGCAAAGTCTTTTATTAAACCACGGGGGCTTAGAATTATTTCTTATACTTAACTTTGGCACACACATATTAATTGCCTCTTTCAAAGAATCAAAGAAAAATTTGTATGAAAAAGACAGATTCGACGGCTGAAAGTTTGTATGCCAAGGAATTTGAGATAAGTAACTCGCTATGCTTTGGAAATTAGCCTTTTTGTAGATTAACTTTAAATTATTACAATTTGGTTTAAAATATTTATAAAATTCAAAGTAAATAGACAAAGCAATATGGTGAAGAGAGTTAGGAACAATAGGAGATAAGCACTTATCTACAAATATTTTTAATTCAATATCCGCAAAAACTAAATTAAGTAAACGATTCAAGTCATTTTACAACTATTAATTTGAAGTAAATTATTACTCATAATAGAATCAATTACTACGGTTTCGTAATCGTATTTTACATTAAAAAGGTATGAGTTTTAAATCATCTACATCAAAAATCCAATCAACGCCAGATAAATTAAAATCTCCGACTGTGGAGCGTATTGCAAGCAATACGCCTCCCCCTCTAACTAATCCTGTTGTTCGAGCACAACGATCTTTGCGAAAAACATTGTATAATTTATTGTCGAAGATTTCTGCATTATGATGGTCTTCATTAAGCCAAGTCTCGGTGATCGCAATAAAATCATATTGTTGAGAAGACGACGACAAAAACAATTGATCTAGCTTTGTGCGCATGCATTAATCGTTAATTCACCTACTTCGGTTAATTAGATGATTGCATGTTTATCAAGAAGATAAGAATTTTTGGTTACAGGCTGAACAAATGTTCCTTGCTTGAAACGAGTCCAGGAATTTTGCTTTTGCCAGTGTACAAGACCATAATGATGTTTGTAATCATTTCGGCGGTTGCATCCACGTCACTATCGACGAAGCAAAGTAACCACAGGAGCTGTAAATCTCCTAAAGAAGTTATTAGGGCCGTCCCAAATGCCTTTTTCATAATGCCATACAATTCATTTGAGAGCAATTCAGCCGATATGGTGCAATGTAACGAACATAGGGACAACATTATTTGCGCTAACCAAATAGTTTTCTGGATGCGATGGGAGAAGCAAGTCCAAAGAATGAATGACAACGTCAGGTATCTGTGAAGGTTCGTTTAATAACGTCAATGATATTGCTTCAAACACTACCTCCTCCATTTGAAAATCGACATAAACCACAATTTAAAATTTAATATGCAATATATTCACCTTTCACCACAAATCGGTAGCCACCTATCGGCAAATGGAATTTTAATATTGTTTGCTTCTAGCATGTGTTAGAACCATAATGGATGCCCACTCCATAAAGTAGTACATTTGAATCTGGTTCGAAGATCAGGTTACGAGAACATCTAATATTCAGCAAAATAAGGAAAACTGAAATCTATTACATTGCTCGGATAAATGTTGGTGATTCGCAAGAACGAGATGAGAGTTTACTCCAATGAGAAGTAACGTTAAAAATAAATCCATCAGATCAGTACTATTTTCTGTATAAAAAAAACGACTTTCAAAACAGTTTAATTAATAGGTAATTGTAATAATAATAATAATGATAATTAATATTTGAAGTTATTTTTTTAAGCAGCATCAATTACTAATGAGATTTTTTCCTGGTACATCTTTTGTTACTTTTCTTTAATTCATTATTTTACTTTTTCACTATTCAGTTTCCGTATTTGTCCGAATGTTTGAACGTAAACAAATAGAATCCGGAAAATAACATATAAATTGTATCCAAGCACAATACCGCCACTAGTGCTGCCGAACGTACGCAATAGGAGAAGCAATACTTATATTCTCATTCATATAATTTTACAGTGATGAAATCTTGGAAAAAACCAACGAATCCCCATCGAAATATTCGCAATTTGTTAGTTCTGGATTTATGAAGTTTAAGTTTTTTTTTGTATGAGTAGCGGAGAATGGAGGATCTTTGAACGCAAGGTACCTACCTTTGAACATTGCTAATAAAATCCTATTTCAAAATATCGTCGCACGAGAATTGGTTTTTTGACATGTGTCCCACCTCCTGTATTTTACTCATGGAACTCCAAAACTTGTACTTTTCTGTGCAGCTTAGGTTCATTAAACACATCTATTGAAACCATATGTATTCAATGGTGCCGGGAAATAAATTCACGGGCAATAAACTCACATGGGTAATAACTACACCTCGAGTGCGAAATAACTTCACTGTTTTTTTGTGAAGTTATTGCCTACTGAAGGTGAGCAATTAATCCACCGTAAATTTTGTGAAGTTATTTCCCACTCTTCGTGAAGTTATTGCCTATATGAAGTTATTGCCGTGAAGTTATTTCCCTGCACCGTATTCAATGATTGACAGCTCGTACGTCTGCAACTATGCGTTGTATTTGCAGCACTATTGTGTTCAGCCAATAACTGAATTCATAATTCTTCATAAATTTGTCCTAAACGCCAAAAAAGTACAAAACAATTCTTCAAACTGTTGATTTTGGTGGATATGGGACAAAATCGATGTTCGATATCTCGGGATTGGAAACACTAAGGGCAAATCGAACCACAGATTTAAAAAGAACATACAAAATTACCATCGAATCCGTTCCTAACTCAAAAACTACAAAAGTGGCGTATAGAACAAAACAATTCTCAGGCGACGATATGTCAAAGAGTAAACCAAAATCCTAGCTTGACGATACCGTTCATTTTGATCGTCAAACGAGTGAGTTAGTTTGAGTTGAAATAAAACTAGGTTCCTTAATACGATTCAAAATTGCAGTGAAATATACTCGTAACATTTGAACCTTTTTTGTATAATTTAATTTTACAGTTGCTTCATGCGATAAATTTACATTTGTTGTAATATATATTTGAAGTTGTTCGTTTCGACAATTTCGAAGTGTTGCACAATTGAAAGAATTGTTTGCAATTCAACTTTTTTTTTTTATAATTCGCGTATGCTAAAGGAGTTTTTCTGTAATGTTACAGTACCCTAATAATGTAAGAAACACAGCGCAGGCCTTTTTTGTTTTGTTGCTACAAGCTGCACTTTAGCAAATGGTTCACTGCCTGTTTTTAGGTGCTTCTTACTACATTTTGAAATAATAGGAGGATGGGAAAGAAGTTTGGTGTTTTTGGTGTTTTTTCCTCCACGGGTGAGCTTTTCTGTTTGTGAAAAAAATATTTTGAAGGTACAGCCTCCTTTGAAACCGTATAAAGCTAAATTTTGTGATTAATAAGTAATATATAATCATTTACGCTAAATTTTCTGTCGCTTAAGCTGTTAGGGTGGATTCGACCAAACGGTCGGTCATGTTTGAACATGTACCATCAGAACAGCTATAAATAAAAGAATGAAACTATGGTGGGTTTCTTGTGCTTACGATATTCTTCTTTTTATGGGACGAGTAACTGTAGGATAATTTGCCGAGAACAAACAAATATTAAGCTGCTGCTACCTAAAATATTCGCATCATCCTCATCTACTTAAGACTTAACCCATTTAAATCTCCTATTCATAAGGCCAGTTCCACTTACGGAGCACTCAAAGATTTGCCTATATTGCCTTAACTGAGATTTTTTTTATAATTAAACACTCTCACCAGAGGAGGAATTTATCTGTCAACACGTGCACATATTTTCTCTGTCTATCCCATCAAACAAAAGAAAACTTCTTTGTTTGCTACAGCACTACAGTTTCCTCACATATAAGCATAAGAAGTGGTTTAAAGCGAGTTTTTTGTTTGTCCAAGTAAGTTGAAAAAACGCTCCGGTTCCGCATGTAAGTAACTAAGTAACGGCTTTACAAGGGCCTAAAATATACATAGTTTCCCCAACCACTTGAGTGTGCGAAGCTATTTTTTTGCCCGAATGGAAGGAACCTAGAATTTTACGCAAACTCCGAGCGGAAATTTTGAGAAGCATGACAATTGTTACTCTTAAATGTCGTAAACCTTGTGTTACTGGGCCCTGGAGTTATTTTAGCCGGAGCCCTCCCCCAGTCGAACGCACTTACCACTGAGCACGGACACGATATAAGAGATAGACGACTTCCACATCTTCGTCCCCTGAAACCGCAAATTCTCTATCGCTGCATATAATGTGAAACATAAAAATTACATTACCTTAGGTTTTTTTTTTTTTTTTTTTTTTTTTTTTTAAACGAAATCCAAATCCCAGAGCACTCAGACTCGGTAACGGTCCATTGTACTACCAGGCGGAAATCCTCCTTTTGGTGTAGAGGCATGGGAATGAGTGGCGTATGTTGTTGTTCCCCATGGGAATCTCTACTTCGTCGCCACACTACCTGACGCTTAGTGCTGTCCGGAGAGGCTGAAACGCTATTTTTTTTTGGGGAAAAAACATTTATTTCGTTTGCTATACGGATACGGGTAGTTAAAAGAAGCAGGTTACTCTGCCATCTCTGCTTTTAAGTCAGAAAAATAATTTGTTAGCAGCTACGCATTTAAATATAGAGAAGGGCTACAGTCCGCTTGGGCGAACTGTTCGATACTATTCCTATCCCTCATAAACTGGGCGGGGTTAAATTCTAAGTATGGGTGAATTGTTAAGAACGCTCTACATATTCTTTTCTACAACATTTAAGGGATTTTATCGAAAAAATAAAGTATTTGTAAAAAACGCCTTAAAAGTGGGCGTGGCAGAGATCTTTGTAAAAAGATATTGTTCACAATGGCCACATACTTTGCGAAGAATAGGACTTTTCAATAGAACTTTTCGGGGCTCTAGAGAGTATATTGTTAAAATTTCAGCTTTTTAGCTGGAGTTTAAAGGCACAATTTTTTGCGGCGAAAGGACGGACGGACGGACATGGCTAGGTCGACATTACTATCAATGCTGATCACGAATATAATTACTTTTAGGGATCTGCGGGCAACATCAAGGTATCTTACAAACTATGAGTCAAAATTAATTTACCCTTAGAATAGAGTGTAAAAAAATGACGGCGCCCATGCAAAAATACTCTAACTGAGAATGTGTGGATAAGATTTCATATTTTATTTCTTGCCAATATATGTGCAAGCAGTTAAAAGTCGTCCTACAGCTCTTTCTTTTGGTTGAGGGCAAATTGAGAGACTCCTCGAAGTCGACTATCTTTTATAGCTCATCTATGCCACTAAGCCACTCGGAAGCCAACCTTAACTTAGGCATATCGTTTTTCTGTAAATTTGCTTTTTTATTTTATACAGTGATTGATCTTGACAAGGCAGAATGTGTTGACATTTAATTCAGTTTGAGTGAATTGGTCTTATTGTCTGCGGGTGTTTTGTAGTACCTCCTCCCGCTTAGCAGCAATCGGCATCTCTCCTTTTCTTCTCACCCTAATTTCCTTTACGCCCGCGCTGTGTAGCTATTACATTATAAGGGTCCCAATAAATCCCTTTAGTGCGTGTATTTTTTGTTTATAATAATTTTTTTATCTAACCGTCTTAGTATACAAACAGCATAGTGTTTGTATACTAAGACGGTTAGACGCATCATCACGTACGCCGCCATCGTATGGTGGCCAAAAGTACTTGAACGAACAATGGCAAACAAGCTCCAGAAGCTCCAACGCATTGCCTGTCGCGGTATAACAGGTACTATGCGCACCTGTCCAACGGTAGCACTGGAAGCTGTTGTTGGGCTCTCACCTTTACAAAGCTTAATGCGCTATTAAGATGCAGCTTGAATACAAGTATAATTCAAATGACCTGAGGGACACCTGAAAATACTTAACTCAATCCCAAACTTGGACATATTTTACACCCTTCCTGACCTAATTGTTAGGGAATGCAGTTTTGGGAAATTATTTGAGATAAAAATATTGGACAGTTCTCTATGGGCCAGTTGTGCTCCGGTAGTGAGCCCAAGAAGCCTTGTATGGTACACCGACGGATCGAAAATGGCATCCGGAGTTGGAGCTGGTGCCTTTGGATGGACCCAACACCAAAGTCTCGACACCTATGGAAATGTGTCCCACAGTGATCCAGTCAGAAACCCATGCCATTGAGATCTGCGCTGTTTTAAACTCCAGCAAGGAAATTAAAGGCGCTAATATACACATCTTTTCAGATAGTCAAGCAGCACTACAGGCACAATGCGGGTGGCATTGGTGCGATGGTCGTGTATTCACTAAATGATTGGCAGGTCGTGCGATCGAATCCCGGCCAGGGCCATGATTTTTAAATTGTATACTCACGTAAATACAGCACCTAAGAAGCACCTAAACACCCTGAAAGAACTTCTCCAAAACGCTCTTAATAAGCTAACCACATGGGCAGATCGTTGTGGGTTGGGTGTTAACCCCCACAAAACCGAACTTGTTCTATTCACTAGGAAACACAAAATTCCATACATTGATCCCCCCTCTATCAGGGGAACAAGTCTAGTCTTTTCGGACGAGGCAAAATACTTGGGTCTCATTCTGAATAGAAAGCTTAGCTGGAAACCTAACATTCAGGAAAGTGTTCGCAAAGCTACAGCAGCACTCTTCTCCTGCAAAAAAGCCATTGGTAATAAATGGGGGCTCCAGCCCCGCATTACCAACTGGCTATACATCTCGGTAATAAGGCCGATACTTTTGTACGGGGTGGTTGTTTGGTGGCCTGCCCTAGATAAAGCGATAAATCGCGATAAGCTAGGCAAAATCCAACGAACAGCTTGTCTCTGCATGAGTGGTGCACTGCGCACTACCCCCTCTGCTGCAATGGACATTCTGTTTCACCTGACACCCCTGGACATCTTTAGTAAGCAAGTGGCTGCTAGTGCGGCTATTCGCCTCAAAACAACGTTCCAATGGTCCGAGAATGAAATCGGCCACGCATCTATTCTGAACAAATTTGGAATCCTCCCCAGTAACATAGACTACACCACCCCTCAGACCCTTTTTGACAAAAACTTCAAGGTCAGGATCCCTCCCAGAACATTCTGGGAAGGGCCACCCGTCCAAAATAAATCGATCTATTTTTATACCGATGGATAAAAAACTGACGCGGGGGTAGGAGGTGGTGTGTTCTCTGACAGGCTGAATCTCAGCCTCTCCTTTCGACTCCCTGATCACTGCAGTGTGTTCCAGGCAGAAATCTTGGCTATTAAAGAAGTCCTGTCGTGGCTGAAGAAGAGCGTGTTATCCGTTACGGATATCTGGATCTTCTCAGATAGTCAAGCTGCATTAAAATCCGTGGACTCTGGGTCCACAAACTCTATCATAGTCCGTGACTGTCGATCATCTCTAGTGGAGATGGCGAAGCATTTTAACATCCACCTATGCTGGGTGCGAGGACATACAGACATTCCAGGGAACTGTAGGGCGGATGAGCTCGCCAGGAAAGGAACCACACTGCCCCTTTTACCTGATAAAGGTTCACTAGGCATTTCAATCGCTACATGCAAACTCATGTTTATGAGACAGACCATTGAGAAATGAAACCTTAGGTGGACAAGTGGCAACACTTGTCTAGCGACAAAGCAGATTTGGCCAAAGCTGGATCTGAAACGCTCTAAGTGTTTAATATCTCTAAACAGACGTCACATTGGTGCTATAATTGGTGTGATCACCGGACACTGTCTAATAGGCAGACATGCAACAAGGCTTGGCGTCCACGCAAATGACTTCTGCAGAAGCTTTATGGACGAGGAGGAGGAGGAGACAGTTCTCCACCTTCTCTGCACGTGCCCTGCTCTTTCTCAAAGGCGTAAACTCCATTTAGGATCCTTCTTTTACAATGATCTTAACGATCTCATTAACACTGACATAAAAAGTCTGTCGAGCTTCATCAGAAGCTCCAACTGGTTCAACGAGTAGGAGGATGATACATCCGTGTGGTAACACAATGGGCCTGTCACTGGCCTAAGTGTGTCGGCCTCAGCCGACTGCCACTACAACCTAACCTAACCTAACGTAAATACAGATCTCCCTAAGCAATTTAGGCTCCACCCGTGGAGAAAAAAACTCTACAAAAGCGCCAAACTTCTTTCCTATCCTCCTTTTCTTTCGAATAGTAAGTAGCACCTAAAATCATGCAATGGAATACTTCAGTGCTGGATGCAGCTTACTGTTCAAAGAAAAATGCCTGCGCTGTGTTTCAACACTATAAGGGTCTGTACAAATACAAACAACAAAAATACTTTAGCGTAAGTAAATTGTATAGCACGGAATCGTAGGAGGTTTCCAGAAGAATACTTCTTCGAGGAATTAAGGGAGCTAAGCGGCACAGACCACAGGAATCTGGTGAAATTTAGCTGAAAGATTTGGTGCTTTGTCTAGGAAAAGTTTTTAAGGTTTTAGGTTTTTCTCCTTTTGAAGTCTTGGTTTTAACTGGTTCCCTAGGGATAGCGATGAGCCCTTTTGGTGCCTAGTGCTGTATGCGTTTAAACCTAACCTAACCTAAGTAAATTATAAAAAAAAGAAAACTGTCGTCCAACACAATGGACACTTTGACTGTAAAGAAATGCTACAAAGCCTTGGAAAATCTAGCCAAATACAACAAGGTCAAACTCAGATGGGTGCCTGGGAACCAGGGTATAGCGGTCAATGAATCTGCAGACGAACTTGCCGGAGCTGGATCCGAATCTGTGTTCTTTGGACCAGAACCTGCAGAGTCAATTGGGCTGCTACTTTAGGGCTAATTAAAGAATAGGAACAGCAGCTTCGTGTAAAACATTGGAAAAGTATCCCCATACTCCTATAAGGAAATCCTTACGCTAAATAAGGAAAATATTAGAAATCTAGTAGGCTTTCTCACTGGCCAGTGTGGCCGGCTCTATATTGGTTGAGACGACGCATCTTTCATAGTTAGATGCGTTCACGGGTGAAGTTTCGTAACTCTGATACAACAGACGTATTGGCTTTTACTAGGGAGGTCACTCGTCTTTTAGGCTATGGCAACCCTTTGACACAAAAGA
The DNA here is from genome assembly GCA_949715645.1 of Portevinia maculata. NCBI lineage: Eukaryota > Metazoa > Arthropoda > Insecta > Diptera > Syrphidae > Portevinia > Portevinia maculata. Next base: position 62,469,252 of record OX454525.1, on the reverse strand, counting down.
TCTTTTAGGTCGCAGTGTCAGCTATGGGGCAAGGGTCTTTTATTTAAAAAAAAAAAACAGCTCTCGCATATACCTCGGGTATCTGGGATGGAGCAAAAGGTGGCCGTTTTGCGAATCGAGTCAACTATTTTTAGGTGTCCGATAAGGTCATCTAGTGCAAACTTTTATTTGATCTTCAATTCAATTGCACATCTAGCAACCGTCGTCTTAATAAAAATTTGTAAGGGGGAGAGCCCAACTATAGCCTCTAGTACTGCAGCTCGGTAGGTGCAGATCGCACCTGAAATACCGAGACAGGCGATTCCCTGAAGCTTCTGGAGCTTAGCTAGCGTTATCCGTTCAAGAACTTTCGACTACCCGATGATGATAATTGGTCTAATCACCATAATATACAGCGAGTGTATCATTTTGCGTCTAGGTTAGGTTAGGTAATTGGGTTGACGGGCAGGAGAAAACTGAATTCGTCACACTTAGATCAGGATAGATGCATTGTGATGCTCTGGGGGTTTTCCACTCCCACACTAGAAAACCTATGAGAGCCCATGGATGAGCAAGGCATCCTGGGGCATTTATACAGCTACATATGTAGCTCCTACCTAATATTTTTTGTTTTTTTAAGTCTAACATAACTGGTACATATTTCACGTGGGCAATAATATTGCAAAATTTAAATAAGAAGCATTAAATGCATTTCATCATAAATTATAATAGCTTTATAATGTTAGATGTTAAATCAATATTGACTGAAAATGAAACAGAGAGTCTGAACTATGTATAGTCAACTGCCCTAACATTGACCAGTTTTCAACTTTGAGTTATAATTTCAAAGCTTTATTTATAAATATCTACAAAGTGCGACTTTTAGTTTAGCTGAGCTATTAAATCATGGTTTTACTAAATTAGGTCAATTCCTATTGGATTTATATAGAAAATAGTGGATGGTCAATGTTAGGGCTCCGAATTCCTAACATTGACCGCCTTATGAAAATGTAGGTACCACTAATATAGATTTTGAAGTATATGTGGCTATTATCTTACTTATTTTTTTCTCCATTTGTAATTAAGAATTATGTTGCTTCAAGAAAAAAATTATATGTCATCTCGATTTTTCTTTTATTAATTTTTTAATAACATTTTTTTGAAAGAAATATCCATTTTTTGAATATCAAAATACAAATATAAATAAAAAGTAACCTAATACTTTCTAATTACTAAAAACCATTAAAATACTGCAATGAATTCATTTTATGAAGTAAATAAGGCAAAATAAATAAATTATTTAAACATACCTATTTCTTATAAGAAATAAAAAAAAAAAATTAAATACATATTTCATTTATTGAACATCATGTACAAGTAAGACTTAGTCTTTTATAGTACTAAACAATAGAGGATAACATTTGATGGTTCGACCTAAACTATACCTAATAATGTATTAATTATTAAATATAAATAAATTCAGGTAGGTAGGTATTTTAGGTATGTCAACATCAAACCTTTTATTTACAAGAAGATTAAATTACATTTACAAAAAAAAAAACAGTAACTAGCTATTAGATACTAGTATATAGGTAGTATATTCAGGTAGGTAAGTAATTAGTTCAGGTCATTACCTAATAGCAAACAAATTTTATCGGTCCATCATTCATATTATAAATACTAATTCAGTTTTTCATCACAGCTTTGAATTACTAAAATTAACTAAAACTATTTAAGCAGTTAAGCTGGTCATATACCAATAAATTTTAGGAAAACAAAGAAAATAAAAATGCTTGTTTTGAGCTTACAAAACCTTCTTAGAAGCTGCGCAGTACTGCCTGGTAGAGTTCTTCGATGGAAGATTTACCGTCGTCCGAACCCACAAAATCAATTTGTAACTCCTGAGTTACACCACTTGTGCTGGCAATGAACTCTTCAGGATCATCAGCATTTTGGTCAAGGTTTTCAGGTGAATCGAAATCTGTTACTTGGTTGTGCTCTTGGTCTTGATTCATTGCTAACTCAACACCGCTTAAATCCTCTATTGTTATCCCAAGACCTGCCTGTGACTTAACTTTAGAGCGCCGTTTGCGCGTTTGTGTTGATTCATTTCCATACCGCAGCTCTTTCAGGACAGCAATTACTGATGTTGATATGTTTGCTTGTACAGTGTTTACGTCCTGCATTTCAGCATCTGAATTTGGCAAACGCGAAAGAACTTGATTTGGGTTGAATGGAAAAACCCCACATTTTTTGAAACCAGCTGCTAAATTTTGGGACTTATTGCTTTCATTGAGGCACCCTTCAACCAAATTTTTTAAGCAGTTGCGGGAAAAGCATCCTTCGAAAGGAGTTGCGAATTGTGGGTACGGTTATCCTTGCATGAATCTAGGATTTGTCGCCATGCTTTTTTTTAGAGGACCATAGAAAGTGACGTCGAGAGGTTTGCAAATATGAGTGGAGTTGGGTAAGAAACAAACGAATCGAATGTTGTTTGACGAATGACGATGAAAAATGACTTGCTAAATTATCCCCAATAAGCATAACGGGACCAGTTAAGCGTCTAGTATTGGGAATAAAATGATTTAAAAACCAGTCCTTAAAAAGAGTTTCGTCGAACCACGCAGATTTGCTGCGGTTGTATCGGGTTTTAGGGGGACCACCCTGCATCCAACTTTCCCACAAATATTCCGCTTTATATACCACATAAGGTGGAACAATTTTTGGACATCGTCTCTTGATATTTTTGCTTTTGACGGTTTTAAATTTTTACTCGATCCCACACAAATTTCATCTTTATGCCTTTTTAAAAACCCCTTAATCATTTTTTCCCTAGTAGGTTATTTTAAAATGTTGAAATATTATGTCTGCTGTTTACATCTAGATAATTTTTTGTTAGGCTCCTTATGTAATCCCCATTACAATGAAAGCCCCATTCACTAACGGTGATTAAAACTTTCACCAGCTCTGTTTCTTCAAGCCCTGAAAGTACGGTTGGACATCCGATTGCCTTTGATCTTTGTTATTTAGCCGGTTTAATAATGTCCACTTCGCTATTTTGTACTTCAAAGTACACTTATTAATTGATATTGACCCCCTTCGAATTTCATGAAGTGCTTTTTGAATGTTTTCATCGGAAGAGCTATTGTATTTCCTTTCTTCTATGAGCCTGGACATCCTGTTATATTTAAAAAATTACAAAGAAGAGAAAAACGAGTGGTCAATGTTTGGCACTTTATCCAAATGACAGGTGTCCACTGGTCAATGTTAGGATCCAGGCGGTCAATGTTAGGAATTAATATGACATCAATTGACTAATAGATGAACATAAAACACCAAGAATTACTTTGAAATCGTACATGAACTACTCTTTTTCATTTTCATTTCATCAAATTCTTTATTTACATATAATAGATTATTTTAACAAAATTCATAGAATTTACATAGACATGGCGATTATGCCGTCTGTCGGGTGAAACATTTCAAAAATAAAGATAAAAAAACATACATATACATACAAGGTGGCGCAAAAGTCATCATCCTATCGGAAGAAGCTATAATTTTTACAAATGGCGGCAAATGTAAATTCTACTTTGACATTTGTGAAGTTAACTATACAGAAAAAACTTAAGACACCAATTAACATAATCCAAAAGCAGAACCAAAGTTTTTCATTCATAAAAAAAATTACAGCGAAAGAACATCGGGTGACAACTTTTGCGCCACCTGACAACTTTTGCGCCACCTTGTATAAGCAAAGTTAAGAGTTTGTTTTAAGTTAAATTTAATTAATTTGAAGAATGTGGAAGAACATAAGAAAAAGAAAGTTATCTGAATCAGCATATTCACAATATTTACTTTAGTTCAATAAAAGGAAAACTGTCTGTAACTATTAAAAATATTAAATTGATTACAAAGTTTCGAAACTATTTCGGTAAGAGAGAGCATGCTTGCAGTACTGAAGTAAAATAGACCAACCAAAAGAGCCATTCAAGATGTCTCTACACACACTTATGGTAGAAACACATCAACACTTCAACTTCGACTTGGACTTTGCCAAGAGCGAGAACTTTAGCGTTTAAAGTTGAGTCAAACACAATGAAAAATGTAACTTCAAGAGCGAAACAAAGAATGGTTATAAAGAAAAGAGAAAATTATGTCAAAATACAAGCAAGCGAGAAAATTCACTCAAAATATAAGCATTTGCATGTTGAGAAAACTGAAAACATCGCCTCAAGGTTGGTGGGACTTGCACTTCAACTTTGAATTTAGGATTTAGGTCTAACGTTGAAGGTGAAGTTGAGGCTGAAGTGCTAATGTGCTCCATCCCATTAAAAAGCATTGGTTCTAAAACGTGCGACATGGTTGTCAAAGTTGAAGGCGACTTTGAAGTGTTGATGTGTTTCTACCATAATAGAAAACGAGCTGACATTGAAATAAAACCTGCGGATTTCTTGCAAAAGAGGGCAAACAGCGAGAAAATGGTAGATTATCTTCATCTTTCTTTTCTTTATCAAATCTCTTTCTTCTTCTAAATACATTTAAAAATTATTTTTAATATATTTAATACTTGTACCTGTACTATTTATAAGTGCTTTGCTCTCTATGTACAGCGATTCTTATTATAACTAATAAATCTAAATCTAAATCTATCCTCTCTCTCATTTCTGTTATAGAGGGTACACAGATCAGAGGTCGAGTTTCTATGGGGTACGAAATTGAGGTTGAGAATTTCAACCCTAGCCCTAAACATAGGGGCGGCCTACAGTCCGCTTGGGCGAACTGTTGCATACCCTATTCTTATTCCTATATCTCATAAGTGGGCGTGACAAAAATTTAAAGGATTTTATCGAAAAAACTAAGCTTTTGAAAATAAAAACGCTCCCTAGCTGGTTTTTCAATAAAATTGTTTTATTTAATTGTGGGCGTGTCAGTAGGCGGATTTAAAAAAAATTAAGTATGGGCATAAAGGGCACCTAGAGAGTATTTATACTATAAATTTCAGCTCCCTAGCTCAAACTTTGGATTTTCAAAAATAAAATAAAAATAATTGTGGGCGTGTCAGTAGGCGGATTTTGAAAATATTTACACATGAGCATAAAGGGCCCCTAGAGAGTATATATTAAAAATTTCAGCTCCCTAGCTCAAATTTTGGTTTTTCAAAAAAAATATTTTATTTAATTGTGGGCGTGTCAGTGGGCGGATTTTGAAAATTTTATGTCCCAAGCAGTTTTATGGGCCATAGATCATATATACAAAATTTCAGCTCTCTAGCTCAAAATTCGATTTTTTCCAAAATTTTGTTTTTTTGAGTTTGTGGGCGTGTCTGTGGGCGGATTTCAAAAATTCTTAAACTTGATTATTTCGGGACCCTGGAGAGTATATGGTTAAAATTTCAGCTCTCTAGGTCCAGTTTAAAGGCCTAATTTTTGCCGACGGACGGACGGACGGACATGGCTAGATCGACATTACTATCGATGCTGATCATAAATATAGTAACTTTTAGGGATCTACGGGCAATATTAAGGTATGTTACAAACTATGCGTCAAAATTAATATACCCCTAGAATAGGGTATAAAAATGGTACTTATGGAAGAAGCAGAGTGCGAACATTAGAAAAGTAGCTATTATCCAAACGATGGCTTAAGTTTTTGTAAATATGTCTTGAGTTCGAGGAGCATGCGCGGGCCAGGCATTGCAGATACTTCGTTTCATCAATTTTAGCTATCACATCAAAGAAAATTCCGTTTCATTCATCAACGTTCGAATCACTCAGATTTAGGCTTACTTTGTGGGAGAGCGCAAGTTGGTTCCATTCCTTGAACTGGGAAGCATTAGTTAGGAGGAGAGACGCCAATATTGTCTTGTGTAAGTTGTTACCATTCCTCCTCATAACTCTGGTGATATATTCTCAGTGGGCTTTTAGATTCTGGATGTAAATCGGGGCAATTCCAGACTCCACATGTATCGCGTAAGTCGGTGTGGAGTTTGGTAGTTTGAACAAACGTTTGAAAAAGAAACGTTGAACTTTCTCGAATTCTTCAAAAGGGATGTAACCAAATGCCTGCACTCCATAGCACATACAGGTTTTAACTGTTGCATTGAACACACGATACTTACACACTTAGTCTATGTGCGGATTCCCGAAAAACTTCGGCCACATAATACTTAACGCTGCCTTAGCTTCGGTGCTTTTTACCTTTGCATGCTTCGCTAGGTTTAGATTACTGGTAATCAGTACTCCCAAATATTTGAATTCTGTGGCCACTTCGATACATTCACCAAGAAGAAACCAATTCTCTTCTGCCAGACGACGGCGACGATGACGCTGTTCAAATATCATAATCTTAGTTTTTTGGACATTAACCTGCAAGTCCCATGTGCTGCAATTTTCTTGGAGCCTATTGATTTGCAACTGCAATGAACAAGGGTTGTCAGCCACCATGACGAGATCGTCAGCATACAGTAAGACCTTTATCCAAGTTCCAGCAATCTGCACTCCTCCTGGCAAACAATACATATGTCATCGATGTAGAGTGCAAAGAGGATCGGTCTTAAGATACAACCCTGTGGTACACCAGAGGATGTATCAAACCAGTTGGACACCTCCACTCCATCATAGACCGTTGCACTAGTAGAGGCGAGGAGATTAGCATAAGTCGCTAAGAATTTATTAGTCCTATTGTTGACAGCTTGTAAATTAGGGCATTTCTATTCACGGTGTGAAACGCCGCTTTGAAATTCACGAAACATGCATATAGCTTCCCCTTTTTCTCTATAAATTTTTGTTCGATACTATTAATAGCAAATATGTGATCGATCGTAGAAAATCCAGCGCGAAAACCAGCTTGGAACACGCTCAGACGACTGTTTGTTTCAATACATTTTGCAAGTCTATTATAGAGAATACCAACAAACATTTTTCTGATTGTTTTAAGGATTGAAATACCCCTGTAATTTTCAGCTATATTAATATTCCCCTTTTTAAAGATAGCAACTATCAGTGCCTTGTTGAAGCTTATGGGGACGTCGGACGTGTTATAGAGCATATTAAAAAAGAGTAGTAGGTACTGTTTGAACTGCACAGTTACATATTTATAAAACTCGGAAGTTATTCCATCGATACCTGGGGCTTTGCCATTTTTCATTTTGAGTAATACAGTTTCTAGCTCGGACATAGATATAGGGCTGTCCGTGTCATGCACTGTAATATTAGGGATGGCGTATTGAAATGATTTGAAGGAGGCATCAGCAGTCAACAGCGAGCGAAAATGAAAACTACTAAAATTGTTTTGTTACGTTTTGTAATGCTTTGTATTCATTAAGTTCTATTTAACTGTATTTATTTTTGATATTTAAGTACCTGGTAAACCCACCTCCATCCCCTTGGCAAATCCTCGCACCCAGGGAGGCTTTGCCATATCACTTTTTTTCTTTTTAATTAATTATTAAAAAATAGAAATCATAAAATCACCAAGATTAAATCTATTCCAAATTGAAGATAATAAGATAAGGAACATATTCGATATTAAACAATATTCAAAAACAAGAAGTTAGGCGAAGGGTCAAATTTCCTAAATCCCGTCTACCCTACAAACTTAAGTTGGTCAAAAACAGCCGTGAAGTTCTTCTAGGTCCTGGAAAAAGAATTTTCCCCGGAATTTATTTCTGATGTGGCACAGTGCTGGACAGTGGCAGAGAAAGTGATGAGTATCCTCCTGCACTTCCACATCGCCACAATTTCTGCATAAGTCATCCGTGCTGGTTTTCATCCATTTGGCATAATATTTCAGCATGTTATGGCCAGTGATGACAATCATATTTAGTTAGGGTATATTGCATGCGACTTATTGGTCTATCGTGTCTCCCTGCTTCTGCCTCGGAGAGGTTCATGCCCTCTTTCAGAGCCCTCTCTAGATACTTCTTTGTGAAGCGTGTCGAGGTGTTGCTCTGATTTATCCTTGGCAGGTCACACTCCTTAGAGCACAGCTTCCAGTCGAGTTTCTTTGATGAATCTAAGAATGAGCTGTGGGTTTGTATGTCCTTGTCTGTTATTTGGTGCCTGCCCAAATATTTCATCCTTTTGTGGGCCAGAGCCCCACAGGATTCCAGTATGTGGTCTGGAGTTTCGGCGGTTTAACTGCATAATCTGCAGAGCCCTTCCTCTGATATGCCAATTTTTCTCAGGTGCTCCTTGAGTCTGCAGTGCCCCGTGAGGAGGCCTGTTAGGATTCTGAGGTTGTTTCTGTTAAGGCTGATACAAGCTTTGAATCTCTTTTGGTTGTAATTTCCTAAGAGTTTCTTTGCTTGCCTCAGACTTTGGAGTTTGGTAAAGGTTTTAGCCCTTGTTTCTTCGTCCAGTCTCCTGAACTCTTCATGTAGAGTGTGTTCTCCTATCACGCAGTACGGTTCAGGTCCTAAAAAGGGTTCCTCTGCCCCTTTTCTTGCCAGAGAGTCCGCTGCCTCATTGCCTATAATGCCAACATGGCCAGGTACCCAGCAGATGGAAATTCTGTTATTCTTGCTGAGTCCATTCAGTCCGTGTAGGCATTCCCACACGAGTTTTGACTTGATGACGTAGGCGTCAAGAGCCTTTATGGCTGCTTGGCTGTCAGACATTATTGCTATGTTTCAATTTCTGTAGTTTTTCTCGAGGTTGATTCGAACGCATCTATCTATGGCACATATTTCTGCCTGGAAGATGCTGGTAAATTTGGCCATGGATTCGTAGTGGTTAGTTCCTGGGCCAAACACTCTTGCACCAGTTCCCTCCTCGGTCCTCGAGCCGTCCGTGTACCACTATGTTGTGTGGTTGCTCAGTCCATAAGTTGTGGATTCATTGCTCCAGTTCTCCTTATTGCTGAGCTTTATCTGGAAATTCTTCTCGAAGTTGAATTTCCTGATGCTATCGTCCCTAGGTATGGCAAGAAGTGGGAGTTTTTTGAGTAAGTCACCGTGTTCTTTCTAACCGATGCATGTTCCAATTCCCTCCTTTGCCATCCTTAGGATCGTTTTATCTGCCGCATTCATCACCATGATGTGTAGAGGGGTTAATTCTAATAACACCTCCATGACTGCGGTTGAGCAGCTACGCATTGCTCCGGTAATGCGCAGGCACGCCAGTCTTTGCACTTTGTTGAGTGTCTCTCTTGTTGTGGCTAGACTTGTTCGTTTCGCTCATGCTACCGCTCCGTATTTGATCATTGGTCTCACGATTGCAATGTACATCCATCGCAGGATGTTTGCGCTGCATCACCATGCCTTCCGCGCTAGGCTCCTACATATCATGATGCCCACGATAGAGGACAAAGCTTTTTTGTCCATTTGTAGTAAACTCTCGGCTTGGCGTTTACTGTAGAGCGGCCACATTTTCCTGGATGTGTCACAGGATTGAAGTGTTCTCCACCTTTCATTAGTTGTCTCAAGTGTTTTGTCCCCAATCAGCTGTTTAAGGTTACAGGGGGCAATTTTCACTGTAATGTCGGCCTGGTTTATTCCGAGTTGTGAAGCCTGCCTGGCCAGCTCATCAGCATTCTCGTTGCCCGGCGCACCAATGCGACCAGGAACCCAGCAGAGCTTTACATTGTGATGTGCGTCAAGAACCCGTAGCTCTTCGCGACAACGACTTACAAGCTTCGATTTTATCTCTTCCGCTTGGCTGTCAATGAAAAATGTCTGTATAAAGTATTGGCATCATTGCAACCTGTTCAGCAGCTGTAGTCACTGCCAGGAGCTCGGCTTGGAAAACGCTGATGTAGTCGGGAAGTCTGAGTGACCTGGATATTCCGAGAATCTCAGAATAGATTCAAGCACCAACACCCACGTTTATCTTTGAACCGTCAGTTTATCTGATGGCAGGAGGTTGGTCTGTGCGCCATTCTTCCCTGCTGGTAAAAGGTCTTGCAAATTCATAACGGGGGACTGTCAGGGCCGGATTATCCCTCAACGGGGCCATAGGCAACCATCAATTTGGGGGCCCTTTTTTCACGTCCGTTCCCTTCTTATTTTATTGTCACAATATAATAATATCAATAAAATTACTATCTACATTTTAAACATGTCGTTTTCTACATTTGTTTTCGGCAAATTCATTAATTATATCATCAATATCGATTTTGTTCAATAAATCTGACTCAATGCAAAGTATACCTAACATCTCGAGCCGCTCTTGTCGCATTGTAGCTCTTTCAGCAGCTTTGATTCTTTTTAATTGCGAGAAGGATCGTTCGGCAGAACAATTTGTGATCATTATGTTAAAAAAATCCGAAGAGCTATTTCTGTGTTAGGAAATACATCGGCTAATTGATCTTCCATCTTCCATTAGAATCTTATACAAATGACTATGAGTTTTTTGTGCATCAGTGTATCTGGAGTTCACGTAACTTTGGAATTGTTTCATTTCAATGAAAAATTCTTCCAATTCTCTAAAATAAAAACGAACTAAGTTATTTATAGCTTCGTGGAGGTCTCCATCACTTAGAGAAAAGTTGATGAGAAATGCAAATCTCTCTGAAACTTCCATATACACTTTCGCACGTCGTTTGATTTCACTGTGAAGATTATCGATGATTTAGAGGAAACCTTTTGTCCTAAAATCATCGCGAGGCGAAAATTCTACTTCTGGAGCATTTCCGTCATTAGGTTGTTTTTTTCTACGACGAGTACTTTTTACGATTTCGGTATAACCTACACCAGGTAATAATTGTTTTGTTTTTTCCTCGAAATCATTGAACTTTTCACGGAATGAAACTAAACTCTCTTCTAACGATCCGTACAAAAAAGCACACGTTTGCAAATCTGCTTTTTCACTTTGCAATGACTTACTCACTGAACGCATAGCAGTCAAAATAGAGTTCCATAAAATCAACATGAAACCAAATTCGAATTTTTGCATTTTATTCGCGATACACGTCGCCTCATAACGAGTATCAGTATTTTGTGATTCATCATCAGCAATGATTTCTAGAGCCTCTAATATGATATCAAATAAATCGTAAACTGCATTCGTCGCATTCGAATGTGCTTCCCAGCGTGTAGTTGAAAATGTCTTCGAAGTTTTCTCATTGTTTGTTTTATTTTTTAATACGCCCCAACGATAGGTGGAAGCGGAAAAAAAATTATATAATGTCTGCATAATGGCGAACAAATCTACTGCATACAAACAGCACTTCACAGCATGCTCTCCAACCAAATTAAGGGAATGCGCGGAACAGGAAACTCAATATTCTTGCTTGCACACCTTTATACTTTCCGGACATGTTTAATGCGTTGTCATATGATTGTCCTCTACAATTTTGAATATCTAAACCACAGTCTTCAGTAAGAAACTTTAAAGTTTGATTCGCTAGACTTTCACCAGTTGTTGCACTTATTCCGCGGAACTAAAAAGGGCAAACACTAACCAGAACCCCAAAAAAAGATTTAATTAATTTGCAGTCGCTACTGCCGTGAGAAACAAAAGAATACCGAAAGCAGAACGATGACCATAACCGTCAACCCCGATTGCGTGCAACAACAATAGCCAGAGATCGGCTATTTTCCCGGTAGTCAGTCTGGGGTGGGTTCGTTCGAAACGAGATAAATAAAAAACTGGAAATTAGCTTACGCTGTAATTCATTCAAGTCAAAATGGGCGCCACACAATTTTGCGGAAAAATTGTGAAACCGTATGGTGGATCGTCGATTGCCGCTGAAAAAAAGACAAAAAAACCAAAACACCGTTTGTTTGAAGAACGTTATAAGGGCCCCGTTGGAGCTTGGTCACTTTATTATTGGGAATTAGAATTGGGTTTTTTTTTTTTGTTTGGATGAAAAATTAAACACAGTGGTAATAACGCCGAGGACATGCGATATTAAAAGAAAACCACAATTGACGTATGAATTTGAAAAAAAATTACTAAATTTTTGTGACCAGGGCGTGACCCGCTATGGCGTCGTCCCGAGAACCAAAATGGTGGACTGGGTCGCGTGTCCCGAATATTTTGCGGGAAATTACGGGGCAGAATCCAACCAGACCAATTTTCCTCTTTTTGACACTTATACACAACCGAATAATTCTAATTACTACCCAAACTTGCACTCTACTTAGCTTTCTTGAAAGATCCTCTCCTTAATCCTGCTACTATTCCTCGTCCTTTCGCTTAATTCCCTTCTGCTATCCACTTTTCGTCACTATTCCACTTCTACTCGTCCTGTCCTCTAATTGACCTTTCTTCTTTACCAAACTTTACCAAAAACTTTGTCACTTTGGAAAAACTCCCGACTGTCACAAAATAAACTTAATCCTTTGCTAGACAACCAAGAAGTGGCTGCCCAGATTTTCTTTTGTTCCAGCTCGGCTAGCATACTCTCGCAATCACACATTCAGGCATTGGTATTGGGATCTTACTCACAGCGTGCAATGAACGCCCACCTCTGTATTGGTGATTGTCCGCCGTATCCCAATACCTGCATTCTCTCAGGCGAGCCAACGGGAGGCATCATTCCGCCACACCGGAGCGTTTTCGCAGTGGTGTGGGTATGTCCCCACGCTACCCTCTCGCAACTTCCCCACTCATCAAATTCATCCGCTCTTCTGCTGAACGATCCACCACTGGAAAGTTAGCTGAATGAGTTACCTGGCCGACCTGGAACAATTACACAATTTTTCCAGACGTATCTACTCTATGGTTTACGAAACCATAGATTTGACTTTGACATTTGACATATCTTTTGCCAGGAGTTTTGCCAAAATCCAAAATAAATAAAAAAATCTGTCGATCGCGCGATTAAAACTCCCTTTAAATCGGGATAAAGGACTAATTTGCCCTCAATATGGATGAGACGCATCAGAAGGAAAGGAAACTTCCGGACGAAGTAAATAATGAGGCCCATCCCCCGCGTGGAGGTTACAAAGTCCCCTGGATCTTAACAGAATGCTGAGTGAGTTTTATTTTTAATCAATATAATTCGCGACTTTAATTACTGTCTGGGGGAATTCTGTGCAGATGGAGTGTAAGGGCTTACCATTAGCGGGTCATTCCTTACATTTCATTGTTTTTTTTTTTCCATTTGTTTAAGATGCTTTCGTCGATTCAGTGTTGTGTTGTCGACATCTTCGTATGTCTCGCGCCTGGATGAAGTGTTTGGTGTCGTTTTACGTGTTGGGTTGTCGTTATACGGGAGTGTTCTTCTTCGTGGCCGTCCGCCCACACTCCTCTGTTGCTCCTCCGGTGCTCCCACGACGGAGTTGCAGGACAGAGCGTCATCTTCCCCCCATCGAACGTAACACCCCACCGTGGCAGTGGTGGTTCTTTGGCAGATTTCTATCGGTAGACCGTCCGTCCACCCTGATCTGCTGCTTCTTCGTGAAGCGTTTATGGGGTCTTCGTAGTATAGACCGTCCGCCTACAACCCCGCGATGTGGCTAGTTTGTCGATCTCGCCCCTTTCTTTGGGTATGACCTCGTTGGGCCCATTTTGCACGGCTAGTGTGGTACAATGGAGTGGGCACTTTTAAACGGCTGACGTTATGCCGTGGCGTTGGGGTTTTCGTCCTTATATACCCATTTCTGCTTTCTCTTGGGACCTTCTCTTTCACAATCTGCTTGCTCTATTACCTCGGGGTTGAGTACCTGTGGGGGTGGTACCTTCGAGGTTCGGGGAAAGTGGCCCAAAGGCTGATGGGACCTTGGTTGCCCTCCACTTTCCTATGTCCTCGCAGATGCCACCCAATATAAGAAGGGTACGGGGAGGGAAGTGAAGGACAGAAGGTGAAATCTGTTGCGCGAAAATATTCCGCAACAAACCCCACCCTCACCTCCGAGGAAATGGTCTTGGTTTCCGAAGGAACCCAAACCATTTTCTCAGACTAAGGGTAACGCCACAACAGGGGAAACACATGTCCATCAATGGCCATATTGCCCGTCTAGCACATCAAAATTAAACGGAACTACTTTAATATTAGAAGTATATGGTTGGGCCTTCAAAACAAAAGCTAGACTACTCGTCGCTGGCGTCGTGATAAGGCTTGAGATCCTTCACGTGCCAGGATCCGCGTTCTTTCCCGTCTTCATCAACAAGTAAATAGGTCCATGGCGAGAGGCGCTTCCGGATCCGAAAGGGTCCGACGTATTTCGGAGCTAATTTAGCGGCGTAATAATTCGCGGCATCCGAGAGAATGAAATTTCGTCGCCATACAACCTCATTCGGCAGGTATTGAACATCCCGCCGCCGGAGGTTGTAGGTTCTCGCGGACTTCTTGGTCGCCTCCGCTAACTTTCTACCTATATCCTTCCTCAGCTCCTTAAAACGCCTACCTAGCTCCGACATTCCTATTTCCTCCTGTTCTAATCCCGTATTCCCATCTGCTAAGTCCCTGTCACTACCCGCAGAATCTATTTCGGTATCGGGCCTATCGCCCCTCCTCCTTGACGGCATCCTTTCGAAGGAAGAGTCACGACCATATGTGACCATATCCCTTCCAAAGTTTGCGTAATATGGGGAAACTCCTAGGACCTCATGTTGCGATGTTCGTATGCCACAGGCCACCTTTGCCAGATGCATATCCCACGTTCTATGGTTCTCCGACACATAGGCACGTAGCGTTGTTTTTATTATTTGGTTAATCCTTTCAGCAGGATTAGCCTGCGGATGGTAATGTGCAGTAAATTTTAATTGTGACCCGTACGCTTCGCATAGCGCTTTCAATTCCTTGCTACGGAATTGGGGACCGTTGTCACAGACGATCCACTTTGGTACGCCGAATAATGTGAAGACGTTGTCTTCGAGATCCTTACACACCGACTTCGCGGTTGCGGATCTCAGGGGAAATAAAAGGGGAAATTTTGTAAAATAGTCGACCACAGTTAAAATATAAATAAAACCCCTACTCGATTTAGGAAGAGGGCCTACCAAGTCCACACAAATCATCTCCCATGGGTTCGAAGTCCCTATCCTTTCGACCATTAAACCAGCTGGCTTGTCATTCACAGGTTTCACACTTTGGCATATTTTGCAATTACGGACGTATTTCGTTACGTCTGACCTTAATTTCGGCCAATAATATCTCGAGGCAACCTTCGCGAACGTTTTCCTAACCCCCATATGTCCGGCCAAGGGATGGTCGTGACATTGTTTCAAAATCCTAACTCTATCTATTTTCGGAACTACTTCCTTCCATTCCTGACCGTTTTCGTGAACCACGACGTGATTTGCTTTGACAAATTTAAACAAAACCCCTCTATCGACCCTCCAGGCGGGGTAAGCTAGAGGATTGGATTCCACTTCCGTGATCATCTTGGCGATCCAAGGATCCGAACTTATCTCGTCGATTCCTGCCGCGAAAGCGACATTCCTCGAGAGCATATCCGGAACCACATGGTCTTTTCCTTTCCGATGCACGATAGTAAAATCAAATTGCTGAAGGCGAACCGCCCAGCGCGCTAATCTACCGCACGGATCTTTGAGATTACTCAACCACACAAGGGAATAGTGATCCGTCACGACCGTAAACCGAACGCCTTCGATGTATGGCCGCAACTTCTCTACTGCCCATAGTACGGCCAAGCACTCCTTCTCCGTGGTTGAATAGTTCCTCTCGTTCCTATTCAACGACCTACTCAAGTAGCAAATCACTTTTTCTCCGTCATCAAAAGTCTGACTAAGCACTGCTCCAACCCCATAGTCCGATGCGTCTGTTTGTACAACAAAGGGACGCTCAAAATCCGGACAGGTCAGAATCGGGGCCGTTATCAAGCATTCCTTTGCTTTCCGGAAACTCCCCTCGCACTCTTCAGACCAGACGAACCTACTCTTCTTCTTCAATAGGTCGGTTAACGGCTTGACCAGAACTGCAAAGTTCGGTATAAATCTCCTGTACCAGGATACCGTTCCGACGAAACTTCTAACTTCCTTAACGTTTTTGGGTGCGGGGATCTGGAGCATACTTTCGACCTTCTCTGGGTCGACATGCAAACCGTTGCGATCTACCACGTATCCTAAAAATTTCAGCGAGGGCCTACAGAAGTTACACTTCTCCCTGCTAACCTTGAGACCAGCCGCACACAATCGCTTAAAAACCTCTTCCAAAATTTCCAGATGTTGTTGGAATGAGTTAGTTACGATGACGATGTCATCAAGATATACGAATACGTGTGGTTCGAAATCGGCCCCAAGCACGGTATCGATAAAGCGTTGCCATGTTGCCGGTGCATTGTGCAGCCCGAATGGCATTCTCTTAAATTGGAAGAGTCCACGATTGGGTACAGTAAATGCGGTATATTGCCGCGAAGCTTCCTCAACGGGAATCTGCCAATACGCCGACTTTATGTCCAACGAAGAAAGATACTTGGCATCCCGGAGTTTGTCTAGCGTAGCAGAGATATAAGGAAGAGGATACGCATCCCGTTCCGAAACTTTATTCAACTTCCTGTAGTCTACGCAGAATCTAAATGACCCATCTTTCTTTCTAATCATAACTATGGGCGAAGCCCACGGACTATTCGATTTTTCGATGATGTTTTCCCTCAACATTTCTTCTAATTCCTTATCTATGTGACGTTGAACCGCAGGCGAAACCGGATAGTACCGCTGCTTAATTGGTTCAGACGTCGTCCTAATCTTATGTTCTACCAGATGGGTGCATCCAATGCCTTCGGGCATGGATTGAAAAACTTGCCCTATCAGTGTTTCGAGTTGCGTATTCTGGGTTTCATCCAACTCCGATCGTTCCATGATCGTTGAAATCGAAGCCACCGCGGCTTGATTCGAAAAACTCCACTCGCCTGATCTCAAATCCGGGACGATTCCCGTTCGGGTCCAAAAGTCGGCACCCAGTATCAATGCATGTGGAAGAGTTGGGATGACCAGACAATCGATCAACACTGTTTTTCCCTGAACTATGAAAGGCAATAAAACACTACCAGCTACTTCTACCCCCGCCCCATCTGCTAAAGCTACCTTCCTAACTTCGCCTTTCCCTAAAGCTAACCCTAAATTACTTAAAACGTTCCATCCGTCCCTACCGACGATCGTTCGCGACGCCCCAGAATCCAAAAGCCCGATAAAATCTAACCCATAAACGCTAACCCTCAAATATGGGCGCGTATCATTTGTTTGTGCCTCAAGTGTAAAACCTACGTGAACGACCTCCTCTTGTCGTCCAGCCAACTGGTTGCCAGCAGGCAACCTATCCAGACTTAACGGCGCTCCCGTCCTGCTGGCCCAGGAGTCCGCTGCCCATTTCCCGAACAGGTCCTACAGTCCCTACGCATTACCCCTGCCCTTCCGCAACCTACACAACGCCTAGGAGCGGAACAAGTATTTGAAAAGTGACCTTCTTGATTGCAGTTGAAACACCTCAACCTGCGAGTTGGTTGGGGGTTCTGACTGACAACCGTAACTGCTGGTTCCTCGGCCGCTATATAAGCTAAGTCGGGTTCCAGCAGGTTTCGCGAGCGAGATGTAGGAGGTGGCGCAAATGTCTCAACATTCGCTCGAACCATCTCCAGTCTCCTTCCCAATACCACCAGATCATGAATGGACTGGGGCTCTGCCAAACCGAGTTGGGTTTGGTAGAAGGGGGCTAGATTCCGTTGAACGATGCTGAGTTTGCGTCGTTCGGAAAGTGGCTCAGAGAGCCGGCCAAACATGTTCCCCATGATGGCGACATAAACCCCGATGGATTCTTCCTTCCCTTGGGTCCTACGCCGGATTTCCTCGAGAAGCAGATCGTCGTAGTTGGGGGGGAGGAATTCCAGTTTCAGCTCCCGGACCAACTCCTGCCATGAACAAACATTTCGCCTAACCGCCCTAAACCAGAGGAGAGCCTTCCCACTAAAAAGATCGACCGATGATTTAAACAACTGAGATTCACTAATCCCCCTAGCTTCCCTAAGTTCTTCGACACGTTCTAGAAAGGAGTTTACTGATGAGCCGCAGCGTTCCCCTGAAAACAAAATGTTCCATTTGGAGAGGTTCTCCACCTTCTCCGCGTGGATG
This sequence comes from Portevinia maculata, assembly GCA_949715645.1. Classification (NCBI taxonomy): domain Eukaryota; kingdom Metazoa; phylum Arthropoda; class Insecta; order Diptera; family Syrphidae; genus Portevinia; species Portevinia maculata. The sequence goes on along the minus strand of OX454525.1, from coordinate 62,451,295 downwards.
TAGACCCGTTCTTCATTCTGGTTGGGATTCGACGATTGTCTTTGGCGTTGTTGCCCTGACTGGGTCCCGGAATGCTCCTGTTCCCTTCCGCCATCGTCCTGGCTTTCCTCATATTGGCTTTCGTCATCCTCACTGTCTTCCACATCACCGAGTAAACTCATCAGCTCGGTTTTTATCGACTTCTTTTCGCTGGCTTCGTCGCTCGTTGTGGCGTGCGCTCTGCTTATCCTAGCAGTCGCCCAGTCAATCTTTGTGCTGACTTTCTTATAATCTGAAGATCCCCGCGCAGGGTGGCTCGCAATGAGCGCTCTGATCTCCACTAGCTTTTTTTGAACTGAATCCCTATCTTGCTCGAAGGTGAATGGATACTCGTCCAAATTCGTCACCTGAGATCCCCGTCGCTCGAGTGCTCTGGCCGCTCGTAAAGATTTTCGCATGGGGTCTACTTCCCCCGAAGATAAGCCTCTCCATTCTACTTCGTATGTTAATTCTTCCTTAGATAGCCTGTTGATATCCATAATCTGGCTCCAACAGGCAGAAGTCAAATAAAAATAAAATTCGAACCGACGATGATACAAAAGAGAACCGAGATCGCAACTCTTGACTTAATACTTGGGTTAGGACCCCAAAAGTCTGCGGGTAAATAAGGTACGGTAGACAGATCCAAATGAGGACCGAGAAAAATAAATATTTTTTTTTTTTTTTTTTTTTTTTTTTTTTTTTTAATCGAAAACGCAGGGGATACAAGTTTAAAACCCCCCGGTAACAATGCCAAATTCTAATGTTAAAAGCAAGATGAATGACAATAAAAACGTTTGAAATCGACCAACCTATTTCTATACTAATCGGAATAGATAAAAACAGCAATGGGTTCCGTTAAAGAATAAAATCAAAACACTGACAAAACAGAAATTGTAAGGTCGCTTAAAATTAATTAAAATATTCCCCGGTAATGATGAAGGAACGATGGGAATAACTCCCACTCCCAATCCACACAAAAAAAATTATGTCAAAAAGGGAACCTCGTATGCGAATCGGTAAGCGCGCAGTATGCTTCGTATATAATTGGATTGATATTGCCTTATAACCCTACTCCAAAAGAAACGAAATATTTTTAAAAGTTGTCCAAAATCAATGACCTTTATTAAAGTTTATTAAGGAACCAAAACCCAAGAGCCAGCAAAATTATCCAGATTCCAAAAATAAAACAAAAAAATTAACGACAGAATGGTACGATGGCAACTCTAAATTCGCGATCGACTACCACAACGCAAAAAAAAATCAATAAACGTTGACACGGAAAAAGAAAATAATCCCGTATTTCAGAAGGCACCGCGCAGAATTGTATGTATGTAGCGATGTTTATATGTATGAATATGAGCAATTTAAAGATATACTTATTATAGAAAAAAAAATGTAACGGAAGTACACAGAAAACCACTAAACCGTATATTTACCTACTATGTATATATGAATATTCCCCAAAATATATATAAATGTATGTATGTAAATGGATTAAAATCAAATTATCAAATGTATTTACCTACTTGTATACAACGAACATTCCCCAAAATATATATATATGTATGTATGTAAATGGATTAGAATCAAATTATCACAAGGGACTTTTTTTTTTTTGAAATATGTATGTTTAGATCAATATAATTTATCACTTCTCACTGCAATCCAAAATGGACAGCAACTATCAATATATATAGAACACAGATTCACCTACTTGTTGAATTGTTAAGAATATTTTCCAATTGCCACTCACTCGCACTCTATGGGATTTCAGGTTTATTCTGATACACTTTCCACCGGTAAACTGCTTCCTGATAATCCTGATGGGGTATGTATTATATGCCTGGGATACGCTTCTTCACAACACTCTTGGCTTTTCCCTGTCGAAAAAAAATTGGGAAAAGTAAAAAAGCACTGGCAAATCAAACAACACTTCCCTAAAAGAGCCACAAAACTGGACAACGATCACACCACAAAACCAATATAGTAGTCTATGTATATAAAGGCGAATATTAAAAGTCGAGCCCCACACGTTGGGCGTCAATTTGTTGCACTTATTCCGCGGAACTAAAAAGGGCAAACACTAACCAGAACCCCAAAAAAAGATTTAATTAATTTGCAGTCGCTACTGCCGTGAGAAACAAAAGAATACCGAAAGCAGAACGATGACCATAACCGTCAACCCCGATTGCGTGCAACAACAATAGCCAGAGATCGGCTATTTTCCCGGTAGTCAGTCTGGGGTGGGTTCGTTCGAAACGAGATAAATAAAAAACTGGAAATTAGCTTACGCTGTAATTCATTCAAGTCAAAATGGGCGCCACACAATTTTGCGGAAAAATTGTGAAACCGTATGGTGGATCGTCGATTGCCGCTGAAAAAAAGACAAAAAAACCAAAACACCGTTTGTTTGAAGAACGTTATAAGGGCCCCGTTGGAGCTTGGTCACTTTATTATTGGGAATTAGAATTGGGTTTTTTTTTTTTGTTTGGATGAAAAATTAAACACAGTGGTAATAACGCCGAGGACATGCGATATTAAAAGAAAACCACAATTGACGTATGAATTTGAAAAAAAATTACTAAATTTTTGTGACCAGGGCGTGACCCGCTATGGCGTCGTCCCGAGAACCAAAATGGTGGACTGGGTCGCGTGTCCCGAATATTTTGCGGGAAATTACGGGGCAGAATCCAACCAGACCAATTTTCCTCTTTTTGACACTTATACACAACCGAATAATTCTAATTACTACCCAAACTTGCACTCTACTTAGCTTTCTTGAAAGATCCTCTCCTTAATCCTGCTACTATTCCTCGTCCTTTCGCTTAATTCCCTTCTGCTATCCACTTTTCGTCACTATTCCACTTCTACTCGTCCTGTCCTCTAATTGACCTTTCTTCTTTACCAAACTTTACCAAAAACTTTGTCACTTTGGAAAAACTCCCGACTGTCACAAAATAAACTTAATCCTTTGCTAGACAACCAAGAAGTGGCTGCCCAGATTTTCTTTTGTTCCAGCTCGGCTAGCATACTCTCGCAATCACACATTCAGGCATTGGTATTGGGATCTTACTCACAGCGTGCAATGAACGCCCACCTCTGTATTGGTGATTGTCCGCCGTATCCCAATACCTGCATTCTCTCAGGCGAGCCAACGGGAGGCATCATTCCGCCACACCGGAGCGTTTTCGCAGTGGTGTGGGTATGTCCCCACGCTACCCTCTCGCAACTTCCCCACTCATCAAATTCATCCGCTCTTCTGCTGAACGATCCACCACTGGAAAGTTAGCTGAATGAGTTACCTGGCCGACCTGGAACAATTACACAATTTTTCCAGACGTATCTACTCTATGGTTTACGAAACCATAGATTTGACTTTGACATTTGACATATCTTTTGCCAGGAGTTTTGCCAAAATCCAAAATAAATAAAAAAAATCTGTCGATCGCGCGATTAAAACTCCCTTTAAATCGGGATAAAGGACTAATTTGCCCTCAATATGGATGAGACGCATCAGAAGGAAAGGAAACTTCCGGACGAAGTAAATAATGAGGCCCATCCCCCGCGTGGAGGTTACAAAGTCCCCTGGATCTTAACAGAATGCTGAGTGAGTTTTATTTTTAATCAATATAATTCGCGACTTTAATTACTGTCTGGGGGAATTCTGTGCAGATGGAGTGTAAGGGCTTACCATTAGCGGGTCATTCCTTACATTTCATTGTTTTTTTTTTTCCATTTGTTTAAGATGCTTTCGTCGATTCAGTGTTGTGTTGTCGACATCTTCGTATGTCTCGCGCCTGGATGAAGTGTTTGGTGTCGTTTTACGTGTTGGGTTGTCGTTATACGGGAGTGTTCTTCTTCGTGGCCGTCCGCCCACACTCCTCTGTTGCTCCTCCGGTGCTCCCACGACGGAGTTGCAGGACAGAGCGTCATCTTCCCCCCATCGAACGTAACACCCCACCGTGGCAGTGGTGGTTCTTTGGCAGATTTCTATCGGTAGACCGTCCGTCCACCCTGATCTGCTGCTTCTTCGTGAAGCGTTTATGGGGTCTTCGTAGTATAGACCGTCCGCCTACAACCCCGCGATGTGGCTAGTTTGTCGATCTCGCCCCTTTCTTTGGGTATGACCTCGTTGGGCCCATTTTGCACGGCTAGTGTGGTACAATGGAGTGGGCACTTTTAAACGGCTGACGTTATGCCGTGGCGTTGGGGTTTTCGTCCTTATATACCCATTTCTGCTTTCTCTTGGGACCTTCTCTTTCACAATCTGCTTGCTCTATTACCTCGGGGTTGAGTACCTGTGGGGGTGGTACCTTCGAGGTTCGGGGAAAGTGGCCCAAAGGCTGATGGGACCTTGGTTGCCCTCCACTTTCCTATGTCCTCGCAGATGCCACCCAATATAAGAAGGGTACGGGGAGGGAAGTGAAGGACAGAAGGTGAAATCTGTTGCGCGAAAATATTCCGCAACACAGTATGACCTTCCAACTGAAGAAAAGTTATAAACCTATCGACTGGTTGAAAATCGTTCGGAGAAACATATCTTAAAATAATAGACAATTGATCAACATGCGATACATCAGGAGTTGAATCGACAGATAAGCTAAAATACCTAGCCGAAGTAACCTCTTTTAAAATGTATTATCTGACTTTTTTACCCATAATGTTAATGAACTCCTCGCAGATCGTCTTCGATAAATAAGAAGTTACACCTGTCCCAGCATTGCCGCATCTAACGATATGACCTTGCAAAAAAGGATCAAATTTCGCAACGAGTTCAAGTAACCCTAGATAATTTCCGTTGTCCGGCACCCCGAATTGCTCATTCGAACCTCTGAATGACAAACCTCGCTCTGCTAATGTGGTAATGGCAGCAACTACCCGTTTTAAAACATCGCGCCAGTATTTTTTTTCACTTAGTAGGTTGTTCATTCTCGAGTAGTTCTGGCAGATTATTTTCGTCCTTTCGTTTTTGCCGGTAAATCAGCAAACACTCCCGATGTTTTGGATTTTTTTCATGCTGTTGTAAATGACTTCCGACTTTCACGAGAAAGTTTTATCGATTAGTCGGGTGGTAGAAATAGCTTGCAATAAAAACAATAGACAAACCCTGTGAATAAAAACCAAAAACAAAAAACCTAAAATCGGGGGCCCCAAGCAACTGCCTATTCTGCTCACTTGTTAATCCGGGCTTGACTGTGTAGTCTGTGCAAACATTATTCCCTTTAAAATCTTTTAACGATCTGCGCATGTCCTGTCGGGCTGTTTTTTGATGGAGTTGCTCGCTAGGGTGATGTCGATGATTGAGTCAACTCCAGCCTTGGAATAGGTATTTCCCAGGGCTTTATTAGCGACGCTTATGTTACGTTTACGTTACGACCCAATCGCTAGGGGTGCAAAGTTTCTAGTAAGGCCTCTCCTCTAGTGTTAGTGAGTCTGCTGCCGCATTCTGTGGCCCATGCATTGCAATCGCCTCCTATAACCACTGATGCTCTCTGGAGCGCGTCCGCCATTAAAATGTCCAGCATTAACTGGTATTCGCTGGCCGTCAGGCTGGGTCTTGCATAGCAGCTATAGAAATTGATCCCGTTTATTTTCACTCGGACGAAGCCTTTTGTTTGGTCATTCATACCTTGGTAGGCATAACGTCCGCATTTCCATATTGCCGCCTGTTTTTCCTTATCACAGATCCAATTTTTGTTCTGTTTTTGACATTTTTTATAGGGCTCACTGATAATGATGACATTCGCTTTTTTGTCTTTGGCCCTAGCTCTGAGTTAATATGTCTGTGTTTACGCATGGACAGGACATTATCCAGTTGATAATGGTGCTGTATAGCAGGATATAGGGACTTAGACCCCTGCTATACACGCTCCTGCCAGTTCTTCGGGTTTAAGTCTTCCCATGATGAAATAGCAACACGAACTGAGCATGTTTGACTTAAGTTAAGTTATAAAATTTATTTCTTATTGTTTTAAAATTTAACAGCGTTCAAATAACAAAATTCAAGGTTTAGTATATACATATAAGAAAGTTGAAGACATTCTATATTTTTGCATAAAAAGTATGAAACATTGTATTAAATGCCACATCAGATGCTTTAACGGTATAAAATTGAATTAAATTATTTGGGTAGGGTGACCCTCAATATAGAAACAAAAACAAAATAAAAGAAAAATTTCTAAACAAGATGGATTGAACAAATCAAGCTAAAACCGATTAGAAGTTTAAGAAATTTATATTTAAGAGCAATAAGTAAAGAACCAAACGTAAATCAAAACGAATGGGGCAAAAATGGACTTAAACAGAATGGTCAAAAAAATAAGAGTTGAACCAGAATATCAGTAGATTGAGATAAACCCCAAAATCAAAACCTAAAAAAAGATTCCAAACTAACATTATCTAAATTAAGGAGCCAACGTTTTCCGTTTTTAATGAACATACTATACATTATCCAACAAAAATTGTCAGTACAGGCCTTTTGGAGGAGCTTTTTTTCTACCAGTGGTGCCTGTAGATACTGTCACGGCACTCAAACGCAAGAATTGCCACTGAAATAAAAACCAAACCACTGTCATTGTTGTTGTAATTTTTCTAAAATTCGCATACAACCCAACACAACCAGTCTCCCACACAGCCGAATGGGAATGAGCATGATCGTCTTGTGCTCGCTTGCTATTAGCATCCACCAAAACAAGCAGTGTGTGTGACTGAAGCACATCAGAAGAGTATTACCATCTCTACAATGAAGCATATCATGAAGAGTTTTTCTATGGATTTTGTCAAAGAACTTTCGGTTTTGGTGCTTTTGAGAACGAATTATTACGTGGGGTGTTGCCATTCGGTTTTAATTTGATTTTATTTGTATTGTACAGCTGCACAAGTGCATTTTTTTACCATCTGTTTAGGTATATGACATTGCTTCGTGGTTATATAATTTTGTATTCTAATCGCCTGATTGTGTTTATAAGGCGGAAACAATGGTTGTTATCTAAATCGCTGATAGTGCATCTAAGCAATTGGTTTACTTTATTGTTTATATGAATAAAGAGAAACATGGCTACAAAGTCTTCAAAGGATCTAAGTGTAGAAAAGAAACAAAATATTGCTGATGCAACTGCAAAATTCTATGGCCTTTTTAAAAGTAAATCGGATGCCGTAGAAAATGTAGCTGATATTTTTTCTGTTACGGAACGAACTGTGTACAGGCTTTTAAGGGAAAAAGCAATCAAAGGCCACAATTCACCACCAAGGTTAGGTTAGGTTTATGTGGCTGTCGGCAGAAGCCGACACACTTAGACCAATTTAGGTCCATTGTGATACCACGTATGTATTATCTAGCTCAACTCTGTAGATGGGACTGGCCAACGACACGCGGTTGTTCTCAAACGGTCCCCCATCTACGTACTAACCGCGCCCAACGTCGTTTAATTACGGTGATCTGACGAGAACCGATTAACTCGACGTGGTATGGTCGTTGGTTTCACCACCAAAGAAGAAAGATAAATCCGGTATCAAGACAAGGTCGAGCAAGGTACATCAGTTTTTTATGGATAATGACCTTCCAACGCTAGACAAGATTTTATTGGAAGTACAAAAAAATGCAACTATAACAAAAATAAGCAGATCAACTTTGCATACATTATTACAAAAAGATATCGGACTTAAATTCGTCAAACGTCAGCGAAAGAATCTGTTGTTGGAAAGAAGTGACATTATTTCTTGGAGACGAAGATATTAACGCGAAGTAAAAACATAGGGACGGGCTACAGTCCACTTGGGCGAACTGTTGGATACCCTATTCTTATTCCTATCCCTCATAAGTGGGCGTGACAAAAGTCTAAGTATGGTTAAATTGTTAAGAACGCTCTACATATTTTGTTATATAACATTTAAAGGATTTTATCAAAAAAAACGCTCCCTAGCTCAAACTTGGGTGTTTCAATAAAATTGTTTTATTTAATTGTGGGCGTGTCAGTAGGCGGATTTAAAAAAAAATTAACACATGAGCATAAAGGGCCCCTAGAGAGTATATATTATAAATTTCAGCTCCCTAGCTCAAACTTTGGATTTTCCAAAAAATTGTTTTATTTATTTGTGGGCGTGTCAGTGGGCAGATTTTGAAAATATTTATACATGAGCTTAAAGGGCCCCTAGAGAGTTTATATTAAAAATTTCAGCTCCCTAGCTCAAATTTTGGTTTTTCAATAAAATTGTTTTATTTTTTTGTGGGCGTGGCAGTGGGCGGATTTTAAAAATTTTATATCCCGAGCAGTTTTAGGAGTCATAGATATATAAAAAATTTCAGCTTCCTAGCTCAAAATTGGATTTTTTCCAAAATTTTGTTTTTTTGAGTTTGTGGGCGTGTCTGTGGGCGGATTTCAAAAATTCGTAAACTTGATTATTTCGGGAACCTAGAGAGTATATGGTTAAAATTTCAGCTCTCTAGGTCCAGTTTAAAGGCCTAATTTTTGCCGACGGACGGACGGACATGGCTAGATCGACATTACTATCGATGCTGATCATAAATATAGTAACTTTTAGGGGTCTACGGGCAATATTAAGGTATGTTACAAACTATGCGTCAAAATTAATATACCCCTAGAATAGGGTATAAAAAAAATATAGAAAAGAAAAGAAAAATTTTCTTTTACTGATGAGACCTGGCTCAACGAGGAAGTTCTACAGGTTTCGTCGATGGAGGACTTTTATGCCTCATTTCGGGAAAAACCGGAGACTACCTCGAGGACATGAACGCTGATGTGTACGAGAAATGTTTTAAAGATATTTTAATACGCCTGGAACCCAACTCCGTCAAAGTTTTGGACAATGCTTCCTATCATTCCAGAAAGCACCATCCACCGAGAAAAGATGGAATAAAAAAGTGGTTGAGGTCTAATGCGATAAGTTTCGAGGATGATATGGTTAACAAGTATGAAACATACGTCGTGGATGAAATGGCTCAAAATGCGGGACATAAAGTGCTTCGTTTGCCGCCTTATAACTCTGACCTTAATCCAATAGAATTGGTTTGAGCTCAAGTTAAAGGGTTTGTAGCAAGCCAAAACAAGTCACTTAAAATGGCTGAAATAAGAGACTTACTAACGGCAGCACTTACAAGGGTTGACAAGGAAAAATGGCATCGATGTGTCCAACACGTTAAACAGGTTGTTGAGTCGAATATGTGGGAAATGGACGTTTTTGCCGAGGAAGCAGTTGAAAGGTTGATAATAGTGATAGAAATAAATGCTAAACCGACAGTGACTGCACATCACTAATTATGAATAATTGAATTGAAAACTAACATACCTAACTTACTTAATGACATCATCATTGTTCATTCTTTTTATAACTTTTTTTCTCACTCTTCTTTTATAACTGAATAAAACTACACGTTTTATTTATTTTATTTTATTAACTCGACCGGTTAAGATTAAAATAATCATCGAACTCCATCAGGTTATGGGCCCAGATGCGGATAATCAATTTTATTTTTTCTTAACATCGTGGATAAACTTTGATTAAAGTGGATTTATAAAGATAACCCCAAATATTGATTTTCTTCATTTCATATTACGCTTGCTTGTGACATAATTCTTTTTGAACTCCAGCTACTTTCTCGACAGCATAAGATGACACCTAGCCACACAGCGAATATCGACAAACTTCTTGGGAGAGAAAACTATTCAACCTGGAAATTTGCCATCAAGGCATACTTAGAACATGAGGAATTATGGGACACAATTGAACATGCAAGTGATAAAACTCTGGACCCAAAACATGATGTAAAAGTCAAGTCCAAATTGATTCTGCTGTTAGATCCGACTATTTTTGTCCACATTCAGGAAGCAACCACCGCAAAGGAAGTGTGGGATAATCTTCAGCATGCTTTTGACGACTCCGGGCTAACAAGAAAGGTGGGTTTATTGCGTGACTAAATAACAACAAGCTTAGACAATTGCAGTAACGTGGAGGAATATGTTACGAAAATAATGTCCACAGCACACAAACTTCGAAACATTCAGTTTGTAGTAGGCGACGAGTGGCTTGGAACCTTGCTTCTCGCTGGCCTGCCCAATTCATACAAACCTATGATAATGGCAATGGAAAGTTCTGGTGTACCAATAACTGCGGATGCTGTAAAAACGAAAATACTACAGGAGGTTAAAGTATCAGACTCGTCGGCGTTTTATATCAAACATAATAGAAATGCTTATAACAGTACGTATCAGAAGTCAAATAAAAATCTCAATCAAAGAGTTCATAACAAAGGCCAACGCTGCTTTAAATGTAACAAGTATTGGCATATTAGCAAAAACTGCTACAGTAAAAAGAAAAATGATTCCAAACATAGGGACGGGCTACAGTCCGCTTGGGCGAACTGTTGGATACCCTATTCTTATTCCCTCATAAGTGGGCGTGACAAAAGTCTAAGTATGGTTGAATTGTTAAGAACTCTCTACATATTTTGTTATATAACATTTAAAGGATTTTATCAAAAAAAAACGCTCCCTAGCTCAAACTTGGGTGTTTCAATAAAATTGTTTTATTTAATTGTGGGCGTGTCAGTAGGCGGATTTAAAAAAAATAACACATGAGCATAAAGGGCCCCTAGAGAGTATATATTATAAATTTCAGATCCCTAGCTCACTTTGAATTTTCAAAAAAAAGAAAAAAACAATTGTGGGCGTGCCAGTGGGCGGATTTTGAAAATATTTATACATGAACATAAAGGGCCCATAGAGAGTATATATTATAAATTTCAGCTCCCTAGCTCAAACTTTTGATTTTCAAAAAAATTGTTTTATTTATTTGTGGGCGTGTCAGTGGGCGGATTTTGAAAATTTTTTATCCCGAGCAGTTTTAGGAGTCATAGATCATATATAAAAAAATTCAGCTTTCTAGCTCAAAATTCGATTTTTTTCAAAATTTTGTTTTTTTGAGTTTGTGGGCGTGTCTGTGGGCGGATTTCAAAAATTTGTAAACTTGATTATTTCGGGACCCTAGAGAGTATATGGTTAAAATTTCAGCTCTCTAGGTCCAGTTTAAAGGCCTAATTTTTGCCGACGGACGGACGGACATGGCTAGATCGACATTACTATCGATTAGAGCTGTGTCAATCGTGATTGATTCGATCTTTTTGACCCGATCACAATAAAGTATTGGTGATTGCAATCACAATGCCCGAAGTCAATCGTTCATCGAGTCAATACTTTTTTTCTGTTCTGACTAACTCATTTCTTTATTACTGATTTCTTATCTACTGAACCAATATATATACCAATTGAGTGTATTCACTCTTACAATCCATTCGAATGTATCTGTCTCTATCGAAACTAAATTGAACGAATGATGATTGGGGTTTTTGATTGTATTGAAATTGAATGGAGCAATACAATACTCCCATGTCCCATCTGTCATTGATTGATTGAATGATTGATTGAAATGACCGAATGATTTTTTCAATCAATACTTGAACGATTTGATCATTAAATTTGAACGATTGACACAGCTCTACTATCGATGCTGATCATAAATATAGTAACTTTTAGGGGTCTACGGGCAATATGTTATATTACAAACTATGCGTCAAAATTAATATACCCCTAGAATAGGGTATAATAACACAGTTGACAATAACACATTTTTTGCGCCTTTTTTAGCAGCAACAACTCTTGATGACAACAGCTGATACGTGGACTCTGGAGCGTCGATGCATATGACGAAGCATCAAAGCTGGCTGTACGACATGAGATGCGGAGCATCAAGGTAGCAGATAACAAGATGTTGGAAGTTAAAGGCTGTGGAAAAATTGACATAGAGATCAAGGCAAAAAATGGTTCTATTCATAAGATTCAATTGAGAAACGTGTTATATATTCCCGAGTTGACAACGAATTTGACCGACGACTTGTCGGTAAGTCAAATGGTCAGAAGAGGTTGTGAGGTAAAATTTGAGAAAAATGGTTGCACAGTTTATCAAGCCAAAAGAGAAATCTTGACAGCGGCACTTCGTAATAATGTGTATCTACTAAACACAACAACAAATAATAATTGTGATTTGCTCTCAGTCGTCAAAGATAATGATAATTATTTATGGCATCAAAGAATGGGCCATCTTAATTTTTCTGACTTGCAGAAGTTGAATGAAAGTGTTGAAGGGGCTAACCTATCACCAAAACGAGAGGAAATCGTTTGCACTATTTGTCTTGAGGGTAAACAAACAAGGCAATCATTCAAGCACACTGGTACAAGAGCAACTCAGCTATTGGAGGTTATCCACTCAGATTTATGTGGACCGATGGAGAGTAAATCATTCGGAGGAGCAACATATTTGTTAACATTTATAGACGACTACTCAAGGAAGGTATTTGTATAGTTTTTAAGTAGTAAAGCGTATTTGACAAATTCAAGGAATTTAAGATGTTTGTTGAAAACAAATTAGAGACCAAAATAAAAATTTTGCGCACCGATAATGGTACCGAATACACAAATAAAAACTTTGGACTTTACTTAAAACAGGCAGGAATACAGCACCAAACTACAAATCCTTATACTCCCGAGCAAAATGGGCTGTCTGAACGGATGAATCGGACTCTGGTAGAACGCGCAAAGTGTATGCTCCTCAATGCAGACCTACAAAAACTTTTTTGGGCAGAAGCGATCTCCACGGCAGCTTACATTGTCAACCGCTCTCCGACAAGATCATTAAACTATAAAACACCGGAAGAATGTTGGTCAGGAAAAAAACCAAACTTGAGTCATGTGAAAATATTTGGATGCGAAGTAATGATGCACATACCTAAGGAGAAAAGGAAAAAATGCGATCCAAAATCAGAGAAGCTAATTTTTGTAGGATATTCTTCGGACAGTAAAGATTATCGGTTGTATGATAGAAACAAAAAACAGGTAATTAAAAGCCGTGACGTTGTGTTTTTAGAAGAAAAAATTAAAAGAGATTTTGCTACCATGCCATTATCTGAATTAACACCAAATAGGTTGAATGATAACATGACATGTGAGTCAACAAACCCAAGGAACACAACTAATCAGACAAACTATGATACTGATGATAGTTACGTTTCTGGAAGTCATGATGACGACGACGATGATGATGACTATCATCCCGATGAAACCGTTGATGAGTCAAGACAAAGTCCTATAAAGCTGAGACAAAAAAAAAACAACCAAAGGTAACAAACGGTATTTCCTATTCGTGTCAAGATGCCATTAAAAAGGATCCAGAAAATGCTGAAGAGGTTTTAGCTAGTGAAGATGCAAATGATTGGATCGAAGCAATGAATACAGAGTATAAGTCGCTTTTAGAAAACAATACATGGTCATTGACATGATGAAATACAAAAGCAATCGGATGTCGTTGGGTGTTCAAGACCAAAGTAGATGATTCAGGTAATAGGATACGGCGTAAAGCTTGACTTGTAATAAAGGGATATGAGCAAAGGAAAGGAGTAGAATACAATGAAGTATTTGCACCAGTAGTGAGACAAAATTCAATGAGATATCTCTTTGGTTTGGCTGTTAAGTATGATTTACTTATTGAGCAAATGGATGTAGTGAGTGCTTTTTGCAAGGTGATATCGATGTGGATATATATATGTGTCAACCACCCCTTTACGAAATAGGAAACCAGGTTTGTAAGTTAAATAAAGCAATATACGGATTAAAACAGGCATCATATCAATGTAATACAACTTTTTGCAAAGCTTTATAAGATATTGGGTTGAAGAGCCTTGATGTAGATGCAAGTGTTTATTATAAAATCAAAGGCGGTGATATGATTTTTATCTCAATTTATGTTAATGACCTTCTTCTTTTTTACAATAACGAGGAAACGGTGCAGGCCGTAAAAAAGAGTTTGTACTCAAAATTTAATATGAAAGAACTTGGAGAAGCAAAGCAATGCATAGGTTTTAAAATAACCCGCAATATGAATATCGGTGAGTTGTATTTAGATCAAACAGCTTATATTGAGCGTATTTTACAAAAATTTCGAATGATTGACTGCAAAATATCTAGTTCACCGAGTGATCCAAACAACAAACTTGTGAGCTCAAAAAATAATGAAGATTTGCTTGTAGATGCACCTTACCAGGAAGCGATCGGAAGTTTACTTTATCTATCTCAGGGAACGAGACCTGATATAAGCTATTCAGTAAACATGCTTAGCAGATTCAACACCAGACCTGAACCCCAACACTGGACTGCTGTTAAAAGAGTTATGAGGTATCTCAAGGGGACCAAGGATTACAAGCTAGTTTTTGCGAGAAATCAAGATGGAAACATAACCGGATTTTGCGATGCAGATTGGGCTGTCAACCATGGAGGCGGAATACATGTCGCTGGCTAGTGCCACCCAGGAAGCAGTTTGGCTGAAGCAATTGGAAGACGAGTTATGGCCGCACCTAAGGAAGGTTCCAATTCCTATTTATTGTGATAATCAGAGCGCAATTAGGCTTGCGTCAACAGATTCGTTCCATGCTCGCAGCAAGCACATCGACGCACGTGAGGTTTCATTTTCTGCGTGACAAAATAGCTGACAAGAAGATATAGGTCAAATTTGTGGGAACTGATGAGATGACAGCGGATATCCTAACGAAGGCAACTTTTAGAACAAAACATAAATACTGCGCAAGAAAAATGGGTTTGCATTTAAGGGGGGATGATAGAAATAAATGCTAAACCGACAGTGATTGCACATCACTAATTATGAATAATTGAATTGAAAACTAATATACCTAACTTACTTAATGACATCTTCATTGTTGATTCTTTTTATAACTTTTTTTCTCACTCTTCTTTTATAACTGAATAAAACTACACTGAATTTGAGACACGTTTTATTTATTTTATTTTATTAACTCGACCGGTTAAGATTAAAATAATCATGGAGCTTCATCAAATAGACCTAAATAACGAGAGCAGTAGCAGTAATTACTCATCGGATTAGTTGAGTAGTGATATTAGAAATTAGTATTTTATGTTTTACAATATTTATACGAGTAATGAACAAATTGGATTAAAGTGATATATTTTTCGTTTTGATTTTTTTTTGTGTTACGAAATTTATATATTTTGTTGGTATACTGGAGATACCCTTAAAAAAACGCGCGTATTATTATTTTACCAGAAAAGGAAAAAGATAAACGGAATTTATTTCGTTCCGCAATATTTGTATTTTAAATTGGAAGATGGTAACCCTAATAGAATTGTTCTCTGAGTTATGGCGAATTATCATACACACTCCGTCAACCCTGTGAGAGCTTTAAAGAGGGACCGAATTATGTAAGTCATTGCAACCAGACTGAGAGACAAAGATCCTATCTTCCCTGTACTGACAATTTTTGTTAGATAGAGTATACCACTTGATTTTATAAACTCCGCATCTTGTTCCGTGATTTTTACACATGTATAGTGAAAGAAGTGCTTTCAGTAACTACAATTTATTTTTGTTGAACAATTGCGATAAATTTTTTGCATATACATATAGAGCAATTCATTTTGTTAAAAGATTATTAGTTTCAAACAGATGCGCACCCCACGAGAATCCAGAGAGAGGCACTCTTTGACACACGTCACGAATCACACGTGATTTGTCAAAAATAGAACACTGAAAAACCAAACAGCAAAAAAACTATCCTATATTTTGTTGTATAAGTTGTCTGCAACCAATTTTCCTAGAATGCATTCTATGAAATATTACTCGGGTAGACGCGGTATTAAGTTTACCTGTCCCATGAAAATTGTTAAGTTTTTTTTATTTAATAATGGAGACCTTACTAATTATGCAACCAATCCAACGAACTTGCAAATGCTAATTGCTATCCCACTTTTGTAATATTCTTATCTTAAGTGCCACCGAATTAGTTGCTATTTTTAATGCATGTTATACATCAACTGCGTCGCATTTTACCTTGAAGGCTACACTACTACCACCGCCTGTCATTTGCCAGCCCAGTTGCTGCCTTGCGCCAACTCCCATTGCACCATACGAGTATATTGGCCAGTATGGCCTAGCAATCGTTGACCACTTACATAGGTGCTAACTGCTAGCTAGATTCCATAAACAGTTTGCACTTTGTCTGGGGTTTTGATGTAGTGGGCCTCCAGCAGTTTGCCACCCAAGTTAAATAATGTGTTCAAGCATATGGGGAGCGCCTAGCCAAGTCGCCTTCTTCCTTCAACCTGACCATCTAATTTGCCTATCGTGCGTCAATAAATAACATTAATATTAATAGCAATCTAAATCAGAAATCGGAGCATTCCCGATCCGATTATTGACGTGCTTAGCTTAAGTGTTGTGTGAGCTTGTGCACACGTAAAACTAGTCCAACTGCCCGCTTAAATGCACACAAAGTGACATGTTTGCTGTCGAGAATGACGGTTTTTTCCTCGTTCTGACATTTTGCGGGGGGATGGTGATCCCGCGTTTCTTTATTAATAAGTTACAGTACCTGCAACAGAAAAGAGCACCCAAACAAAGAACTCAGAACTCGGCAAGTCTGGCAAGCAGCAGAATTCGCACACGCGCATAGCCGCGTTATATGGTTTTCATATTAAATGACAGAAAACACGTTGTCCCGACACGCCAATCCGCATTATTGATGGCTTATTTATTCTGCATAAACATTGAAATATAATTAACGACTTGGCGAGCGCGTTCGGATGGTGGAGCGCTGCTTGGAAAATGCTACGCCCACAGAGTGCGGCCTTGTTGTGTCGTCTCTCCTCGTGCCGACCTGCCGGCGCGTCTCGCTTGTCAATAATCCTGCCTGTGCCTGGCCGAGAGTGGTGTTATTATTTCGAGTTTGTTGTTCACATTAGAATAAAGTTCTTGTGAGTGTATCTTGGGCCGAACATCTGTGAAAGGACTCAAGTGTCTGACATGCAGAACGCTTATAGTTCTGGTCACGTGAGGCGAGCACCGGCTTATATGATTTATGAAAAATGATTTAAAGGGCTCCATTGGGCATCATCGTGGATGTGAAATATAAATAGATACGTGCGTTGGCGAGGTGAAGATGGATCGACGACTGTCAATCGGGTGTAGCGTCGTCGCATCGCTCAGTGGTCTCTTAATTAGCTTGATCTGTCCCATTGGTTGTGTCCCAGAACGCTATGAGAGGTGAAATGATTATTAATGGTATGCGCTGGCTGAGTTGATTTTCGAGGACACGGAATATTGATGACTTACTTATAGGAGCGCTCAAAAGGTGGGTTAATGTGTTGCGCCAAACACCATTCGGCTGGGCAAATGGCATTCTTCATATTTTTTTTTGAGAGGACATCACTGTTAGCCTTGTTATTGATTGGCGTTTAAATGGGTAAACCTTGTTAAGTAGAAAAATATATTTCAGTAGTGACCTCGTGCAGAAACGAAAATATGGTTTCTGCCTAATTTCAGTGAACGACAGCGACAAGCTTGTTTGGAACCACTTTTCAGAAAAACATGTTTTATATGGCTTGAACGGATCTGGTTTGTGTGTGATCTCAATGATTACACAAAAGAATGCGATTTTTTTTACCAACCCACTGCTGTAGGACGAATATCAATACAAGAGGTGAGGCAATTTTTGAATTTTTAATTGATAATAGCGTATTAGTTGCAAATAGTGGCACCGAACCAACTTTTGCTATCAGAAATAGGCAGGCGGTAGTATATCGAGTTACTTTATTTTTTTATTCATTTATATCTATCAAGTACATTCGACTTTCTTAGATCGCTAGTAACTTATGATAATTTAATTTAAATATAAAATGTACCTACAATGATTTTATGATAGCGACTCGATAATAACTTGCCATCGAAGACCTTATGGATTAACGTTCGTGAACGTGCAACGCCCAGCTTATCTGTGTGTCAGTCGAGCACTCCAAACGACCTCGCTGCACTGGACATCTTACTGCATCTGACACCCCTGGATATTTTCAGCAGGCAATTAGCTGCCTGTTCCACTGTCCGATTAGAAGGCACCTCACAGTGGATCAATACGAATATTGGCCACTATATCATTCTGGACTCACTTGGGTCCCTACCAAGGAACATCGACCAGACTATACCCCAGCTACAGTTCGAAAAGAATTTCCAAATCACTGTACCCTCCAGATCATTCTGGGAGGATGCTGATTACACAGAAGATAAATCGATCCCCTTTTACACTGACGGATCAAAAACTAGTAATGGCGTAGGTGCGGGTGTTTTCTCAGAAAGACTAAATATCAGTCTCTCTTTCCGTCTTCCTGATCATTGTAGCATGGCGATTTAGGAAGTCTTGTCGTAGCTGAAGGGAAATCTGATATCCGCTAAGGACATCCGCATATTCTCGGATAGTCAAGCTGCGCTTAAGTCCCTGGACTCAGTCTCTTCAAACTCCATCGTAGCCCCAGACTGCCATTCGTCTCTTGAGGAGATCGCAGAGCAGTTTAATATTCACCTCTATTGGGTGCCAGGGCACAGAGACATCCCAGGGAATTGCAGGGCAGGCGACCTCGCCAAAAATGGAACCGCATTACCTCTTCTACCTGAGAAAGGTTTCCTAGGTATGTCTATCGCTACTTGTAAACTTATGTTCAAGCTATCCGCAGTCGAGAGTACAAACCTCAGGTGGACAGGTAGTGATACATGTCTAGCGACCAAGCATATCTGGTCAAAGCTGGACCTGCGACGCTCTCTGAGTTTGATCTCACTTAACCGACTGCACATTGGCTCTGCCATAGGTCTCATTACAGGACACTGTCTAATAGGCAAGCACGCATCAAGGCTTGGCGTCAATTCATATGACTTCTGCAGAAGCTGCAGGGATGAGGAGGAGGAGGAGACTACACTTCATCTCCTCTGTAGATATCCTGCACTCTCTCATAAAAGGAAATTCATCCTTGTTTTGTTAAGATTATACTACCTCACATCCTTCCTGTACTTACACGCATTTTCAATACTATACTTATGAGATCCTGTTTTCCAAGTACCTGGAAGATTGCAAAAATAGTCCCCATTCTAAAAGAACTGGGAGCTTCACAATTGTCCCCTGAATTTAGACTTATATCCATTTTGCCGAGTTCATCAAAAGTTATGGAGAGACTTATCCATCATCAGATGTCGTCTTGTTTACAGCGTAATGCCCTACTATGTAGATACCAATCTAGGTTGCGACACAGTTGTACTTCTGCGCTGTTAAAAGTTTCAGATGACATATATGTGAACCACTCTCAACTTGTCCTTAAACTTAGAACTTTTTTTCAATTTCTCGATGAGCGCTGCAGAATTAATTTCATTTGCTTGTCAGACAGGAGTCAAGCTGTTGTAGTAAATGATAGAATGTCCGATTTCATACCAACTTGTATGGGGGCACCACAGGGATCTATCTTAGGTCCTCTATTGTTTACAATTTTCATTAATGATCTACCTGGTTGTTTAACTCACTCATCAGCTCATATGTATGCGGATGATGTTCAAAAGTATTTAAGCTGTAAGTACGGACTTATTGAAGATGCAGTTGCCAAACTAAATGAAGACCTTGATAGTACTCGTATTAACCTTTGATCTGAAAGAAATTGCCTACAGCTAAACCCTAAGAAATCGAAATGCTTGGTTATATCCAAAAATGCCGTGGATACAGTTTGTTTGCCAATTGTTAGTTTAGGCAATGATATAATTGAATTAACTAATAAAGAAAAGAATCTGGCGGTTTGGTTTAACTCTCGATTAAGATGGGATAACCATGTTGGTACCGTTATAGGAAAGATATATGGGTGTTTCAAAAATTTGTCCATGACACAACACTCCTACTCTATGCTTGCTAAAGCATAAATCTTGTGCTTAATTGTTCCAATTATTAGTTTATTTAACAACGTTACTCGTTACGTTTATGAACTGAGGCGCTATGATCACATATCGACATTCAAAAAGAAAATTCTTGGATGCACTTTGGATGTGTAGGTACTTAGAATACTGTACTATAAAGTATTTGCATAAAATCGTTTTAACAACACAACCTGCTTATCTGTATAAAAAACTTGATTTTTCTAATTCATCTCGAACTCTGAGCTTAATTCCTCCTGATACGCAATTTTTTATTCATACTATTCGCTTATGGAGTCGGGCGCAGTGACTCAATGGTTAGTGTGTCGGACTAGTAATCGAAAGGTCCCTGTTCAATTCCCGCCGGGGCCAAGTATTTAAGTACTTAAGTAACATCTTGAGTTTTTTTCCACTGCCCCACCTCTTGCCAACGTCTGACAAACATCCAAGAGTATCAATTATTGTCATGAGAAGCTTCTCGAATTTGCCGTTCGGATTCGGCGTAAAATTGTAGGTCCCTTCCACTTCGCAAAGAAAGTGGTTGGAGAAGCTAGGTTAGGCTAGGTTTAGGATAGGTTTGGGCCGTTAATGCCTAATATTTATTTTTTATTCGCTTATGGAACTTTTTTTTTTTTTTTTTTTTTTTTTTTTGTCGGGATGTGTGAAACTTTCTGCACTGGAGCACTCAGACTCAATACTGGTCCATTGTACTGCCAGGCAAACACACCACATTTTACTGTGGGAATTTACTCGTTTTTCTAAGAAAAACGAGAAGGCGCTTCAATGATAAGGAGCTTAGGTTAACAGCACTCACCATATCCGCACCAAATACCTGCCACCTTATACGAGCAAAAGCAGGACAATCACAGAGGAAATGTTCCGCAGTGTCGTCGCTTTCTCCACAGGCTTGGCAGTTGGTGGTGTCGCTTAGGCCTAGCACCTTAAGGTGTTTGGCAAAAGCGTAGTGTCCCGTAAGAACGCCAGTAGTCTGTCTGCAGTCTTTTCTGTTGAGAGACAACAAGAATGCCGCGGATTTCCCACAGACGTCGGGGAGCATTTGCTTAGTCTGTCTGCACCCTGGAGAGTCATGCCAACGGCGATTGTGTTCATAGGAAACCCAACAGTCAATGGAAGCCCTGACCGAGGACGCAGGCAGACAGATCGCTGGTTCAGGTCCTGCGAGGTCCCCCTCTGAGCCTTGTCTAGCAAGTTCATCGGAGATCTCATTTCCCGTGATCCCGTTATGACCCGGGACCCAGACGAGTTTAAGTGAATTCAGCCTTCCGACCGAATTCAGAGATATCTTGCATTCACGTACTATTTTGGAGGTAGTTAAGGGTTTGAGTAAGGCCTTAAGCGCAGCCTGACTGTCGCTACAGACGCAGATACTTCGCCCCCTCCACCTGTTCCTCGTAACATAGTCCATGACCATTAGGATAGCATAAGTCTCTGTTTGGAAGACTGACGCATGTTTGCCTAACGGAAAGAAAAGTCTAACGCTATCGCTCTGGGTGGTTTTGCTGATTCTCTCTTTACATATTTGGCTGGCAATAATAGGATAAATGGATCATAGGGTTTAGGATAGGTTTATTTTCATAAATTGATTTAACTTTTTTCTTTCGTTTTCTCTCTTTTTTTTATTAATCTATAATATTCAATTGCACATTAAAATGTAAGCACCTTATAATTTTTTTTTATAATCAATTTATGTAGGAATGAAATTGAAACAAGAAAGAAATTAAATTCAATATAATTCAGTTGGGTTTAATTTTAAAGAAAAAAACAAAGAGTAAGTTTAAAAAAGGAACGTTTAACAATTTAAAGAAATAAAATGATGGTTCGATCTGCGCGCCTTCGTCGTTGTTTTTCGTCCTCTTCGTTTCGCTGATCGTCTTCGACTGCTGACTTCTTTTGCTTTCATCGACCTCGACAGATAGACACCCGTTTGCTCTCAGTGGAAAGTTAATATATGTACCGTGTGAAAGGTAGCCCCACATTTATTTAAAATAATTTCATTTTGATCATATCTACACTTTATAGATACTTAATTGTAATATTTTGTATATGGTTGTTTTGTTTAATTAAATAAATATCTAAATATTTAAAATAGCGGCTTTACAGGCATCTCTATTCATATTAAATTCGATAATATGAAAATATTGAATAAAATGTTGCAGTAACAGGGTTTTTAAGACCATAATTAGTTACATGTTAAGACTTTAATGGTTTTTTTTTTATGTGATACCACACAATTTTTCCTGGTATTAATTTTTATTTTCCGTCAATTTCCTTTATGTTGTTTTCAATGAATAAGCTTACATTCGTTACTACATAAAGGAAATTGACGGAAAACAAATATTAAAACCAGGAGAAATTGTGTGGTATCACATAAAAAAAAAACCAATAAAATCGTAACATTCTCGACAAAAACAATGTCAAAAAGTCTTTTACCGTCTCTATCACCCATTTCAGTCCAACTAAGCTTGTCGAAATGGAATAAAATTAGAGAAAGCATAGAAAGAAAAAACCAGAATGAATAACATAATATACGAGTACTTACAGGAGCAAGTCTGTCCAAGAAAATCAAAATAAAAATTGGATGAACTGAAAACTCGTGGCTTCAATGGCACACTGAATGAGTGCTTGCCTGAGAAGACGCTGGTCTAGGTTCGAATCCCAGTGGAAGAAATGAATTTTCGGTATAAATTGAAGGAAAAAGACAGATCAGTACCACAGAAGGAGTCTGATGATCAGTTGTGGCGAACCGTGAAACAGCGCTGTAACTCCAGCCGTCCACTTCACGTGGTAA
This sequence comes from Portevinia maculata, assembly GCA_949715645.1. Lineage (NCBI taxonomy): Eukaryota > Metazoa > Arthropoda > Insecta > Diptera > Syrphidae > Portevinia > Portevinia maculata. The sequence goes on along the minus strand of OX454525.1, from coordinate 62,428,653 downwards.
CGAATGTAAGGTTATTCTTGTATGACTACATTTACATCTACATTTACATCTTGGTACCTCATAGAGTCCGCTGTTGTATCTTCTCCTCCATTTGCCCTCATCGCACACAGGACCAAATATCCGACGGAGTATTTTTTTCAAAAGAACCCAATATTAACTTCCCATTCCTACTTATCAGCAGCACTCGGCGCCGTAAAGCAGGACTGGTAGGATTAAGGTTCGATAGAGCATGTATTTTATATCTCAAGTGAGGAGTTTTGAAACCCTTTGTTTCGCTAAACCGAAGTAGCAGCGGTTTCCCAAGGTAATTCTCCACCAGATCTCCACTAAGGTGTCGTTCGTAAAGTTGATGTTTACTCCTAGGTAGATGAACTCCTTAACTACCTCGAAGTTATTGCTATCAACAGTGACGTTTTGTCATAGGCAGTGGACAGATTTTTGTTTTGTTCTTTAACTTCAAGACCAACCAATTTCGCCTCTTCTTCAATCGCAGTGAAAGCCTCTAACAAGGCACGCTGGGAACGACAGATGATGTCGATATCGTCCGCAGACCCCAGTAGCGGACGGATCAATCGAAGGTGCCTTCCGTGTCACCTGCCCTTCGCACTATTTTCTCCAGAACAAGATTGAAAAAGTCACATGATAGCAAATCTTCGCCTCTTCAGCGCAATCCGGTACAAGTTTGAAATAATTCGGAAGAGCTCCTTCCAAACTGCACATTACACTGCGTAATTTCAAGGTTCACGCGACATAACTTTAAAAGTTTTGCCGGCATCCCGATTTTGACCATCGCCACTTAGAGCTCCTGACGATGAATGCCAGCATATGCGGCTTTAAAGTCGATTAAAAGGTGGTGGTCTCGACTAGAAATTCATTGGTCTTTTTCAGGATTTGCCTTAGTGTGAAGATTTGGTCTAGTGTCGATCTGCCGGGACGGAACCCACACTGGTATGTGTCGATTATTGTGTTGCAGAACGGCTTCAGACGATCACCCAGTACGTTGGATAGGATTTTATATGCGACATTTAGCAGGGATATGCCTCGATAGTTCTTGTAAGACATAGGATCGCCTTTTTGAAGATGGGGCATATGGAGCTGATAGTCCAGTCATCGGGCATGCTTTCTTCCACCCATACTTGATTGATGATTTGGTGCATGCGCCCTACCAAAACATCACCTACGTATTTGAAAAGCTCTACTGGTAAACCATCAGAGCCGGCGGCCTTATTTCCATTAAGCTTTCTTATATATTAGGCACCTCTTCTATACTGGGCGGTGAAATGTGTTCTTCCTTGACAGGAAGTGGGTTCTCTAGTTGCCCTATTATTCTCTCGAAATGATGCCCATTTTTCAGCCATTGGAAATGCTGCTTAAATACATCTACTATTCCCCGCGCTGCTGTGGCTAGGTTTCCTTCGCTGTTTCGAAGAGCCTGCATTCCGGTCATAAAGCCAGCAGCCAGTTACTTCGCTTTCTTGTCGAATCTCCGGATGTTGTTTCGATCACGAGACTCTTCGATTTCCTTGAGCTGTGAGACTGCGTACGCCCTCTTCTTTCTACGAAGAATCTTCTTCTCCTCCCTTCTCTTGGCTTGATACTCTTCCCTTCCACGGGTTTTTTATCTGGGGTGGCTGGTAACCTACGATGGTTTCGGCTACCTCTTCAAGGTGTGCTATGGCGTCCAACGTCGAATTTCTTCTTTTTTTTAAATAACTTCAAAGATCTTAGGTATAACCTGACATTTAGGTTCTGGCCTACAGTTCTCAACGGCTTGCATAGAACCAGATTTATGAATTGAAGCAATAAATAAATGCTCCCACCATTCTAAACATATAACAAGTTTGAAGAGGGTCACTACTACTTACCCATTATAGCTCATTGTTGATGGCATGCCTGAGGATTTCTTTTTAATATTGACGATTTAATTTTTTTTTTTATTTTAGATTCGAATGACTTTGGTCAATAACTCGAATACAATTATTGCAATAGATCAGTGGCAGTATTTAAAAATGGCACTTTCTCCGACCACAAAATCATGGAATTCCTTATACCAGACACCATTAATTGTTCGAATATATATAGAAATCACAACTAGGGCATTTTTAATGAGCAGGTAGGGATTTGAACAAGAACTTTCCAGACGACTGCTACACAGGAGCCTGAGAGTATCGACAGGATATCTGATGACCTATCTTAAATTTTTGGAAACGCTCTCGAGAACGCACGTCCATTAAGAACAAGAAGGAAACGCAAACATACTCCTCCATAATGGATAAAAGAAAACTTTTCAATGTAGCAAACCGAACGAGATCAGACAATTACTGCGAAGCCTACAAAACAAAGCAGAGACACAACGAGCAAGCGATTTTCTTGGATGGTCGTGGGGTAGAGAATACTAATGAATCAGATAGGCTCAGAAAAGTCCTTGCTATGCAACCTTGACATCGAGTGGTTCTGGATACGCAATTGAATTGGAGTCTAAATACATTAGACTCCAGTTCATAAACAACTTAACATCTTGCAAGAAAGTACCGTTCAATAGAGGAAACTATTAAAAATCACTTTCCGGATATTGTTGAAGGTCTGAACGACAATGTAGATAAATTTGCGGAGCAATTCTCGAACCAAGTGTCAAAGATTTTAAATGTTTGCAACACTAACGCACTAAGCCACGAGAACTGTCAACTTTGACAAAATATTTACCTAAAATAAGCAACAGAATCAGAAATCTATATAATGCTGTGTACATTGAACTATAAAAAAAGGTCCTGTAGCAGATAATTTAGTTGATCTAAAAATAAACGCTATGTGTTGTATTGTCAGTGTTATGTGCCAGGAAAACGTCGATCATTCGCCCAGTATATGTATAAGGGAGGAACGCAAAATAACGTAGAAAATTACAGGCCAAACTCGGTAGTAAATAATTTAATGAACCAGTATGCTTTTCAAAAAAAGTAAGGATCTTTGGTGGGAGAGTTCACAAATACGGTTAATGCTTGTCTAAACAAAAGCTATCATGTTCTTGTGCTGTTAATTGATTTTAGCCAAGCGTTCGATACCTATACGCACAAACAACTATTGGAAAGTGTCAGTAATGGTTTAAGAGAAGTACTGGCAAACTGGTTGAGGAGCTTTCTGAATGATAGAAAACAATGGAGGGTGGCATTGGTGCGATGGTAGTGTATTCACTAAAAGATTGGCAGATCGTGCGTTCGAATCCTGGCCAGGGCCATAATTTTTAAAATGAATACCCACGTAAATACAGTTCTCCCTAAGCAATTTAGGCGCTGGAAAAAAAACTCTACAAAAGCACCGAACTAAGACTATTTACGTTGAGAAAAGCTGTTACTTGCATTTGCATAAGTTCATCAAGGATATAGGATTGAGATGGGACGAAATTCAGTATTCGCACTATTTTTAGGAATTGAGACCGGAAAATGCTCTTGGTCACAATATCATTATATTTTGTGCGTGAGATACGGCAAGATGAGAGGCAAGATTGCTTAAAGGAATAATGGATGTAAATTATGAAATCCAGTAGCATTTGACATAAAAGATATGAAGCTTTCAACAACCTCATCGGGGCTCACTCCAGAAAAACCAAATGCAGGTCCAGTGTTCAACGCTGTAAATTCTTCACCAGAGAGGTTTTGAGATATATTGGTTCTTTGTGGAATTGATGAAATAAAGCCACTATTGCTTTCATTGCAATTAACAGTCTTGCTTTGTAAGTTTACTCGTTTGTTAACAATTTCCTTTAGGCCGCTAAAAGAGAGGTTAAGACGACGCTGATACCAACTTACTTTCGATGCACGAATAATGCGAATCATTATCGTCGTATGGCTTGAATACGTTTTCAAGATGTTCCGCAAATAGATCCGCCTTTTGTTGTTTTGTTTTAGTCCAGTTACCACTGCTGTTTTTCACTGGCGGAATGTATGCCGTTGGTCTTTTAGTTTTTTTTGTGGCCTTCCACAATGAGTATTATGTACTAGCATCGTTTGTCAGATTTGTAAGGTATCTTTCCACCGACACATTTCTAAATTCTGCTGTCCTTTTTGGAGTTTATTGTTTAAGCTATTAAGTCTGCTTTTATCACTTGGAGCTCTTGACAGCTGCCATCGTTTGCGAGCTCGTCTCTTTTCAGATATAATGTCGCAAACCTCTTTGGGATATACGTTTCTTTTTACTTTGCTATTTAATTCAGGCGTTCCAGCCCATGCAGCCTTTTGTATAGCTAGGGTGAAGGGCTGTACTTCACTTTCTAATTGCTCTATTGTATTAGTTGTTGTGGATAGTTCGATGCGTTCATCTATTAAATATCTGAAATATATCCAGTCATAATAGAGAATGAAAATATTTTATAGCTCCAGTGATTCAACAAAAAAAAGTTGTTTTCCCTCAATTAAGAGAGCGCAATTTGTGCTTTGCTTTGTTCACGTCATTTAATTTTAGTCAACACTAACACAACGCAATAGAAAATACGTATCTATTTAGTAGAAACTGAGAAAACCACTTCTATTTCAATACAGTTTCTTAATTCGGAGAAAACGTTGATCGAATCTCGATTCAGTTTCAATTCAATCCAGAGCAGAGCACTGAACGAGAACACAACTCGACCACATAGAGTATGTTCTGAATCGGAGCGTGCTCAAAACGTTCTGATTTTTATGAAACACACTTAAAACCGGGTTGGCGCAAGTACGAGTAACAAAGATGGAAACAGCAACGAGGATATTAAGTGACATAACAGACGATATCTGCTTGTGACAAGCCGTCAAGATTTACCTAGTGACAAGGGAAGCCAAAAGAAAACGTTTCTAATTCCTTTTGTAAAGTGTACAGTACCTCGCCGACCATTTGTGAGACAAATCTTTTATCACCCCTTTCAAGCAAAAGCAAAAAAAAGCATTTAAGACTAATTTTATAAAGTTTGTGTACGAGTTCAATTAACACTGCACCGCTTATGTCAAACTCAAAGAAACACGCGTTTGAGCTAAACGCAGAACACTTTGCTGTCATCAAGCAAACAAGACATACTCAGTGTGTTTCTTTATTTTTCCGAATAAGGAATAGAAAAGACAGAATTTTCGAATTTTGTATCCGGAATATCCAGAATGGAATGAATAAAGCAACAAAAATGGACTGAATAGGATGACAGCCATTAAGGCTGATCTATAATAGTCGGAAGCACTCGGAAGCTAATGTCAAAATTCTAAGTTAAGTTTTCTTCAGTACTGTCAATTACTCAAGTTGCCCATAATAGACTTTTGTAAATGGAAGCGATTGTCAGAGTGGAAGTCGTTTTGCCTGTCATTTGTGCGTGTTACAATATTTTGCAAAATTATTTAACCTAAAAAAAATTAATAATACACATTCAGTATTACTGGATGATTTAAAATTGTTGCATCTTGCGATGGGTGCTTTTAGTGCATTAAACGATATTATTGATTTTAAAAACAAAAGAAAAAAAAGATCCTGTTGTGTGCGCCGCATAAACCGAGACCGAAATCGAAATGGTTTTTTTAGTGTTTCATTTATAAAAATGAAAGAGTTTGATAGTGCTCAGTTTTTTATCTACACCAGGATGAGTAAAGAACTTTATACTGTGTTGTTAGATTTGATAAAACCGTTCCTGACAAAAACATCCATCAGAGAATCAATTAGTACAGAATGTCGACTCGCTGTAATTTTACTGTATGTGTATTTTTTTTTTCAATAAAGATAAGTAATTTCGTTTTATTACACCAGTTAATTATCGCAAGGTACATCGATACTGTCACTGGCTTGGTCCTTTAAGCTGGGGAAAGAAACTGTATGATGTATTATATTGGAGACAGTAGAAATACTTTGGAAAACTCTCTTCCCCATATATATGTCCGAGCCAAACACCGACGATTACAGGCAGATTTCCTTCGACTTTTGGAATATGTGGGGTATGCCCAACTGTATTGGCGCAATTGATGGCAAGCACATTGCAATAAGGTGTCCTCCAAAAAGTGGCAGCCAATTCTATTGCTATAAGAAGCATTTCAGCATAGTCCTAATGGCAGCATGTGACGCTAAATATCGGTTCACATACGTAGATATTGGCGCATACCGGAGTCAAAGTGACGGAGGTAATAAAAATATATCAATATGCTTTCCATCTCATCTAATGGTACTTTTCAAATCGTATGCAGGTATTCTTCAAGTAAGTCGATTTGGAAAGAGGCTTTTGAGCAATGATCTTAAAATTCCTGCCGCCAAAAACTTGCCAAACAGCCGAACGAAAATTCCTCACTAATTTGTTGCTGATGCTGCCTTTCCTCTTGGACTAAATTTAATGCGACCACATTCAGGCGTGCTGTTGCCACCAGATAAAGAAAATTTTAACAAACGGCTGTCGAGAGCTCGCCGTACCAAAGAGAACAGTTTTGGAATCCTTGCCTCCCGTTGGCGCATATTGCTCACAACACTGCACATGTTCCCAGAAAATGCAGAAAAAATAGTATCAGCTTGTGTGGTGTTACACAATTTCATAATGCTAAACAAGGGCAATGATTCATCTTATTGTCCTAACAACTATGTGAATTGGGAGGACTCGGATGGCCAACATCACGATGGATTATGGCGAATTGAAGTTCGAAGCAACATTCCGTCAATTGTGCCATCAGGTAATATTCATCACTATGGGGGAAGATCATCAACAACCGTACGAAATATTCTCACGGAATTTTTGAACCAAAATTAAAAACAACAACATTTCCATAACTTTTTTTTAAATATATTTGCACTTCATTTTTTGGACTTCATAAGAGTAATAATAATAATAATAAAAACAATAAAATAACAGAATATTTGCACTTCATTTTCTGCTGATAAATAAATATTAAGAAAAAGATAATGATACTCGTAATAAAAAAAACGTAAACTATTCTTCGTTTGCCCTTCTTACTTCAAGGAGTTTTAAAAATATGTGTTCCTTTAAATTATCTTTGGCAACTAATGGCAGATCTTTCATTATCGACAAAACAGTTCTCATCTCATAAACAATTCGTCACTGTCGTCAGTTACCACTGGCATGGTGGCTGAGAAGCGTTCTTTCATCCTCCCGATTGCTGATCCGAATCGGTCACATAAATCCCCAATTGCTACACTTTGCGGGAGTGAACGTTGCAAGGGACTGGTTGGAGTCTTCGGTGAAGGCCTGTTCCAGGCCACTATTTTCGCCACTAAATTCACCAGGTGAACGAGAGTTAGAATCCGTCACGTCATCCAATATCTCATTACATCGCGTTTTGTGACAAAAACGAAACAATATCAATTTACAAATAAGATCAATAGATACACAAACTTTAAAAACAGCATCTCGGAGAATATTGCCCATTCAGTTTCCTCGCAGCCTCCACTACCAGACGGCCTGTCCTCCTTGCGCAGTTCTCGACAGAATTTCTCCCGGAGATGTGTCCACTTCGTTTTACAGTCGGAAGCTTTAAAAACCATCCAATTAGCAAGTATTTGCATTTGGACAAAGTTTATTTATATGCTGTTTTATTTTACCTGTCTTGTTGGTTTGTCTCGCTATATCTTCCCAAGCCTTTTCTTTTTTCAGCCGATTAAAATATAAGGGATCCCTTTTTTCGTACAGCAATTTATTTTGTTGAACTAAGTTTATAAGCAGAGAAAGAAAATCGTAGTCCTCTGTGCAAGCCGCCATTTGTGTAGATAAATGCTTGGTATCTAGCAAATGAAATTTGAAAACAATTGTGTTCTTTCAAATGATAATTATATTAATTGCAAACGCACTTACCTTACAAACAATAAAAACTAAATTTCGTTACTTATGAACTTCCAAATTTAAATGTACACAGCTGTTGAAATGAAATGTCAAATTTTTGTATGAAAGAACAAAAGAAAGAGAAAGAGCGAATGAATTCGCTTTTTCGCAAGTGAGCAAAAGTGAACGAAAACTGAACGAATCGAAGCGAAAAGCTATTATGGTCGTACAATACAAATTGCATGTACGAGTATTCGCACAGTTACGGAAGTGGTCGTCTGCAACCATCTTCTATTATAGTTCAGCCTTTAGTTTCATGACTAGCGTTGCCACTTAGTTCAAGAACAAGTACAAAATTTAGTACTTACAATTAATATTTTAATTAATATAACTTTTTCTATTTATTGGACTCACATGTGAGGTAATACTCCATTAAAGCATTAAAATAAAATAATTTTATATAAATATAAGAAACATTACGAAAATATAATTTTAATTCACAAAAACAATAATAATAACGATATCTTTGTAATAAAAATTAAATTAAACTTTTTCCCAGCGGAAATTTTGTAACCTTATTATGGTTGTCAAAAACCAATTACATATTGATAAACGAATTTATTAATCGATCGACATTTTGGTACTATGAATGCCAATTGACATATTACACATCTATTGTGAACACCGACAACCAAAATGGTATAGAGCACTTCGTGAAGCTATCTCTCTCTGAAGTGACGAATTTCTTTCTTAAACGTCAGGAAAAAATCGAAGCATACACTTTCAGTAATTTGCAGAAATTGTATGAACAATTATTGTGATTGTTAATGTTTTAGAATGTCTAGGGTTTGTCATCGATCGAACCTTTAACGTGATAAAACGAATAAGAAAATTATCAAATTATCAAACAGCGAATCTTCCTGATATTAAGAAAACCAAAAAAAAAAACTTTTCTTAGCGAACATCGATTTATTTCCTCATTACCAGTTGACGTCGAAATCCAAACAGAACGAAAATCAACGGGTCACCACTTGAGTGAATACAAAATTACAATGAGATTGACAATCGGTATTCGGTACGTGAGGTTACCCGTTAAAAGAAAACAGAAGCAATAGAATGGATTAGCAACAAGAAACGCTAGTAATAAATTAGAGTAAATAGTTGATTGTTTGTGATGCGCAAGGGAAGCACATTTGAACTATAGCATATAAATAAAAAATATGATACTAATCATAAACAGTTAATAAAGTGTATATTAAGGTGAAATCAAATCAGAAAATCTACCAATTTATCGAGAAAAAACCTACGAATGTATGTTAAAGCAATCCCCCTTCGGGATAGGGGTTAGAATTTACCCGAGGTAGGCATGCCGGTCGTAAGAGGCGACTAAAATCCATACTGGGGGGTGGTTCCCCACCAGGCGCGACCCCAGGTGGTTCATAGGGGAGCCTCGGTACGATACGCTCGATATCCGAGGTTGTAGGGTTATAGCAGAGATGTAAGCGATGTCTGTATATGAATAGACTGCGGTCTGCGCCCATGCAGGCTGCGCCTTACTCGCTGTGAATGCCCTACCGCGAACCAAACCAAAAGGAAAAGTATGAAGGAACAACCTAAGGTTATGTCTACTCCAGGTGGCCCTCGCAACAGCGAAAATCCACCCGTGGTCTTAACGACCGCGGTCGGGGCAAGTATTCTGGAGGCACCAACCAACATACTACCAACTCCCCCCGCCTGTACAGGCGTTGACTTAGGAGCTGTAAGAACGCTTGCTCCCAAAGACTCCTGGAAAAATGGAGAAAGTAGCGGAGAGGTTCAACCTGATACGCTTAATCTTCATTCCAATAGACAGGTAGCTGATTGTTGCGTTGTTGCCGATGAGGCCCAGGAAACCGGACAGGTTGAACGGGCTGCAGAAGCGGTACGCACCGGTGGGCTTCTGTCTAAGAACCAGCGGATGAGGAAACAGAGGAAGGCGGCAGTTGAAGGCGCAAACGCTGAGAGCGGCACTACCTCGGCGGCGACGGCTGAGAGATGCAGGTGGGCAGAGGTTACTCCAACCGAAAGGCACCAGCGGATTGAGACCAACGCTGCCTCCTCTTCCAATAGCCCGAACAGGAATAAACGGAGGATGAAGGCTTCGAGCACTCCTACCGGTGGAACTGCGTACGCACCCTCTGCGTTCCCTTCCACTGTAATACCTCTAACTCATGGAGGTCCCCGCGCACAAAATCTGGATGAAACATTTTCTGCAACCAGCAATGCTTGCAGCACCAGTGGACTGAAATTGGCTGTCGCGAAGAAAAACACGGTAATTATATTTACCCAGATTAACCTTCAACATTCGAAGGCTGCTACTGCTCTAATCAGCAAGACGCTTTCCGGGTTGAGTACAAAACCCCACATAACATCCATACAGGAGCCATGGGTGTGGAAAAATCGCATCTGTGGCCTTGGAGGTGTTCGTGGCACCACGATACTCTGTGAAGAATGGTCCGAAAGGCCCAGGGCTTGTTTTGCTGTGTCGAACCTCTCTCAGCGATTAAGCTTGGACAATTTTGTAGCCAAGATTTGGTTGCTGCAGTCATAAGCTACGAAACGAATGGAGATTGGAAGACCTTCGTCGTGGCGTCAGCTTATCTCCCCTATGATTCGGTAGTGCCTCCACGACCAAGGGCAATTGCTGAACTCATAGACTATTGCGACACCAGGAAGATGGGCCTAGTTATATGGTGCGATGCCATTGCTCAGAACATTGTCTGGGGCAGCAGCGAATGCAACATGCGAGGAAACCATCTCCTGGATTTCATTCTATCATCTGATCTTACTATCAACAATGTTGGATCGCAGCCAACTTTTGTGACGTCAAGAAGACAGGAGGTGATCGACCTGACTTTATCAAATAGATACTTTAAGGCGGTTACCAACTGGAGGGTCTCTTCGGAGGCATCCCCTTCAGATCATAGATATATGGAATTCCAAATCGAATGCGAAGCCATAACTTTGCAGAAGGAAGAATTCAAGAAAAACCAACTGGATACGCTTCAGGGAGGAAATGGGAAAAACTCTCAAAACTCCAACCAAACTCAGGACGAGACAAAAGGTAGATGATGCTGTTCAAAACCTGAATAGTGCCATTACTAGCTATTTCGAACTGACGTGCCCAGTAAGTAAACCCCCTGGCAGAACGCCGGTTCGCTGGTGGAGCTCGGAACTGCAAAGAATCCGAAGAGAAGCTAGAAAGCTTCGAAATAGGTCACTCAACTCTGATTTGGAGACAGACTGGAATCTCTACCGATCGAAGCAGAAGGAATATAAGAGGCTAATTCGGGTATCGAAAAGTGCTTCTTATAGGAATTTCTGCGAAAGATTGAAACACTGGGTGAAAATAGTAGGTTGGTTAAAGTTCTGAAAAAGGGCAAACCAGCCAAACTGGACTCACTTAGAAAACTTGATGGCACCTTTACTGAGACGAAAGCGGAAACTCTTAGTTATCAGCTGGAGTCTCGCTTTCCGGGTAACCAGATTACAATTGGTTCACAACCAGCCCCGATTACCGAGACTATGAGTGAGCCAAGACAAACAACTCGGCGTAGCTGGTATATTGCGAAGGCCGTGGTAACGGAAGAGGCTATTAAATACGCCTTTGCGTCTTTTGACGGCTTCAAGTTACCTGGTACGGACGGAATATACCCAGCCATGCTGCAACAATGTACAAACCAGTTGCTACCGACTATGAAGAAAATCTTCACCGCTGTCCTAGCACTGGCATTCATTCCAACACCCTGGCGTACAGTTAGAGTGGCATTTATACCAAAAATTGGCAGAAGTGACTACTCGCGCGCCAAGAGCTTCAGACTAATCAGTCTGACTTCCGTCTTGCTGAAAAGCATGGAAAGGCTGGTCGAGCTTCACGTGCGCAAAACTGCTTTGCGATTGCACCCACTATCTCAGATGCAACCTGCCTATCAACGCGGAAAATCCTGCGAGACTGCGCTCCAAAATCTAGTTGGTAGAATTGAGGGCGCGGTTAACAGAAAATAATACGCGATGGGCATTTTCATCGATATTGAGGGTGCTTTTGACAATACGACTTTTGATAGCATGTGCAGCTCCGCCAGACAACACGGCGTAGACGAACCATTGGTGTTGTGGATTAAAGCAATGCTAATGACTAGAACGTTGGTTGCGGATGCGGACTGTGGCCGCTATGTTATGGCGGGGGTAAACAGAGGCTGCCCGCAAGGTGGCGTTCTGTCTCCACTGCTGTGGTGTATGCTGGTCGACTCTCTATTGAACGCACTCAACAGTATATGCTCAGGCGTTCACGGATGATGTTGCCGTGCTGTCTGTTGGATCATGCCTAGCGACTGTATGCGCCAAGGCGCAGGCGGCCCTTGACGTGATCGACGAATGGTGCACTAGGAATGGGCTCTCGGTCAATCCTCCTAAAACTGAGGTTGTTCTCTTTACGAGAAGGAGGAACCTGGTCGGGTTGACTCAGCCAGTGCTAAAAGACGTCACAATCCAACTCTCCAATGAAGCAAAGTGTGTGGGAGTCATCCTGGACAGCAAACTTCTTTGGTCCAAACATGTTGAGCTGTCTGTTTTCTGGCAGTGCAAAGGCATTTTCGGCAAGACATGGGGCTTATCACCGAAAAGAGTCCTATGGAATTATACGGCTATGATAAGACCATTTATAGCATACTCATCGGTTGTTTGGTGGAATAAACTTTCACGTAAATACGTTACTGCTGCTTTTGCCAAACTCCAAAGGCTGGTATGTCTCGGCTGCACGGGGGCCTTCCCCAGCATTCCTGGCACCGGCCTAGATGCACTATTGAACCTCCCGCCCCTTGATGTTTACATTATAGGTTGCACAATCAAAGCTATCTCACGTTTAAAAAGAGGTGGCTTTTGGTATAACTCGCACTGGAGTTTTGATGAACTTGCGCAACGGCTGTCGTTCGACTCCTATCTTATGGATATGCCGTCTGATGCAATGACACCGGAACTTCGGCTGAAGCGGAACTATGAAGTCGACTTTCCTCGTGTTCAGGACTGGCTCTGGCCAGACTCTGAGCCTGGAAAGGAATGCAGTCGAATCTTCACGGATGGCTCCAAAACCAATCAAGGATCTGGTGCTGGTGTTTTCATGTAGAGCGACAACATTAGACTTTTCTTGTCCTTAGGCAAACATGCGTCAGTCTTCCAAACGGAGACTTATGCTATCCTAATGGCCATGGACTATGTTGCGAGGAACAGGTGGAGGGGGCGAAGTATCTGCGTCTGTAGCGACAGTCAGGCTGCGCTTAAGGCCTTGCTCAACCCCTTAACCACCTCCAAAATAGTCCGTGAATGCAAGATCTCTCTGAATTTGGTCGGAAAGCTGAATTCACTTAGACTTGTCTGGGTCCCGGGTCATAACAGGATCACGGGAAATGAGATCTCCGATAAACTTGCTGGACAGGGCTCAGAGGTGGACTTCTCAGGACCTGAACCAGCGATTTGTCTGCCTGCGTCCTCGGTCAGTGCTTCCATTGACGATTGGGTTTTCTATGAACACAATCGCCGTTGGCATGACTCTCCAGGGTACAGACAGACTAAGCTAATTCTCCCCGACGTCTGTGGGAAATCCGCGGCATTCTTGTTGTCTCTCAACAGAAAAGACTGAAGACAGACCACTGGCGTTCTTACGGGACACTACGTTTTTGCCAAGTACCTTAAGGTGCTAGGCCTAAGCGATACCACAGACTGCGAAGCCTGTGGAGAAAGCGACGACACTGCGGAACATTTGCTCTGTGATTGTCCTGCTTTTGCTCGTATCAGGTGGCAGGTATTTGGTGCGGATATGGTGAGTGCTGTAAACCTAAGCTCCTTATCATTGAAGCGCCTTCTCGTTTTTCTTAGAAAAACAAGTAAATTGCCACAGTAAAATGTGGTGTGTCTGCCTGGTAGTACAATGGACCAGTATTGAGTCTGAGTGCTCCAGTGCAGAAAGTCTCACACACCCCAGCAAAAAAAAAAAAAAAATGTTAAAGCAAAAAGAATAATAATATAAAAATAGTGAACATGTTGACCGAAAGGACTTATGCAGCTTAAAAGCATTTTTCCTTCTTTTTTGTATAATTTTGTTATTAATTAATTGTTTTTGTTTGTTTGTACTTAGTAGTATTAAAAATATGTATATAGGAAATTTATTCAACCTAATGTGTTTCCAAACAAAAATATATTTTTGCCAAAAGCTCATTTTTATTTTTCGTACAAAATTCTATAATATTTTTAACGTTTTACTGTTCAAAAACAGTGATACTTCTTCAAAATTCTGGCAGAACTCGTTTCCCGCCATAAAAATTCAAATTGTTTATTTAATTAATCAGCTGATTTTTTTTTGTTTTCATTTGACACAGAGCTTGTCTCGAAGTACTACTATTGTAGTTTTTCAAATCTGCTTTTTCTGGTTCGTTCGTTTTTCTTAAGTTAAAATTTAATTTTGATTTTGTTGTTAATGAATTAATGCAACGAAAGTAGTTTATTAACTTTTTGAGTTGTTTTGTTTAAGCGCATGCATTTTGTGACTGCTTTTTCCCTTTCGAGTAAGGACTTAGTACGATGTTCAAAAAACATGCTCTTATGTAGTATGGTACTGAATTATGTAGCATAAGTGACAACGCTACTCATGAAATCCTCTTATCACAAACATCAATGCGAATTTCATGCCAACAGGAGACCATATTATAAATGTATTTGATTCTGGAAATTGTTATGAGAAATTAAAAATAACTAAGAAAAAAAAAAATTACCTTGAAACAACAGACATAAAAATATAAAAAAGGCATTAAATTTGCAATAAATGCTCATCCATTTTTGATTGTTTGCTGTTGCTTCGTTTTTTTTTTGATCAAGTGCATCTGTCAAACGAGAGAATATTCCTTTTATTCCACCTTTTTCTAGGAATAAAAAGAATGCATTCCATTTATTCCAGAATGAATAAAGAAACAACGAAATGGATTATCCGGAATATTCCATTGAATAAAGAAACGTAAACGGCTCACTCGGAATATTCTGAATATTCTGAATAAATAAAGAAACAGACTGACTATTTCCCCATTTCAGTAAATTCCCTTTTTTGGCCGCACTTTATACAGCTCATTGTCGACTTTGCCCCCTCCATGTTGTGTGACGACATAGATTCCCTTAGCATTCTACCACATTCTGAGTATCGTTGCTGCAGCAATTGCTTAATTATCGAATTCGAATCCATTGTAGGTTTGACTTGATAATTAAGACACCCAAGCTTGAACTAATTCCAAATAGATTTGCCAGTAGCCGATATCAACCTACTTCGACGGTCAAACCGGGCTATAGAGTCCCTATTACTATCTTCGTCCTATATGTGTGTTTCTGGTCAATTAATGGGAAAAAATAAGAAATTAAACCTAAAAAGTGAACGAAAACGAAAGAGATACGTCGATAAACCTCGGCGACTATCAACTTCTATGCAATGAGAGAGGTCCGTGGAGAGTGAAGTTGTAAGTCATCCTCCAAGTAATTATCTTCGTCATCTCTTTTGCAATGGATCTGGTCACATAGAACTGATGATTCCAAATGAAGTCATTAAATTGCAAACAAAATTAACCCAACAATTTTAATTGAATTGGTTGGGATGGCGGAAGGGCGCAGCATTCAGGATAAAAATTCTAGAGTCCAGAACCACCAACACTTTGTGTTCGTTTGCGCAGTGGCAATATGCCAAGATGTGATCTGCGCCTGATTCTATCCGGGTCTAGCTCTGCGCCCATTTCCTTACTTCCCAGTGGGCAACATGACAATCGGATAGACTCTCTCTACTCGCTACGTGTACTTTATCAACAACTGGTATTTCATCTTAGTTGCGATGGTCGTCGTCGTTGGCCATCACTGGAGTCGTGTGGCCTCGTCTATCTTCTACGCTAGAGTTAACCACCAGCAGTCAGCAAGGGAACTGCTAATGCTGCAAAAGGTGCTTATGTATCTCGCACGCCGCGCCGCCTAGATGTTGCGCGACTGATGAAGAAGTTGTTCTCGTCGTCGTAGTTGTCGTTGAAGAACAAGCAACCGCCAACCAGACTGACTGATCGTCGACCATTCGTCCTAATGGCAGAGAATCCCGAATCGAAATTAAAACATGCACATTTATTATTTCCACTGGTTGACATCACTCTGGGCTTCATTCAGATACATCGTGCAGATAAACTTGTCAATGGAAGTTGTGGCGCTGGCTGGATGAGGCGGTTAGCTGCTGAGAGGGAAGAGGCTTTTTCCACAATTTCGCAATGAAATTCCAAACGTGAGAGAGAATTCCCAACGCAATGTATGTCCGACAAGAAAATGTACGGTGGTTTGGTTGTATAAAAAAAACGTTTATGGTTTATTCATCGCATGGCTTAAAAATTCAAATATTCTTTGCCTTTAGTTGTGACTTTTTATTTAGATGTTACGCCGTAATAGGGAAGCTCAAATAGGTAAAACGGCTTCCGTGCCTAGGTATCTCCGGGGCAATGCGAACCTGTGCAACAGCTGCCATAGAGGCACTAACAGGATTAACACCTCCCAACATACACATTCAAAAAGTGGCGAGCCCCAGTGTATCGAATGAGTTAAATGTAGTTAAATGAGATAACGATTAACGAGCACCCGGAACTTATGACTCTTTCGATGAACTCCCGGAACTTGGTATGAACTGCGCGGCCATACACCGCCTTCACAAAAAAAAAATAGGCACAATAGAACAAACGGTTTTCCACAGAGATTCCCAAGAGCGAAGCATGGCTTAGTAATAACCCACCAAACAGACACAACCGCATAAAGTGGTATGCCGATGGTTCCCAAATTTAATCGGGGTTGGTGCCGGAATAGACGGACCAAATACATCCTTTACGATTAGCGTTAAACACATCAATACATCTGGTATTAAAGGCGCCACCATCCATATATTCACGGATAGTCAAGCAGCTATAAATTGCCTTAGCTAGCATGCCATTGAATCCAAATCAGTCATGCACTGTTTAAAGGCTATTCAAATACTCGGCTAATGGAACAAGACTGTCGTGTCGTGGGGCACGTGAGCTGTGAGGTCAAAGAAAAGGCCGATAAACTTGCAAGAAAGGGCTCAGAAACCCATTTCAAAAGTCCCCCACCCTTCTGCTGTACTTCTAGGTTAGCAGTAATCACAGCTATGACATGCTGGAATCATACGAAATGTACCACCTATTGGGAGAACATCCCAGGACTCAGACAGGCCAAACGAGCCATCCAGCCCTTCAATAGTAATGCCAACAAATGTCTAACTTTGAGTCAGCTTGATTTGATATCAACCTATTAGGTTATCTTGCGGGTTACCAGGGGCTACGATACCCCCTAAACGAAATGAAAATAGTCGACTCTTCAGAGTGCCGGCTATGTCTTGAAGAAGACGAAACAGCTGAACACATTCTATCTAAATGTCCAGCCCCCAATGAAACTAGAAGGAAGATATTCTTCAGAGAAGCATTGAGTTCCGGAGAAAGAAAGAGGTCCTCTGCTGGCAGCATAACCCGCTTTATATGGAAAGTAGAAATACTACAAGCCTAAACAACTTCTATTTCAGACAGCACAATAGACCTTAGAGGTCGCAGTGCCTTTTTTTCTTCTTGGGGAGCCAGAAGCTTAAAAAAATATATAATAATTTGGGAATCATTTTAAAAAGGCTCGGCCCACCTTATTTCGCAGCAGTCATTGTAATAAGACCATATGACTCATGTGGTAATATTTCCACTCAAAAATGGAAATAAGGCGATATGTGGTCTTTTTTCGTAGGGCGCTATTTCACGACACTGAGCGAATCATAGATCAATCCATTATGAACCCGAAACCAAACAGCAGTCGACGGTATGGGTCTAAGAAAAGTTATTCGCGTTCGAAGTACTTCGAAGCAAATGGTGGGCTGTTTCTTTGAAAAAACCGGTCATGTCGCCAACGTTTCTAACATGAATTTAGAACGGTCAATTCGAAATGGTACAGCACCATTTGTTTGCCAGAAGTCTTTGGAGAAATAAAAAAAGCAACCGCCGATCCCGTATAGCCCTGACCCAACCAATGACTTATTTTTATTCCCATACATTTAAAACAAATTGCTGGGTCAACGTTTTTCGACAAAATGCAAAATGCATTTAAAAAGCAAACGATTGATTGAATTGGAACAAAGAAGATGCCGAAAGAATGGCTAAATTGTTGATGGCGCATGGCCTGGCCTAGGAGGCATCCTCACCAAACAGACAAACGGTCCAACGCTAAAAAGGAATAATAATGGCCAATTTAGTTTCGCATCCAAATGTGACATTTTCTTTTTATTTTGTCTAGTGTCTTAGGACGCGTTTTGGGCACGCACGATCTTAACTGATGTGCTACCCGGAAATCCTATACGGACAGATGAAATTTCCCCCTTGGTCAACTTTGACATCCCCTATGAGGTGTCATATGCAGGAAGCGAAGGGTGGCAAACAGATGCAGTCACAGCCTCAAATGAGAATGCTATCTGCACTGATGGCTCTAAGGCAGGGGAGGGAACGGGATCTGGCTTCTTTTTTGTTGATCCGGACCTGAAAGAGTCTATACGACTCCCGGACAGAAGCAGTGTCTTCGAATCGGAAGTTCTGGCTGTTCTAAGGGCGGCAGAAATAGTGCAGCTGGGATCAATGTCCGGAAGGGATATCGCCATATAGATCGGCAGTCAGGCGACACTTAAGGCACTAGAATCTGTTAACATCAATTCTGCGACAGTCAGAAACTGTTGCAGGTTCGCCACTGCGCACACTCAGCTATTTGCTGTACTTTTAATTTTTCATTTAATTTTTAGTTATATTACTCCTTGTCACTAAGTCAATTTTATTATTATTATTTTAGATCCAACAAATCTAAAAGTCCAAGTTATTTAATAAGTATAACTCTCTCAAATACGTTAAACATTAATTGTTAAATCGGAAGACGGCGTTTTCTTTTTTCCATGCCCTGTAAACTTTATTGTAAACCATTGTAGTTTTTTTTAGAGAAATATTGATAAAGAATCTATTGTCTTTATTTATTATATTTATTATTTTTATAAATACACTGTAAAATTAAACAAGGAAACGATTATTTATTTATTTTATTTATTTGTATACCTTGTAGCGTATTCTGATTGATGCAGTACAACCGTACCGCTACTGCAATTATGAAGAGAGCTTTGTATATAAATATTAATACCTATATTAAAGACCTTTGCTCTCTTGCTCTTTCTCCTTGGACTAGCTCAGTCCGCATGGGTGATTAGGCGGGTGTGGTAAAGGGTACTTGGCACTGATTTTTAAAAAAAAGTATACTCCTCATCTCGCCTTAAAACCAATGGAAATGAATTACGATATCAGGCTCATCTTTTGACAAACGAATTGATCATGCACCCTTGGGTTTCGACGACTTACAGGTTCGGTATGCGTGAAAAATGATTCGACCTTTTATATATTTGGTACATGTTTATACCCATCTAAGGATGTATTCAGCGATCTTCGCTTGCTGGCCGTTGGACCACCTACATTTGCCATTATTCTGTTCAGTGATGCAGATGTTTTTGAGGCTCTTTCCGCTGCTGCCTTTATTTGTTGCCAGTAGGTTAGCTTTGTGTCCAGTCTCAATCCCAAGTACTTCACCGCGGCGCTGCTTCTTATTTCTTCTGCCCCAATTCGGAAGTCGATTTGTGTGGGGATCATCTTCTTCGTGAGAAGAACTATCTCAATTTTTTCCGTTGCTAGGCTGAGTCCGTGCTCTTCCATCCACGAATTGACTCGTCGCATGACCTGGTTGAGCTTTTGTTGCGCGTTAACGGTGTCTCGTGCCGTGATCACACCGCGGCGATGTCATCTGCGTACCCGACCAGACTGGCATCATCCGGCATCTCCATGCAAAGGATGCTGTCGTAGGATATGTTCCAGAGATCTGGTCCTAAGATCGATCCCTGCGCTGCGCCTCCTGTCACTTGCTTTCTTCGCTGGCCTTCTGTAGTCTCGTAGAGCAGCTCTCGATCACTGAGGTAGTCCTTCTCCATCCGCAAGATATATGCTGGGGCGGGGAACCTCCGTTCGAGCGCGTTCAATATATCGATCCACCTGGCTGAGTTGAAGGCGTTGCGTACGTCCAGGGTTGCCAGCAAGACGATCTTCCTAGAGTAGTGACTTCCCTGTTGGGCGATTTGTGCGGCGTTCACTACTTCTTTTACTGCTCCAATCGTAGAGCGGCCTCTCCGGAAGCCGTACTGCCTCTCTGACAGATCGCCTGACGCTTGCACTGCCGCTATGAGTCGTGGCTTAAGTAGCTTTTCCAGGAGTTTCCCGCGGTGTCTAGCATGCACAGAGGCCTGTATGCCGATGGGGATTCCGGATCTCCTTTGCCTTTGCTGATAAGCACCAACCGTTGTTTCTTCCAGCTCTTGGGGAAGATGCCTTCCTCGAGCAGACTGTTAAACATGTTCAGCAGTAAAAGCATACGTGTTTGGGCGGTCACTTTGAGGACTTCTTTGGGAATACCGTCGTGGCCAGAGGCTCTTGTATTTTGCAGGGACTGCACCGCTATGCTCAACTCTTCTTCGCTAAAAGCTGGAATTTCCTTTCGTTGGACCCCTAAAAGTTACTAAATTTATGATCAGCATCGATAGTAATGTCGATCTAGCCGTCCGTCCGTCCGTCTGTCCGTCGCACCTAGACCTAGAGAGCTGACATTTTAACTCTCTGGAGGCCCGTCATAATGAAGTTTAAGAATTTTTTAAATCCAAATCCAAAACAAATTTATCGAAAAAATCGAATTTTTAGCTAGAAAGCTGAACTTTTTATACCCTATTCTAGGGGTATATTAATTTTGACGCATAGTTTGTAACATACCTTAATATTGCCCGTAGACCCCTAAAAGTTACTATATTTATGATCAGCATCGATAGTAATGTCGATCTAGCCATGTCCGTCCGTCCGTCCGTCGGCAAAAATTAGGCCTTTAAACTGGACCTAGAGAGCTGAAATTTTAACCATATACTCTCTAGGGTCCCGAAATAATCAAGTTTAAGAATTTTTGAAATCCGCCCACAGACACGCCCACAAACTCAAAAAAACAAAATTTTGGAAAAAATCGAATTTTGAGCTAGAGAGCTGAAATTTTTTATATATGATTTATGGCCCATAAAACTGATTGGGACATAAAATTTTCAAAATCCGCCCACTGACACGCCCACAATTAAATAAAACAAATTTTGGGAAAAATTGAATTTTGAGCTAGAAAGCTGAAATTTTTTATATATGATCTTTGGCCCATAAAACTGCTTGGGACATAAAATTTTCAAAATCCGCCCACTGACACGCCCACAATTAAATAAAATATTTTTTTTGAAAAACCAAAATTTGAGCTAGGGAGCTGAAATTTTTAATATATACTCTCTAGAGGCCCTTTATGCTCATGTGTAAATATTTTCAAAATCCGCCTACTGACACGCCCACAATTTTTTTTTTTTTATTTTTGAAAGTCCAAAGTTTGAGCTAGGGAGCTGAAATTTATAGTATATACTCTCTAGGTGCCCTTTATGCTCATACTTAAATTTTTTTTAAATCCGCCTACTGACACGCCCACAATTAAATAAAACAATTTTATTGAAAAACCAAAGTTTGAGCTAGGGAGCGTTTTTATTTACAAAAGCTTAGTTTTTTCGATAAAATCCTTTAAATTTGTGTCACGCCCACTTATGAGATATAGGAATAAGAATAGGGTATCCAACAGTTCGCCCAAGCGGACTGTAGCCCGCCCCTATGTTTTTAGTTAAATTTTAATACTATAACATTGTCATTTTTTACTTTATTCCTTTTTTTGCCAGCAAATGGTGGTGGTGATGCTGGCAGTGGAGTCGAAGAGTCATGTAAATATTCCACGGCCCAGCTTAGTAAACGACTGCTTGGCTAATTGCCGTAAAAATTGAAGCGAGCGCTTTTATTCCATGGCTGCTCTTTATATGGATTTGATTTTGTAGCTTGGTTTGAACTAACTTTTTGGTTTTTGTGCCTTCCCGCTGCTGAAACGATGACGTCACCAACTTGAGACTACACATTTTCTTCATTAGGGCCACTTCCAGTTTGCTTTTTTGAGAGCCTGTTAAATGGTATTTTGGTCTCGATTTTATATTTTAAACGCACACTTAACCGTTTGCCCACATTGAATAAAAGTAAAAATGAATTTGTTTGTTTGTTTGTTTCAATGCAGTGTGGACCTACCCTTAGGCAAGTTTGTTAATTGTTTATGAGTCATGTTTGGCTGCGTAAGGGCAGTTAAGTTAAAGTGTTATGCTAAGCAGGCTTACAGGCGTACACAAATATTTCATCTATTCTGTTTTATGTGATTGCGTATGTCGTGGCGGGGCGGCATTATGATATTGACATTATTAACTTTTGATACAAGCATTAAATTCAAAGCAATTCCATAGCTCCCTAATAATTGTTCCCCAAACTTAGCAATTGCTCCATCAAAGTGTTACCCTACTTGGAGCACACACTGCAGACCCACCCTACATGCCAAACATTCACAAAGGTCTTTAGCCGTCCCTTTGCTTACTCCCAATCACCATTACCACTACGAGGACGATCATCATGATGACGATGATGGTTGGACATTCAAAATGAAGACGAAGGTTGATCAGAATCGTCTTCGGGTATAAGGTAACGTATATTAATGAGCTCCAATGGTAAATCGTCAGATAAGAGCTAATTGAATTGTTAGATCATTTTACCTTATTACAATTTCATGTACAAATGCAATGCAGCTGATCCAGCAGCAACTACACCATGGACCAGCAGCCGTTGTAAGTCCTGCTTTTAGCTTCATCCTGCTGGTGGTGTAGATGGTGGCGATTGTCATTCAGAGAAAGATTTTTCTTTCTTTTATTCGTGCCCATGTCGTCTGTCGGAATCTTTTTTGCATTCTCTCTCTTTCTGTGATTGGAATCAACCAAATTCGCGCAAGAGAAGAGGCCGCGCTCCGATCATGTCAACAATAATGGTTTAGAGAAAAATGAAAGCGGAAATGTAAATCTTGACCACGACTACTTTATAGACGAATGAAAAATTCAGCGATCGCTGTAACAAGTAAAATGATGATGAGGACGACGACAACAATAGCGAGGAACAGCAAATGGCGGTTTATTTCACTGTAATAGTTTTAAAGGGGGTTCATGTGCGAAGGGGATTTGAGTAGCTTGACAACTCAATGTTATGTCATCTTGATGGCAATCGTTTACAATAACTAGTGGAAGATTAGGCCTATATAGAATTGTCGTGGTCAAATTGGTTGAGGGCAACTTTGTTTAGGCGGCATTGTGCCCAGATTAAGAAAAGCTAAGCAAGAGCGTAGACGGTGGGATAATTCTACAATTGGTGTGGAAGAAGTTGTGGACTAACCAATCTTTTTTCGTTTTTTCTAAAGGAAGATTTTCAAAAAACGCCGGGTTTGACAGTCGGAAACCCTCTATCTGTCTGACTACCTGTAGTTTTTTTTTAAGTGTCGGTGTTTCTTTTTCTGTCAAGTCCAACAACTCATTAATGATAGAATAACATCGCAATAACTTAGCTCGTGCAGGGGGAGCTTAATATATGACTGCAGCCCCCCCCCCCCCCCAAAACTCCCAAACGTGCACGTATATTCGTAGGTTGAAATGACTGGCGATCACCGGTGTCTTAAAAAAAGGATCAAACGATAAATAAAGTAAAAGACAGGCCACAAAACATTAACAAGGGATGAATGGGTGCATGGCATGACCAATGTTAAATTTAAGTTCACAAAAACAGTAACAATATGTTGGTGAAAATGTTGAACTCAAGGGGTGCCTTGTAGAGTTTCATTAGGATATGAAGTGGGTGAACGCATGGACGGGGACAATTCGATTTCGGGTATGTTATTATATGATCACCTATACTTTAGGGTGTCCAGGTTACGGGACTTTCCGATTTTTCACCTACGGATTTACTTCTTTAACAGAGCCACTCTAATTTACAGATGGTAACATAAAAAGAGGTAAGCTTCTCATGATAATTGATACACTTGCATGCTTGTCAGACTTTCGTGAGGTGGTCACATATTTACATGTTAGGTGGCGACTCGACCCTGTTTGTGTGTACCACACTGTATGGCTACTTTCCTAAATGTCCAAAAAATGCGCATTGTTCTGAAAATATATGATGCTTTCGCGCTTCGTTTGTAGTTGCTTCCTGCATGCTGACATTTGGGAACAGTGTGTGATGCATATGAATAATGTGTTTTATGTCATAATTTGCAAAAATGTTGCCAATAAAATGTGTTGCAACTATTTCAATAAATAGTCTTTTAAACATTTGTCGCCAAAACAATAAGAGAAGATTTACAAAATATATAATCAAATTAAAACAGAAACAATTAAAATGAAAATGTTTGCACCTACCCTCAATTATTGCCTTTAAAATAAATATACCCAAATGCAAGAACTTCATTAAAATTATATACTCCTGACGATGCATTTTTTCTCATTTTCGAAGCAATAAAAACAAATTCTTGGTAAGTTTCAGATTTTACAGTTTGCGGGTTTTTAAGATATTTTAACAAATTTTTAAGCTGCTGAAGAGGGTTTTTATGCCAACGCGTTAGCCATTACCATCTGGAAGGCCAAAATATTGATTTGAATACTGTTCATATGCTACGCTTTCGAAATTTGGTAACCAATGTAGCTTTCGTAAGGTTTGCGATCGATTTGGAAAAGGAATGGGATGGCTTTAAAGAATCTTCGAAAAAACTGTTTCTGTTATATTAACGCTCAAAAAGGAAACAACAAAATTTCCAAAAACATTGGCATTTCAAAGAAAAGGAGAAACAGGGTTTGAAGAACAGTGAAACAATTCATTTACTTTTGTCTTGGGATGCATTGACGGAAAGTAATCCATACTTGAGAACATGTTTTTTATCATTATTATTGTATTAAACATTTAACAGGGCATTTGCGATAGTAACCTATATTTCATGGAATTATAATTTGAGATCAGATCAGTGGTGTTTTAGGCCTACATATTAATAAAATGTACTTGAATTTATAAAATAAAAAAAATACTGCTTCATCTTGTTGAAGAAAGGAGTCGGGCAGAATCCCGGAAAACGTAATCCCGAAAGCATGAAAATCGCGAAAATCAAAAATCCCGAAAAGCCACAATCCCGAAAAGGCACAATCCCGAAAATTCAAAATTCCAAAAGGCCGGAATCCCGAAAGTGAAACTAAAAATTTTATTGTAGCAACAAAAAAATTAGGCAAATTTATTTAACAAAATAAACAAAATAACAAACTTCAAATAATAAATTATAACAAAACCAATTCAAGTCTTATTAAGAAAACATATCAAAAACGATTCATGACAAAACAATATGTAATACAAGTGGGCTGGGGACAGAATCCCGAAAACCGAAATCCCGAAAATCATATTGAAGTTCATATTGTACGCAATTCCTGTGAGAATTGCAAAACATTACAACTCGAAAAATTTATTTACTTTACTTTACTTTTGGTGGCGGTTACAGTCAGTGGTGGACCACGGCCTCAACCAACAAGCCCCTCCAACCAGCTCGGTCCCTCGCTAGCTACCTCCAGTTACGCACACCAAGTTGGTGGAGGTTGTGCTCCACTTGGTGGAGTTTGTGCTCCACTTGTGCGCGCCACCTCTGCTGCGTTGACCCTCAGGGGTGGATTCGAAGAGTCGTCCGGCTGGTGCGTTGTTGTCCATACGCTCCACGTGTCCCAGCCATCTCAGCCGTTGTATTTTTAGCTTTTGACCAACACAGCGTCGCTGTGTAGCCCGTATAGTTGAATCCTCTTTTCCACACTCCATCGTCACAAACTGGACCGAATTGCAAAATGGTATTACGCTAAATGGAAGGGACAAACACTTGTCTATTTTACATTCATAATAAAATAAAGAATCCCGAAAAATTATATAAAATTAAATATTTGCGCAAATTTTTCATTTTATATAATTTTTCGGGATTTCGTTTTCGGGATTTTGTCTTTTCGCGATATTGGATTTTCGGGATTTTGAATTTTCTGGATTTCGGTTTTCGGGATTGTGTCGCCAACCCGTTGAAAAACCCTTTCAAAATATCAAAAATGAGTACCTTGCAACCAATATTAAAAAACATTTTAAAAAATTTCATAGTTTTAATAAATATTTAATAAAAACTTACGTCATCGACGAATCAGTCATCTTTTCCAAAAAATAGATAGCCCATCAAACAAAATAATCATTCATACATTGTACTAATTAACGATGCGCTGTTAAATTGGTTAGCACAATAGAATCGGTTCACAATGCATTTCGGAACTTGATTCAATGTTACCCTTAAACCCTTAAACCGAATACCGAACTGTCAATGTCAAAATATTCAGTAAAATCAACATTTTCATCATGGTGAAGTGCTCAAAGAAACAACGTTTAAAAATAATTGAAATTTACTACCGAAATTCCGAGTCGGTTGTCGCGACTTTAAGAGCGTTAACGCCAATTTTCGGCCGTAATTCTCGTCCCAGTAGACAAGCAATTCATAGTGTAGTGAAAAAATTTGAGTCAGAATATTCGCTGCTTCATGTTTCCGTGCCGGTTCTTTCGAGAGAAAAAATACTCGTTCGGATATTTGGTCCTGTTTGCGAGGGGAGCTAATGGAGGAGAAGATATAACCACAAACTCTATTAGCTGTACCAAGATGTGGATGCAGTCCAGAAAGCTAAAATACATGGACTACATTGGGTCGGCCACAATAATTATCATTTATCAAGCAAAGAGGATCTTTGATTCCCAGCCTCCAGGTTCGTGATGACAAGGAAGACCGAACCTCCGTTTTAAAGACCAAGCCATCGCTGATGCAAGAGACGCTCTTAAAAACAGAAAGAGAACATAGGGACGGGCTACAGTCCGCTTGGGCGAACTGTTGGATACCCTATTCTTATTCCTATCCCTCATAAGTGGGGGTGACAAAAGTCTAAGTATGGTTGAATTGTTAAGAACGCTCTACATATTTTGTTATATAACATTTAAAGGATTTTATCAAAAAAAAAACGCTCCCTAACTCAAACTTGGGTGTTTCAATAAAATTGCTTTATTTAGTTGTGGGCGTGTCAGTAGGCGGATATAAAAAAAAATTAACACATGAGAATAAAGGGCCCCTAGAGAGTATATATTATAAATTTCAGCTCCCTAGCTCAAACTTTGGATTTTAAAAAAAATTGTTTTATTTATTTGTGGGCGTGTCAGTGGGCGGATTTTGAAAATTTTTTATCCCGAGTAGTTTTAGGAGTCATAGATCATATATAAAAAATTTCAGCTTTCTAGCTCAAAATTCGATTTTTTCCAAAATTTTGTTTTTTTGAGTTTGTGGGTGTGTCTGTGGGCGGATTTCAAAAATTCGTAAACTTGATTATTTCGGGACCCTAGAGAGTATATTCAGCTCTCTAGGTCCAGTTTAAAGGCCTAATTTTTGCCGACAGACGGACGGACGGACATGGCTAGATCGACATTACTATCGATGCTGATCATAAATATAGTAACTTTTAGGGGTCTACGGGCAATATTAAGGTATGTTACAAACTATGCGTCAAAATTAATAGACCCTTAGAATAGGGTATAAAAATAGATAAAGTTCTTTTCCCCAAAGCTATTCAGTCATATGATGCAGGTACCTCCACTGGGAAGCTGCCTGCCAAACACGTATTTAACAGTTTAAATAAAACTAATAGATAGGAATAACCTAGTTGTAGTATGAAGGTTTCGAAGAGAGGTGTTTTTTCTTTTCTTTTTCTTTTTCTTTTCTTTTCTTACATGAGAAAGAGTCTCGTGTACGATTTTCAAGTCTCGTGCTTTCAACCACGATAGGTAACTCTCAGCTTGCTGAAAGTAAAGTTATTATTGCTTGGGAGTAATACTAAAAACTCAAAAAAAAAAAAAAAAAAAATTTGATGTACATAGGTCCAAAACTGATTTTGAACGGATATATGGATTATATAGGTGCATTGCACTATGTGTGCCATAACATCTGTTCGCAAATGTGTAGCTATCCACAAGGCTCATAGTTATGTTGACTTTATGAAACGCAGTTCCTCCTTGCTAGGAAGTAACATATTGAACTAAATTATTTTTGCAATCGAAAAAAGCCAACTCTTGCCAATCCGGAGCAAAACACCACTATGATCCAATATTGTTAAACGAGATAAGTCTTAACGATCATCCGGAACTTAAGACCCTTCTTGATGAACTGCCAGAACTCAACATGAACTGCGCGGTCACAGACCGCATTCATAAAACACTATGCTTCAATAAGCGGTTCTCCACGGAGATCCCCAAGAGAGAAGCATATGTTAGTAATAACCCACCTAACAGCCACAACGGCATAAAGTGGTATACTGATGGTTCTAAAATGGAAGCAGGGGTAGGAGCGGGAATATATACGGACCAAACAAACGCTTTACTATACCCATGGGAAGAAGTCCCAGCGTATTTCAAGCAGAGCTCCACGCCATTCAAGAATGCGCTAGCCACATAAATTTATCTGGTATAAAAGGTGCAACCATCCATATATTCTCGGATAGTCAAGCAGCTATAAATGCCCTTAGCTCGCTTACGATTGACTCCAAATCAGTCATGTACTGCTTCAACACCCTACAGGCACTCGGAACAAGTAACAAGACCAAGCTATGGTGGGTTCCGGGTCATGTCGGGGTGGAAGGTAACCAAAAGGCCGACGAACTGGCCAGAAAAGGTTCGGAAACACCCTTCATAGGTCCCGAACCCTTCTGCTGCACTCATAGATCAGCAGCAACGGCAGCAATAAAAAGCTGGGAATACAGAAAATGTATCCATCTTTGGGAAAGCATCCCAGGTTTAAGACAGACCAAACAAGCCATTCGGCCTTTCAATAAAAATGCCAGCAAATGCCTAAACCTAAGCAGGCATGATATCAAAAACTTAGTTGGTTACCTTACTGGCCACCATGGTTTAAGATATCATCTACACAAAATGAAAATAGTAGACTCTCCTGAGTGCCGACTCTGTCTTGAAGAGGACGAGTCAGCTGAACACATTTTATGTGAATGTCCGGCCCTAAACGGAATTAGAAAGAAGATCTTTTTCAGGGAACAAATGTGCCCCGAGGACATAAAGAATTCTTCTACTAGTAGAATTGTCCGCTTTACACGGAAAGTGGAAACTCAACTGGTCTAAATTTGTCTGGCCCATACGGCACAAAAGATTTTTTTAGGTGGAAGTGCCCCGTATTTAATCGCCTTGGCGAGCCAAAATATATAAAAAAAAAAGAAAAAAAGATCCAATATTATTCAAAGATCCAACGGTTTCTTATCGTAACCACACTCTAACATCCCATAGATTCTGTTATAACATTACATTTTGACCTATCTTAATCTGATACCTTAATTAGTCAACTATAAGGTTGTTGACTTCCAAAAACTGTACTTAAATTGTGGTTAACATGCGCAGTACCTACCATATCCAATTAGGAAACTTGCAACTGTAAAGTTCAACAGCGAACTGACACTTTTATAAGACAACGTCAGTGACAAGTTTTGCCAGCGAGAGATTAATCTCGTCTGCCATTGGCGTTTAGACCTCCTACAGCTTGAAAAGCAGAAGTTGAATTTTATTGGCATCCACTGAAATGTTGTGAAATTCGCGCGTGTCTGTAGTAATTGAGAGTTCCTTAGGAGGCCCTAGATTACCCACCGAACCGATACAGCATCACCCAGGGTGTCTTTCCTTACCAAGCCCTGCTCCCACTCGTTATCTTCCACCGATAAAACACCCTAGAGGCTCATTAAAAACCTACAAATGCTGATGTCCGATCAACGCACCCATGGTGCGCCTATGTCTACCCCGAAGTACATGTATAGCAACACTTTCCCAAATTGCATCCAACGAAAATCGGAACCTTACCATTCACGCTTCCCACTCCCCCGGTTGAGTGAATTGGTTATGAACTGGCATCGGCAGACTGGCAAGGACCGCTCGGCGCTCCGCTGTGTTTTGATTAATTATTTTAAGTTAAATAGACGTCTAACTAATTATGCGGTGATAAATTTCATGTTTGTGTCTCCGTAATACAAGCCAATGCCAACGCCAGCAACTCCACGCAGACGCACTATGGTCGCATGCACCTACCGAACGAAAGAAAAAGAGCAGTGCAGTGCGTACGGTATTGCTAAAAGTGTACCTACTGTCTCCACAAAACGATAAATTATTCATGCCGGTCAATAAATTTGTCAAAAGATAACAACATGAAGTTTCTATGCGCGGTGCAGGCGCGAACCCTCCTCAGCTAACCGCATCGATGAAAAAAGCTAAACGTTGTAGTTTTCGGTCAAACATACGTACATACAGACAGATATGTACTATGTAGTTGGATTCCAACCCGAATGTGTCTGGTGCTTGTACAGCCAGAAGTGAATCCGGAACCTATGCGAAATGTATTTGGCTAGCTGCTGGCTGAGACCGTCCTGTCCTGTCCTGTCTGTCAGTGGCATGGCGCATGGAGGCGATTCCATTAAATATCAGGTGCTTCATGGAATTTATTGGCGCATAAGTTCACGCATAAATTTTGCTTGCACACAGACACGATGAGACGGCCATTCCCGTCTTATGACAGCCACGCATCGTCTGACATAATATACGGAAATTGGTTTTTTGCTGATGATCGTGTTTGCGACGCGAGTACTGCTCCTCAGGAACGCGGAGTGTCCTCCATGTTCAAAGCTGAAGGACAAGATGTGTGTGAGTGTTGGCATGATATGGCCATCACATGTGTAATTATGATTTAGATTGTTACGCTTGTCTTGTAGATGGCATCATGGTAATGGATCGCAGTCGACTAGCCGCACTAATTGCAGTGCAAGTGGAATTCAAATAAATTAGCAGAGATTATGCGCACACAACAGTTACGGTAGAACACTCAGTGTATGTTATTGACAGGATCAAAAATATGAGCATCTATTTGAGTTCTTATGCAAAGGAGCATGGTGAAATGGGTGGTCGGTATCAGTATACGAAGCACCTAAACCAGCAAACCTAATCAAGCAAATTCGGATTTTTAACCGTAGACCTGCGTTTAAAAAAAACGACTAATCCTACGTTGACGGGTCGTTTTCGACCCTCGTATGTTTTATAAGGGAATTAAACAAAAAGGAATATTTCTTAAAACTGAAACTTTATTAATGAAGTTTTAATAAAAATAAATAAATATAGAAGTAATTTATTACCATTGTTTAAACATTTTCGACACATTTAACACACACATTACGATTGTGTTTACTTTTACAAATATTCTTGCCGCATCCGCAGCAAACAAGCTCCGTTTTGTTTTCTTTTGTTTTTGAATTTTCTTTTACACAAATTGAACATCTACCACGCTTTTTTTTTTGGCTGGGGAGAAGAAAATCTTTGCTTTTTAGCAGGTGGGTTGACATCTTCACTTTCATTGTTGTTCATGGTAGCCTGAAGAGTAAGCGAACATCAGTCGTTCCGCAGCTCTTATCAAGATAGGGCGGCTAGTTAGTGTTCAGCGGGAAAAAAAGGAAAGTGTATCGATTATATAAGGGATTAAGTCGAATATTTTTCAAGTCCAAAGTTGGCTTAGTTAGCTAGGCGTCCGTCTTTGACGCCGGAGACTCGGGTTCGATTCTCGGCCAGTCTTAATTTTTCTTTTAAAATTTTTATTTTTTTTTCGGAAATACATATAGTGATAGAGACACAAAAATAAACAACAAAAAAAAGTGCCGCATTATCAGGCGATGGACCCCGGAAAATCGGTGGTCCCGCTTACGGGTGTGGGTGTGCCGTTGCGACGTGTGGTGCGAACACGTGAGCCGGCAAAAAAATCAGCAGCAACAACAGCAGTAACAACAGCAGTAACAAAAGCAGCAACAGCAGCAACAACAGCAGCAGCAATAACATCAGCAACAACAACAACAATAGCAACAGCAACGAGAACAGCAGCAGCAACAGTGTGTATGCCAAGGGCAGTAGCTGCACATGCTTCTAAAACGGCACCAATTGCAGCAACAACAACGGGTCGATCGTTGCCTAGGCGAGTATTCTCGCAGGCAATACCAGCACCAACAAAGTCAGTAGCAGCAGCTGAAAACCCAGCTACAGAAGTAGAGAAGAAGGAGTTTCGAAAGGTGGAGAAGAGGCGACGGAAGCTTAATCCGAAGCCGAATCTTTCTGCGAAGAGAAGGGCGAACCTGGCAGGCCCTAATGTGGAATCATCGATGGCTGGTACCGATGATGACACGGATAACACCAGCTCTTACGAAGCTGAAGTGCGAGCGGGCCGGTACGTCGGAGAGGGAAACTCCTTCAGGGACCTACCGGTCGAAGACGATGATAGCAATGTCATCCAAATGGAGGATAGAGAGGAAGATGATGAGGAGGCTCAGCTTGACCAACTCATCAAAGAGCTCCTTGAGAAACGTGAGCAGTTGAGGCTGAAAAAAGTACAGCAGCAGCAACAACAAATAGTGCTGAGGGAGCAAATCCAGCAACAACATCAACAGAAGCAACAACAACGACAACAGCAACAGAACCAACAAAAGCAGCAACAGCAGCAGCAAAAGCAGCAACTGCAGTCAAATCAGCAACAGCAGTCAAAGCAGCAACAGCAGCAGAAACCAGCAAGGAAGAACAAAATTCCACCGATTAATGTGAGTAATTTCGACATAAGTGATTGTATAAGGTTATGTAGGCTTATAACAAAGAACTTTCATGTTAAAAGGCTATCGGCCAATAAACATATAATTATTTGTGAAGAAATAGAGGAGTACAATAGGGTGCGCACCGCCTTGGGAGAGGTTAAGACCGAGTACTTTACGTACACCCCAAGAGAACAAAAGCTAAAAACCGTTGTATTAAAGGGAATTGATCCCTCAATAAAAACGGAGGAGCTCGAAAGAGAGCTAAAGAACTTTGAAAGCAATGATCTCAAGTTCGTGGGGGTCAAGCCGTTTTCCTCGGCTGTGGCAAGGGGTGGTAACCGTCACTTACCATTCTTCCTGGTTCAGCTCACTCCCGACAGCAAAATTGACAGGCTGCGAAATATCCGCTACCTGTACTACCATGCTGTAAGGTGGGAGAAAATAAAGAGGTCAGATCGCATACTTCAATGTATGCGCTGCCAAAGGTTCGGGCACGCCGCAGCTAACTGCAACATGCAGTTTAGATGCGTAAAGTGCGATAAGGACCACATACATGGTGAATGCTCTCTAGGTAAGGAGAGAGTCGAAGATCGGAGTGTACTCTCCTGTGTGCTCTGCAGGAACTCTGGGCATCCCGCCAACCTTAGGGGTTGTCCAAAGTACCAGGAGTTAAAAACGAGTCCAGGCCCGCAAACAGCAGTCTGAAGATGATAGGCGTCAGAGGATTCGCTCGTTTGCAAACTTTGTGGCACCCAACGTGTCCTTTGCCCAAATGGCAGCTGGACCGGGTCAAGCCCACATGACATCAAACCAACCAAAGGTAGCCCAAAAGGCACCAGAGGTGGATCTGGACTTAAAATCGATCCTTCTGTCTCTGCACGGAAAGATCGATAAGTTCCAGAAACAATTAAATGAACAAGCGGCCCGAATTGACTTTATCTATTCGGAGCTGTTTGTGGGGTCTGGTGTGCCATAAATCTAATGGCTGCGCTGGATGAGGGAAACTTAAAGATCCTTGCTGTGAATGTTAATTCACTAGTCAGGATCGAGAAAAGAACGTCACTTGCCAATTTGTTGAAAACCGAAAACCCGGATGTGCTTTTGGTTAGCGAAACTAAGCTAAATCAGAAGCACAAATTGGGATACAAAGACTATCATGTAATAAGAAGAGACCGGCCTCGCTCCACTCAAGGAGGTGGGGTTGGAATCTTAATTCGAAAAGGCCTGCGCCATAGGGTTATATATAGCGGGGACGTACGTAGGTTCCAGTTGTTGGAGGCATGCATCATATGCATTCCTCTCCATAGCCGGAGGAGATTGTATGTGGTGTCGCTTTACGCACCTGCTGCACCTTCACCAAACCAATTTATGACAGAGCTCGAGACACTTTTTCGTGGTCTGCAGCTGAACTCGGAAGAGAATTATTACTTCTTGGCCGGAGATATTAATGCCAAACATGCGGCATGGGGAAATGTTACTGCAAATCCCAGGGGCAACCAGTTTCACGACTGGTGGCGCCTCAATATGATTGAGTACAACCTCGAGTTGTACGCGACGGATATCCCTTCTTTCCCAAGAAGCGGTGCTTTCCTGGACTTGGCCTTAACGGACACAAGACTTCAACTGACGAACATAGATCAAAACACGCGGAACTGTTTGCGTGCGTTTGAGTACGATAGTGACCACTACGGACTCGCCGCCGCAATACGGATCCCGAACGAGCAAACGCTGCTGGAGGAGTACGAAGCAGTGTGTTCATTCGATTATCGGAGGGCACAATGGTCGCGCTTCTCCAGATTTTTAAAGCGAGATTTACGTTCGAGTGGGATCGACCCACCGACAAACAGTAACATGACAAATGATGACATTGATCGGCATTTATTGCAAATGAACGACGCCATCAAACGAACTATGGAACGAACTATTCCTCTAGTAGGACGTTCCGACGACGACCAGACAGAAAAGTACAGAAACCCTACAATCGACGCACTATACCGACAGAAAAGTAGACTGCTCTCGAGGCTTAAACGGCTGTACAGGCAATTTACTGATCGCAACGACCCGGAGGTAAGGATGCTGAATTCAGAGATCCGAATCCTGAAACAGCTGATAAAAGAAAATTACAAAAAATCTGTAAGTCTGTATTGGGGCAATAAAATTCGGGCTATTAAAACCTGTAGTCCGAATATGTTCCCACAGATAAATAAGTTGTTCAGGAGGAAAGATCACAATGATATTCCTTGTGTTCGAATCTCCCAGACAGCAGAGAACAGACAGACGGTACTGACTGCTGGAATAAGTCCAGAAAGTGTCGCTTCAAACGACGATTTTTTCGTGGTCGAGGACCCACAGGAGAAGGTGGATTTGCTGGGCGCTTGTTTCGAGGCCGTGTATACGGCGAACAATCCTGTTCGCCGTAACCACGACATTGAGAATAGGGCTCTGGTGAGCCACTTCGATCCGCGCACTGAACTTGAGAATTGGCGATCTGAGAATAACGGATTCACCGTGTTCACTGATGAAAACCATGCTAATGCAGTTGTCGCCAATGGCCGAGATGCATCGCACTTGTTCGTGTCGAAGGATGATCTTCTGTGCATCTTCGAGTCACTAAAGAATAAAAAGTCGGCGGGGATGGATGGTGTCCCAAACGTCGTATTGAGACACCTGCCTCTGGAGGCTGTAGATATTTTCACCACGCTGTTTAACAATGCGCTGAATAATGCATATTATCCGGCGCATTGGAAGGTAGCTGTGGTACACCCTATCCCGAAAAAAGGTAAGGATAGGACGAACCCTGCCAATCTCCGGTCAATTAGCTTGCTTCCGAATATTAGCAAGGTCTTTGAAAAGGTTGTCAATAGAGCCCTGTTAAAGTGGGTCGAGGACAATAACATAATTCCGGACAACCAGTTTGGTTTCAGGGCGAGGCATGACACTATTCATGCCGCGTCGAAACTGGTTTCCGACATTCAGTGGAATAAATGCAAGAACCAATGCACGGGTGCTTGTCTGGTTGATTTTGAGAAGGCTTTCGACACCGTATGGTTAGAGGGACTTTTCTACAAGTTGACCAGGCGGGGGATGCATAAACCTTTGCTATATGTAATTTATAATATGCTTATGGGAAAGAAGTTCGTTGTCAAATGTGGCAACGTGACTTCGAGCAGAGTCTTTGAAATTAAAAACGGTTTACAACAGGGGGCGGTCAATTCTCCGATCCTGTTTAACATTTACACGAGTGATCTGGTAGGTTCACTCAGACATGCTATAGCGTATGCCGATGATTTGGTGGCATACAGATCAGGTCCTAAAATCGAGGTCATTAATATCCTTTTGCAGCGTGACTTCGATCAAATTAAGCGATATTGCGACGACTGGAAGTTGAAAATCAACTTTCAGAAGACGGAAACAATCTTGTTCAGAACTCCATTGGCTGGGGCCTCTAGGGATACCAGAAAAAACTGGAAGAAATTGGCCATTATTGGACAGGATGGGCAGCCATTGGCGGTGAGAAGCGTAGTTAGATATCTAGGTATCTGGCTTGACCAGTATCTATATTTCGATAGACATATAGTTGCTTGTCTTGCTGGGGCCAAGAGGGCTTATGCTCTGACAAGGAGACTATTTCATAGCAGTCAACTTGACTCCAGAGTGAAGGTCATTTGCTACGTGGCCCTTATAAGGCCGATCATCGCTTATGGTTGTCCATTGTGGTTTAATATAGCGCCTAGTTATATGGAAAAGATTCGGGTTTTGGAGAGACAATGTCTTAGGACCTGTCTCCGATTGTTCCGAACGCCCGAATCCAACTATATAAAATACTATCCCAACAAGGTCCTATACGATGGGGCTCAGTTGAATAGGATTGACAATTTCCTCATTAAGGTCACTCGAAGGCACGTTGCAAGGGCGATGGCCAGCGACAATAGCCTGATATTTGGGGCTTACTACCCCAATGAAATGTACATTGAGAGTACGCTCCGGTCTGGCTTTATCCCGCCAGAGGCATTTATCCATATTGATGCAAAAGGGCTGGTACAGCCGAGGGATGGTATTCCGGTCTTATACCATCGCTACCGCAGCGCGAGAGATAAGTGGCTCCTCCATGACGGGGACGTCGCCAATGCTCATGAGCTCCTCCGTTTTAGTACCGCAATATCGGAGAGGGATAGATTCGACACGGAAAAGCAATTCGTCGAATTTTGGTGGCTTGTTGACGGGGGAGGGGTCAACATGCCCTCCCAGGACGGTGCGTTACTCTAGGTAACTTCCTTTTAGCTTATAAGTTAGATTAAGTCAGCTAGGGCGTTTTTGGGAGAGGCCGGGCTCGCCAACGTGTGGTGGTGCTTCCGGGAGTTGACTGACGCTGTAAGGCTTCAGTCGGCTCACGGCGGCGCGTGTGCACGTTGACGACTGCCAGGCGCTCGGAAAGCAATTGGGATTTTGACCACTTGTTGCGCAAGGCAACGAGTGCTCAGAATCCTAATTATAGTTAGAATACGTTAAGTAGTTTAAGTAAGTAGAATAGGTAGTTTGTAATTTGTTTTATATAAAATCTCAATAATGATACCGAGTTTTAGTAAATTTTCTCGAGAAATATATATGTAAGATTAGTTCGTAAAATAGTTCGTAGGCCGAAAGGCAATAATTCTAAGATATAGTTAAGTTTAGAGCGTTCGCATAAGGACCAATAAATAAGAATAAGTATCCTGTTAATTTTAAGTTAGGTTTAATAATTTTTGTCTAGTATGTAAGTAGATATTCAATGAATAAAAAAAAATGAATTTCAAAGTCAAAAAAAAAGTAAGCGAACATCAAGCGCGAGGTGGTCTTGATCTGTTCAGGATATAGTTTTTTGTCTACTCAACACCTAGGTCGTGCAAAAACTTTGTCCGGCTTTGCTTGCCACGCGATGTCTGATACTCTGGATCGATTTGCATAAAAATGATAAAAGCATTCAATGCTGATATAAAGGGTGATTTTTTAAGAGCTTGAGAACTTTTTTTAAAAAAAAAATGCATAAAATTTGCAAAATCTCATCGATTCTTTATTTGAAACGTTAGATTGGTCCATGACATTTACTTTTTGAAGATAATTTCATTTAAATGTTGACCGCGGCTGCGTCTTAGGTGGTCCATTCGGAAAGTCCAATTTTGGGTAACTTTTTCGAGCATTTCGGCCGGAATAGCCCGAATTTCTTCGGAAATGTTGTCTTCCAAAGCTGGAATAGTTGCTGGCTTATTTGTGTAGACTTTAGACTTGACGTAGCCCCACAAAAAATAGTCTAAAGGCGTCAAATCGCATGATCTTGGTGGCCAACTTACCGGTCCATTCCTTGAGATGAATTGTTCTCCGAAGTTTTCCCTCAAAATGGCCATAGAATCGCGAGCTGTGTGGCATGTAGCGCCATCTTGTTGAAACCACATGTCAACCAAGTTCAGTTCTTCCATTTTTGGCAACAAAAAGTTTGTTAGCATTGAACGATAGCGATCGCCATTCACCGTAACGTTGCGTCCAACAGCATCTTTGAAAAAATACGGTCCAATGATTCCACCAGCGTACAAACCACACCAAACAGTGCATTTTTTGGGATGCATGGGCAGTTCTTGAACGGCTTCTGGTTGCTCTTCACTCCAAATGCGGCAATTGTGCTTATTTACGTAGCCATTCAACCAGAAATGAGCCTCATCGCTGAACAAAATTTGTCGATAAAAAAGCGGATTTTCTGCCAACTTTTCTAGGGCCCATTCACTGAAAATTCGACGTTGTGGCAGATCGTTCGGCTTCAGTTCTTGCACGAGCTGTATTTTATACGGTTTTACACCAAGATCTTTGCGTAAAATCTTCCATGTGGTCGAATAACACAAACCCAATTGCTGCGAACGGCGACGAATCGACATGTCACGGTCTTCAGCAACACTCTCAGAAACAGACGCAATATTCTCTTCTGTACGCACTGTACGCATTCGTGTGGTTGGTTTAATGTCCAATAAAGTAAACTGAGTGCGAAACTTGGTCACAATCGCATTAATTGTTTGCTCACTTGGTCGATTATGTAGACCATAAATCGGACGTAAAGCGCGAAACACATTTCGAACCGAACACTGATTTTGGTAATAAAATTCTATGATTTGCAAGCGTTGCTCGTTAGTAAGTCTATTCATGATGAAATGTCAAAGCATACTGAGCATCTTTCTCTTTGACACCATGTCTGAAATCCCGCGTGATCTGTCAAATACTAATGCATGAAAATCCTAACCTTAAAAAAATCACCCTTTATCTACAATGTTCGAAAATACGCACATTGGCCAACGATTAGTTTTTCGTTTCGTGCTAAAGCCAGATAGCATTTTATCGGCATTATCAACACTACCTTTTGTTTTATTATAAAATTGTATAATTTCCGGCATCATTTTGGGCTCAGGTCCTACTTCAAGACTTTGGTGCATAGTGCTTTGGACGACGGTGCATTTATTTTTTTTACTCATATACGAAATAAGTGTAATAGAATCCGTAAATGCAAATGTTGATTGCAACAGTGGTAGCTTTTTTTCTAACAAAAGTTTTGGTGGTATACTTCTTTTATTTTTCCGAACTGTGCCGACTATGGTCAGATTCTTCTGAAGCAATTTTTGTCCAAGTTGGTATGGAAAGTTATCCATCGTAATGTTGTGGCCCTTCAAGCCTTCAACTAGTTCCAAAACCACGCGCTCACCTTGATTTTTTTTCTGCTTCACCACCAACTGGTTTTCCTAAGTACGGTTGAATCCTCCAGATGTATGATGTTTCAGCACAAGTGCAAACCCAAAACTTCAAGCCGTATTTTTCCGGCTTGTTAGGCATGTACTGTCTAAATGAGCATCTGCCATGGAAACCTAGTAGCTGTTCGTCCACCGTAACACATGGTGATGGGTTATAAAATAAAGGAAGTAATTTGTCCCATAAATTGTGGATCGGTGCAAATTTATCAATTGCTGTCATTTGATTCTGTCTGCGGCTGGTTGGATCGTCAAAACGTAGAACTTTCGTTATGTATTGAAAGGTCTCTTTAGACATAATTGCTCTGAAAATAGGTCGCCCAAAATTGGCGTCAAACAAATCTCCAACGCGCTCTGTTTTCGATCTGCGAATAACCAAATCCGTTGAAAAACAAAAATACTTTTCTGTAAACATCAGCAAGTATCAAAACACCAATATATGCATGAAGCATGTCTCCGTCCATGGCTTTGTGTTTGTCGCCAAACTTGGAGCGCCCAAAGTTATTTGTATTGTCGATTATGATTTTTTGGACATGAGTTGGAAAAAATAATAAAAATGAATCCATCAATGCATGAACTTGAGCAATAGCATAACGGGTAACACCCGGTTTCATTGCTATAACATTTTCGGAACGGGCTCGAGCGCCTAAAAACACAATCTTGAACAAGAATGAACCGAAGATATGTAAATATTCTTACCAGATGGAATCAATGGAACTGGGCTCCAAACTGTGTTGTTCTTCGAAACAAACATACTATCATTAGTCGCGGATTCCACAGGTGCTTCTTCACTTTCGTTATCTGTTTCACTTGATTCACACTCTGCGGGAACAAAATCTTCATCACTACCCGAAGAAAATTCTTCATCACTTGAAGAACAACTGGATATTTTACCGAAATATTTGTTTTTATTTGATTGATCTACGGTTAATCAGAGGGAAGAGAAAACATTGATTTTTGAAAATTTAGGGGCGCATCTTAATCCTCGCACGAAACTTTAACAAATATTATGATTATGAACTGTAACATGTACATGAAGTTCCGAAATTCGGAAATATTTGTCGGATAGGCTTAAACTAATTTGCGAAGCCAATAGAGCAGTTAGGTTAGGTTAGGTTGTAGTGGTAGTCGGCAGAAGCCCACACTCTTAGACCAATAAAAGGTGATACCACACAGATCTATCTTCTTCCTTCTGGTTGAACCAGTTACAGCTTTTAACAAATCTTGAAAGACTTTTAATGTCAATGTTTATGAGATCGATGAGATCATTATAGAAGAAAGATCCGAAATGGAGTTTTCATCTTTAAGAGACCGCAGGGCATTCGCAGAGGAGGTGGAGAATAGTCTCCTCTTCCTCCTCGTCCAAGCAGCTTCAAACATAACAGGCGATATTATTCCAGGCGATAAAGTTCTATAGATCCCCCTATTTGGGGGAAGTGTGCAATAAGCCATATTCGTTGGTTGCAAATAAGCCAAAATAAGCTTGTTGTGGAATATTTTCATGCAACAAGCTTCACCTGCCATCCTTCTCGTCCCACCCCATACACTTATTTTATTGAGTGGAATCTGCGAGGTCATAGGAAAGTGGAGGGCAACCAAGGTCCCATCAGCTTTTGGGCCACTTTCCACGAACCTAAAAGCTGCCACTCCCACAGGTATTCAACCCCGACGAAGGACCCGCGTTGAGGTGATTTCCCCTGAAGCCAAGGTAGAAGACGGGTAGAGTAGGCGGACCAACAGACGATTACCCCAACGAGACGGCAGTTCGACAGCCGTAGAAAAGTGCCCAAACATTTGCATCACACCAGTTTTGTAAAATGGGCCCAACGAGTCCGCATTCAAGCAACCGGGTAGGGTCAAAGCTTTGTACACCACGGGTTTTAGGCGGACGGCCTATACAAAGAAGACCCTGGAATATTGGTGGGGGCGGACGGCCCACACTTAAAAATCTGCAAAAGAACCACCACTGCCACGGTGGGGTGTTAGGTTCGATGGGTGGGGGGGGGGGGGGGGGGGTGACGCTCTGTCCTTCAACTCCGTCGTGGGAGCACTGGAGGAGCAACAGAGGAGTGTGGGCGAACGGCCACGAAGAAAGACAGTCCCGTGTAAGGACAGTACAACACGTAAAACGACATCGAACACTTTATCGAGGCGCGAGACAAACGAAGATATCGACAACACAACACTGAATCGAGAAAAGTACGTCTAGTGGAAAAAAGAGCAATAAGATGTAAGGAATGACCCGCTAATGGCAAGACCCTTACACCCTATCTGCACAGAATCCCCCCAGACAGTAATTAAATTCGCGAATGCCATTAATCAAAAGTAACACTTACTTAGCTTTCTGTAAATATCCAGATGAATTTGTAAACTCCACGCTTGGGGATGGGCCTTGGTACTAACTTCGTCCGGAAGTTTCCTTTCCTCCTGCTGAGTTTCCACCGTATTGATTGCTATTTATTCCTTTTAGCCCGATTTAAGGGTATTTTTAATCGCGCTATTGTTATATTGTTATTTATTTTGCCTTTGGCAAAGCTCCCGGCAAAAGAAATGTCAAACCATAGAGCAAGTCTGAAAAGATTGAGTTCCAGGTCGGCCAGGCAACTCATTCAGCTAACTTTCCAATGGTGGATAGTTCAGCATAAGAGCCCCATATATCCCCAATACAAAGGTGGGCGTTCATTGCACGCTGTGAGTGAGATCCCAACACCAATGCCTGAATGTGTGATTGCGAGAGTATACTGGCCGAGCTGGAACAAAATAAAATCTGGGCAGCCACTTCTTGGTTGTCTAGGAAACGAGGTAGTTTATTTTGTGACAGTCGGGAGTTTGCCAAAAGTGACAGATTTTTTAAAAAAAAAAGAAGAAGAAAAGTCAAGTCCTCTACAAGGGAGTAGAAGTTGGAGTAGTTAAGAAAAGTGGATAGCAGAAGGAATGGAAGCAGAAGGACAAGGAAGAGTATCAGGATTAAGGAGAGGATTCTTCAAAGAAAGCTAAGTAGTGTAGGAGTGTTGTAAAAAATAGGTCTGGTAGGATTTTGCCCTTTAATTTCCCGCTACTAATCACGACACGCGACCCAGTCCACCATTTTGGTATTCGGGACGACGCCATAGCGGGTCACGCTCTGGCCACTAGTTAAATTTTCATTTTCATACGTCAACCATGTTTTCTACTAATGTCGTAGTTCCTCGGCGTTATTACCATTGTGTTTTATTCTTAATCTTCCACAAAACAAAGGAAAAACAAAATCGAATTCTCTTTAATAAAGTGGCCAAGCTCCAACGGAGCCCTTATAACGTTCTTAAAAAAACGGGGTTGTGGTTTTTTTTTTATATTTTATTACAGCGGCAATCAACTGTCCACCATACGGTTTCACAATTTTTCCGCAAAATTCTCTGGCGACCATTTTGACCTGAATTTATTACAGCGTAAGCTAATTTTTCCAGGTTTTCATATTGTATCTTTTATTTCGAACGAACCCATCACAGACTGACTACCGGGGAAATAGCCGATTTCTGGCTATTTTTGTTGCACACAATGATGGCTTGACGTTTGTCGTGATTGTTTTTTTATTTTCGGGATTTTTCTCACGGCGTAGCGACCGCAAATTATTTAATCCTTTTTTCCTTGTTTTGTGCCCGTTTGTCAAATTAGTTTCCCGCGGGGAAAGTACCCTGGGATTTCTCTACCGCTGCATGTATTGGTAAATTTTGAAAAAGTAAGAATTTTAAAATAACATGATCGATACAATGTTTCATGTATTTCTTTCGACAACTTCCTGATTTCAAATCTAGCTATTTGATTAAGGAAATGTAATAACTTATTTACCTAATTATTTATTTATTTATTTATTTATTTATTATTTATTTATTTATTTAGTTATTTATTTATTTATTGATATATTGTTTATTTATTTTAAATTTTGTATTTTTAATTTTTTGTCTAATATCACGTGATGAACAGTTGACATACTAGCTTCAACTTCAGTTTGTGCCTTGATTTGAAAGTCTTGAAGTATAGCCCGTCGATCCTGTTGTTGCTTTTCTTACCCTTCCTTTCCAGTATTTTCCATAGTTCTCAGGGTCCTTAAGATAGCTATGCGCAACAGCTCAACAAGTCCTCCTCCAATCTTACCGGCTATAAAAAGGATATATTTGCCTTGTCCCTTGTAAGCTCGAATTTGGCATATTACCTCCTTACTACATGAACATCCCAGATTATCGAAGGATTTAAAAAGTCCTAAAATTAAATCAAGAAACAATCTGTTCGAAATCAAGTGAAAGGCAGTTTACTTTGCCTACAACACGACCCTCATTTCCATCGACTTCTTGCTTAAAACTTTTTTATTTAAATAGGGGCGCGTCCGTGGGCGGATTTTAAAACCTTCCACTTTCATTGCGAGCGCCTAGAGAGTTTATATTCCAATTAAGATCTAGTTCGAGTTTCGTTTTCTGATTATTCCGGGCCATATTTGACAAATTTC
The DNA here is from genome assembly GCA_949715645.1 of Portevinia maculata. Taxonomy (NCBI): domain Eukaryota; kingdom Metazoa; phylum Arthropoda; class Insecta; order Diptera; family Syrphidae; genus Portevinia; species Portevinia maculata. The sequence continues at coordinate 62,384,872 of OX454525.1, read as the reverse complement.
AATTTTCTAGATCGAATTTGAGGGCCTGAAAATTGGGGACGGATGGATGGATCAACATGACTAGATCAGATCAGATCACATATATGTATGTATGTTTATTCATTTTTAGAGGTATCCATCAATCTTAAAGCATGTTACAAACTACGAGTCGAAATTGCAATAGCCTTGAAATATCGTAAAAATACCAACATTATCGATGTAGGTACTAAAAACGTATTTTTATCACTTTCAAAAATTAGTTTATAAGAACTGTTATCATAAAGTCACATAAAACGGTTTGAGGAGCTACGAGTAAGGCCCTTAATGCATATATTTTTTTCTGATTCTAGCAGAAGAGACACTGATCCCAAACGATCAGTTTGGATTCAGAAATAATTTCTCAACAATAGGTCAGGTCCACAGAATAATTGATACTCGTATAATAGAAAAAGCTTTAGAAGAAAAACAAATATTGACACCTTCCTGTAAGAATGTAGGTACTAAGCGACAATTTCTCAGGAAGTCACATGTCCTTATAATTTGTGCCAAGCGCCACGTTTTGGGCTTGGTTTGAGGTTTCTACCAATGATACAAAAGAAACTACATATATAGAAATAAAAATTGAAGTATCCGACAAATTTGATAGGTAGCTGTTTCTTATTTTATTGTTATTATGCTAAGCGCCATGATACCTACTAAAGAAAATTGTACTATGCAACACATGCTACGAGAAAAAAATTTTGCACATGGCGCTTAGAACATAATACAACCGAAAAGTTGTTCCATTTGTTGTCGCTTGATACATTTTTGCCTAGACATAACCGTATTTTTGAAATATTTTAGTCTTGCCGTTAGGTTTCGATTCCCTTTGCCAGTTGTTTGCGTATTCTTTTGAGTGAACATCATTGAACAGATAACTGTAAATTGCATTTACTGCAGTCAAATACGTATTTCATAATTATTTTGTGAATTTTGCTTTGTGCTTTTGTTGCAGTAGAAGTGAGTTATTATTAATAAAATTTGTTGATATTAAAAACTGAATAAATACAAATGAACTAAACGATAATATTTCTTGGAATCCTGGATTATTTCCTACCACCAATGATTTAAGCGCCATTTACCCCTGTATCAAGCGACAATCTTTAGACTATACAAATGTTATAAGCGACAAAAACTTTTTATCTGATTGAAATTTCGTTCATGCAATAATTAAAAAAAATTGCGGCTCAAATCTCAATCAAAATTATGCCTATCACTAGGAAATATACAAATAATTACCTACACAGGAAGTTTTTTTTTGCCTTCTGTAAAATTTTAAAAATGCCGCTTAGTACATTCTTACGGGAAGGTATCGATATGCTCTACCATCTTCCTTGATGTAACACAGGCTTTTGATAAAGTCTGGCACAAAGGATTAATCCGTAAGCTACAAAAATATCTTCCAAAAGAGTACCATGAAATACTAGAGTCATATATAATGCAACGATTATTTGGAATTAAGCAAGAGAATGAGTACTCCGAATTGAAACACATCAAAGCTGGAGTACGCAAGGTAGTGTGTTGGGACCAGTACTGTTCTTTCTATACACGAACGACCTACCACCAAATGACGAAACTACTGTTGCCACTTTTGCAGACGATACTGCTGTACTTGCAGTAGGAAAAACCGAACAGGAAGTTACAGAAAAACTGCAAAGGACAGTAAATGATATATCTTACTTACTTACTTAACGGTCTCCCGACCCGTGAAGAGACTCTGCCTGAGACACAGCAGCCTTCCATCCTCTACGATACCGGGCACGCTGCTTTCAGTTGTCCAGACCAAGCGCTCTGGCATCCGCGATGGCTTGGTCTTTGAAACGGAGGTTCGGCTTGCCTTCTCGAACCTGGGGGTGGGATTCGAAGATCCTCTTAGCTGGAGCATTATTGTCCATTCGCTCGATGTGGCCGAGCCAATATAGTCGACGTATTTCGGCTTTTTGGACTACATCCACATCTTGGTACAGCTCATATAGTTCGCGGTTGTATCTTCTCCTCCATTCGCCCTCCTCGCACACAGGACCACAAATCCGTCGAAGAATTTTTCTTTCGAAGGAGCCCAGTATCAGCTCTCCCTTCCTGCTTATCGTCCAGCACTCGGCGCCATAAAGCAGAACTGGCAGGATAAGGATTTTGTAAAGCATACATTTCGTCCTCGGAGTTAGAAGTCTTGAACCCAGTTGTTTTGCCAAACCGAAGTAGCAGCGGTTTCCTAGGGTAATTCTTCGCCGGATCTAAACTAAGGTGTCATTCGTGGAGTTCACGTTTACTCTGAGGAAGAAGAACTCCTTAACTACCTTGAAGTTGTTGCTATCAATAGAGATGTTTTGTCCTAGGCGGCGGACAGATGTTTGTATGTTTGTTGATAGCATGTATTTAGTCTTGTCCTCATTTACTACAAGGCCATCAAATTTCGCCTGTTCTTCAATCGCCATGAAAGCTTCTATCACGGAGCGCTGTGATCGGCCGATGATGTCAATATCGTGCGCATACCCCAGCAGCTGAACGGATCTCTTGAAGATAGTGCCTTTCGTGTTGACACCTGCCCTGCGCACTATCTGCTCCAGTACGAGATTGAAGAAATCTTATGTTAGCGCGTCCAGTTGCCGAAATCAGGTGCATGTTTGAAATAGTTCGGAGGAACTACATATTTCCAAACTGCACGTTGCACCGAGTGTTTTCCAGAGCCAGGCGACATATCTGAATCAGTTTTGTCGGAATTCCGAATTCGACCATCGCCATATAGACCTCCTGACGATGTATACTATCATACGCGACTTTGAAGTCGATGAATAGGTGGTGTGTCTCAACTTGAAATTCGTTGGTCTTTTCCAGGAATTGCCTCAGTGTGAAAATTTGGTCTATAGTCGATCTGCCTGACCGGAAGCCACACTGCTACGTGCCGTATGCCTCGATAGTTCTTGCAAGACATAGGATCGCCTCTTGTAGATGGGGCATATGGAGCAGATAGTCTAGTCATCGGGCATGTTTTCTGCCACCCATACTTGGCTGATGATTTGGTGCATGTGCCCTACCAAAACAACATCACCGTATTTGAAGAGCTCTGCTGGTAATCCATCAGACCCGGCGGCTTTGTTGTTCTTAAGATTGTTATTTATAGCTAAGCCAACTTCTTCTATACTGGGTGGTGGACTTGGGCTTTCTTCTTGCCCTATCACTCTCTCTACATGATGCCCATTAAGCAGCTGTTGGATATGCTGCTTAAACACATCTACTATTCCCTGCGCTTCGGTGACTAGGTTTCCTTCGCTGTCTCGAAGGGCCTGCGTTCCGGTTTTGAAGCCAGCAGTCAGTGGCTTTGCTTTCTTATAGAACCTCCGGATGTTGTTACGATCGCGAGACTCTTCGATCTCCTTGAGCTGGGATACTGCGTAGACCCTCTTCTTTCTACGCAGGATCTTTTTCTCCTCCCTTCTCCTGGCTCGATACTCTTCCCTCGCTGTCCTTGTTTTGCGCTGCAGCGTTTTCTTGTGTGCATCTTCTGTCACCTTTTTCCTGTACACGCATTCATCATCATACCAAAGGCTCTTTCTCTGGGGTGGCTGGTACTCTACAGTGGTTTCGGCTACCTCCTTGATGATGTCGCGATACTGGCACCACTGATTGTTGGCGTCTGTGGTAGGTGAATGTTCAGTGGAGAGTTTCATACTCAGGTGCTCCCTGTAGACTCTGGCTACTCCAGGTGTGCTAAGGCGTCCAACGTCGAATTTCTTCTTTTGGGCGGTTCGCAGCTTCTTCTCATTGGACAGTCGAGTTCTGAATTTAGCCGCAACAAGAAAATGGTCAGAGTCGACGTTTGCCCCTCAGAATGTGTGCACGTCGAGGATGTTGGAAGCGTGCCTCCCATCGATTAGCACATGGTCGATTTGGTTGGTCGATTTGGATTAGCACATGGTCGATTTGGTTGGCGGTTCGACCATCTGGAGAGCGCCAGGTTGCTGCCGCCAAAGATGTTTCCCGACTTTACCATTGAAGTCCCCGAGTACAACTTTTACATCATACTCCGGACAGGCTCCGTAGGCTCCATCCAGGAGGTCATAAAACTCCTCCTTGATATTATCTTCAACCTCGTCGGTAGGGGCTATGTTTTGGAAGGTAGCTTTGATGCGGATCACAGCCGGGCGATCTCTTATCGGCTTGAAGTCAATAACCTTTGTCCTAAGCCGATTTCCCACGACAAATCCGCATCCTAATACATGCAATCTTTTATGGCAGCTGTAATAAATGTCGCAATTTGTTCTTTTCATCATACCTGATCCTATCCGTCATATCTCCTGGAACGCGGTAATATCTGCCTTGTACCGCGTGAGGACAGACTCAAGTTTTTGAGTAACACCTGGGGAGTAGAGCGTTCGTACATTCCAGGTACATACTCTCATTTCGTAATCCATTGACGTTCCGGGTCTGGTTGCCATTTGAGGAGTTCCATTTCCCAAGGCTGGTTGCGTCTCTCTCATAACTAACCATTTTTCCATGGTCGGGAAGCTACCCCGACGGCACAACCCCCAACCTGGAGGGCCAGGCCCTTGTTTTGGCCCTAGGACAACGGGCCAAATATTTCGAAGTCAGTAACCCATTCTGTGATATGAGCGCTGCCGTTGACCCATTAAGGGCTCTTCCGCCATCAACTCTCCAATACCCTTTCTCAGTAGTATAGCAGATCTCTATAGACCTGGTATCCAAATATGTCGAAGCAGCTCATATAGGCATTACACTTAGTAGTTCGACCTGAGTGGAACTGTATACGCCACCGTTGATTCCATCTAGAGAATTCATCCGCTGCCACCTAAACGAGAGGAAGTGCCTAAGTGAGAAGACACTCTCCTCCCCTCCTTCTCTCGTCTGCCGCCACCAACGACCATCCACAGGGGTTGGTTACCCTATCTCCAGTCGAGGTACTAGGCGCCCGGCAGTCACCAACGCGGAGGTGAGAGTAGGAGTTGATAGTGAGAGACTAGAGTGAGAACGCTTGTGTTCTCATTACGTTCATATTACGCAATATTGTTAATGCGCCGTGGTACATACGTAATGCTGATCTACATAGGGATCTAAAAATTGAAATGGTAGAGGACGAGGTTCGGAAGATCACAAGAAGACATGAAGTTAGGCTTCGCAACCATGCTAATTTAGAAGTAGTTCAACTACTTAATAACAACAATTTAGTTAGAAGATTACGTAGAGTTAAACCTTTTGAACTAGTTCACTAGGTAAAACGGAAAGAAATATATATGTAACAACATAATCACGCGAACAAAGTCATAATGAATTAAAAAACATAGGGACGGGCTACAGTCCGCTTGGGCGAACTGTTGGATACCCTATTCTTATTGCTATCCCTCATAAGTTAAGAACGCTCTACATATTTTGTTATATAACATTTAAAAGATTTTATCTAAAAAAAAAGAAGCTTTTGTAAGACAAAACGTTCCCTAGCTCAAACTTGGTTCTGCTTTTGGATTATGTTAATTGGTGTCTTAAGTTGTTTCTGTATAGTTAACTTCACAAATGTCAAAGTAGAATTTACATTTGCCGCATTTGCAAAAATTATAGCTTCTTCCGATAGGATGATGACTTTTGCGCCACCTTGTATAAAAAATTTCAGCTTCCTAGCTCAAAATTCGATTTTTCCCAAAATTTTGTTTTTTTTTTTAGTTTGTGGGCGTGTCTGTGGGCGGATTTCAAAAATTCGTAAACTTGATTATTTCGGGACCCTAGAGAGTATATGGTTAAAATTTCAGCTCTCTAGGCCCAGTTTAAAGGCCTAATTTTTGCCGACGGACGGACGGGCGGACATGGCTAGATCGACATTACTATCGATGCTGATCATAAATATAGTAACTTTTAGGGATCTACGGGCAATATTAAGGTATGTTACCAACTATGCGTCAAAATTAATATACCCTTAGAATAGGGTATAAACAAAAGGTAACAAACTAAGTTAGTTCCTAAAAACACTACATAAGTACATAAGCAAATATTAAAACAAAATAGCTGATTAGTGTGACGACTAGGTGCGATTACTGGAAGAATGGTAACATCATACCTTCCCTGGGTGTTTTTAGTGGGTGTTTCAAGTCCCACACTATAGCAAAGCTCGCAGGCGATGTCTTTCAACGATTTTTAGCCTAGCTACATGCAAAAACCAGGGGGTGCGACCGGCTGAGTTGGTACTGCCATGTTCAAAGGATAGCATCCTATGAACCCCGTCAAAAACGCAATGTCATTTAATGTTCCTATACAATCGTGAAAGAGAGGCAGGCCTAAGAACTTCTAGGTCACCGAAATAAGGTAACACCAGCATTTGATTGGCCTCAGTGATGAAGTGATTTCAAATCGGGAGTCCCATCGATACTTTTTGAATTTCAACCGGCGAAGCCCACATCCGGACTAGTAGGGATGCAGTGAAATGGGAGGGTTATGATCCCTTAAGTTTAGATCATAACCTCGTCGTTAAAGAAAATAGAGAGACTCTTTCCAAAGGGTATTATAATTTTAGCTGATATTTTGTAACATGCCATATTATTGTTCGTATATCCCTAAAGGTCACCATATTTGTAATCAGCAAAGAATGTTTTTCGATCCAGCCATATCCGTCCGTCCGTCTGTCACCAATTTTAACGACCAACAATTTGAGCCAATGTCTTTTTCAATAATTCGCATAGACAAAAGTGCTCAAACTAAGGTTTCTACCATGCATTGACAGTCCATACAGGGCATAAAACGTAGCTTCTCCAAGCATTTGCTTGTGCGAAGTTGAAAGGACCTACAGTTTTAAACCCACTGCGAACGGCTAATTTGAGAAGCTTCTCATGACAATTGATAGGTACCTACTCTTCGATGTTTGTCAGACGTTTGCAAGAGGTGGGGCAGCGGAAAAAAAACTTTAATGTGTTACTTGGGCCTGTCGTCATTTGGCCCGGAGATCCTTCGATAAGTAGCCCAAAACAGTAACCGCCGATCCACTGTGTCCACAAACTAAGTTAGGAAACTAGTATAAAAAGTTGCAAAATGGGCAAAGACTCTATACTAGGGTTGCCAAATTTTCCCGAGATCTCGTCGGGACATTTTGGTGACAGGTAATTTTTATGGGCAATCGAGCAAAAACTGATGGCAACTTGGAAATTATTTAATTTATTAATTATTTATTTAGGTTCTATAACTTAATTCATGCGGTTTTTTTTTTTCAAAATTTGAACGTTTATTTAAGAAAAATATGTACAATAGTATTATTCAAAGTATTGCCCATCTGAAGCGATGACTTTTTCCCATCTTTCTGGCAATTTGTGGATCCCATCCCAAAAGAACTGCGCCGGCTTGGCAGCCAAGAATGAATCAAGCCAATTTTTGATATTCTGCTCTGATGTGAACCGTATTTCAGTGAGGACGTTCTGCATCGATCAGAACAAATGATAGTCAGAAGGAGCAAGGTCTGGGCTATAAGGCGGGTCCGGTAAAACTTCCCATCCAGTGTTTTCCAAATAGTTCTTAACCGGAATAGCAATGTGGGGTCGAGTGTTGTCATGATGGAAAATTATTGCCTCGTGTCTGATCGCATATGCCGGGCGTTTGCTCTCTTCAAATGGATTAATTGTGTTCAGTAGCGTTATCCATTGATGATTTCACCCGGTTTTAGCAGCTCATAATACAGCACACCCTTCTGATCCACCAAATACAGGTTGGCCGGGTTTCACATATGATTTTTTGCGCTTGGGGTTGTCGTAATGGATCCATTTTTCATCACCAGTAACAATCCGATGCAAAAATGACTTCCTTTTGTGGCGTTCCAGCAGCATTTCGGACATGCAAAAACTCCTTTCGACGTCTCTCGGCTTGAGTTCATGTGGAACCCAATTTCCTTGCTTTTGAATATATCCAGCTGCTTTTAAACGTTTTGAAATGGCTGCTTGAGTGACACCCAAAGATTCTGCGAGCTCTTCTTGTGTTTGACAACAATCTTCAGAGAGTAATGCTTCCAGTTCTTCATCTTCAAACTTTTCTGGCTGCCCAGGACGTTCCTCGTCTTCCATGCCAAAATCACCACTTTTAAATCGTGCAAACCACTTTTGGCAAGTTCGCTCAGCTAGAGCATGTTCACCATAAACTTCCACCAAAATACGATGACTTTCGGAAGCAGTTTTCTTCATATTAAAGTAATGAAGAAGAACTCCCCGCAAAAACACTTTTTCAGGAACAAAGTTCGACATATTTGGGTGAAAAAAAATTATTGTTGTTTACGCTTCAAATGAATGACATATACCAAAATGACGTACAATGACAGTAGCTTTCCAACGCATGTTCCAATGGAATAATAACAATGGAATAATACAAGTTACGCCATTTCTTTACAAACCGCACGAATTAAGTTATAGACCAATTCATGTTAAAATTAAATTTAAATTGAAGAACAGTTTCCACCGTGTCAACTCCAAGCGATTCCGCTCTTACGTCCACTTCACAGACATTAATGAAAATACGCGCTCTACAGTTGTGTTATGGCCGGGAATATTGAAAAGGTATTTTCTTGAATTGATGAAGCTCGTGTGACGTTTCAGTTTAAAAAACCTCTGATATTTTTTGTTTTCCATTTTTCGCTTTCTATGTTTCTTACAATAATGTCCTTCGAGGTAGTAAATTCAGGAAAACAGTAATCGCCTTTAATAGATGCTCTCTTTTCGTTCAAATACAAAATGCTCTCCTCTATAATTATCCACTCCGGAACCATGGTTAAATTCATCCAGTCGAATCATTTAAAATGATCCAATTGTGACACCTATTTGTCAATATAATCGATAGCAATGTTGTAAAACCAAATGCTCTTCATTTGTTTATAACCTATTCTAAGGGTATATTAATGTTGACGCATACTTTGTAATATACCTTAATATTGCCCGTATACCTCTAAAAGTTACTATATTTATGATCAGCATCGATAGTAATGTTGATCTAGCCATGTCCCTCCGTCCGTCCGTCGGCAAAAATTAAGCCTTTAAACTGGGCCTAGAGAGCTGAAATTTTAACCATATACTCTCTAGGGTCCCGAAATAATCAAGTTTACGCAATTTTGAAATCCGCCCACAGAAACGCCCACAAACTCAAAAAAAAAACAAAATTTTGGAAAAAATCGAATTTTGAGCTAGAAAGCTGAACATTTTTATATATAATCTATGACTCCTAAAACTGCTGAGGATATAAAATTTTCAAAATCTGCCCACTGACACGCCCACAAATAAATAAAACAATTTTATTGAAAAACCAAAATTTGAGCTAGGGAGCTGAAATTTATAATATATACTCTCTAGGGGCCCTTTAAGCTCATGTGTAAATATTTTCAAAATCTGCCTACAGACACGCCCACAATTTAAAAAAAAACTTTTTTTGAAAATTCAAAGTTTGAGCTAGGCAGCTGAAATTTATAATATATACTCCCTAGCGGACCTTTATACTCATGTGTTAATTTTTTTTAAATCCGCCTACTGACACGCCCACAATTAAATAAAACAATTTTATTGAAACACCCAAGTTTGAGCTAGGGACCGTTTTTTTCGATAAAATCCTTTAAATGTTATATAACAAAATATGTAGAGCGTTCTTAACAATTCAACCATACTTAGACTTTTGTCACGCCCACTTATGAGGGATAGGAATAAGAATAGCGTATCCAACAGTTCGCCCAAGCGGACTGTAGCCCGTCCCTATATTTTTATTTCAGTTTCTAGGTCGGGAATTGTACCAATACAATTTGAGACTTTACTCTCTTGGAGTTTTTTTTCTCATATTATCAATGAGCTCCTTGACCATAATTTGTAAAACACAGCTAACTTCTTTGAGCTCCACCAAAAGTTGTATTAGTATTATCGTCACAGAAAGCCACTAACTTCTCAGAGGAAATATCTGGATCGTTTAGCGATTTCAGACAATAATAAGTTATTGTATCTGAAGTTTCATCCGGTAGAGTTTGCAATCTAAGTGATTTTGTTTTTATACTTTCTTTCACGTCAAAGGTTACTTGCATCGGTGCTGATTGCATAAAATGAGACAGATTCCAAATGCGAAACACACTGAAATAAAGAATAAGGTGCCAGATTATGCTTAATGATAACAGTTGCTTCTGTTCAGGCCGTAGATTGTTTGGCTGCTGTTTTTGAATATGGATACATTAAAGAATTCAGTTTGCTCAAACAGTCCAGTGATTTAAATGATTGATGATGGTTGATTACTTTGTATGCTGTTGTCAGTTCAGCTGCACATACTAAAAAATGGTTACTTGAATCAGTTTTAACCCAGCAACTGTATATCTTGCAAACTGTGCTAAATGCTTCTTCGTTTGTCCTTCCCTTCTTAATAAAATAATTTCGAAGCTATTCTAATTTGTCGGGACATTTAATAGATCATCGGGATGTCGGGACACCGCAGGTAATAACGGTGACATGTCGCGACATGTCGGGACGAATGGCAACCTTACTCTATACCCAATGCCACGACCCCTTTGGGGGATAGGACTTGAATGGAATTTGCCCAAATAGACTGTATCCGTTCCATATGTTTCCAGACAAATTTCTTTTCATTTCATTCGGTTTTGATACATTGAGTTGATCTGCCTAACTAAAGGGTGTTCAAATTTATTTATTTGTTTATTTTTTTTTTATTTTATCTACGAGCCTCAGGGTCCACAGATGCAATGCAATAAATACATAAGGATATACTAAGATTTAACAATATGTGCTTAAATTCTTAAAAATAAAAAATACAAATCATTTTTTAATTTATTTCTAGAGAAAGCTATATCAACATGACCATTAATGTCATTGAACTCCCTAATTGACCTTGAAATTGGTTCATTCATACCATAATTTGTTCTATGCTTAGGCTGAAAAAGAAGGTGTCTTTCTCTCAAAGGTCTCCTTGGGGAATAAATGCAAATTAAGGAAAGAAGATTGGGGCACTTTATATGGCAACATAAAACATCTCGCACAAATACAATATCGTGAATACATCTGCGAGATTCGAGAGATTTCAATCCCCGAAGATTATGACGAGCTTGAAAAACTGGATAAAAAATCAAGCGTATTTTAAAAAAAACAAACGATTCTGAACTTTTTCAATTCTATCCGAAAACGTTTGTTGGCTAGGGCTCCAGATGACATCAGCATACTGAAGTGATGATCTGATTAATGTGGTATAAAGAGAGACAAGTGTGTAGGGATCCGTAGCGACAAGTTTATCAGACACCAATTAGATAAATTGTCAAGGTCCACTTGAAGATTTAAACAGTCAGTATTGGAGGTCACTTTCACTTAGTTTAAGATCATCAGCATATATATGAGACACTGGCAGAATTTTATATTATCACTAATATCATCGATAAAAATTATAAATAAAAGTGGACCAAGATGACTACCCTGTGGAACTCCTGAGGAACATCTAACAGATCTCGAAGTTAGGTTGTCAATTTTGACTCTTTGGACCCTATCAGTTAAAAAGGATGATATCCATTGAAGGAGACTTGAGTGAATCCCAAAACTTTCAAGCTTGCGAAGCAGTATGTTGTGGCATACTGAGTCACATCACTAAAATCCGTGTAGATAGCATCTACTTGAATTTGATTTTCAATACAATTAGTAACAAAGGAGGAAAAACATGCCAGATTGGTGATAGTTGATCTACCCAAGATAAACCCGTTCTTTGTTCTTTACTAAACTTTCGAACAGTTTAGGAATTGCGGACAACTTGCAAATCCCTCTGTAGATTTCAACGTTATTTTTCGAACCGGATTTATGAATTGGGATAAGAAAGAAAGATTTCCATACTTCCAAAAATAATCCGGACGATAACGATAGATTGAAAATAATAAGCAATGGGATGCAAATAGAATTAGAGCATCGACAAGGGCAGGAATACGTCATTTAAGCGATTTAAAACATCAGAGAAATCCAATTCCAATTATCTCCTTTAAAATTAATCGAAGTTGGAATCCCAATCGATTTCCTTTTAGAATTAATGAAACTCCAGAAATGCTTTGGGTCTTTCTTCAACTTAAGCTCAATATTCGAGATATAATTTCTGTGCAAGAATTTACTGAGGGCAATGAATTCGTTACGGAGCTTAAAAATTTAAATTTGTTATCTAACGTGTTTTACATTTTATACTTAGCAAATGTTTTATTTTTCAATTTTTTTAAATGAGTCAACCTTTTGTTGTACCATGGAGGTTTTGAGACATTCTTTGACATTTGACGTATCATTTCAAATTAGTGTCACTTTTTTTACAGCTATTAGATTACGCCGAAGTTTTTTTCAGGTATGAAGTAAACACATCCCCGTTAGCTAAAGTGGATCGGTACACTATTGAGTAACGTGTTTTTATTATTTAAACTTATCTAAAATATTATGGCGAAAGTTTTGCAGAAGTTGAAAGAAAATTTCGTTCAAAATACGGTGGAAAAAATGCCAGACCTTGCTATTAAACTTATCGTTCATAAATTTGAAGTAAAACCTATCGTAGTGGTCGTTCTAGTGGAAATATTGCAGCTGTTAGCAGAAGTGTTGCTGATGAGCCAAGGACGTCAATTCTTTGTCGTTCACAGGAATAATTAATCTTCAAACCAACAACTTTGTTCAACATTTTGCACAAAGATCTGCATGTAAGGGCTTACAAAATACAGTAAACACAAGAGTTAAAGCCAACTGACCACGCAGTTGCGTCGGCAATTCGTTAATTGGGCCATTGAGAAGCAACAACAAAATGTAAATTTTTTCAAGCAAAAATTATCTTCACCGATGAGCATCATTTTGAAATTGGCGGTTATGTCAATAAACAAAATTGTCGCATTTGGGCTGAAGAAAATCCTAGAGTATTGTTTGAAAAGTCAATAAACCCAAAAAACGTTACTGTATGGTGTGGACTTTGGTGTAGTGGCGTAATTGGTGCATTTTTCTTCGAAAATGAAAATGGCAATGCAGTTACTGTGGATTTTTATGGGGTTTCTTGAAGAGTAAAGTTTATGCCGATAATCCTCAAATTGTTCAACACCTCAAAAACAACATCATTGAGCAAATATCACTTATTGAACCATCATTATGCGAAAAAGTGATTCATAATTTTTGTAAAAGTTTGACAGTCTGCCGAGCTAGCAGAGGAGGCCCCTTGGCCGACATTCTTTTTCATTATTAACCGAAACCAATGTACATTAATTTCCCATAAAAATAAATGCACATTTTACACAATTATGGCTTTCAATCAAAATTTAAAATGATACCTTAAATTTGAACACCCTTTATTTGACACATCACTTTCGATTCCATTGTCAAGTTTCATTTTTGTTTATGAAATTTATAATCAGTGCACAGAAATTCCATTCACAATAAAATTAGACCTGATCGATCTGACTCCATAAAATCAAAGTCCCTGATATCGATGTGGTTTTTTTTTGCATATGAAACTGAGTCCGAGTCCAGCTCTGCTCATGCTCAGTCGATCGTTTTCTGAGGCTGTGCGATCTGGTTCATCTTGTTGCATAACGCCTTTGTCCCCTTTTAGGTCATTATCCATTGTCAATTTTCAAATGTTATCAAGAAAATATTTGTGGCTTGGGGCAGTTTTTCGAACTTTCGGGGTTTCTGTAAACATATGGCGGATACTACTTTACCAATTGTTTAAAGCTTGTTCTTTGCTGCACATCTTCGAGTTACGCACAAGCGGTCTGCGATACTCGAACAACAACATCGCACCCATGCGAATGTCCTGCAGAGAACATTTTAATCCATAAGCCTTTCGATAACATTCGGCATTCCATCAACCTGCCAATTAGGACGTATATCCGCAACTTCTATCGCGTTGGAGATATATTCCACTTACAGTTATATTGGATCTTGTTTAAGATGCATGTGGCGCTGGAGAAAAGTGACGACTTCTGCAGTTATGGATCCATGTGTCCAGGTGCTGTTCACCAGACACAAATACCTGAATGACACGCTGTTATCGCGAAAGGCCGCATTTCGCATAGAAGCTTGTCGACGCCAAAAGCGGTACAGGTACTTGTCCGTGTAGCAGTTACCGCCTGTGCCATTAGTGCAATCGCCTCTCCAGTCATTTTCAATGCTAATAACTCCTTTTATGTGTCTCAGCTTTGCGAGATAATAAATCAAAAATTGTCATTGCGAGAAATTAACTGAAATATTATAGTGACACGATATACGCAACCATGGGACACAGTTTGATAGAAGTGCAATCTGAGTGCAGAAATTTGTTCACTTTTTTCTACAGGTTTTTTTTTTTTGCCATATCGGACGGATAGACGTTAAGTATACCTGGACGCTGGTGGGCTGAGAAATTGTTAAATTGGATTTACATTTATATAAAAGAAACTATTTGCATGTCATGACGCAGGTTGTTGCCGTAGTGTGGACTTGTTGGCCGGCACCTCAAAGCTATTTGTTAACCAAATTAATTTTATTCAAATCAAATTTAACACTTTGATCGACATTCAGACAGATTATTATAATGTCAATAGGGAAGTAGGGTTGATACTGTTACATATGTAACACACACTCAGTGACAAGGCGTAAACAAGAAGAAAGACATGTTATTCTAGCTTTTATCAACCATTTATCTATCGTAGGCATTATGTATGTTTGTGTGAGTCCTCTCGAAAGTGGAAATTGGAAAAGTCACCCAAGTACCAGGTGTTAGAGCAATGTAGCTCTCAAAGAAATTACCAATTGATCAAACAACTAACATTTCTTTGTAGGACGCCAGGTCTAAGGCTTATGCCAATCTAGCTTGCAGGATCTGCAGCGAGTTTCATACAAGGTTAGGTTAGGTTAGGTTAAAAAGGGGTATGCAATTTGCACACAGCACTAGGCACCAGAAGGGCCCATCGCGATCCCTAGGGAACCACTTGAAAAAACTTCAATTGGAGAAAAACCTAAAAACCTAAAAAACTTTTCCTAGACAGAGCCCAATCCTCCTGCAGAACTTAACCAGCTTCCTATGGTCTATGCCGCTCAGCTCCCCTAGTTCCTCGAAGAAGTATTCCCCTAGAATCCTCCTACGATTCCGTGCTATACCCTCGCACTCACACAATATGTGTGTTATGTCTTCCTCGGCTTGTAGATCACCACAGAACCTGCACGTGTCCACATCCACCAGACCAAGTCGCCTAGCATGCTTTCTTAGAAGACAGTGCCCAGACATAATCCCAATTACTGTTCTAAGCTGTTCCCTGCTCAATTTTAGAATTTCCTTAGATCTGTTCTTATCCAAATGGGGCCAAAGGGCTCTAGACACCCTATGTCCCACTATGTTCTGCCATCTGAGGTCAGCCATTTTTAAGATCTTTTCATTGATTTTTCCCTTAAAGACGCCCAGGGGTGGTTTAATGTTCACACCTCCGCTGTTTTCCAGCTCCCCTCCCTTTCTTGCTAGCTCATCGGCTTGCTCATTTCCCTCTATACCGCAGTGTCCCGGTACCCAGCACAGTCTTACCCGATTCCGTCTACATGCTGCTTTAAGCATTGTGCGACAGTTTCTGACTATCTCAGAGTTAATGTTAGCAGATTCAAGTGCCATAAGTGTCGCCTGACTGTCAATATAGATGGCAATGTCTCTTCCCGACAATGATCTCATCTGCACTATCTCTGCCGCCCTTAGAACAGCAAGAACTTCCGATTGGAAGACACTGCTTGTGTCCGGGAGTCGTATAGACTCTCTCAGGTCTGGATCAGCAGAAAAAATGCCAGAACCCGTTCTCTCCCCCGTCTTAGAGCCGTCAGTGTAGATAGCAACCTCGTTTGCTATTATGACTGCATCTCTTTGCCACTCCTCCCTTCGCGGGTATGACACCTCATAGGGGATGTCATGGTCCACCAAGGGGCTAATCTCATCAGTCCGTATAGGATTTCCGGGTAGCACATCAGCTAAGATCGTGCAATGCCCAAAACTACAGTCCTTAAACTGGCCTAAATTTTTTAGGCGCAAAGCGCTGTTGCCAGCAAGTTGCTTTATTTTTAAATCTAGCGGGATAAAGTGCAGGAAGGCATCCAGTGCTGCCGTAGGAGTGGTACGGATTGCACCAGTGATGGCTATGCTTGCCGTTCTCTGCACCGTTGCTAGTTTTCCAATTATGGTTCTTTTATTTGTTGCCCTCCACCACACAAGTGAGCCATATGTAAGTATGGGTATCACCACTACTGTATATATCCAGTGTACCATGGCGGGTTTCAGGCCCCATGTTTTGCCTATTGTTCTCTTACAAATAAAGAGGGCATTATACGCTTTCTTCATTCGTTCCCTTATGTTAAGATTCCAATTTAATTTTCTATCTAGGATTACGCCCAGATACTTCGCACTGTCCTTGAGGAGCAGTTCCTCTCCGTCAAGTTTCGGGAGATTGAAGTGCGGTAATTTGTGTCGTCTCGTGAACAGGACTAACTCTGTTTTCGAGGGATTGACATTTAGTCCGCAGCCCTTGGCCCAATTACTAATTTTCCTTAAGGCGGTCTCTGTGATCTCACTTAAGGTATTCAAATATTTTCCCTGCACTACTATGACCACGTCGTCCGCATACGCTGTGGCACTTATACCCATTGACTTAATTTCCTTTAGGACGTTGTCAATGACCAGTACCCACAGCAGTGGCGATATGACTCCCCCCTGCGGGGTTCCTCTGGTTGCAGACATCCTTATGGAGCTTTGACCAAGGGAGCAGTTTATGTTCCTGTTGGCGAGCATGTTGCATACCCAATTTATGATTCCCTGTTCTATGTTAGCGCCTGTTAATGCGCTTTTTATAGCTCTACACTCAACGTTATTGAAGGCTCCTTCTATATCGAGAAAAGAGGCCAAAGCAAATTCGCCGCAGTGTAGACTATTTTCAATTTTACCCACTACGTTGTGTAGAGCAGTTTCTACTGATCTACCCTTTAAGTATGCGTGCTGTGACTCGCATAAGAAACCATTGCTACATTTATTTCTAATGTGAGCTTCCACCAGACGCTCAAGGGTTTTGAGCAAAAAGGACGACAGTTTCATACAATCTATGCATTCTTTGGTGCTTAGTTGATTCGGTTAAAGATAAGAAGGTAAAGGAAGATTAATTTAATTCGGTGCAGTGGCTCAGAGGCTAGTGTCTTGGACTTCCGGACAACCAGTTTGGTTTCAGGGCGAAACTGGTTTCCGACATTCACTGGAATAAATGCAAGAACCAATGCACGGGTCCTTGTCTGGTTGATTTTGAGAAGGCCTTCGACACTGTTTGGTAGAGGGACTCTACAAGTTGACCAAGCGGGGGATGTACAAACCTAATCCTAATCCATACTAATATTATAAATGCGAAAGTAACTCTGTCTGTCTGTCTGTCTCGCTTTAACGCCAAAACTACTGAACCGATTTAAATGAAATTTGGTACACTGATAGTCTAGAGCCTGAAAATGAACATAGGCTACTTTTTACCGCGGGAAAATGCTTTATCCGCTGTCCAGAAGCGGATATCTAAGCTGATAACTAAGAAAAGTTGTAACTCTCGAATGCTTTCTAGCTCCTAGCTTTGGAACGACTCATCCAAATGAAATAGGATTTTTTTTTAATATAAAGTTCTTTTTTGTATGTACAAAGATTTTAAGATATAAACCATCTTTATAGGTTATCCTGAAGTCGAACAATAAGCATTAAACTATAAATTTTATACAATTCAAAAAAGTAAAATGTTCGATTGAAGCTAGATCGTTGGTTTTCCCAGCGTTGACTGGAGGAAAATTTGTGTGTGTGTGCGGCAGAAATCTGTTTCTCTACCTGTACCTTAAACCTTTTGTGCAATGTGCTTTTTCTTTCTTTTTTTAGGCACCTTTGGCAGTTTGTGTTGTTTTTTTTATGGCGCATGGCCATGGGATTGAGAAAGATAGGGTATGAAATGTAAATGAGATTGAGAGGGAGTCACACTCAGAGTATATCCATATAATGAGTAGGGACACTCTCAACGTCTTCTTTATCAGTTCTTATCAGCAAGTATTTTGATTTAAATTTAAGAAGTGGCAGACTGGCGAAGCAAGGCGAGCACGGGACAGCTAGTTTCTAATATGCTTGTGAGAAGGAGTTCGTTGCCAAATGTGGCAACGTGACTTCGAGCAGAGTCTCCGAAATTGAAGACAGTTACAAGGGGCGGCACAGTCTCCGATGTTTAGCATTTACATAAGTGATCTGGAAGGTTCACTTAGACATGCTATAGCGTATGCCGACAATTTGGTGGCACTGAGATCAGGTCCTAGTGTGATTGCGACGACTGGAAGCTAAAAATCAATTTTCAGAAGACGGACAAAATCTTGTTCAGAACAACATTGGCTGGGGCCTCTAGGGATACCAGAAAAAACTTAAAGAAATTGGCCATTATTGGACAAAATGGGCAGCTATTGGAGGTGAGAAGCATAGTTACATATCTGGGTATCTATCTGGCTTGACCAGTATCTGTATTTCGATAGACATATAGCTGCTTGTCTTGCTGGGGCCAAGAAAACTTATGCTCTGACAAGGAGACTGTTTCATAGCAATCAACTTGACTCCAGGGTGAAGGTCATCTGCTACGTGGCCCTTATAAGGCCGATTTATGGTTGTCCATTGTGGTTCAATATAGCGCCTAATTATATGGAAAAGATTCGGGTTTTGGAGAGACAATGTCTTGGATGGTATTCCGATATTATACCACCGCTACCGCAGCGCGAGAGATAAGCGGCTCATCCGCGGCGGGGACGGCGTTAATGCTTATGCGCCCCTCTATTTTAGGATCGCAATAGCGGAGAGGGACAAATTCGTAAATCACTTGGTACTTAGCAAAAAACCCCCGTAATTTTAACTTCTCTTCCACCGCAGTCAGGCTCTTATTTTCATACCTTACTGATCGAGTGCAAGCAGTAGAGGTGAACAAAACTCTTTTCAACTTCCTACCTGTCGTTAGGGGCATTCCGCAAGGTTCGATTCTTGGCCCGTTGTTGTTTTCAATCCATGTTAACGAACTTCCTACAATCGTAAGACAATGTTCAATACCCCTGTATGCTGATGACACCCAGCTCTATTTGCACTGCCCGTTGGGGCTTATTGAACACGCTGCAGCTAGCATAAATGAGGATTTAAGCTTGATTGAGCGTTGGTCGGTTGACAACTGCTTACTTCTCAACCCAAAGAAATCCAAGTGTCTCGTAATTTCAAAGAGCAAAATAGATTTGTCTTACTTTCCAGCAATCCTTTTAAATAACTGTCCTATTGCATACGTAGATTCAGCTAAAAAATTAGGTGTAGTTTTTAACCGCAGTCTTACCTGGACACATCATATAAACAATGATTGGAAAATCGTATGGTGTCCTGCGCATGCTATGGTCAACGCAGCACTTTATCCCTTTAACAACTAGAATTCTGCGAGTGAAAACGCACATTTTACCTCTGCTTACTTACGGTTGTGAAATTCTTTCGAAGTTAGACTTCGAGAGTAAAAGGAAATTAACGGTTGCATTTAATAGCCCATTATGATATCTTCACGGGCTGCGACGTTACGATAGAGTTTCGCAGCATGCATAACAACTTCTTGGGATGTCGTTTAACAATCACCCCTATCGTGGAATCCGTCGGATCTGAGATTCACTTCACTTATTCGATTCACGTGAACAGAAAATTGCTATCGTGGGATCCGTCGAATGCTCTCCCTTACCGACCACTATTTGTGATTAGGAAATTCAATTGTGACAGCTCATTTCAAACACATTTGTTTTGTAAAAATTATCTGATTCATGTTACCGACATGTGGATGGTTCACGTCTGCGGATTGCACAATGCAAATTGTTTACTATTAACGGATCGTTCTCCCCGACGGATGTCACGATAGGGGTGAATTTTATAAAATTTCGCACAATTACCTTGTTCTCTGACCATACTTCTAACCCGCCAACCTATGGATCTTTACAACGGATTAAACTTTTTCAACTCTCATAGATGTTGTGATCTCGTTATTCCGCAATTTCGTTGTTTGACATCCGGACGTCAGTTTTTCGTCAACTCTGTAAGAATTTGGAATTCATTGCCGCGAGAAATAAAAAGTATAAATAACACGAAACAAATAGAAAAAGAACTTAAACTTTACTTTAGTTATATTTGCATCTTTGTTACAAAAATATAAATGTGTAAACTTGAATTAAAATAAATTATGTAGCTCTTCTACATTTTACAAGCTACACTACAAATAAGATATTGTTTCTTACAGTGTAAGCTCATAATGAAATAAATAAATTCTAAATACTTTAAAAAAAAACAATTCTCTCTCCCAGGACGGTGCGCTACTCTAGGTAACATCCTCTAAGTTTATAAGTTAGATTAAGTTAGCTGGGGCGTTTTTGGGAGACGCCGGGCTCGCCAACTTGTGGTGGTGCTTCCAGGAGGTGATTGACGCTGTAAGGCTTCAGTCGGCTCACGGCGGCGCGTTTGCACGTTGATGACTGCCAGGCGATCAGAAAGAAATTGGGATTTTGACCACCTGTTGCGTAAGTTTGGCTCAGATTCCCAGATAAGTAAGTAGAGTAGGTAAGGTAGTCTCATAAAAAAGTAGTTTTAGTAATTTTCAATTTTCTTAATAGCTAGAACACATAAAACCATTCAGTTTTTTGTGTTCGATTCAGAATTGATAGTTACATTAACCACAAAAAGCTAATTCAGCACTTCATGTCACAATTTTGAAAAAAATGGTCTTAACTTTTTTTTTTTATAAAAATTTTGAGTTTGCATGCGAATTTTTAAAAACTATTTACATAAATAATTTTATTTAAATTTAGGATTATAGAATTATAGCACTTTATTGTAAGTGTTGCCATTGTTTTTTAATACTTTTTGTTTCAATTTAAGTCATTTTTTCTAAAATTGCCCCTACCTCCTAAACGGGGCGAGATAGACCCCTCTCTCATAATAAAAAATGCTTTTTTCTTACCATTCTACAAAAAAACGTTATCAATTCTTGGCGCCCTAGTTATCGTACTCATGCCCTAATCTAAATGCCTCAGGTTCAAATCCTGCCGGGGCCCAATAAAATCTAAAAGTTTTTTCCACTGCCCCACTTCTTGGGAACGTCTGACAAACATCCAAGAGTATCAATTGTCACGAGAAGCTTCTCAAATTTTCCATTTGAATTTGGCTTTCAATTGTAGGTCCCTTCTGGACGTTGACTCTATGACCGCATTCTTTTGTCCACGAACTAAGTGTCCTAAGCGAGCTTAAAAATATTTCGCTTATGGCGTGCTTGTCGCCAGCAATACTATATCGTCATGCGTAGGCTACTACTTTAATCTCTCCTCAGTATTTTTTTTATAGTGATGACGCAAAGTAAGGGACCGAAGATTCGTTCTTATTGGGTTTCTCAGGAGGCAGTTGCTCTAAGGTTAGTGGCACCTAGTTTGGCATTAAAAAGCGAATTCATAATCAATATGTGATATATTCCTCAACATTGAAACATTGTGTTCCCATAAGACTCGACGATTTATAGCTCAAAGGAATCTTGCCTTTGAGAGCTGGAACGGTTTATCTACCCCCTCCAACTTAATTATCAATGGGTGACTGACAGGTAGGCATACCATTTCCTTGTATACTTTGTCGTTCTGCCAATGGAATGATAATTTGAGGTAAGTTTGTTTAACCCGGGGGCTTGAACTTCGTATCCATATTTATAAAACTCATTTTTCACGTTCTAGAAACACATCCTCACCTTTGTATATGAGCTCAAGAAGACTTTCCACACTAAAGCCAGTTCGTTGATTTATTCTTTTGATTTGATTTTTAAAATTAACAGCAACTGTCAAAAAATCATCAAAAGAAAAGTAAATTACGAAATATAAAGCTTTCGACAGTCTTCCATTTGCCACACCTCTCATACCCAGCAGATTTATAGTCATACATCATCATGGAAAGCGTTTATAATTGACGCAAGTTAATTGCATTCAGCACCCCATCATTAAGCAGGTTTTCCAATCAATAACACAGCTACAACCATTCTCATCCAAAAAAAATCTCATTCAAACGTCATCTTTCTTATTCTGCAGTCGAAGCTCTCAGAGCGAGAGAGCGAGCCGCAATAGACATTTTGAAATATATATGACTTCAGATCTTCACCGCGGTGCTCTTTCGAAACAAATAACAAAAACAAAACCACCTCAGAGAACCAAAATAAATGATCACCATTTTAGGTAAATTTCCATAAAGTTACGCTCCAAGACTGCAGCTTCAATAGCGGAATCAAAATACCGCACGCCAGCGCAAACGAAATACCCCCAATAATCCCTGAAACAGTAGCACCGTAGATGTCATCATTTTCCAATGGACATGTAATTTCGAAGACTGTTCGATATTTCCGTGTGTGTGTGTGTGTGTGTGTGTGCCTCATCTTTTTTTGCATACTAGCAAGTGTACCTCAACCCCGTTACCACAATGTGGCTAGCATAATAGAAGGTCGTTGCTGCTTGTTCAAGTAACTTACCAGCCAGAGCTAGCATCATGAAAGGAATGAAGCACGAGCGCACACAGTAGCAGCGGTAATTCACTTGGGAACCCTGGGATAAATGAAACCTTTTCCATCCAAGCGCGTCTTTGCACTGTTTTCGTTTTCGTAAAGTCGAACATCAAAGCCACCGCCACGGATAGCTACCGAATCGAAACAATGGTCCTTTGTCCTTTGAGGTGAACCGCGCTATGTGAGAGAACCAGTAGCGCTCCACACTGTAAGGCACATTGCTGCCAATATCCTCGAGAATATAAATTTTATTGTCATTTGGAATTGTTGCTTTTATAATAGACGTGAATTGTTTACCATTTCAAGCTCTGATGATGTGTCTCAGACGGACCCGAATGGCCAAGGCACTAGGCACATTAAATAAACAAATCGACTTGACTCTCTCTTTTAGGGATCTTCGCTTAATCAATTAAGTCGCCCTGGACCATGGCAACACTTTAATGATGGAGCAATAGTCCACAGTTCCAATCCCAAAACTGGGTACACAATTTTCTTATTTATTTCCTAAGCTTGGTATCCATGGATGGATTAATGTATTTCTCTCAGCTAAAGAGCTCTTCACACTTCACACTTGGATTTTAGAGGAGGGCGAGGAGAAAACACGATACACTAATGTAATACACCCAGACACTTGTCACTAAGCCTCTAATCCGGATGACATGAGCAAGACAGCTGAGCATGTTTTGCCATTGAGTTCAGGCTAACAGCACACGTTAACCTGTTCGTCTACGAACGTGGATTGCTGGAAAGCGAGCGGGCAGACCGTGGTCATATGGACTCACGGCCATGCCATCATGGTGCGATGCCCATTGGGACAATTTACTTTATTTATGGTGTGGTTTAGTGTGAATAAATATATCGATCTAGCCGTTGCGGGTCGGTGGCGCGGCGGTCGTTCGGCCCGGCGTTTTGATGATATTCTTCTGTGTGCCGGCTGGTGAACCTGTCAATGAATCCGCTCCTCTCTGATAGATCTTCCATTGCCTTGAGATAGAAGTAAAGTGGTGCGATGTTGTGTGTGCGCGTGCGCATAGTATCGTGGCGTCGCGCGAATGCGGCAATGGCATGGGGCTACGATCGATGGTGGTGTTTTTTGCTAGTCCCTATTAGACCCGCACCAATGTATATAAATATTTTTTCACTGTGAATTTGGCTTGATTGAAGCAGAAATGGAGAAATATCGATCAATGGCTCGGATATGGAATGTTGTTGCGAACTTGTCGACATCGAGAAGTGAACGGCGGGAATTAAATTTTATTATTGAATTTTCTTTCTAGTGGTGTGTTTTTATATTTATCGATTCAACAAGAAAATATAGGCGCATGGTAAAGACGGAATTTCGAGCTTCAAATGGAGCACCGGAAGTCTATGACTATGTTAGTTTTGGTATACATAATACATACATGTATTCGCCTCAAATTGATTTTTAGTTGAAATGCTAGCTGCGGTGTCTTTTTTTTCTAAGAAAATATTTTTTGCCGAAGCTAAAAGTGTTTTTTTTTCTTCCGTGGATGCGTGAAAGTTTATTTAAGGCATTGCACTTTCTTTATACGGCACTGAGCTAAGCTCCACCAGACGATTCGGGGATTCGATAGCTGACTCCAGTTTTACGATCGAAATTGAGGTTCGTTTCAAATGAGAGCGATGCTAATGTTGGATCGTTTATTGTGCCGTTATCCTTTAAAGCCATGTCAAAAAAATCAAGTTATGGGATCGACAGGTAGAGCATTTTATAATAAATCCGCTTAATGGCAACTTGAGTCGGAGCATTAACGAACGACGACATGAGAGTATACACTTGCAAACGTCGAATATTGCCCACCCTGCGTACGTTAATCGAGTAACACCTCAAGCTGTAGGTACGTTGCAGATATTGATGCGATACTAGAATTACGATGATAGGATCAAGTATGATGAATAGGGACAATTGTGCCATTTTTTACAGCTACTTTAGAACACATTTTTTACAGCTACTTTCGAACACCCCACGAACTTGAAGACAAAGTCGATCAATTCATTGATGTCATACAATGCTCAGCCTCGAAAAATACTCCCCATAAACGGAAAATAACCACAAATTACGAAATAAAATATCCCTTGGAAATTACTCAATTGAAAAAAAAGGCGACCGCGCAAAAGATGGCAACTATCTCGCGCCCCACAAGATAAAAACATAGGGACGGGCTATAGTCCGCTTGGGAAAACTGTTGGATACCCTATTCTTATTCCTATCCCTCATAAGTGGGCGTGACAAAAGTCTAAGTATGGTTGAATTGTTAAGAACGCTCTATATATTTTGTTATATAACATTTAAAGGATTTTATCAAAAAAAACGCTCCCTAGCTCAAACTTGGGTGTTTCAATAAAATTGTTTTATTTAATTGTGGGCGTGTCAGTAGGCGGATTTAAAAAAAATTAACACATGAGAATAAAGGGCCCCTAGAGAGTATATATTATAAATTTCAGCTCCCTAGCTCAAACTTTGAATTTTCAAAAAAAAAAAAAAAATAATTTGGTTTTTCAATAAAATTGTTTTATTTTTTTGTGGGCGTGTCAGTGGGCGGATTTTAAAAATTTTATATCCCGAGCAGTTTTAGGAGTCATAGATCATATATAAAAAATTTCAGCTTTCTAGCTCAAAATTCGATTTTTTCCAAAATTTTGTTTTTTTGAGTTTGTGGGCGTGTCTGTGGCGGATTTCAAAAATTCGTAAACTTGATTATTTCGGGACCCTAGAGAGTATATGGTAAAAATTTCAGCTCTCTAAGCCCAGTTTAAAGGCCTAATTTTTGCCGACGGACGGACGGACGGACGGACATGGCTAGATCGACAGTACTATCGATGCCGATCATAAATACTCGTATATTAACTTTTAGGGGTCTACGGGCAATATTAAGGTATGTTACAAACTATGCGTCAAAATTAATATACCCTTAGAATAGGGTATAAACATTCTTAACTACCTTTGTAGTAAACTTAAGAGTGAAATTCGAGACTTTAAAAATCGTGAAATTTCTACATACCTTGGAATCCTAACCGCGGATAAAAGTACAAATTACTCTCTCTGGAAAGCCATGAAAGGCATTAAAGAACCAAAAACGCAAGCGCCACCCATCAGTAAAATTATTGGAGAATGGGCAAGGAAAAAGCCGAAATATTTGCCCAACATCTGGAAGAAACATTTAAACAATTTTATGGTCAAGCTTTTCTCGAAATTCCTGCCCTTACCGTGGCACCTGACAATCATAGAATAAAAAGTGTATCGCTACCCGAACTACGCTTTGAAATAGAGAAACTAAAATTAAAAAAAGCTCCTGGATATGACTTAATCACAGGGCAGGTTCTTAAATAGTTACCTAGGAAAGCTTTAATCAAGTTCGCCTATCTTATAAATGCATCGTTTAGGTTATTGTACGTTGCACGACAATGGAAGGTAGCTGAAGTTATAATGGTTCCAAAGCCCGGTAAACCATTAAATGACAAAAAAATCATATAGGACAATATCGGTATTACCGATAATGTGGAAGGTATTCGAAAAACTTTTTATTATTATTATTAATACCACCAATTCAGATTCAGGATTAAGCACTCTACAATCGACCAGGTTTACAGAATAACCAATGTAATTGAAAAGGTCCTAGAGGAGAAAAAAATATGTTCTAGTGTTTTTCTCGACGTCTCTCAGGCCTTTGATAAGTATGACATACGGGTTTAAAACATAAGCTAAGACGAGCTTTTCCGAAACAGTTATCTGATATCCTTAGTTGTTACTTAGCAGACAGACTCTTTCGTGTAAAATACGGAAATGATTACTCTGAATTCAAAGAAATCGCGGCAGGAGTTCCCCAAGGAAGCGTTCTTGGACCGATTTTATTTCTAATGTACACTAGTGATATTCCACAAGACTTGGCGTATTGTTCTCAACGAGGCCAAATCAACGCACGTGCATTTTTCTTATAGAAATGTAGACAACTTACCCATTTTCATTGATTCGGTACGAATTCCGTACGCAAACGTGGCAAAATATTTGGAAATGACACTTGATGCGAAATTAAAATATAAACCGCACGTCAAGAAGAAACAGGTCTTCGCGTTTCGATGTAAACAAATGCACTGGCTGCTTGGTAGATTTTCCAAACTCAGCATGCAGAACAAGCTGCTTTTATACAAGCAAGTACTAAAACCGGTTTGGCCATACGGTATACAAGTTTGGGGTTATACCAAATCCAGTAATATCAACATTTTACAAACTTTTCAAAACAAAGCGCTAAGTAAAATATTAAAGGCACCAGACTTATGGCGGTATTAGCAGGTGCCTCCACTGGGAAGCTGCCTGCCAAGCTCATATTTAACAGTTTAAATAAAAATACAAGATAGGAATAACCTAGTTGTAGTATGAAGGTTTCGGAGGGAGGTGTTTTTTTTCATTTCTTTTTCTTTTTCTTTTCTTAAGTGAGAAAGAGTCTCATGTAAGAATTTCCACCTACCCCTATTATTAGTCCGAGCCTAGTTCTGATTCCAAATCTCATGCTTTCAACCAGGATAGTTAACTCTCAGCTTGCTGATAGTAACGTTAATATTACTATGGCTTGGGAGTAATATTAAAAACTCTTTAAAAAGACATAGGGACGGGCTACAGTCCGCTTGGGCGAACTGTTGGATACCCTATTCTTATTCCTATCCCTCATAAGTGGGCGTGACAAAATTCTAAGTATGGTTGGATTTTATCAAAAAAACCAAAGCTTTTGTAAAAAAAACGCTCCCTAGCTCAAACTTTGGTTTTTCAATAAATTTTTAATGTGTAAACATTTTTGCTCTCGTTGATGTGTAAATATATTTTTTTTAATTTTTCCACGGTAGGGGCTAGTTGGAAATATCTAGCGTCACCATCATCGTCAGATTTCGTCAGATTTCGTCATCTTCAGATTTTCATTACCACGTGATTTAATCGCTGCTCGACAGATCACCGCAATTAAACGACGTTTGGCGCGGTTAATACGTAGATGGGTGACCGTTTGAGAACAACCGCGTGTCGTTGTTTTTTTTTATTAATTATGTATGTTCAATTATCACCGCATTTAAACGACGTTTGGCGCGGTTAGTACGTAGATGGATGACCGTTTGAGAACAACCGCGTGTCGTTGTTTTTTTTTTATTAATTATGTATGTTCAATTTTAGAGATTATTATGTCCTTACGAAACACCGGAAAGTTGTGTGGAAGTAGATTTGTTTTAAATAATTGAGGTTGTATAGCTTGTAGTTTGTTGTGTATCAGTTGAAGGTAAGAGGAAAAATATCGATTTGTACTTCGGTAACCGATGGCCGATTTAAGAATGTCACTTAAACGACAATCGATGCTATATTTTCCCGGTACATCGACACACTTGAGTCGACGGTGTACGTCTCCTACTTCAGCTTTCACAAACCAATTATTTGTTCGGTCAAACATTAAATAAATTTTGTCGTTGACATTAAATATATATCTGGCTACAATTTATAAGGCGTTTATTCGCCCGAAACTCGAGTACAACGCTCATATCTGGTCTGGTGCACCAATAACTTATTTGGAGCTACTTGACAGAATCCAAAAACGCGCGATAAAACTCATTGGCGACCGAGACATCGCGAGATCGATTGACTCACTTAGTCATCGTCGCAATGTCTCCTGTCTTTCGTTATTTTATCGATATTTCCACCGTAAGTGCTCTAACGAAATAGCCAGTTGCATTGCACCCCTTGAACATTTCAACCGCAATACCCGCCATGCAGGGAATGCTCATCAGTTCACCCTCAAGCCTGTGTTCGGACGTACAGTGAAGTTCAAAGAATCTTTCCTCAGCCGTACAACACGAATGTGGAATACTCTTCCACGCTCAGTTTTTCCTTTACATTATAACCTACAAACATTCAAAACCAACGTGCATCGGCAACTCTCCTTTTCTTCTAATCCTAATTTCCCTAACGCCCGCGCTGTGTAGCCAATACCTGATAAGGGTACCAAAAAAATCCCTTTAGTGCGCGTAAATTATAAAAAAAAAATAAAAAAAAAATGGTTTTATTTCAATACAATGCCCAAATCTCTTGTTTATCAAAACCACAACCTCTGTGATATTTCCACATGTAACACTGACGAGCCTACATGTTTACACATCAACTATACCGTGAGTGCAGCGTGGCTCACACCTTTTTTTTATTTAATTGTGGGCATGTCAGCGGGCGGATTTTAAAAAAATTAACGCATGAGCATAGAGAGTATATTATAAATTTCAGCTCCCTAGCTCAAGCTTTGGATTTTCCAAAAAAAAAAATCAAATTGTGGGTGTGTCAGTAGGCGGATTTTGAAAATATTTCCACATGAAACGGCCCCTAGAGAGTATATATTATAAATTTCAGCTCCCTAGCTCAAATTTTGAAAAAATTGTTTTATTTAATTGTGGGCGTGTCAGTGGGCGGATTTTGAAAATTTATCTACCGAGCAGTTTTAGGAGCCATAGGTCATATATAAAAAATTTCAGCTTTCTAGCTCAAAATTCGATTTTTTCCAAAAATTTGTCTTTTTGATTTTGTGGGCGTGTCTGTCGGCGGATTTCAAAAATTCGTAAACTTGATTATTTCGGGACCCTAGAGAGTATATGGTTACAATTTCAGGACGGACGGACGGACGGACATGGCTAGATCGACATTACTATTGATGCTGATCATAAATATAGTAACTTTTAGGGGTCTACGGGCAATATTAAGGTATGTTACAAACTATGCGTCAAAATTAATATACCCTTAGAATAGGGTATAAAAACTAGCTTGGGTGAAGTATAAGCTGTTAAAACGACAAATATTTTCCCAGGTGGCCAGGTGGGATTTCCCGCGAATAATAAGATAATTCACCACCGACTTTTTTTCAGCATGGATAAGTCGACAATCCAAGAGCTCTTAGTTTTGTTTATTGGAGCCTCTGATTAAAAATGTAAAAAGCATGTGAGAAATGCAATTTGTCCACACGAAAGCCTACTGGCTTGCGGTTTATTGAATGTGGGCAAAGTTTTGAGGATTTTAAATTTCCACCCGTTATTTCTGTTGTCTTTGGGAAAAATTGAAAGTGCAGCTGGTCCAAATACCACAGCGTGGGCTTATTTACCGAATTTGCCCTCACTCCGGAATGCTCAATTTTTCTACTTTTGTGTAGTTCTTGACAGTAGGACGATCCCAGTGAAAGGAACTTTCTTTTGGCGATGCCTATTCGCGTCCTTATCACTTTCGCTGAATTTCCTTCGTCAAGCCTTAATTTTTCCGGTATTCCCTGTATGTATCTATAATCGAACGCTAAGACTCTCAATTACGCATAGCCATTTAAAGCGATTCTCCCACATGCACTGCTGAAGAGGAACTTTAACTAATTAAACAAAATGAAAAATATAGTCAAAGTGCGCGAACCACCCTACAGACATAAAACTTGATTGGAAACTAATGAATGCAGAGAAGCTATCGCGAGCTTATGGATTTAGCGCTTTGAGGACAATCTCCGCGCTTAGAACGTTTTCAGAGGAATTGACATATGACACTGGTTTCGAAGCCGAAATGGTGCGCATCAAAGCATGCCGAACGATATTCTTCCTGCCGAAATAAGGAGAGACATTGGATCAGTGAAGTGGCGTCCATATAACTCGATTCCTACCGACTTACTTTTTGAAATTTTGACCAGAAAACACTATCTACCAGATACACAGAAAGCCTACCAAATAAACATTGTACTCTGTTTACTGCACATACGTAAGTCATCGAATTAACTACTGTGCATATCCATATCTTCATCCGCATACTCATCGTCGCCAGAAATCAAAGGCAAAGCTGCAAAGGCAACTCGAAATATTTCGGGTTATAAAATCCCTCACTTTTGAGAACAAATTGTG
The DNA here is from genome assembly GCA_949715645.1 of Portevinia maculata. Lineage (NCBI taxonomy): Eukaryota > Metazoa > Arthropoda > Insecta > Diptera > Syrphidae > Portevinia > Portevinia maculata. The sequence continues at coordinate 62,354,397 of OX454525.1, read as the reverse complement.
TGTGTATCCCTTTTTCTCTTTTTAACGCAGTCTCCACTTGCTATAAATTGATAGTATACGATAATGCATTATTTCATTATTTTAAGTGGAGACTATTATAGCAACTATGTTTCTATAGTTTGCGATAGGAAGCTTGTTGTATACCATAATGCCTCTCGTTGCCTCTCTCTGAAATGCTCTGAAATGCCCAGCTAGCGAAGTTTCACAGTTGCTCTGATTATAATTAACTACTACTTAACTGATTTTCTCCTGCAGGAAGCAAATCATTTCAGTAGGAAGAGAGATGAGCTTATCAGAGAAAACATGGAGCGACAATAATCAATTCATGGGCAGCGTCATACTCGAACTGACGAAATTTCAGCGGCTAAGACAAGAGAAAAGGAGAGAACAGCCTGAGAAGCTAAGCAGGCCCACAAAGCAATACCTAACGAGAGTCCCGGGGATAGTGGTTGCAGTAGAGTGAATTAGTACGTAGGCGGACTCCTGGCATCGATTATTCGGGCTTTCGAATCATGCATGTGTGTAACACAGGCTATACCATATCTATAGAAGATCACCCTACCAAAACAAAAAAACGCAACACTTGGGGTCGTATTTTAAACAAATAATTTTGCTGGAAAAATGCAGTGTTCAGGGTTATTGCCGCATATACCATCTAATTTGGTGAACGAGCAAAAAAGAAAAAAAACATAGGGACGGGCTACAGTCCGCTTGGGCGAACTGTTGGATACCCTACTCTTATTCCTATCCCTCATAAGTGGGCGTGACAAAAGTCTAAGTATGGTTGAATTGTTAAGAACGCTGTACATATTTTGTTATATAACATTTAAAGGATTTTATCAAAAAAAACGCTCCCTAGCTCAAACTTAGGTGTTTCAATAAAATTGTTTTATTTAATTATGGGCGTGTCAGTAGGCGGATTTAAAAAAAAAAATAACAAATGAGAATAAAGGGCCCCTAGAGAGTATATATTATAAATTTCAGCTCCCTAGCTCAAACTTTGAATTTTCAAAAAAAAAAAAAAAAAAAAATTGTGGGCGTGTCAGTGGGCGGATTTTAAAAATATTTACACATGAGGCCCATAGAGAGTATACATTATAAATTTCAGCTCCCTAGCTCAAACTTTGGATTTTCAAAAATTAATATACCCTTAGAATAGGGTATAAAAAAATTGTTTTATTTATTTGTGGGCGTGTCAGTGGGCGGATGTTGAAAATTTTTTGTCCCGAGCAGTTTTAGGAGACATAGATCATATATACAAAATTTCAGCTTTCTAGCTCAAAATTCGATTTTTTCCAAAATTTTGTTTTTTGAGTTTGTGGGCGTGTCTGTGGGCGGATTTCAAAAATTCGTAAACTTGATTATTTCGGGACCCTAGAGAGTATATGGTTAAAATTTCAGCTCTCTAGGTCCAGTTTAAAGGCCTAATTTTTGGCTACAGACGGACGGACGGACGGACGGACGGACATGGCTAGATCGACATTACCATCGATGCTGATCATAAATATAGTAACTTTTAGGGGTCTACGGGCAATATTAAGGTATGTTACAAACTATGCGTCAAAATTAATATACCCTTAGAATAGGGTATAAAAACTTAGTAGGTTACCTTACTGGCCACCATGGTTTAAGATATCATCTACACAAAATGAAAATAGTAGACTCTCCTGAGTGCCGACTCTGCCTTGAAGAGGACGAGTCAGCTGAACACATTTTATGTGAATGTCCCGCCCTAAACGGAATTAGAAAGAAGATCTATTTCAGGGAACAAATGTGCCCCAAGGACATAAAGAATTCTTCTACTAGTAGAATTGTCCGCTTTACACGGATAGTGGAAATTCTACTAGATTAAATTTTTCTGGCCCACGGTACAAAAGATCTTTTTAGGTCGAAGTGTCCCCCTTATAAATCGCCTTGGCGAGCCAGAATTAAAAAAAAAAAATCTAGTATCTAATCTAAAAAAATCACTCCTCAGTGCAGCATCATGAGACAACCACGCCATAACATCTGTGTTAATATGACTAAGAATTTTCTACCTACAACTATCAAGCGTTAGCTAAAAGTGGTTATCATGTTTCGAAAGAATCTTAAATTTTAGTGGTGTTAGTAGCTCACCAACTACGGACTTTAAAGTATGGTTCCTATACCTTATCCTTCGCTGTAAATCACCATGCCGATTCCCATAGATGGATATGGATGGAAAACTAATTCAAACCATGTCGTAAACCACGCATACTTCATATATGATCTAACTTAACAGTAGCAAAAGATTGAAGTCTTAATCTTTATTTATTCAACCTCACGTCAATAAACCACTCCATTGACAACGCAAAATCTATTTAAATCCAACCATCAGTTTCGTTTCATATCCTCCACACGTAAGTAAGGTTACTGAAATTTGAAAAAATTAAACGGCTTGCAAGAGGTAAAGCACTATGCCTCTCATATACCATTATGCTAATCTTGAGCTAAACATGCTATCGATACATTCAATCAATCAACACAACAATGTACACACTGTTCCATCAGTGGGTGGATTATTCGGTTGGAAATCCATTTCGTTTACCCAAACGTGGGCCTCTATCAGTTAACCTCGATTTTTTTGAAAGATTATTGGGTTAAATTAAAGAAAAATTCATCTACTGGATTGTTGGTCGAATTCAATTGTAAAAAGAAACCGAGCTACTTAGTCAGAGGCTAGCAATTAATTCTTTAAAATTTGAACAATCAAACATACATATTTGGTTTTGTACTTTCATGAAATTGGAAATTTTACCGGGGACTATTCGATGTGAAAATAAGAACCAAACTGTGTGGGTAAACTCGATACTCAATTCTCCTGCTTTTAACAATATCGGAGATCCTATGGTAGCACAATCAGTCCAATTTTATTTCCATCTTCCTCCCATTTTCGGCTGAATCGGTAATTTCCATCCGTCGAATATCAAATGTCATAAGCCATCAATGTGTGATTATTTCAAAGGAACAGAAAATCGATTTAATCGCCTTTCAAGCTGTCGTCTTTGGCTGTAATAGCTCCACTTTTCGTTGCCATCCTTATCTCGTTCGATACCCAATATTGGCTTAATTCCCACGACACTGACAGCAATGAGCAGCAGTCCTGTTTCCACTCTCGCTTGCTCATCGCACCATACTGCCATACAGGCCGAGCATTCATCATAAGCCTAAGACGATAGCCTAAGATGAAGTTAAGGAGATTTTCGCTCCAACGCAAATGCACCATAACGACATTGACGTCGACGACCACGATGCTGATCAAGAAGAAAAAGAAGTAAACCACCGGACAAGACCGCTCGGGACACGACTCACGCAGTCTGTTGCACCAAATCAGATCAAGCAACTCAAAGAAGAAGAAAACCCAACTCCAAGACAACAAAAGCCATCCAAATCAAAAACTGAACCTGATCCCTGCTCAGGTGATGCTGCCAGTGCCAGTGGTGGTAGTGGTAGTGCCCTGAGGTAGGTCGTCAATTTAATCCCGAACCAGCAAATAATGTCGCTCTTTTCGGAATAATATCATTCAAGTCGATATAGATTGATTTTTCCTGTGTCGTCTTCCTATGCACCTATCAGCCAGGATCCCTTGTATGTGCAACAAGCAAATATGTATTGTACGGCTGTATTGTGCTCCACTTAAGTCGTTTCTCGAATAAACCTGTGACGTTCGTCGTCTTCTTCTGTCTTTCTAAGAGGCCTAAAGTCGATCGAGTAATCAGTTCATTTAGCGTTCACATCTGTGTGTGTGGATCTCTGGACCTGTCAAATTAAATGATCCCAAACTGTCTTGGACTGACATATTTGTTCTCTGGGTTCTTATAAATTTCAATCCAAATTAAGTTGACATTTTCCCTGGCATAGTTTATAGGTGAATTAAGCTGTACATGATTCGTATATTCTGGATCGGTATTATGCTCCCCCATCCGGGCTAAGGGCCTGATGGACTGCGCAATGGGATTCGGAGAAATATGGATGAAAGGATAAGAACGTCAATTATTTTATAGAGCTGCTTTCGATTTGATTTTCGGGACGGATATACTCCCAGTGAATCACATATCCAACACTGATTGTTATATTGCTGATGTGACATCAATTGAAGGGTTCTGTTCTTTCAGCCTCATGGTCATTTTTGTGCTCATGGAGAGTAATGATGAAGTACACAGGAAATGGACAAGTCAGTTAGTTCTCAGTTGATGTGGTTACTGCTCCTTTTGCTGATTGGTTACTGTTTTGCGAATGAGTCGAGTATTATTTGATCGTCTGCCACGACCTTCGCGGTAAGGAAAATTCAAATTTACTCAAATGACTTACATTGTGGGATAGTAAAGTGGACAATTTGATTTCCTCGTCTGTTAAATTGGACGACAATGTTGTTGATTTTTTAAACATGGCTGTTGGCAAAGTGGTAGGGACACGTTTTTTGTTGGATGATGGATAGTATTTAAGATGAAAACATACATGGTGGGTGTTCCTGTCCATATTGGACTCATAGGTTGCAAAAATATTTTTATTTCAAATTCAATATAAATTTTTATTTTTCAATATGCGCTAAACATTTTTGTTGTGCTAAAGAACTTATGAAAAATATAAGCTTAAAGGAAAACATAAAACATGTTCATGTAAGAAATACCGGGTATAGGTTTCTGACATCATCGGAAAGGGCCATCGATTTTAAAAATGGCGTCAAATGTTAATCCGATTTTGACTTTTATGAAGCAAACGGAATTGGAATTAGCGTTCCATTGCTCTACTCCTGAAAAAGAGCCCAAGTTGTAATCAGCAGCAGCGCGGCCATTAAGCGATATCATTTTCAATGAAAATCATAGAAAGACATCGCATGCGAGCCTTCTGATAGTGTAAGAATTAAATCAACTAAAAACCACCGAGAAGGCTGGGGTTATGCCATCCTTCAAATTATTACTACAAGTCGTCAAACTAATCAGCAATTCATGTTTGATATATGAAAGCGTGTTCAACTGTCTTTTGGCAGATACCCCTAGTTTTAGACCGCCTGTGTAGGTGTCTTCTTATACCCCATTATAAGGTAATATTAATTTTGACTCATAGTTTGTAACATACCTTAATATTGCCCGTAGACCCCTAAAAGTTACTATATTTATGATCTGATCAGCATCGATAGTATGTCGATCTAGCCATGTCCGTCCGTTCGTCCGTCGTCTCAAAAATTAGGCGTTTAAACGGGACCTAGAGAGATGAAATTTTAACCATATACTCTTTAGGGGCCCCAAATAATCAAGTTGTAGAATTTTTGAAATCCGCCCACAGACACACCCACAAACTCAAAAAAAAAAAAAAAAACAAATACCTATGTATATCGAAAAATTCGAATTTTGAGCTAGAAACCTGAAATTTTTTATATATGATCTTTGACTCCTAAATCTGAGTGAATTTAATAGAATGGATTCCATATAACATTTGTATGTATGAGTTTTATAAAAAGTTTTATAAAAGCACAAAGCTTATTTGCTTTAGCAATAACGTGATCAAAATGAGGTGCAAAGGTGAACCTCGAATCAATTATAATGCCAAGATCTTTCACTTCATCGACTCCTTTTAGTCCAATACTGTCGATTTCGTAATGAAACTTTAAATGAGAAGAACTTCTATAGAAGGATATTATACAGCATTTTATAATATTTCAGTGTAGACAATTGTTGACGCACCAAACCGATACGTTTCCTAGATCGTATTGTAAAAACTCGCAGTCAAGTGAAGTTTTGATTTTAAGGAACAGCTTTAAGACATCTGCATACATCAAGCAATGCCAATATTTTAATGCACACGATATGTCGTTGATACAAATTATAAAGAGGAGCGGACCCAAATGACTACCTTGTGGTACTCCAGAGCTGCAACCAAACGATCGTGAAAAGTAACTATCAATTTTCACTCTTTGAATCCTGCCAATTGAATAAGATGCTATCCAATTAAGCATTTATTTATTTTATTTATTTATTTTTATTTATTTAGTGATTTACCTATACACAGTAAGATACAATATTTTATAAACTAGTGAAAGGCATACAATAGTTGAAGCGAGTATAAAAAGCTACATGAGTTACAAAACGAAGAATTCATGTTGATGGGAAAAAAGAAATAATGAAAAGTAAAGCATAAGCAATTTTTACACGAAAATATACAAAAAATCAATACAAAATTTTATGAATTCAAGGAGAGATACGATTTTAATTCATTTTTAAGTTTAGTTGTGTTATTTAAACTTCGGATAGAGTAGGGTAAGGAGTTCCACAACCGTGTGGAGTGAATAAAAAACTGACGCTCAGAAGTTAAGCAAGAGTACCGAGGAGGGATCAATTGAGCAGATCTGCTTGAGGTGGGATATCTTATTTTTTCATATATACGAGAGGCGTTCAATATATTCTCGGTATCGGGGTGAAGCTGTGGTTGTATATATAAATTGACTTATTTATCAAGTAATACTATTATTTTAGTGCATTCATGTAAAATTTCATATAAATGTGATTATTAATTCGCGTTTTATCTCTAGTTAAACAGAATCATAATCTCACTAAGCAAGGAAAAAGTCAAAGAACTATTCATGAAGAGATGGTGGCTGTTTACCAGGGTTCCGCACCTTCATTATCAACTGTGCAAAAGTGGTCAAGTGAGTTCAAGAGAGGCAGAGAGAGCATTGAAGGCAACCCCCGCTCCGGCGCCCCGGCTACTGCTTGTACGGGAGAAAGCATCAAAGAAGTCGAAAAACTTGTTCTTGAGGATGCCCGAATAAAGGTGAAAATGATGGCAGAGATCACCAAGCTTTCAATTGGTACCATTCACACCATTCTTCATGACCATCTTAACCTTTCAAAGGTCAGTGCAAGGTGGGTGCCACGAATGCTCAGAGCGCCTCAGAAAAAAGTGAGAATCGCATGCTGTAGAGAGCTTTTGGAGATGTGTAGTGAGAACGCGGACGGTGTTATGGATCGAATTGTTACTGGGACGAAACATGGGTCCACCACTATGACCCTGAAAGCAAACAAGAGTCCATGCAGTGGCATAAAAAAGGAACAGACCACCCGAAGAAGTTCAAAGTCACTCCGTCTGCCGGGAAGCTCATGACCACAGTTTTTTGGGATACAAAGGGAATCTTGCTCATTGAGTACAAAAAAAAAGGTGAAACCATCAACGCCACATCCTACGCTTCCATTTGCGGGAGGAAATTAAAAAGAAAAGACGGGGTAAACTCGCAGCGGGTGTGTTGCTTCTTCATGACAACGCTCCTGTTCACACGGCGCGAGTTTCCAAGGCTGCTGCGCGAGATTGTGGTTTCGAAGAAATCCAACACCCACCCTATAGTCCAGACCTTACCCTTAGTGATTATTTCCTGTTTCCGGATTTGAAAAAATGTCTTCGTGGAAAAAGATTTTCGGATAATGAAGAACTCAAGTCGGCAATAAATGGGTATTTTGCAGAGAAAGAGGAAATTTATTTTTTTGAGGGTTTAAAAAAGCTCATCTCAAGATGTAAAAAACGCATTGATGTTAGGAGAAATTATATTGAAAAATAAAGACAATTTAAATTGAATTCGCATTTTCCTTCATATCGATACCGAGAATATATTGAACGCCCCTCGTATAAGTCGGTTGATGTGTTAAAAGTATGTCCCAAAACAGGCAAAGAGTTCGAAATTTGAGAAGATTGTCGAAAGTCATATTGTAAAGTTGGCTGCAGTAGAGTGATATTCGATCAACTTTACGCAATCCGAACACATATCGCACAATACAATTAAATGCCACATTAAGTTTCCTCTTGGATGCATAACTACAGCTCGCAAAAATTTCACAAGCATATGTTAATACTGGCATGGCTAGAATTTTAGCAAGTACGACTCGTGTTTTAAAGGGTGTAAAGGATTTGGTCGCCCACAACGTTCGGATAACTCCATAAGTTTTGCCGACTGCAAAATTAATGTGGTTGTCCCAAGTTAAGAATCGATTAAAGGTCACCCCAAGGTTCTTGACGGATTCTACATACTCAATAGGAGCATCTTGGAGTGTGAGGATAGGAAAATAAGCCAGATCTAGAGGCTTTCGCTAAATCACGATGCACTTAGTTTTATCTCGATTTAATATCAGTCCATTTTATTGAGACCACTGCACTATATCGGCAAGATCATTATATATCGATTGCGCGGCGTGCTCTATTAAACCCAGAGGACAGCTTAATACGAGCTGAGCATCATCATCATACAAATGAATTGAGCTGTTTTTGATGACATTAGGAAGATCGTTGACATAAAGGGAGAAAAACAAAGGCCCTAGTATGGATCCCTTAGGGACACCACTTATGATAGGCAGGGGGTTTGAAAGGGATTTGCGAGTTTAATATGACGATACTAACTTTATAGCACAAGGCTCGAAATTATATATATGAGACAACTTGCGGCACAAAAAAGAGTGGTCAACCAAATCAAATGCCTTAGAAAAATCAAGAAGGACTAAGAAAGACACTTTGTCTTCGTCAAGAGCTTGCCTAATATCTTCAGACACACCTATCACAGCAGTGATACAACTGTGTTTTTGTGGGAAACCAGATAGCTTAGATGATAATAGGTTGAACATGGCGAGATGACGGCTAATTTGCTTTTGGAGGATCCTTTCAAAGGCTTTTGACAAAAAAGGGAGAATTGAAATCGGCCTGTACTCATCACACATGGAAGATTTTGGGATGGGGATAAGTTTTGCTGATTTCGATTGCCTAGGAAAGATCCCTGTAGTCACCACAGTGTTAAAGATATGGGTAATAAAAGGTAGTAAAATGGGTGATACGATTTTTAGAAAAGATGGATGAATGCCATCAAGGCCAACCGCATTCGATTTGATAGATAGAATGCTTTCAACAACATCAGCGCTGTTGAAAGCTGTGAAGCAGAAACTAGGACAGCAAGCGTAGGGAGATGGGTTGCCACTTTGTTGAAATGACTGCAAACTATTTGACAATTTCTGCGACGAAATAAATTTTGAGTTGAGTTCATTAGGATCAGGAGCATCAACGTTATTGTTTTTGGATTTACCAATGCCAATATTGCGCAGATTACTCCACAAGTGCTTACTTCCTAATGAGGCGTTTAGTTTACTTGAATAAAAGTTAGATTTTGCGGCTCGTATTGCATTAACAACTTTATTGCGAAGTACACAGTAGGCTTTTCGATACCCTACCAAACGGAAACGTTTCCAACGAGTGTAAGCAAGGTCACGCTGTTGCATTAGTGAGCGGATTTTTGGGGTAATCCAAGGAACCTTACGAGGCAACACGATTTTAGTCTTTAGCGGAACGTACCGATTGTATAGGGTTTTAATATTGCTATTAAAAAACTCAACTTGTTCGTTTGGAGAAGGAAAATAGTAGATTGAATTCCAATCGATACTTCTGGTATGATCCTCTAGCAGCGCATAGTCAATATTCTTAAAATCTCTATATTCCATAGTTCTTACAACACTCACAGTTTCAAAGTCAAAGGCAAGATATATTAAATCATGCCTAGAGAAAGTAGATGCCTCTACCTGGTCATAGAAAATGATTTTGTTTCTATTACTGACTAAGAATAAATCCAGCAGCGTAGAAGACTGATCAGAGAAGTGAGTAGGAGTTGTAGTATTGACTGAGACTAAATTAAGAGAAGACATCTCATCTGTAAAATGGCTGTCAGACAGGAGATTGCTGTTGAAGTCTCCAAATAAAAAAAGAACATTAGGACACGTAATAGAGTTTTCTTCCAAGGTCGTGATGAATTGTGAAACGTTAACATATCTATTAGGCCGATAAGCACCACCAATCAAGAGTTTTGATTCGTCATTGACAAGTTCAACAAACACATGCTCAATCTCACAACCATCAGAGGAAATGCTGCGAAGTCTGCATTTGATATTGTCCCTGACGTAGATTGCAACGCCACCACCCAAGCGATCAGTACGATCAGAACGAAAAACCCTATAACCACCTAAACAACACATTTCATCACTAAACGAAACCCTAAACCAGGTTTCGGACACACATACTACAAGGTGGCGCAAAAGTTGTCTGGTGGCGCAAAAGTTGTCACCCGATGTTCTTTCGCTGTAATTTTGTTTATGAATGAAAAACTTTGGTTCTGCTTTTGGATTATGTTAATTGGTGTCTTAAGTTTTTTCTGTATCAGTTAACTTCACAAATATCAAAGTAGAATTTACATTTGCCGCCATTTGCAAAAATTATGCTTCTTCCGATAGGCAGATGACTTTTGCGCCACCTTGTACATCAACCGCTGATTGCTCAAACAGATAGCGGAACTGATCGATTTTTGGTAGAAGACTCTGAGCCTTAATATGGCAAATTTGGAGACCAGTGTTAAGGCTTCTAAAAACTTTTAACATTATATTAAGGTTATAGTCCATGTCCATTTACAGGTAAAGAATATCGAAATAGAATAACACAACTTTGCTTTTACAATTAAAATAAAGAAAAAAAAAGAAAGAAAGATATGATGAAATAAATCAATTTATGAAGAAAAAATAAGCTTAATGAATATAGAACAAACAATTTCTTAGTTTAATTACTTTAGATTAGGTACTGAAAAAAAAAGAAATATTAAAACAAAATAATGTATATATGGTAATGCTAAAATCCATTTGTTGAGCTGGCAGCTCCGCCAAGATCTTCCAAACATTCGACCACAACAGCAACTTCTCGTATTTGACGTATTTTATTCGAGGATGCCGCTTTGTTGTTTTCTCTCAAACGGGAACTGGTACGAGCGGAGGGCGGAGACATTCTCAGAGTTAAAAGGTAGCGGAAACAAATGAAAATGGAACAATGCGCGATAAAATTGTCAAATTAAAAGTATTAAAATTATTAATAAAAATAACACTCTGCGCTGATGAACGGTTCTGTGTGCAAGTTAATGTGATATACAGTCCATTAATCGAAACACAAGCAAAAACTGGTAATTGGAAAGGATAGTTTGTACGAATAGATCAAGAATTTATTGCCAGCTTAAAACACACGTCTACTCAGTGGCTTTCATTTGACTGAACTGAAATGCAAAACATTCAAGTTTTTGTAGCAAAATAAGATGATTGACAGAGTCAAATGCCTTACTGAAGTCAGTGTAAGCACAGTCGACTTGATAACCATTTTCGATAGCATTGATGGCATAATAAGAGAAGCACGCTTAATTGGTTGTAGTGGACCTGCCAGTGACGAAGCCATGCTGTGTATCACAAAAAAATTCCTTAATAGAAAATTCCAACTTGGATTTAACCATACTTTCGAAAACCTTTGGCAAAGCGGGTAATTTGCAAATTCCTCTGTAATTTTCAATATCGTTCTTAGATCCAGATTTAAAAATTGGAATAAGAAAAGATGATTTCCATTCTTCAAGAAAAATACCGGAGGACAGCGACATGTTAAAAATTTGATGGAGGGGATTGCAAATTGCTTGTGAACATTTTTTTAAAATAATCGCAGGAATACCATCGGGACCTGGACTTCAATTGGGCTTGAGATTATCAAGAGCCAATATAATTTCGTGAAGGCTTAGTTGGATGAGGCCAGAATCAATTTTGCATTCGGTAACTGGTATAAAACTAGGTGTATCTTGCTTTGTGTACACAGATTCAAAGAATTTAGCAAAAAAATCTAGTTTTGTATCAACATTTCTAGATTCAATATTTTTGTAACGCATGGTTTTTGGGAGACCTGTCGATTTTCTTTTGCTATTTATGAAAGTCCAGAAGCGTTTGAAATCAGTTTTTATTTGATTTTCCATTTGAATTACGTAATTTGTCTGTAAAAATTTGCGTAAGACAAGAAAGTCCTTACGCTTGTCAAAATGTACATAATCTACAGGACTACCGGAAATTTTGAAATTTTTGTGTGCCCTGTTTTTAAGGTTCTTAAGGTGAGAGATCCTTCTTTTGTACCATGAAGGCTTAGATAAATTCTTCTTCGACCTTCATGGGACAAAAGTTTTAAATCCATTAAATAGTGCAGACTTGAAGTAATTATATGATTTCTGAAGAGACAAGTGTCTCAGATTACTGTTCCAATCTATGCTATGAAGGTAATTATTCAAACCATAAAAATCAGTTTTCAAAAATTTAACCGTTCTTACCAGAATACTGTCAGTTTCTAAAAAATCGTTCCCCTCAATTTAAATCGAAGTCTAATTATGATAAATAGAATTGTTTAACAAAGAATGTGGGGCTTCAAAATTATTTGCCTTCATCTCATCACAGCAAATAAAAACAAGATCAAATATGTATTCGATTCGAAGTAGGGCATCAATTAAAATAAATTCAATATCTTTCTTTAAGTTACACGGTACAAGCACTTTATCTTCATCGGACCAAGACCAAAAAATGTCTCCGACATTGAAATCACCTAAAATACTGTTGATGGTATTACCATAATTATCAAATATAAAATCAAGGTTAGATAAATGTTTTTTGTAGATATCTAATTTACTCCCAGAAGGGACATAGCTTACAATGAAAATAAGTGAACTCACGACACCTGTGACGTTTAATGTAAAACAGAGCTGTTCCACTACACCATCTGGTAAAGGAATCTCCCAGCGATCCTCTTTCTTTTTGCACCGATCAAAACTTAAAACACTATAGGGTCATTCTTTTACAAACCGTACAGATTTGAACAAAAAATTACCGACACATTTTTGATTTGCCTGAAATTTTTTTCACGGGTTCTATATCGAATAAAAAGAGACACGTGTTTAAGGATTTTTATTAACTTTCCAGTGGAAGTTTTTGTAATGGGGCCGATTTTGTGAATCGCGGATTTTGTCATATCTTCACGTTTCAAGGTCACCGGAATCCAAATCCAACATTTTTATAGAGATGTCTGGGTGTGTGTATGTACGTATGTGCGTATGTGCGTTCGGAATTATCTTTCGCCACGAGTATCTCGAGAACCAAAGATGATATTGGTTTATTCGAAGCGTTATTGCGTAACTCAGAACTGATTAAGTTTCCAGCGAAATCGTTTCAGCCGTTTTTTGTAAGTAAATAAATAACTAAAATAATTTGGCTTTGTTTGTAGTATTTATTGTCCTTTTTCATTGAGCAAATCACTATTACATTGTGCTCCGTTATTTCGTATACATGTAAATTTACAGGTCTCCGTGTTGATAACAATTTTTGCATTAATATATATCACACTTCGCTGTTATTAACAACATTTAATTTCCATGAACAATATTAAAGAGCATTTTTTAATATTAAGTAATTCTTAACCATATCTTATGTTTAACTACATTTCAAAATTTTCCACTAATCGCATTAATCATATTGATGCCACTGGGAAGTTAGTCGTGTGGACCTTGCGGGTCGCTCCCAGATCACTTTTTTATTTTTTTTTTGAAAATAGAGGGATTGAAATTTTCTTTTTGAGCTAGAGAAAACTTTTTTTTCATTGTCTAGATAAAAGAGTGAATTTTAAGAAACAAATAGTTCCAACAAAAATTATAAAAAAATTTATATTGTTATGAACAATTTAATTGTTTAAATCAATTTTTAACAAGGGTAACATTGTTTTAACCACTTAGCCTGTTTTAAGTATAACCATCGTATTCTACGTCAAATTTTACATCTAAAATGATTTTTTTATCGATGGACAAATGGTTATTACTATTGCAAAAAAATTAAATAAACCAGGCAAATCAAAAATGTGTCGGTCAGAATGGTGTTTGTAATGAATGGTTTGTAAAAGAATGACCCTAATAAAGGGACTCATCAAAAATTTCGGAGTCAGCAATATCTTTGTACAACCATGATTCTTTGATAATAATAACATCATAATCAAGATGACTAGATAAATTATATAATTTACAGGTTTTAGTCCGAATGCCACTGACATTATGATAATAAATTTTGAGGTTCGAATTGTCAATCCGCTTATCAACGACATGCAGAGGTGAAATGGAACGTTCGTTCAATATAAGTTTTTTGGAACATTTACAAAAGCACGAACTTGTATATCACTGGGCCAAAAATTAGCATCATAAATTATGTTGGCGAATCTGAGGGGGACACCAATTTTAAAATTTACAAATTTCAATTTGGATATGTCCTCATCATTTTTTATAAGTTTAGAACACAGGAAACTAGATTTGTTAACATTTAACGTTGAAGAAATAAAATCGATTATATTTTCGGAAGTACTCGTAGTATTAGGATGAAAACTACAGAGATGATACCAGTATAGCTTCCGGACGACATGTAGATCGTTTGCTACATCATTCGTACCCACAGCCACAATACGTGGTGGTCGATTAACAGCAGCAGCAGCAACAATAGTGGAAGGCGGTCGATGAAAGACCGGCATGGGGCCAGCACCAGCAAGAACATCCGTGAGCGTAACAGCATTAGCGGCCTCATAAATGGTGACGACAACCTCGCTATTTGGAGAGGCGGAGAGGGGCAACAGTGCAGCAATGGGAGCGTGAAATGGACTATCTTCGATGTGAAGGAATTCGAAATCCTGAGTGCCAGGAGACTTCATAGCTGATTGCGATGAATTATACACAAGAGTACCATCTGATGACCCAGTAGACACGCAAGGGTCAAGAGGAGCAGCATCAGCAGTATTATCGTCATCAGAGATTACATTAGAGTTATTATAGTTCACCGTCAAGTGGGGGTATATTGGTGATGACGATGAGGCAGATGACGATGAAATAATTACTTTTTTTATTTTGGCAAGCGGTTTATTTTGATGCGTTTGAGGAGGTAAGCTATTAGGGGTCTTCGTCGAAGCGCGGAAAACGCCGGGTGAAAAATTAGCATTTTTCCGATGAAGCACTTTGGAAGTATTCTCAGTGGCAATTAATGGAACTCTTTGCGATTTCGTTGTTCCACGAACTTCTCTACTAACATTCAATGTTTTAGAATTTTTTAAAGTCTGTCTGACGTATAAGCACTTGGGGGAAAAAGAGAGTCAAATTCCGACAAGGCCTCTTGCAATAAATGGAATGCACTTTTGACACAGGAAATAAATGGAAGATCAATACACAAGGTAATAGATTTAATAGTTTGTAGTATATTCGGGTTTAATTCACTGCATTTCAAGTGAAACAGATTACGCAGGGACCGCACTTGACAATGTCAACATTGTGTAACGAATTGTTACATTTCGAGCAAACTCCAGTCATTACGATAAATAAAGAAGTAAGAAATTGGCAAATACAAAATAGCAAAAATAAGGCTTGTCAAGTAGAAACAGAAACGCGTGTGCAATTGTCGGAGAGCAAACTCAAAATATGAATAGAAGGATAGGATAGGAATCCACGGGTGGCGCCTTAATTGCTTTAGGGAGATCTGTATTGTTGTGCGTATTCAATTTTTAAAATCATGGCCCTGGTCGGGATTCGAACTTAGTGAACAAACTACCATTGCACCATTGCCACCCGCAAAGAACGAGGAGAAAAGGCAAACGACCTCTCTATGGTGGGCAAGACAATTGTACAAAAAAACAGGGACACTTTTCAATGTACCAGAACGGAAAGCAATTGATAAAGAAAAATTCAAAAGACGCAGCGAGCAAAGACCTGATGGTGGAGAACCTTTTGTATGAAGGTGGAGAGCACTACTGAAACAGCTGGTCCTTGTGATTTTTATAAATATTCCATCTACTTGACAGAGTTCTGCAATGAAACGCTTGAGCTCTTTCCTGGCTTTCACTTTTCGGAAACTTCCAATGAGTATAATTATCACAGAGCACACAGTATAGTGGCGGAAACAATAACGACAGAAATAATATAATGGAATCCATTTAACTCTTTCTCACCATATAAATCTCCTCCCTTCCTAATGTATTTGCATTTTAAAATCGGATTTTCTTTTTGGAATACTTAATAGAAAAAGAACTGTTATGATTACACCAATCCAAATATCTCGCTTACCTACAGCAATTACGCTAATATCGTAGTATATACGAGTATTTCAAAAGCGAGAGGACAAAGCTGTAGGTAGGTAGGATCCGAAGTTAACCCGTATTCTCCTGAAACTTTTTTTTTTGTTTAAATTGATGAAGTCGATATATCCATCAAATATTGGCTTAAATTACAAATAAAAAATCAGAAATAAAAAATTGGACCTTTGGTTTTCGAACCATGGGGTGTCCCTTATAAGGGACACTAGGAGTTGAAAGTAAAAAACATTTTTTTTTTACATTTTTTTTAATGTGATATGTTTTAAAGCATCGTACATGAAGTCCGAAATTGCATTTCTCGCATCGAGTTGGTGACTTTAGATGGCATAACCTGCAGCGTGTTCGGTTTTCTTGCTCTACCACGTAATGATCTATGTGGTCGAATCTTGAGTCCACATTTTCCATCACAGATAGACGTGAAGGACCTCTTTTCTTGGGTTTGCGATTAGACTGTAGTAACGATAAAGCAATTCTTCGTCGAAAGGGAAGGAGTCGCATATTACCGAAACTTTGCTTTTGTAACTGCCAACAATTGTTGAAAGTTACATCGAGAATATACGATATGACCGGATTATACCACTTTTTTCCTAGATGTTCGGTATAACGATATATTTTGATCAGCGCGGTCCACCCCGCCCATACTTTTGTTGTAATGGCTGATAAGGCTGGGTTGCTCCACCACTTTCAATTTCTTTTCGACTCTCGAAAAACGCTTCACGAATTTCAGTAGGTGAACGCTTTCTGAGTTTGAGGCCATGGTAACTAAATTGTTATCGTTCCATTTACAAATCAAAATTCCTTTTTCTTCGCAGACCGAATAATCATATGATCCCCTTTGTTTTTTCTTAAGCACTTTGTCATCTTCAAGGGGACAGTTTTTAATTCGGTCGCTCCGTATTGTTCCTGGAAAAAAATGTGGATAACAACTGAATATGTGTTACAACAATCTCTTTCTACCTGTTGCATTGATGCCTCTTTCTTTCAACTCTGACAGCAGGTCCAGCGATGTAAAAAAAATTGTCGACGTAAACATGGTAAGACATTTACAAACCACGGCTCCGCAACACATCGCAAAACTTCAGCACCACTCGTGCACCAAGGCCCATGTCTTTATAACTTTGGCTTGTATCTACTCCTTGGTACGGATCAAGCCATAAGGCATACCCGGACGCTGTTGCTCCAACCCACACTTTATATCCCCAACGAATAGGTTTGCACCGAATGAATTGCTTCGTGGAGTGGCGGCCATAATATATAATATATATATATATATATCAATGCAATACCTTTTTTCCACTGGAGCAAATTCTAAAAAAAATTTATTCAAGTAGCTAGTCGAATAATGGCCGAATTTTGCTGAACTTATCACTATGGTTTAGATTATGATTATCGCAAAAGTGAAGGTTGGACATTATTTCATTGGTGCGATCTCTTGAAAGGCTGGAAGATACTAGTTCACACCCAGCATCTCTTGTGGCTTCCCAATACATACCTCTTTGAGGAAACACGTTATATCCACTTAGCAAGAGTATTCCGAAAAAAGACTTAATTTCATGTAATGAAACATTTAAATGTTTGTTCTTTTGCATGGCGTAGTTATTGGTGAGACTTACTACCATTTCGTAGAATCCATCATCGAAAAATTGTTCAAATATCTCTATTGGCGCGTGATTATTGAACACACTACTAAATATCGTCTCACCTGTAGCACATTGCAAATCTTTTTTCGTCCAAGTAAGTTTATTTTTTGGATCCATTTTTCTTTTCTTGGGAACCATGGCAGATAATGGAATGTCGTCGTCAAAATCAAAACCATCATCATATGCAACTTCAGCACCAGCAAGTAGTTGACTGCGTGGTAAGTTAGATATCCCCACTTCATTTTCTTCTCCTGAATCTTCATCTGTCAATTCTCCACATGCATTATTTGGCGGTAGCAAGGTTATTGTGGCCGGTGCTGAATTCGATTCATCTTCTTCCAATATAGCTAGGACTACATCCAAATTTATGTATCTACAACAAAAGCAGACATGAACTCTATTCTCCTACTGTCCCATATATTGGACACCAATAAGAAAACCTTAATTTTGCAAAACCCATGAAGAATTTCATAAAACTTACAAAGGCAATAAAGAACATGATATTCCAACATTGAATTGTACAAATAATATTTATAAATTTTTTTGTTGAAATTATGTCAAAATTACCTTCTTGAGTTCACTTCACTTCACTCAAAAACAGTAAATGCGAAAAAAATGAGCGAAATATATCTAGTTTTCTTGTTCGTAACTAGGCAACATATTCAAAGGAATTGAATAAACCTCCGATTTTAAATTCAGACAGTTGAATTAATTTTTAAAAAATTCAAAATGCAGGTGTCCCAAATATGGGACAGTAGGAGAATCTGGGTTAAGCAAGGACGAGTTGTTTTTGATTTTTGCGTTTTTATTATGTCCACATTCTTTTCATTAGATACATTTCTTACGGATGGATGATAATTGTCCTTTATTTAATTCGATTGAGTCACTTCATATTAGAATAATCTCCCAAATAAAAAAAGTAATTGCTAAATTCAAGCATCCTCCTCAATGCGGCGAATATTATCTCATGTTTTCCAAAAGATTGGCACCTTGTTTCCACAATCAAAAATCATCATTTGAAATATATTTCATTATTCCGCCAACCAAAATGCGCATATCTTGGATTATCACTGTCAGAAGAACACAAATACCAGAAATCTTTCCTGTTGATCTCTTTGAATCGCATCCAATATACCGCGACGCTTTTATTTTGTGATGCCACTCCAAGATTTCCTGCGATTCACAGCCCACCACTGCAAAGCACAACCTGCAGTAGTGCGCACACACCTTTCAGACCTAATCAGCTTCTGATTTTAAGTTTTATAGAACCATATCGCATCCATCAATAAATTTGAAGTATGTGCGAGAAAAAGAGCCGCGGCAGGATTCGCCATAAGAGGGTTCTGGTTTTGAAATTAAAATTTCGCATGGGCTGGCACGGCTGAAGATGGTGGAGATGGGCAGCCCCATCCTACCATATGTACCCACTGTAAGCATCTCGACCATCAAATAGATCCGAAGCACCGATAACTGTTTATCGATGGATACCAACAATAGGATGTGGTGTGCACTTCAAAAGCGGCTTCTGTTGTGATATCTTTTGCAGTGAAGTTGTGGCTGATGCTGATATTGGCGCAGCTACTAGCTGCTATAGTGGTTGTTTTGTTGCCTTGGAGATAAAAATTTCGTTGCATTGTCATTGTGGTAATATTGTGAGCCCGAGAGGAGCCACAATATAGCTTGAGAATTTTATTTAATTGGTCTCGCGTAGCAATTCATTTAGGCGATGATTGGATGTGCTCCTGCTTTTGCAGCTCATTTTGAATGCAGTGCGGATAATGGATACTTTTTTTTGAGTCTCAGTCTTGTTGATAATATTTGCTGGACTGTGAATTATTTGTATTATTCCCCTGGGATGCTTTTTTTTCTTATATTATTATTGTTGTTGTTATTTACTCCGTATAATGGCGCTGAGGTGTTAAGCAATTCATTTGCTACAAGACTGGTTACAAAACCCATGGTACAGCGTAAGCGAAAATGGTCGAGAAAAGTAAATCAAAAGAAAACCGAGAAGTACATGTAATTCCTTTTTTTGAAATAGTAACGATATTTTTAAAACGATTCACTAGTTTGGGAATGTTGTAAAAGGAAATTCAAGGTTGGGTTCAACAATTTTAATGTTACCCATGATTTTTTTTTTCAATGGAGTCATAAAATGTATTTTTTTTTGTATCCTTTTCTAAGGGTTTTATAATTTTGACTCATAGTTTGCAATGTTCCTTAATATTGATCGTAAACCCCTGAAACTTATTATATTTATTATAAAATTGTATTTATAAGTTTCTGCGGAAAACTTGAATACAATACTTCAACATAATGCTTCCTATGTTATTTAGACGCCACCCGTGGAGAACAAACCATACCCAATGCACAAACCTATATTTTCTATCATTCTACTTCTTCCTGCTCTACCACCTAATAGTAGGCAATGAAATACGTCCACAATGGCATTGCATTTGTAGGTGTTGAATTGAAAAATGCCTACGCTGTGTATAATACACTATAAGGATACTACTGTATCAATTACAGAAAAGAACAAAGTTGATTATTATCAACCAAATTTTGTTTATAAAGGGTGTTCAAATTTGAAAGCAACTTACGGAAGGAGAAAAAGGCCAAGTTGGAGCTTACAAGGAGCAGGGAAATCATGAAAACAATCGCTAAGGAAGTAGTGTTAGCAAGGCAATAAAAGCTGAAAACGGCTTTCAGGTTCAAAGCTTTCTATCGGAAAAATCATGGCTAAAACTGAGTTTAAGGCCAGCATATTCAGCACAATTGAAAATAAAGATGAAGCCTTAGATTTTCAGATTAAAATGCCCTGAAGATGATGTATCATCATAAATTATGATTTGAAATGTGGTCAGTTGCAAATGGATTACTCTCAAACCACTCAAAACGGCAGACTATTCCAATATCCATGAAAATACGTATATAACCTCAATATTCTAACTGATTTAGATCTAAATACATATAAATGTTTGATTACAATCACACCAATGTGATCGTTGGTCGTATCTACAGGTGCCTTCGCAAATTATGGTGCATAGTATACTCCGCTGGAAACACGACAAAAGCTGGTAACTATTCTAATCTTGCCCTTATAACGAATGCTGATATCGTATATATTTACGGTGACCATATTTTTCATGATGAGAAAGAGGACACGTTTTTATATATAAAAAATAATATGCTGGAAAACTAAAGAGGACATTCAAATACTGATGTTTTTCTGCAGAGTGTTATTTCTTTGGAATTTTTTCAGCTGAGATTTCTTTGAAGTCTAATAACTATCAATGATTCGATACAAGTAAGTAATTGTTTCTTTGAGAAAAGATAAATCTGGTGGTATGTAATATCTCAGAGTCTCAGCTAACAAGTTTGAACCCATATAGTGAGATAAAGTTAACAGACCTGAGGTCGAACACAGTTTCACCTGCAAAAAAAACACGATATGGTTGGTAGATTTCCTTAAAGCTCTCTTATTGATTAAGATGTGGCTCCGAGCAGCAAAAATGTCGTCCGCAAATAAAAACATAGATAAAGGCTACAGTCCGCTTGGGAGAACTTTTGGATATCCTATTCCTATTCCTATCCCTCATTAAGTGGGCGTGACAAAAATCTAAGATTTCACTAAAAAAAACAAAGTTTTTGCTAAAAAAACGCCCCAAGTGGGCATGTCAGAAAACTTCATATAAAGGAATTGTTCAAAACGACTTTAAATATATACTTTGCCAATGATTTCTTCAATAAAATGGTTATTTTTAAAAGATGGGCGTGTCAGTTGGCGGTTTTTAAAAATATTTATACATGATCATTAAGCACTTCCAGAGAGCATATTATGTTCCAAATTTCAGGTTCCTAGCTCAAACTTTAATTTTTCAAAAAAAGCTTTTAAAAAATCTTTTAACATAAGCATTAGGCATCTCTAAAAAGTATATAATCATAAATGTCAGCTTCCTGGTTCATTCTTTGGCTTTTCGATAAAACTGTTTTACTTAATTGTGGGCTTGTCAGTAGGCAGATTTTAGAAATTGTAACTCCATAGCATTTTGGGCCCTTAAAAACCTATTAAAAATTTAAGCTTTTTGGCTCAAAATCCGATTTTTTGATAAATTTGTGATTTGAGATTTTAAAATTCTTAAACATGATTATTTCGGCCCTTTAGAGAGCATGTGGTTAAGATTTCAGCTTTCTAGCTCGAGTTTGAAGGCCAAATTTTTGTTGACGGATGGACGGACATGGCTAGATCGAAATTACTATGGATGCTGATCACGAATATAGTAACTTATATTGGTTTACGACCAATATTTAAGCATGTTGCAAGCTATGAGTCGAAATTGATATATCCTCAGAATAGGGTATAAAAGAAAGTGTTGAGTTAGAGAGTCTTTGAGCGAATTGAAATAAATGAACATTTCGCAATTTAAAAGGCGGACATGTTGTACTGAAAACCAATGCTGCTTTAAAAAAAACAATTATTTCCCAGATAGGCGAAAAACAAATCAATACAAAAGTAACTATACGAACGCTAAAATTAAAATCCAATCCGCCCAAAAAACTGTTCATCACTCATTAATTTAATAAATCGAAAAAATCAACAAAAATCTTCACCATTTTAACAGGTTATAATTTCTGCTTACACCAAGTGTGAGATGAGATCATTCAGTTGACACCGATATCATACATATATTTGGTAGAGCATTCCACATTCGTGAGGTACGGCTAAGGACCAATTCTTTGTATTTCACTGTAAGTCCAAATACAGTGTAATATTTATGTCGTGTATGTGTTATGTATTTGAAGAAAAATTTCTTCTTGAAGCGCTTGTAATATGCCCTGCCTCACCTAGCAAGCTATGAGACTTATTATAAGACTTGCCCAAGCCGATCAAAATCTCACTTCAAAAAAGCCTCAGTGTTTGTTTACCGCCAAAGAGCGAAGCTGCAAATTTGAATTGAGACATTCACTGTGTCCAGTTTAAGATTAAATTTATTGTTCCGTTCTCGCTACCCGCCTGCACAGTTTGACGCCACGCAGAACGAGGCTCAAGGTGAAGCGGAACTAAAGGGTCTTTCATTAGCGACTTGACAACTTTCAGTGTGAACGCACCCTTAAACCGATTACCAAATTTTCAATGTCAAAATACTCAGCAAAATCACCATTTTCATCATGGTGAACTTCACGATGGAATAAATTTTACAAATAATTAAAATTTACTACCGAAATTCCGAGTCGGTGGTCGCAACTTTAAGAGCGTTAATGCCAATTTTCGGCCGTAATTTTCGTCCCAGTAGCCAAGCAATTCTTAGTCTATTGAAACAGTTTTAGTCAGAATATTCGCTGCTTGATGTTACCGTGCCAGTGAGACTATGTTTTGCCCGAGGTGTGGAGAACATTGCTGCCATAGAGGCGTCCGTCGCAAACCAGACAAATCAGTCAATTTCACGGCGTTCTCAAAAATTTCGCCGCACACTTGACCATATAAAGCGACGTACGTTTGAAGTGTGTATCTACTTGTTGACAACACTGTCCCCAACACAATCCAAGTGACGAAGCATGTAAAGTGCATTTGTTGAATGAATCATACACAGTATAAGTATAAAGCACATTTCACTCAATTGCACTGATCGTCACTCAATAGTAATAGGAGCCCACACAAATTGTATAGCCAATAGGAATTAAGAACACTGTATTCATTCATACTATGTAAGTAGAAGTAAGATAGAATGTAAGTATAACAGTTATGTAAATAGTATTTAAGGAATAGAATTAAAGGAATAAGATAAGTTTTGTCATAGAACTCTATTCGGCAGTTTGCCTGTTTTATTTCATAAGTTGCGGCGAGCAATCGCCTATCCAATACAGCGTGGTACGCTCTAAAAACCAGAAGTAGGGACTTTCATTTAGAAGACGAACACCACACGTTCTCGAATTGGGCTTTGGACGTGATGGAAGGAAATAAAGAATTTCATCGCAAAATCATCTTCAACGATGAATTTTTGGTTAAACAGCTTCGTCAATAAGCAAAATATGCGTTACTGGACATGTGAGAACCCCCATGTGCTTCAAGCACTTCATCCGCAAAAAGTCACTGTTTGGTGCGGTTTCCATGCTGGTGGCGTCATTGCGCCGTTTTTTTTTTTCGTCGAAGAAAATGACCGTCAAGTTACGGTAAATGGTATTCGCTACAGAGACATGTTGGAACGTTATTTCTTTGAGAAATTGCATGAATTAGGTTCCAACAAGACGGTGCCACAAGCCACACAGCGGGTGCAACAATCGAGTTATTAAAGTCCCAGTTCGGTGAACGTGTTATCTCGAGAAACGGACCCATCTTCTGGCCGTCGAGATCGTGTGATTTAACGCCCTTAGGCATTTAGATATAGGGCTACATTAAATAATTGTTCTATGAAATAGCGCCCATATCGGCCGAAATGTGCGGCCGAGTCATCGAAAATTGTGTTCAACGTATCGACAGCTGCATACGTTCCCGTGGTGGACATATGAACGAGGTCGAATTCCATTCCTTAAAGTTTTGATACTAATTCAAGCCAATAATTTTTTTTTCAGATATCTGAAGTACCTAGTTTCCATTTTATTTAAAAAAGAAGTTGTCAATCCCTTAATGAAAGACCCTATACATTGAAATCGCCCGCATCTACGGTTTCAAAGCGAGGATGGAGGGCTACAAACTAAAAGTAGAATTCCATATAAAACTCATTAAAAGTATAATTCCGGTCCAGATTTGGGCTCATGAGTTTATTTTGTTCTTAATTTCTCGGGGAATGGGAGTAATAATATGAGCTCATCTTTTTTGCATACCAATTCTATCATTTAACTTAAGTATGTTATTATTAAATGGTTGTTTTTAGCTTGACCTCAGCCTCGGCCTTGAAATATGTCTTATGTGACTCTAAGCGAAAGATTGGAAAAAAGGCTAATTATGTCAACTTTGGACAATGTAGTGTCCTCTTTTAGCAAACAAATCTGAGAGGACACTTTGTCAAAAAAGTGGACTATCCTCTCAAAATAAAGACGAATGGCCGCATATAGGAGTTAAGACTCGTTATCCCGGCGTAAATTGTAACTAGCTTTCAGTGGCACGGTGTGGTTCATCCACGGCATTCGTAGATATGACCATATATCGGCATACACTAGGGATTTGCTAGATTGTGATTTGCATCAGTATATCAACGCCAGGAACTGTATATTCTAAGATAAAATTATAACAAATCAAGTCCATCGTATTTGCATACACAGGCTTAATTTGACTAGATCGACCCGAACCACCAATTTAACACCCTACCGCTGCAAATGATTTTTACTCACTCTGTCAGACTATGGAACTGCTTACCTTCACAATTAAGAGCCATATCGAATTACTCCATTTTTTAAAGTTACAATCTCCTATATTTTTCCGCACACCAACATTAATCTATACATCTCCTTCTATCTCAGCACTCTCATCAACACCCAAACTGAATGACCTTGTAATGCTGAAAGTTCACAAGAACGAATTTTCCGCACTTTTCGAGCATCTGTTGGACTTCCTAATGGAGACAGAAATTGACACCAGTATAAGAAAGGAGGCGTGGGTCAAGAGATCGCCTAGCTCAGGACTATAGGATAACAAATTCAACTTTTCTTTCAAACAAGGATTCGGTGGGCCTAGAAGATACATTTTAATACATAAAAAAAACTTCTTTCATCTGCTCTTTCTTTCATTTAGCAGATTTGGCAACAGACCAGGATGAAAATATCGTTAATGAACACACTTCTTTTTCACTAAGTCCTTATCTTTGGTATCAAGCTTCCTCTTTAATAGTCATAAGTGCAGATTAACTTAATCCAGTATGCATCGCATAGTTGCTGTTTTATTGTCAATGCCTGCAATACCTCAGCTTTTTTTCCTCTACCCGATTTCAATGAAATGTATTCTTTAGGATGGGTCGCCAAAACATGCGTTTAAAATGAACTCTGAAAAGTACTGGGGAATTCCCGATTTGAACACAAAACATGGTCGTAAAAGCATTAGCGGATAATGATCGGTAATAACTACAAAACCCAGCTTAGTGAGTTTCATTTTCAAAACAAATCCACCACCTAAATCCAAACCAATCTGCAACAATACTTCCGCTGGATTAATGACTTTTGCACGCAATAGTACCAAAAATCTGAATTTTTTCAGCTACCTGTGCTGTTCTTCTATTCATCAATCAACTGACTTAGGTTACCACCTCTATCTTTTCTCACTTATCATGAGATATCCTGGGAATGATTTACAATTATTACAAATCCACTTAATGAGGTCATCTTGGTGAATAGCACTGAACCGACATCGTCTACGAAGAATGATTGTTGGGCCAAGTATATCGACGATAATCATCACCATCGGACATGATTGCGAAAGCCGCCACCGAAAAATGTATTATCCGTTTTGGCCGAAATGAAAAGACCCTATAATGCGATTATTGTGATTATTGTTCGACCAGGTCCAATCTGCGGTTCCATCCCATCTGTGCTCTTCTCTGCGGCCGGCGACAGTGGACCAAAAACCAAGCCCAATCCCAAACCCCTAATAAAAATTCTCGATCATAACAATTCTGCGCAGTCAGCAAATGTGGGAGCGGCGTGCTGGGGAGGGGATAGGGCACTTATTATAGGTTTATCTGGTCAAAGTGAAGAGGTCTTTTGTTCCTTCTCATCTCCTTTGTCCCGACAGCACACATATACAGTCGTGGGCCTAAATAACAATTGTTCAGTAAGAAAACACAACATAAAAGGAAGAGCTGCTTCTTTTGGCTTCTGGTTATTTGAAGCTGTCATCTTGAACAAAAGAGAGTGGATTTGCCCGGAGGCCTGTATCTGTATCATAAAATAACCAGATACAAAAATGAGAGAGAGACAGAGATACCATTTGGGGCACCTTACCTTCTCAACATCCATTTATCGGGTGTAATTACACAGCGAACAAATTCTAGTGTCCAACTCTGAATGGAACTTGCGCAGATGCATGATGATGGCCGGAGTATTAAATAATTTGCAGCTTCCAGCGTTGAATCGAAATAAGCCACCACAAACGAACACGAGTACGAATGTCTTTATGAGTATAAGTGTGTATTTATATGTAAAGGGACCCTCTCAGCAATCCTTTTCGAATCAACACTGATAGCAACAAAATATCTGAGGGCGTCCATCTGATCCAAGGCGAGGTGAAGATGACCCACCTGGGGCTTAGTTTCGTTGTATCCAATCCAACTTTATTGCAACCATCTGGGAGTCGTGCCTGAGCTATGGATCCAAAGTGGTGTAGAAATCAAACGCACATTGTAAAGCCACAAACAATCATCAAATGCGGATCTGTCCAGAACATCTACAGTAGCAACTGTTGGAGCGTCTCTCGCTGTATGTTTTAATTTTATAACCACTATCGAACGTGTTATTATGTTGCGACGTGTGTCTGCCAGACGATTCATTTTCTTCTGCGTCGATCTCGAGTGTGTGAAGCCCGGCAAGATGAGTGGCCTTTGAATGGACGATCGCTTTTGCAGGGAATGTACGAGAGTAATCAACAGATACGATTAAAATTAGATGATGGGTGAAGTAAAGGATTTCATTATAAAACACGAATGTGTCAGGGATGGATCAGGTAGGTTCTGGAGCCGTTGCAATGTAGATGCCGCCATTCACGAGTCGAGAACTAGACATATACCGGAGCCATATACTCGAACGTTACAGGGTTTCAAATTACATTTCAAATTGATTGGACAAACCAACCAAACATTCCTTTATTTGAGATGGTTGTGATTGTGATTATCAATAAAATAAGGGTTACATACAGGGTGGCGCACCAATTGTGCTACAATAAGAAATTCATATAACTTTTTTTTAATCAATGTATTTAATTTTTTTTTATTGTATAGAAAATTAAATTTTATTTTATATAACTAACTGTTTTTGAAGATGATAGACCGTAAATGACCTCCATGCTCATACACGCATATGCGGCACCTGATCAGAAAATTATTCATTGCGGCTTGAAGGGTTAACGTAAGTATCGCCTCAATTATTGTTTTAATGGACTGCTTCAATTCAGTCAAATTCCTTGGTTTCGTTTTTTACACCTCTTGAATAACCCCAAAACAAAAAGTTTGGTGCAGTCAGGTCAGGTGACCTTGGGGGCCAGCGGAAAGTGGAGTTTCTGGATATTAATTTGTTAGGGAATTTTCGTTAGAGCTCCGCCTTAACGGGTAGGCTATATGTGCAGTTGCTCCATCTTGCTGGAACCAAATGCTGTTGAAACGAATACTTCGTCGGCGCACTTTTGGATACAAAAATTCCTTCAACATCTTTGAATAACCGTCCCCAGTGACAGTTACTGTTACACCGTTTTCTCCAAAGAAGTATGGCCCCACAAAGCATCTTGATGAAACTGCGCAACACACATTGATTCGTTCTCGCTGCAGTACCGTCTCATGGAGTATTTCTGGATTAGATTCACTCCATATACGGCAATTTTGCTTATTTACATTTCCGTTTAGATCAAAATGGGCCTCATAAGACATAAACAATCAATTTATCAAGCTATTGAATTCTTCGATCATTTCAATCATTTTTTGGCAAAATTCCAGGCGAATAGGCAAATCCAGAGAGTTTAAGTTGCTTGCAATTTGCACTTTGTACGGAATCAAGTTTAAGTCATCATATATTATCCGTTGTAATGACCGTCTGCTAACTCCAATTTGCGCTGATAAGTTTAGAATGGAACGAACGCTTGGATTTGCCTGAATTGAAGATGCTGCAGCCGCGATTATGGAACATAGGGATCTCGATGGAACGGATTCGTGTGATGCTTCCAGACTCGGAAAACATGTTAACCAGCCTCATAATGATACATCAACTCGTAGGTGTGCCGCCGAACTCCGGCCTAGATTACCTTTGGATGGAAATGAAGGACTGCAAAGCATGGTACGGCTGCAGTATCCAAATCCTCTTTTCTTTATCTCAAGCATTCATTTTAATAATTCTAAATAATAACCTGCCAAATAAAAAAAAATAAGCCGATTACTCACACAGAAAAAAGTTATTACGATATTACAGTCGTAGAACGATTGGTGCGCCACCCTGTATTACTCTTTCCTTGCAATGTTAAATGTTTTATTATCGGATGCATAGTTTTCCACCTTTTTCTCCCTTTCAATGTCATACAGTGTCGCGCAGTTGGTTAGAGCAAGTGGCTTGAGGTTCGAGTCCCACCAGGAAGAACTAACAGTTTTAATTGCTCCACCTCTTGCGAAAGTCTAACAAACATCCAAGAGTATAAACTGTCATGAGAAGTTTCTTAAACTTTGTCGTTCGCAATCGCCGTTAAATTGAAGGTCTCTTCAATTCGTGTCGAAAATGTAGCTTCACACACGCAAGTTGTTCGAGAAGTTAAATGTTTGGCCCAATAAAAATAAATAAAATATTAGGCATTAACAGCCCATAGAGGGCCTAAAACCTAGCTTCTCCAACCACTTCCTTTTGCGAAGTGGAAGGGACCTACAATTGTATGCCGAATCCGAACGGCAAATTTGAGAAGCTTCTCATGACAATAATTGATAATCTTGGATGTTTGTCAGACGTTCGCAAGAGGTGGGGCAGTGGAATAAAAAACTCAAGATGTTACTTGGCTCCGACTACTCGATTAGTAGTCCGACACACTAACCATTGAGCCACTGCGCCCGACGTTTGACCCAATAAAAGATGTAAAAACCTAATATTTATTTTACTGAATGTATATAACGTTTGATATCAGTGGGCCCACAATGGATTGCTATAAGTCTCATCAAACCTTCTTCCAGGATATAACAGGCCCCGTAAAATGGGGCTTTATTTCAAAATGAAAATTTTCCCAAAGCAATGCAAAATAGCCCCAAATTGTTGGCATGAAATTTGGGTCAGAATGAAAAATTACCCTTAAACAATGGGCAAACAAAGACAAAGAGTATTATCGAATTGAAGCGCATTTTCTTTTCGGCGCCTATATGAGCCCAGAGTTTAAAACTCTTACCCTCGAAGCGGGCCACCCAGGTACTATTATCTTTTGAACTGTTTCATACCAAACGAGCTTTGAAATACGCCGCTTAGCGGTACCTTAAGCACCTGTGTGTTAGGCCGAAGGCCGGCCGGTGTATCTGAGTCGAAGAGGTGTCCAGAGTAGCAGTCCAACCGGGTACTGTTTTCTGTTGAACTTGTTCATACCTATCAACTTTGAAGCACGCCGCTTAGCGGCGCCCTGAACACATCCAAGTGAGGCCGAAGGCCTTTCGGTGTATCAGTCGATGAGATGTCTAGAGTTTTAAGCCCTTTTACCAGTGAAGCTGTTATCTGATGAACTATAGCTTATTTATTTATTGTTTTTAGGCCTATTTCTGTTTGTTAAAAGAAAATCGATTTTCCATAAAGGAAATCCACTCCCTTTATGAGAGCGCCATCAAATTTGTTCACTTTTATGTATTTTTAATCCTTTTTAACGAAAAACAAACAAA
The DNA here is from genome assembly GCA_949715645.1 of Portevinia maculata. NCBI lineage: Eukaryota > Metazoa > Arthropoda > Insecta > Diptera > Syrphidae > Portevinia > Portevinia maculata. Next base: position 62,324,243 of record OX454525.1, on the reverse strand, counting down.
AATTATTGGAATTGGTGCCCGGAAGTAAAATCTTGCCCTTGGGGCTATTTTTCATACTTTTGGGGGGATATATTTTATTATTTTGCAAAATCACCCTAACCGGACTACAAGCCGTTGTTATTGCTTCCTATATAATTTTTTTGGGCTTTTCTTAATTTTTTTTTGCCAATTTGCATTGGGGCCTGATTTCATGGAGCCCTAAAAGTCAACCCAAGCGAAACTGATATAATTAGGGAAGGGTTGGGATTTGGATCGAGACGATATGAACTAAATTTTCGAACCACAAATACGGGACATTGCCGCTGAAGAAATGGTTGAGCTAATTGATGGCCGTTATCATTCTGAATTTCCTGAAATTAACAAGAAGATTTAAATATGCAAGAAGACCGATTGACTGTGACCAAATTGGAATTGTTTCTAGCTTTGTACGAAAAACTGGTGGAATAAGCTTTGCAAATTGATCAAGACGAAAGAGCCAGTGTTAAATCAACATTTGGAACAAATTTACGGATGGCAACGTTACAGTAGTAGTGTATTCACTTACTGATATGAAGGTTATGCATTTGAATCTCGGCCAAGTCCATTCATTAAGTCGTATACATTAAAGATAAATCTCCCTAAGTAACTTAGACACTACCCGTGGAGAAAAACCTTAGAACTGCATTAAAATACTTCTATCCTGTCTCTCTATTCTTCTAACAGTAAGTAGGACCTCAAAGGATGCAATGAAATACACCATTGCTAGGAGCTACTTCCTGTTAATTAACAAATGCTGGCGCTGTGTTCCGAGAACATAAGGAGTACTGTAAGATTTCAGTAAAACCCCTTTAGCGTAAGTAAACTATAAAAGAAAAAAAAACACACTGCCCTGTAGACATGGATAACTCAGTGCTGTGCTAACTCATTGCTCTAGCGCAGCAACTGTGCCACATGCGCTAATGAGAAAGAGAACCAATGAGAGCAACTGCGCTTGTGTCGTATCGGCTTTAACATAACATGACGTGTACAACCTTAAACAAGTGTATGGAATTCTAATTGGATAGTGATACTATCCCTTGTACAAATAAGTTGAGTTGATGACTCTTTTAATGTGTTATGGCGCAATCGGGTTACATTTATACTCTTTATGCAAATTGGGTTGGTTACAGTTATACTCTACCTGAGTACCTGAGCAAATGGGTTAATTTGATCAATTTCGTTTGAAGCCAGTATTTTTTCTTCCTTCTATTCACTCTTGCAAACGCATGCAAACGCTACATACAGACATTCCGTACATGTGTTTTTGGCAATACGTTTTCAGTCAGTATATTGTATAAAACTCAACTTACTGCGCCAAAGCGCAAAACTGAGTGAGAATAAAAATTTTAAATTTTACCAAAAACATTAAAAAAAAGTTTGACAAACTTTTATAAACGTCCACCAAATGCGACATAAAATAATTGTTTAAATATTTTATTTAGGAAATAATGTAACTTATGGTTTTGTTTGAATTACTTTTTTTTTGCGTATTATTCTGGAGCGGCTCACAGTTTGGATAGATACAAACCGCTTACTTTCAGTCTGAAATTAGGAAGAATTCGTAAGCAAGTTTTGCAAGGACGTATCCGCAAAAAGTGCAGGAGGAAGCTATATCCCTTCGTTTTGGGCTTGAAGGCGTCGAACACCACCTCCATTGACAGAAGGTCACTTTTTTATAAACTTAGCAATCTTGGAGTGTCAACACAAGTGCTGAAGGTAATACAGGGTTTTTAAGTGGAAAATATGTCTGCGGTCTGGGATGGCAAAAAAGGTTCCAAACTAGTTCCTTGTTCCTGGACGACCTGCCGAATTTCCTACCAGGAGGAAACGATTTTGCCGGCATTAAAATAAAGCCAATCATGTATGCTGATGATGTAATCAATCTTTCGGGGAATCCAAGAATATTGCAGATGATGATCAACAAGTTAAATCATTACTGCAGGTTATGGAACTTGGAACAAGTCAAAAGTAATGGTCTTCCGAAATGGTTATGGTCGCTATGCAAACGATGAAAAATTGTTCTGGGAAAAAATAAATCGGTTGCGTGTGTTGTTGTTCCCAATGGGGATTGAACCTGCACCACAAGCCAACACACTTACATCTACGTCTACACCTTCGCCACCCTCTAAACTATTGGAGTTAGTGTCACCTTAAGTGGATTTTAGGAAACATCTACAGCGAAAATTGAGGATGTCAAAAAGAGCAATAAATTGCCTATGGAAAAATCGACTCGGCAAAAGTTATATTGTATCAAGCGCCAAATACAAAGTATACGAAGCGGTAGTAAGGTCTGTTCTGTGCTACGCGGCGCAGGTATGTTGTTTTGTCAATACGATAGAGTTGAAAATTTGCTGAGACACTTTATCAAATAAATCTTCAGGTTACCAGAAAATGCACCATGCTACACCTCGAAACCGGACTTCCGCCTTTATTCATGTATAAAGTAAAGCTCGATTAGCGCAACTCCTCGATTTTTGCAACACTAAAGTCATCGAACGTCTTGACTCTATAAGTGCAACTTTTCATAACAATTACCTCGATTAAGGCAAGATCTTGCGTCTATTCATCTGTTTTTTATTTCCATGTTCTCCTGTTGGCTAGTTATTTATGCCGTTACTTCAGAGTTATGTAGATTTGTTTGGACCTGGAAAAATTTCTTTGTAAATACAAGGTTGCGCAAAAGTTGTCACCCGGCTGTAATTTTTTTTATGAATGAAAAACGTTGGTTCTGTTCTGCTTTGGATTGTTTATTGATGTCTGAAATTTTAGATAAGGTGATGACTCTTGAGTGACCTTATAGATTCATGTTATTATGTCTACAGAAACATAGTAAAATGGTTTTGTCATCATATTTCATTTAAAAAAATGTAGACAAGGTAAGTGCAACAGCCTTAATTTCTATTAGTTTCGTAAATCGAGTTTGTACTGTATTTTAAAAGTCATGACACTTCCCAGCCAACGAATTCCGCAAAAAATTGCGTAGCACCTAATCCAGGAAAAGGTCCAATCTTTCATTGAATGGTCCAGGGTCAGCAACGAAAACAATGTTGTTTTAACGAACCTACGTGAAAAGCCAGCCCACGAAAACTGATGATGAATATGGAGTTATCCTCTTGTAACACTTTGAAAGATAAGGCACACTAAAATCAAACGCGGTGTACATATCGCGGGCTTCAATACTATCTTGAAGAGACAAATAATTTCAATGACTAAAGTTATAATACATGCCATATACAACCGACAAAAATGAAGAGTGCAACTGTCCAATCTGCGAGCCAAAGAAGATGCACTGTTCTTTATCGGGATTAGTTCATTACTCAAAACAATAAGAAGAAACCATTGGGGAAAAATGGGCTATCGGCTGAGGAAGTAGTCACAATAATAAATAGATCAAATGGGAGGTTGTTACGAGTATATACAAGGTGGCGCAAAAGTTGTCAGGTGGCGCAAAAGTTGTCACCCGATGTTATTTCGCTGTAATTTTTTTTATGAATGAAAAACTTTGGTTCTGCTTTTGGATTATGTTAATTGGTGTCTTAAGTTTTTTCTGTATCAGTTAACTTCACAAATATCAAAGTAGAATTTACATTTGCCGCCATTTGCAAAAATTATGCTTCTTCCGATAGGAAGATGACTTTTGCGCCACCTTGTAGTTATCTTAAGTTATCATATTATTGATTCTCTGGTTTCTGGCTGATGGCAGAAATCCATGTTGCTTATAAAGGGTGTTCAAATTTGAGGTATAATTTTAAATTTTGAATGAAAAACATAAATTGTGTGAAATCGGTATTAATTTTTATTCGAAATTAAAGTAGGTACATTGGTGCCGTTCAATAATGAAAAAGAATGTCGTCCAAGCAACCTCCTTTGGTAGCTCGGGAGACTGTCAACCTTTTACCAACGTTTTGAACCACTTGTTCGCACACTGGTGCTTCAATAAGTGATATTTGCTCGATGATGTTGTCTTTGAGGTGTTGAACAGTTTGAGGATTATCTGCATAAACTAAACTCTTCAAGAAACCCCATAAGAAAAAATCCAGTGGTGTTAAATCGCATGATCTTGGTGACCAATTCACATCTGTTCTTCGGGTTATGCGGTTGTTAAACTTCTCTTTCAAAACATCGATTGAGTTCGTTTGCTGTGTGGCATGTTGCACTATCCTGTTGAAACCACATATTCTGCACATCAGTATCATCCAATTGACTCCACAAAATGTTTCTAATAATAGCTTGATATCGAGCTTCATCCACAGTAACTGATTGCCATTTTCAAAAAAAAATGGACCAACGCCACCACACCAAAATCCACACCAAACAGTAACTTTTGTTGGTTTCATTGGCCTTTCAAATATGAGCCTCATCGGTGAAGATAATTTGCTTGAAAAAATTGTCATTTTGTTGTTGCTTCTATGTCCCAATTAAAAAATTGCCGACGCACTGCGTAGTCAGTTGGCTTTAATTCTTGTGTTAACTGTATTTGGTAAGTCTTCACATGCAGATCTTTGTGCAAAATATTAAACAAAGTTGTTGGTTTGAAGTTTAATTGCTGTGAACGACAACGAATTGACGTCTTTTGCTCTTCAGCAACACTTCTGCTAACAACTGCAATATTTTCACTCGAACGACCACTACGGTGATAGGCTTTATTTCTCTGATCTTGAACCGAAACAGTTTCTTCAAATTTATGAACGATAAGTTTAATAGCACGGTCGGGGCGGAGCATTTTCTCTACCGTATTTTGAACGAAATTTTCTTTCAACTTCTGCAAAACTTTAACCATATTTAAAATAAGTTTTAATAATAAAAACACGTTGCTCAATAGTGTACTGAACCATTTTAGATAACCGGAATGTATTTACTTCAAACCTGAAAAAATTTCGGTGTAATCTAAAGCTGTAAAAAAAGTTTCGACCAATATAAAAGGGTTGGGTACGATATCCTATTTTTCAAAATACTGCTTTTTAAAATCCCGCTTTTGTTGTTCTGTGTTTAACAATCCCGCTTTTTATAATCCTGTTTCATATAAGTACGTTTCTTTTATTCCCGCTTTTTTTAATAATCTAGCTTTTGCAATTGAAACTAGATGTTTTATTTTAAAATCGCGGTATTTTTTAAAATAAAACATCTAGTTTCAATTGCAACAGCTAGATTATTAAAAAAACGGGAATAAAAGAAACGGACTTATAAGTAAAAACAAATTGAAATAAGTGAAATAAAACAAAATTTTGCCATGATTTAATATTTAATTAATACACAATCTGGCTATTTTTAACAAAGAAAAAATATTGCATGACAAGCATAGGTTTAACAATTCAAAAAATAAATATAAATAAATTAATAATGCTCATTCAGGTACTGAAAAATTAAATTAAATAAAAATCTCCAAAATTCTATATAATTATGTGATCTGAAATATTAATGAAACAAACAAATTTATTTTCAACAGTTACTTCAATTGTACACAATACGACGCAAAACACCTGATTTGTTCATATTTTTCTATTTGTCAAAATTTTCTGTAGAGCACCTGATCTTACAACATTAAGTTTTTTTATATAATTTTTTTGTCCATTTTAAAGTTTTTCTATTTCTGTACGAACTTAAATTGTTTCTTTTGCTAAATTCGCCATTAATTTTTATAAGCCACAACTTTTTCGCCCAACTAAAATTTTATGTCTGCGATGCCAAGCTTCAACATTGTTCTAAGTTCGAGGAAATTTCTTTACTGCAGTGTCGGGCACAGACCAAAAGTCGGGAGAATATTGTACCTGCCTGCTTCAATTGCGAACATAATTGATTTTAAACCACTCTGCAAAACTAAGCGCTTCTTCATCATCTTTAAAGCTATTTTGCTTCGAGATAAACAATTGAAATGGATAAAATTATGAAAGAAAATGGGAAACAAGCAATATTCAATTTTTGACGATGACGTTGTTAAAATTCAAAAGGGATTCTGAGAAACGGGCAAAGCGGGGTTAAACGGGATTTTAAAAAGCGGGATTATAATAGATCGGGATTTAGAATAAGCGGGATTTTCAGAGGCATTATTTAAAAAACCGGAATTTTAGAATGCAGTGTTTTAAAACTTTTTAAACGGGATTATTAAAAAACGGGATGCCGATAGGCTCCCAATATAAAATTTACTTTGCAAATTTTAGTAATTGAAACATAAACAAGAAACATAAAATAAAAAATATTCTGTTCTTCTATTATAGTAACAATAATTGTAGCCAAAAAGGTCTCCATTAAATTAAATGCTGTCTTAGCAGGCTCTGCTGGTTTGAATTGTAGTCAGGTTCAATTGATTTTTTTTCGTAACGACGGACTTATTAGAACTATAGATAACACACCGCTATGGCAATGCTGTTTCTGCTAACATTTTGGTCACCATTTCTGCACATAGTACATATATAATTTGATATCACTTGATCTGGCAACAGATTCGCAGCGCCCGATTTTCCATCATCTCCTAATCAGCCTGCTCCTTCCCTGTTCGTAGTACAGTAGACCTCTTGCAATATAATAAACACATAACTAATACCAACCATCCAGAACGGAGAAGCAGAAGCACTCAAACATCATCAATACCATCAGAGGGTTTCGTAATCTTTCTTCGTTTCTTCCATGTTATCCCCATATTCTGCTGCGTTCCATAGGACAGCACCACTAAAGACCGAAACAGCACCAGATTCAATGTTCCAAGCTTAAATACAGTAGAAGGACACAATAATTGCTTTTATAGTTTGCTGCTCCAAATGCTTCACCTGAGGGTACAACAACGCTCCATGCACACCGACTTTTGGACATTACTTGGTCACCCTATGTGTGTCCAAGTATGTATGTCCATCTTCTTCTTCTTCTTCACCGTCGTTGTCGTTGTCGTCGTTGAGCCAACGATCACTCTAATTTTCGCATAAAACCAAATTAAAGTAATTTCCAACATAAGCCGGATTCTTAAATAGTGAATGAACCACAAAACTGCCATCTCGCGCAAGCACAGAAGCAAAAGCAGAATCACAGCGCCCAGGAACAGCAGTCGCCAGAAGCAACATGAAAATTACTCCTCCCGCGGCTTGATTGTCGACAGGCCGTTGATGAGTTTGCACCGGAGTTGTAATCAAATAATATACTATATATACTGAGCTCCACACAGTAGAGAGTCTTAAACATGGCCCACAGCAAGTTGCATTGAAGAAAATGCTCCAGCCGATGCAACTACCTTATTTTCATAATGCACAGCAGATTGAAGATTGATTGAAGGCTATTAAATTCAGTAATTATTTTATAAAATGCGAGCTCATTTCGCTGGAAGCCTGGAAGGAGACTTATCGCCGGCTTCCATCTTCGTCGCATCGGCCGGCTGGTTGTGCCTTGTGTGCTTGAGCTTGTGTCGTAGAGCAGCTTCTGTGTGCTCCATTTTAATGTCTTGTCGTTGGTTTACGTCTGTCCGTCGATCTCTCGTCGTTTACTCGTCCCAAACAAAAGTGCTCCGTCTCCTCAACACTGGCCATGGGAGGAGAGGAAATGGGTTGTTGCTTGGTCGCCTTGATCTCAGTGGGTAATTATTGTAATTTGTATCTGTAGAACGAAATGAATTAAGGGAATTACATGCAAACATAGAGAGATAAAATAAAGAAGATAAAAAACTACTTTTCGAAGAGTGGAAAATACATATATAGAATATGAGCCCGCTGTTTGGTGTTAGTGTGGCTATTTTCTGAATTCAATATGATGCCGGGATGTGACGAGATGAACTCATGGATTTTTGGTCATGGTCATGGTCAAAAATAATATTTTCTTGTAAGTTTCGTTTTTTAATGAAATTTTTGTAATTTTTATAATTGGAGACGTGATTATCCGCCGGCGTTATACCAATGTGTTTGTGTAGGTATTTTGAGGTGAATTTATTTTTCTTTATTGGTCAATTTTATTTTTTAAGTATGTTTTGTGTTTTTTTGTTTGTTAATATTCGAAAAAGAAATGACGTGAAGCTTATGATGAATTACATCGGATAAGATTTGAGTCATTCTCAGATTATGTTCAAGATAAGTGATGTCTGGGGTAAAAGGAAGTCGGCTAAATTAATTATTAAGAGGTACTCTGCTACGCTGGCAAAATCACGGCTTTTCTATCTGTCCTGTTCTCCAGTACTCTTTCCGCAAGGATGGAAAACAGCATTTGTCTAGCGAATCTTCTTCTCCCTCCTCCTATCGACCAATTGCACTCATGTCCCTTCTTTTCAAGGTCATGGAAACGTTGATGAACCGTCAGCTTTTGAAATATCTTGCATCCCGAAAACTTCCTATTGACCGGCAGTACGGTTTTTGCAGCAACAGCTCCACTGGTGATTGGATGTCAAATTTGTCATTCGGATTCGGCTTTATATTGTAAGTCATTTCCTCTTTGCAGAAGCAAATGTTTGGAGATGCTGGGTTTTAAGGCGCTGTATGGATCGTTAATGCCTAATATTTATTTTATCTAACCGAAAAGTGGAACCAATCTGTTCACCATGATGGTGAAAGTAAAATGTTGCGCTTGATATTTCAAAGGCATTTGACATAAGGTGGCATCAAGCTTTTTTGTCGAAAATGCGTGCATTTGGAATCCGTAATACTCTTCTCCAATGGATTAGAAACTATCTTTTGGACCGTTTAATTGAAGTTCTTTTGGACGGTTTTAAGTCTGCAACTCACGAAATAAATACTGGCATTCCCAAGGGCTCCGTTTTGTCCCAGACTCTCTTTCTCATTTTTATAAATGATCTAATCTTTGTAACCTCTAATTCAATTCATTCCTTCGCTGATTAGAGTACCGTCAACTTTTCATATTGGTTTCCTGGTTCACGCCTCTCATCTTCGGCTGTGGAACTGGAAAGACAACGTATGTTAGGCTAATTATATTCCAATCTCTCAACTGTCTGTCAATATCCATGAATGGCACTTGCATCGCTGGAACTGAAATACTCTCCAGACTCGGTATGTTTGTTACTGACAAACTTCGTTGGAATGACCACATATTCGATGTCGCCAAGAACATTGCGAAATTTCTGAGCTTCCTCTAGCGATGTAGAAAATTATTCACCCCTTCTAAACTGGCAACAATTTATAAGGTATTTATTCGCCCTAAGCTTGGGTACAACAATCACACCAATTACCTATTTGGAGCTACTAGACAAGATTCAAAAACGCGCGATAAAATTTATAGGTGATCTATGTATCGAGAAATCGCTTGACTCTCTTAGTAGTCGTCGCAATATCTCTTGCCTATCGCTGTTTTACCGATATTTCTACTGCTAGTGCTCAAACGAAATAGCCAGCTGTATTTCACCCTTAGAACATTTCAACCGCAATACCCGTCATGCCAGGAATGCAAATCACTTCACCCTGAAGCCTTTTTTCGGATGTACAGTGAAATGCGAAGAATATTTCCTAAGCCGTTTAATATGAATGTGGATCGTGTTCCTCCTCTGTTTTTCCTACGAATTGTAATTATCAAACATTTTAAATCAACTTTCATTGGTTTCTCCTCTATCATCCTCATCCCCATTTCTTTAATGCCCGCACTATGTCCTATGTGACTAAAAACATTATATCGCGTATGGATTGGATGTATTTGTGGTAAATCCACTGATGATCCCACACCACATCTAGGTGAAACGCCAAGAATATATAGTCATGTTAGAAATAGTTGACTATAGCTATATTAAATGTTTGCATTGATTGTCAATCATAGCCATATCCTTGGCTAAAAAATCATTACTTGTGTTTATTCTTCAAACTGAAGAAGCAATTGAAATGGAAAAAACAATTCACGCTCATTCTTGAGTCGTGAATATACATATATACTCGTTGTAAAACGAGACCAAAGTCGTATAAACATTGTATCCACATTATAAGTGTACTAAAAATCCCTTTAGCGCCCGCAAATTATAAAACAACAAAATAATATTAAAAAAATTGAAAATAATTTGTTAGGTAATCTTATTATATAAAAGAAAGTGTCCGAAGCGATGTAATCCCATAACTCGAGATTGGCCGAACCGATTTTGATGATTTATACTTTGTTGGAAAGGTATTTTCTCAGTACGGGTTTTAAAAAAAAATCTAAATTTCAAAATGTCTTATTTTGACCACCCAGCGTGTTACGACAGGTTTTTTTCCGATTTTTTTCAATTTTTTTTTTTTTTCATTTGTATATATTCATTTTGGCAACAACCAAAAAAAGACCAGTATACTGTTTTCCATCATTAAGTACTTCAATTTAATCTATTTATGTGTGTAGTAAACAATGCCAGCAAAACGCAAAGGGACCAATTTGGGCCGTCGAACGAATAGAACGACAGACATGCGAAATAGAGGAGCCGAAAGATCAGACGAACGAGTCCAACAAAATAATGCAGATGTGCGTATGAGCATGACGCAGTTTCGTTAATCACAATCACAAGAGGCACGAGCTGAACGAAATCAACAAAGACAATTGGATTGAACGGCTTACTTATCGGTATGGATCCTGATTCTAACATTTTCCTGAAGTCAATTCGAACATTTAATTCATGTTTCCAAATGACATCGTTTGGAGCAACAGAAATAGTTAAAAATAATGCTGTAAATGGTCAACAATTCCATTCAACATTCAAAATCAAAGGCCAAGGTTATCACACAGTGGGCTCATTGCTGCCAATGTCGAATGAACCACATACATTTTTATAAATTTACTTTATGGGCAGTGGCGACTCCGAAAGCGCGCGTTGAGGCTACAATAACCTCAATTCACCATATGCCAGACGCATCGTCGGCGAGCTGGATGCTCTATAGACATTTTCACCAAGCTATCTCTATCTGAAGTGCGGAATCCCTGTCTTAAACAACAGGAACAAATTGAATGATAAAATTGTAGAAATTTGCACAAATCGTATGGAATAATCATTGTGATTGTTAATGAACTGAATATGAAAGTGCAAACAGCAGCTATTGAAGGGTAAAAAGTAACAAATACGAGATAGAGAATACATAGGGACGGGCTACAGTCCGCTTGGGCGAACTGTTGGATACCCTCTTCTTATTCCTATCCCTCATAAGTGGGTGTGACAAAAGTCTAAGTATGGTTGAATTGTTAAGAACGCTCTACATATTTTGTTATATAACATTTAAAGGATTTTATCAAAAAAAAAACGATCCCTAGCTCAAACTTGGGCGTTTCAATAAAATTGTTTTATTTAATTGTGGGCGTGTCAGTAGGCGGACTTAAAAAAAATTAACACATGAGCATAAAGGGCCCCTAGAGAGTATATATTATAAATTTCAGCTCCCTAGCTCAAACTTTGAATTTTCAAAAAAATTGTTTTATTTATTTGTGGGCGTGTCAGTGGGCGGATTTTGAATTTTTTTTTATCCCGAGCAGTTTTAGGAGTCATAGATCATATATAAAAAAATTCAGCTTTCTAGCTCAAAATTTTGTTTTTTTGAGTTTGTGGGCGTGTCTGTGGGCGGATTTCAAAAATTCGTAAACTTGATTATTTCGGGACCCTAGAAAGTATATGGTTAAAATGTCAGCTCTCTAGGTCCAGTTTAAAGGCCTAATTTTTGCCGACGAACGGACGGACGGACGGACGGACATGGCTAGATCGACATTACTGTCGATGCTGATCATAAATATAGTAACTTTTAGGGGTCTACGGGCAATATTAAGGTATGTTACAAGCTATGCGTCAAAATTAATATACCCTTAGAATAGGGTATAAAAACGTGAGAAAGGATGTTAAAGCAAAACAAACAATTAACAAAGGTACGGGCTACAATCCGCTTGGCGAACTTTTGGATATCCTATTCTTATTCCCAGCAGACACCTAGAGAGTCTATATCATAAATTTCAGTTTCCTAGCTCAAACTTTGACTTTCCAATAAAATAGTTTTATTTAATTGTGGGCGTGCCAGTGGGCTGATTTTAGAAATTTTATCTCCCGATTCAAAGATCATAACAAATTTCAGTTTTCTAGCTAAAAATTCGAGTTTTTCGATAAATTTGTTTTTTTTTTTTGAGTTTGTGGGCGTGTCTATGGGCGGACTTTCAAAAATTCTTAAACTTGTTTATTTCGGGGACCTGGAGAGTATATATGGTTAAATGCCCAATTTTTGCCGACAGACGAGCGGACATGATCGACATTACTATCGATGCTAATCATAAATATAGTAACTTTTATGTGTCTATGGGCAATATTATGGTAGGGTTCAAACTTCGCGTCGAAATTAATATACCCTTAGAATAGGGTATAAAAACAGTTGATATGTTGACCTAAAACGCTGTTCAATTGTATTTAGATATCTAATATGTTTGTTAAGAAAACTTTTGAACTTATTTGCTTCCAAACAAAAATATTTACAAATTACAAAATGACAATCATGCTATTGTCATCAATCCTGATAAAACACCAGCTGTAGAGCACATGCGTGGATTTTATGCACCTGTTGTTGACGACTTTGCTGGAATCATGGTTGGCGACCGTACAGCGACGCGACAAATGGTGATTTGAAGACGAAATAATAATCTTGAGTTCATTGCTGATACACACCGTTCTCCAATATCCGCTAATGTACTGAAAGGGACAAAACGTCCACAGCGCTCAATTCCTCTTTAAGTCATAGACCACATCCCAACACACTTACAATAAGTTAGTTATTTTTCATTTCCCTACGAAAATATTCACTAGAAATAATATTTATATGGCAAAACAACGTTTGCCGGGTCAGCTAGTTATTAATAAAAAAAGTTTCACGGAATTTATTTTTAAAATCGTTACAAACAAAAAAAAAACATGAAAAATACTTAAAAAATAAAATTGTATATTGATGGCATGTACTTGGTCTTGTCCTCATTAACTTCAAAACCAAACAATTTCTGCTGTTCTTCAATCCCGTAAAAGCATCATACACGGCACGTTGTGTACGGCCGATGATGTCGATATCGTCCACACACCCAATAGCTGCACATCTATATTGAAGATAGTACCTTCCGTGTTGACACCAGGCCTGGGCACAATTTTTTTCAGAACGAGATTGAAGAAGTCACGTGATAGGCGATAACGCATCTCCGGCCCCTAGAGAGTATATGTTCTAAATTGCAGCTTTCTAGATCGAATCTTAGGGCCTGAAAATTGATAACGAACGTACGGACATATCTAGATCGACATAGCTTTCGATGCTGATCACAAACATACGAGCAGCAACTTTAATTGGCATACAATCAATATTAAGGCATGTTACAAACCAAGAGTCACTTTGTGATCAGCATCAAAAGTCATGACATTCTTGGCCCAATGAAGAAATTCCCAACAATAAATAATTTTTAAATTTTAAAATGAAATGACTCTAAATCCTGGATAAAATATCTTCTAATCCCATAACGAAACAAAGCCTTACATTTAGGAATTAATTCATATTGATGAATTCCCAAAAATTAAAAATGAACAAATTCCTAAAATGCAGAACGAGTTTTGGTCGAAATTCTGCCGTGGTCAAAATTCTGCTTTCAAAATTCTGTTTTACAAAATTTGTTGACAAATTTGAAAATTATTTGTTTTCTTTAAATTCGTAAATTGGAAAAAAACAGAATTAGCAGAATTTATTTGTTTAAAATTGCCTGTCAAAATTTTAAAAAACAGAATTTTGAAATGCAGAATTTTGTAAGACTGAACAGAAAAAAAGCAGAATTTTGAAAAGCAGAATTTTTGTGTTAAAAGTCAGTATTTTGCGAAGCACAATTTTGAAAGCAGAATTTCGACCCGCTCCCATGCAGAACATTTGTATTTTTTTTTTTTTTTTTTTAATTTTATAATTGGATGTTGTCAACTACCAACGCAAAAAAATAAAATAAATACACCGTACAGGGTTCAAAACCAAGTTTCTCCAACCATTTGATTGTGCGAAGTGGAAGGGACCTACAATTTTAAGCCGAATCCGAACGGCAAATTTGAGAAGCTTCTCATAACAATTGATACTCTTAGATGTTCGGTGGGACAGTGAAAAAAACTCTGGGTGTTACTTGGCCCCCGGCGGGATTTGAATCAGGGACCTTTTGAAAAGTAGTCCAACACATTAACCACTGAGCCCGACCTTGATCACAGTCTTAAATACCTATACATGACAATAAAAGATTTTTTTGGTCCGTTCGGATGACGGTCCATCACCAATTATGATGCCTCAAGCTTCGAACACAAAGGTACTCTTTAGGGGCCCGAAATGATCAAGTGAAAATATTTTCAAAATCCGACCTCTGACACACTCCACTCATTGCTCAAGGAAAAAACCTTTTTATCGAAAAAGTCGATGCAAAATAAGTTCGTGTTCTTCGCAAAGTATGTAGGCAAAGTCTTTCTTTACAATTCATACGCTTGTTATACTCTATTCTAAGGGTATATTAATTTTGACTCATAGTTTGTAACATACCTTAGTATTGCCCGTAGACCCCTAAAAGTTACTATATTTATGATACACATCGACAGTAATGTCGACCTAGCCATGTCCGTCCGTCGGCAAAAATTAGGCCTTTAAACTGGACCCAGAGAGCTGAAATTTTACCCATATACCTACTCTCTAGGGGCCCAAAATAATCAAGTTTAAGAATTTTTAAAATCCGCCCACAGACAAGCCCACAAACTCAAAAAAACAAATTTTTCGAAAAAATCGAATTTTGAGCTAGAAAGCTGGAATATTTTGTATATGATCTTTGACTCCTAAAACTGCTCGGGAGATAAAATCCGCAGACTGACAAGCCCACAATTAAATAAAACAATTTTATTGAAAAGTCAAAGTTTGAGCTAGAAACTGAAATTTATCATATAGACTCTCTAGGTGCCCTTTATACTTATGTTTAAATATTTTTTTAGATCCGCCTACTGACACGCCCACAATCATTAAATACAACAATTTTATTGCGAAACCAAAGTTTGATCTAGGGAGCTGCAATTTTCAATATATAGTCTCCAGGGACCCTTAATGCTCCTGTGTAGATATTTTCAAAATCGGCCCACTGCAACGCCCACAATTTAAAAACTTTATTTGAAAAACCATAGTTTGAGCTAGGGAGCATTTTTTTGTACAAAAGCTTAGTTTTTTCGATTAAATCCTTTAAATGTTATATAACACAATATGTAGAGCGTTCTTAACAATTCAACCATAATTAGACTTTTGTCACGCCCACTTATGAGAGATAGAATTAAGAATAGGGCATCTAACAGTTCGCCCAAGCGGACTGTAGCCCGTCCCTATGGTTTGCTTTTGAATTTAGTTTTTATTGGTTTTAAATGTCAGCTTATATACCAGACAAAAATGATTAAATCTAACTTAAAATTAACAGGATACCCATTCTAAATTATTGTTCCTTATGCGGACGGCATAAATTTAACAATATTTTATTGCCTTTCGGCCTAAAAACTATTTTACGACTTAATCTTACATATATTATGTTTTCATCGAGAAAATTGTAAGAAAACTCGGCATTTTTATCAAATTTTATATTTTTATATAAAAACAAATTACAAACTACCTACTCTACTTACTAAAACTACTTAACATATTCTAACTATTATTAGGATTCTGAGCACTCGTTGCATTACGCAACATAACATGTTAGCGAGCTCGGCCTTTCCCAGAAACGCTCTAGCTAACTTAGTCTAACTAAAAAGCAAAGAGGGCATGACCCCTCCCCTCTCAAAAAATTACCTAAATTCGGCGAATTTCTTTTCCGTATCATACGAAAAAAGTCGTGCATGCATGTTTGTGGGGTACACATGTATTTTTTTTTTTTTTTTTATTGAAAATTATAAAATTTAAAATTTTCTTAAATCAAAACATAGTTAACATAGCGCTTTTAAATTGCCCTTTGTTTGTTTTTTCCCAAATTTCCGAGTGATTTAATTAAAGCAAACCAGAATGAATTGCCTTTGTGAAAAAAAAGTTGAACGCAGTAACCTTAAAGTTGAATGCGATGAGTGCGAAAAGTTCTTTCATGGAAAGTGTGTGAATGTGTTGGCCGCTGATCTCGAATTTATTAGAAAAAACCGCAATACCTGGAGATGCCCGCAGTGCACTGCAGCGCGTAGAAACTCTTTTCGTGGTGACAGTACCCTCCTCAATCTTTCTAATAATAAGAGACAAGCCGACATTCAAATCATATCGCCGAAAGAAAATGAAGCGAAATCGAATGACAATGTAACTATTGAAATGGTTTTTAATGAACTTGTTGAATTGAAAAAAGCAAACCATGAATGTCTTTCAAAATTAACCTTGCTGCAAACTGAAAACAATGAGCTTAAAACATCAGTGAGTGTGCTACAAAAACGAATCAATTTTTTGGAACAATCGAACCTAAATAATGTGATTGAAATAGTTAATGTGCCGAATGTTGACAATTCCACTGCACTTGAAGTCACGATAAAAATTGTACGCAATGGTGTGGGCTACGAGCTGCATGAGCACGATATAGACACTTGCTATGTAAAAAAGGTTAAAGCAAAGAGAAACGAGAAAAGTTCGCGCAATTCTCCCGCCGCCACCACAACCAATGTTAACATCATATCTCTTCGCTTAACTCGTCATATGGTTAAAGAGAACATAGGGGCGGGCTACAGTCCGCTTGGGCGAACTGTTGGATACCCTATTCTTATTCCTATATCTCATAAGTGGGCGTGACAAAAATTTAAAGGATTTTATCGAAAAAACTAAGCTTTTGTAAATAAAAACGCTCCCTAGCTCAAACTTTGGTTTTTCAATAAAATTGTTTTATTTAATTGTGGGCGTGTCAGTAGGCGGATTTAAAAAAAATTTAAGTATGAGCATAAAGGGCACCTAGAGAGTATATACTATAAATTTCAGCTCCCTAGCTCAAACTTTGGACTTTAAAAAATAAAAATAAAATAATTGTGGGCGTGTCAGTCGGCGGATTTTGAAAATATTTACACATGAGCATAAAGGGCCCCTAGAGAGTATATATTAAAAATTTCAGCTCCCTAGCTCAAATTTTGGTTTTTCAAAAAAAATATTTTATTTAATTGTGGGCGTGTCAGTGGGCGGATTTTGAAAATTTTATGTCACAAGCAGTTTTATGGGCCAAAGATCATATATAAAAAATTTCAGCTTTCTAGCTCAAAATTCAATTTTTTCCAAAATTTTGTTTTTTTGAGTTTGTGGGCGTGTCTGTGGGCGGATTTCAAAAATTCTTAAACTTGATTATTTCGGGACCCTAGAGAGTATATGGTTAAAATTTCAGCTCTCTAGGTCCAGTTTAAAGGCCTAATTTTTGCCGACTGACGGACGGACGGACGGACGGACATGGCTAGATCGACATTACTATCGATGCTGATCATAAATATAGTAACTTTTAGGGGTCTACGGGCAATATTAAGGTATGTTACAAACTATGCGTCAAAATTAATATACCCATAGAATAGGGTATAAAAATCATGAAAATGAAATATAAGAAAAAAATAGAAACAAATGTAATAAGCGACGAGAAGGATGGTTCGGAAATCTTCATCAACGATAGCTTAACATCGTTCTCGAGAGCACTCTTCAATGCAGCCAAACAGATTAAAATCGAAAGGAAATTTAAGTTTATATGGATGAGGAATGGCATAATTTTTTTGCGTAGAAAGGAAATGCCATCAACGTGAGGTGTTTTGAAGACCTCAATAATATCTAAATCAAATATATTATAAAATAAACAAATATCCCTCAAATTATGAAAAAGATTATGCTATTCCCATCCGTTCTACACTATTGATTCACCAGAATATACGTAGTATGAGAGCAAACTTTAACTCTCTATTAGCTCATTTAAATGCTTCTAATTTTGATGCACATTTCATTGTGTTAACTGAAATATGGTTGTACGACTATGAACTATCTAACTATACTATTCCTGGCTATGTACCTTATGCCAACTGCAACAATTCCTATAGCCCAGAAGGTGTCGTTGTTTATATCAAAAAAGAGTTCGAATGTGTTTTTGTAAAATTTAGTTTGAGTACTGCCGACGTTTTGAGAATTGATTGTCATATTTGCGATGAACAATTTACTATTTTTTGTATATTTTGAAAGATACATTGATATTTTGAAAGATAACTCAGACACGGATAACATTGATATTTTGAAAGATAACTCAGACACGGATAATTATCTGCTGTTAATGTCGTCATATGGCTTGAAGTCTCTGATTTCCGTACCCACTCGTATCACAGATAGCTCGACTACATGCATTGATCATATTTTTGTAAGGCTTAGCTCGTGCTTCTCACTTAAGTTGTATGCAGAAGTACTAGATTACAAAATAACAGATCACTGCATGACTAGTCTGAGCATAGAAAAACCACCATATGTAAATATGATAAATATATACCCTTTACAATCACACGTAAGACAGAATACAAAAAACTTGCAGAGTGCCTAAAGTATGAGTTCTGGGAGCCAGTGTATGCCAAAAATAACCCCTCTCAGGCATATGATATCTTTGTAAAAATTCTAAGTATGCACATTCAAAGCTGTACTGTTATTGAGTCCCTTAAAAACTATAAATTAAAATGTCTAAGTTTTCCAAGAAAAATTTGATTAGGAAAAAATGTTTACGCCATCCTGATAACTTAAATCTTAAAATCTAGTATAGCAAATTAAGTGAAGAAGTTAAAGCGAAAGTAAAATCTAGTAAGGATAATTATTATTCTAAAAAATTTCAGAATTATAGAGGAAACATAAGGGATGAATGGATGGTGGTAAATAATATTCTTAACAAACAAAACGAAAAAGAACAAATTCTTAAAATTGAATTAGATAATAGCGTAATATCGAATCCTGTAGAAATTGCCAATCATTTTAATAAATATTTTGTGTCCGTTGCTTCTCAATCGAAGACACCCCCTACCGATGCTAACTGTGATTGTAATCTATATGCAGATCTAATTGACGACTCCTTTCAAACAAGTAGTTTTGTTTTCGAACAGTTTACACCAATTGAAATATATAAACAGATACTGTCCTTGGACAACAAGCTATCGTGCACCTCTGATAACATCACTAATTGCCTCCTAAAACGGATTTAATTTTCTGTCATCGATGTACTTAGTCATTTGTTAAATGAAAGCGCTAACTGTGGTATTATGACTTCATCTTTAAAAAGTGCTGAAGTTATTCCACTCTTTAAAAAGGGAAATAGAAGTTTAATGACGCAATATAGGCCTATTTCATTACTTCCGACGTTTTGAAAATTAATTGAAAAACTAATAAAAAAGCGTGTGATATCTTTTTTAAACAAAAATAAATTTTTTAGTGATGAGCAGTTTGGCTTTCGCGAAAATAGGTCAACTGAAGATGCAATTTTGAAATTCTGTAGCGAAATCTATGACAGTTTTAATAACAATAATACCAATTGCTTAACTCTGTTTAAAGATATGACTAAAGCTTTTGATATGGTCAATCACAGTATACTTTTGGATAAATTATACAAAGCTGGATTAAGAGGTGTTATTTATAATTGGTTTTCATCTTACTTGTCAGGCAGAAGTCAACGTGTAAGACTCGATGATGGCACATACAGTGATTTCGAATCAATTAATATTGGTGTACCTCAAGGTTCAGTTTTAGGGCCGGTTTTGTTCTTGATCTACATAAATTCAGTATTTAAACAAAACTTTAACAGTCAGGTAATAGCTTTTGCTGATGATATGACATTTTCTTATGCCAATAATAGTTTATTTGAATCTGTGATTAATCTCCAAAATGACTTGCAAATACTCAGACAATGGTTTGCAAAACATGAGTTAATAATAAGCGAGAAAACTAAATTGATGATATGTAATTTAAGAGGTCCCTGTCCGCTGAACTGTGATGTTGTTTTTCATTCATCTTCTTGTGAGAAATTGTCCATATGTGCTCACACTTGTGGCAAACAAAATTATTATGATGATTTAGCATGCAATTCCAGCTGTTTTACAATAGATGGTGTCGAAAGCTTTAAATATCTAGGAGTTTTAATAGATAGAAACCTAAATTGGAAGGCTCATGTGGATGAACTTAAAAATATACAAGGTGGCGCAAAAGTTGTCAGGTGGCGCAAAAGTTGTCACCCGATGTTCTTTCGCTGTAATTTTTTTTATGAATGAATGAATGAACTTTGGTTCTGCTTTTGGATTATGTTAATTGGTGTCTTAAGTTTTTTCTGTATAGTTAACTTCACAAATGTCAAAGTAGAATTTACATTTGCCGCCATTTGCAAAACATATAGCTTCTTCCGATAGGATGATGACTTTTGCGCCACCTTGTATGTTGGCTGTGACTCGTAAATTATATTTATTAAAACCTCATTGTTCTAGAAAAATACTTTCTATGATCTATTATGGTCTTGCTCACTTGAAATTACAGTACGGTATTGCAACCTGGGGTGAGACTTATAGTAGTACAATTGATGTTTTGAAGATAGCACAAAAGCACATTATTAGAATCATCTGTGGAGCAAATAGATTGACCCCTAGTTGGCCCCTCTTTTCTAGTCTTCGTGTTTTACCAATAAACTATCTATATATCTTTAAGGTTCTAAAAGTGTTTTTTTTACGCAGCGGGTACAGTACCACTCTTAGGAACTCGAATCTGTATAGGTTGAGAGTAAATACTTTCGGACTGATTAATATTCCGATTTCCAAAAAAAACTCACTTCTCGAAATTTTATACAGCGACCGCGCCCAAGCTCTTTAATAAATGGCCGCAATCAATAAGGAACTTACGAGTTTCCACCTTATTCCTAAAAAGCTTAAAAAATTAGCTCTTCAGTTTGGATAGTTCTGCAGTCAAATTATTGCTAAATTCAGCTTAGCTCAATTTTTTAACGATATATTATATATATTGTATGTTATTTTGTATTTCTTTGTTTTTGTTTTTATATTTATTCACATTATATTATTTTTTTTATTCTTTTCTATCAGAATTATAGAAACTTTGTAAATTTTATAAGCGAACACTTTTGGATTATAATGAAAATAAAATAATAAAAAAAAAAAAAAATTACCCCTCTCAGTTATTACGGTACTGAACCGGAGGTGGTCATGAGCATTGGCAATGTCCGCGCCGCGGATGAGCCGCTTATATTTCACGCTGCGGTAGTGGTGGTTTAATACAGGGGTACCATCCGTCTTCTGGACCATCCCTTTAGCAATAATATGGACAAATGCCTGCGGGGGATAACGCCAAATCGGAGCGTACTCTCTATATACAATTCATTGGGGTAGTAATCCCCAAAGATCAGGCTATTATCGCTAGCCTTCATCCCCTAACGTGCCTTCGAGTCACCTTAATAAGGAAATTGTCAATCCTTTTCAACTGAGCCCCATGGCATAGGACCATGTTGGGATAGTATTTTATATAGTTGGATTCAGTCCTTTGGAACAAGCGGAGACATGCTCTAGGACAGTTTCCAAAACCCGAATCTGTAGCATATGACCTAGAGCCACTGGTCCACCAGTGGGGTTCGCCGGTTAGACATCATTGCATAGTGACCGGCCTCCCGGTTTCGGATCGTTTCATCACTCAGGCCAATCAAATTTTGCTGTTGTTGCATTTGTTTGATTCAGGAGTTTTTAAGCCTGCCTCTTGTGTTATTGATTATTGTTTGACCTTCCTTTTACAAAAAAAAATGTTAGAAAATAAAAGGATGTTTAAAATAAGAAGTAAGTAGCCAAAGAATCGCCAGAGGTTGTAACAAAAAAAAGCCAAATTTAAATCAAAATTTGTAATATTTAGGAACGAGGAACAATTTCAGAGGTCAGACCTAGCAACCTTATTTATTTAAATGTTTTATGTCATGCGATAAATTACTCCTTAGAGGAGAAGAACTTCAGAGTTTTCCCATCACGTTATCAAATGAAAAGCCGTAGCTTATGAATATTACGAGATATTATATTATTAGATATTATTGGCATGATTTTTACGATATGAATTTTTTTTACATAAATGCAGTGGCGTATTTAGGTTAAATGCCGTCCTGGACTGCGCGGTCGACAGCTACCAAATCTTCACATAAAATTGAAGTTATAAAAAATTAACGATACTTAACTTACATACTCTTATTTAATTATTTAAGAACTTTTCTTTTTGACTGCTGTGAAGCGAAGGAGTCATTCAGATCCGAAAATTCGATATCATATGTCAAGTAAGTTTCTATTCCAGAGAAATCAATCGTGATTGGGCCATAGCATTACGGAGGTAAGTTTTTATTCTACGAAATACGGTCATCAGCAATTCTCTTCTATACATAATGAAACGAAACTATTAAAGAATATCACTGACTTATAGAGATACACGTCGAAACATTGTTTATATTGTTATTAACTAGAAAGTTTGTCTGGAGATCATTGAATCTAAAGCCACTTACTATTATGTTGTTAAGCCTTAGGGATTAAACTATGCAACAGTTCACTTCAAAATCATTACATTACCTATCTGTCGATTTCTAATACGCGACTTCCTGTTGAAGGCACCTGCTGATACCGCTAATAGCAGGTAGATCTAAATGCGATAGTTTTAAATTTTGTGTCTAGTAATCATACCAGCATATCCGATTGCAATAAGCTTTTTTTCTTTCGGTTGTTATATATAATTGATACTTTTTCAATAGTAAAGTTTTCACCAAATTTTGAGGTCAAACTAGAGTTCTTTCTTCAAATTGCACTTTTAGTGTTTCTACACCCATTACCTACGAGTTTTAACGTAATAGAGATCTTTTAAGTAAACATTCCCACCAATTTGTTCCAATTCCCCATTCCATTCAATCAATTTCAACCATCCAATTATTGTGTTCGTAATTTTAAGAAAACATTTTTCACACTCCATTCGGCATTGGAAACTAACCAGTAGCAGTAGTACAACAAAACCAACAGATGGGATTCGGGATTCCCACAGAGCGTTGTTATGTTGCACCGCATCACATTTGGTGAAGTGTCATTTGAAAGTGATTATCATCATCATGGACCCATCTTCACCAGACCACTTCAGGTTGACTTTGCCTTCCTGTGTGAGTCTGTCGGACCCAAATCAAAAAAAAAAATAATAATAATAGATGCCACCACCACAGCCAAGAAGGAATGGGAAATCGATTGGTTGGACAATACCTGCTGTTGCATCAGACATTCAATAATCAACTGCAGATATATATATAATGCAACCACTAACAACCAAATGGCCCTTAATCCTAATTATAATCTCCGTTCCTCTATCTCGAGTAGAATAGCACACAAAAAGGCTAAACAAAACAGGAAGGACTTTTTCGTTTTTTGGCGCTAAATCATGAATCACCCTCAAACACGCAAGCACCAGCTCACAAGCGTATGGTGTGTAGTTGGACAAAGGCCATATCCTGACGGTTGACTCAATATATGCGCAATCAACCAAATGCCATCCTTTTCCGAATAGACAGAGGGATTCTTGGTTTCTTCTTTTTGAATTTTTTCGTTTAACGACTCCTTTCCTGCTGACCCTTATCACCCATGATCAGCCAGCAGCTAGAGAGCACTTCCATTGCGGAACAGGTGCCACTTGCGTTGTTCTTCATTTGTATGTGGATGGATTAAAGCAATTCTACCACCTTACATGGGTTTTGTGCCTTTGTAAACGAAGGAGAAATAACAGAAAGGATGATGGGCATGCGATATTCACCTGCTGCATATAGGTATTTTATTCGCCGAAGCGGGCGTCTTATAAAATGAACAATCTTTGTCGTAAGTGTTTGGGTTGCACACTTTTTCGGGACATCACTGTTAGTCCTTTGTTGATTCCCGCGCATTTTTTTGTGGTGTGGTCTTCCTCGAGAAATTTTTGTTGCGACAAGTGCAATAGGGTCCGGTCTAATAAGAGCGAATAAGTCCTAAATGACTGTGTAACAAGTGCGCGCTCAAATTCACTGAAGGGTGACAGTGATGCGTCGCAGTTTGTTAAGGATGTTTCGAGAAATAACGGACAAAGTTATTCAAATAGAAATAGGGTGGATCATGAGAAAAATCATTTGCATATACATGCCGCGAAGGGGAGAAGGGTAGATATGATAATTAGATTGTCACTCTGATTTAATTTCACGCCCAATGAGCTGCAAACAAACACTCGTTAAACTAGGCCACGCAATATCAATTATAAAATTGACGCTCTTCATATTTAAAACTGTCAGTTGGGATTTTTTTTTGTTAGTCGGTAGCTGATTCAAAATGATTAATTAAATAATTCTTCGTGTTGTTCGATTTGCAGCGTTTTTAGCTTGTTTAAAATGTTTATTGGAAATTGTTCCACTTTTAGAAGTTAGCTATCGAGTGGTTAGTGCGATATACTAATGACCGAGTTATAATCATTTCAGTAACGCATAAAGTTTGTTCACTGTTCCAACTTTTGCAAATGCCTGACAAACGTCCAACGGTATACATTTGAAATCTGTCCTTCAACATTTTTTTCTCTTTATATCTTCGAATTGTTGCATGTTATTTTGGCCTTGAGCTGTTAATAATTTTCCTAAAATTTGTCGAAGGCGATTAACTCCTTTAAACAATGTCCGCTGAGCTGAAAAGATGACCCAGCGGTTGTCAAACAATCTCTTTCCAATTCTGTTTAGATTTTCAGAACACATTTTCAAACACAAAATAATCATTATCATTCTTTGCAGTAACAACTACAGTTTGCAGTTAAACTCTTTCGTATAAAATATGTTTTACATAGGTATTTAATTTTTTTCGAAAAAGAAATGAGATAACTATAATTTTGAATTTTGAACGTAAAATTTACTTGTGAGTGGAGTGGTTTTGTAGTTGGTTGGACTATTGTGCGAGGGTTGAAAGGACTTATCACATCACTTAAACACGGAACTTTTATTTCACGGGTTTACCTCTTGCGAAACAGCCCGACAATTGTCAGAAGGAGCTTCTCTAAATGTTCGTTGCTCGGCGATTTTAACGTTGATTAACTTCCTCTGATAAGACTTGTTTCAGAAAGTGATCGTGAGCTAAGTTATCAATTTTGAACAAAGAAGGCCGTCCGTCCGTTTTATTAAAAAAAATAACAAGAACTCGCGCAATAAGTGGGTACTTATTCCTGTAAATGGTTGTACAAGTTGATGCATTATTCTAAGGAAATAACAAACTTTGACTCATGCCATAAGATTTGTCGTAGCCCCCAAAAAGTTATTAAATGGTGTTTTGTGAGCCAGTACTAACTATGATTTTGAACAGAACACATGCATTTTCATATAGCCATTTATTTGTGTTTAATCGAGAGTATTCTTACTGAAATTATTTTTAAAACACAACTTCGGGCATATTCCCACCACGGGTGGATCTGTTTTATCCGAGAGACAAATTTTCGATCACTTTTTCATACATTTGTAGCCGTATGTCCTCAATACCATGAATAATGTTGGCTTCAACTGAGTGGGTTGTTGTTGATTTTTCAGCGTAGACTAGCGGCTTTGTTTCCATCAATAAGTTGATTGTTTCGTTTGCCGTATGCCACGAAGCGCCACACTGCTGGAACAACATCTCTTCTACATGCATGCCATTCAGGGAACACAAAAGTTGTGAAGCATGGAAATTTAATGCGATGACTTCACCAGCCCATAGACCGAACAAAATTGTTCATTTACCGGGAAGTAACGGGGCGTTTCGATAATCTCATGTGGATTATCTTCGGATCCAATGCCAGTTGATTTTGTGCCCGTTCACCAAAATTCAATTCGGCTTCAATTATTGTACCAGCTAGATCTTGTAAGAATTCGAATCAAGATTTTTTTTTGCAATTTTTCATAAAGTGATATAGTGGACCCACAAAGACCAAGCCGTTGTGAACAACGTCGAATCGATAAATTTGGATTTTCTTCAAGACTCTCCAGCACGAATACAATATTCTCCGTATTACGCACTCTTCTTATACGGCTCGGTGCAACTGAAATTCTAAAATTCTAAAATTTGTTAGCCAACGTTGTTGAAGCGTAGATGTCAGCAGAGTAAAATGGCAAAGACTACTGAATAAAACTGATACCGACAGTTTGCGATGGAACAATTGGTTTGACAGTAATGGAATTATATATATATCTGACGTAAAGGAAAAGTGACGGACCCTAAAGTGCATCAGTTATTCTTTGCAGACGATGGAGCCATCGTAGGCGAAGATCAAACATTCCTGCAAAGAGTTCTTGATGTATGGGTGAAAGTTTTGTAGGGGAATGGGTATCTTATTAGTCAGAAAACAACAGAATACTTGTGCTGGACGTTCTCTGATCCACTCCGACCTATTCCAGACATTTATATGAATGGAGTAGTGATTCTCAGGTGCGAAAAGCTCAAATATATGAGAATTATTATTAATTATAGCGAAGCAAGCTTTGCTGACGACATTAAGCATAAGCGTGGGGTGGATGAAGGGGCGGGAAAACTCAGCCGTCTTTTGTGATCGTAAAATGCCACCTAAGCTGAAAGGAAAGCTCTACACCGCAGTCTCACAGAGTTCACAATGTTGGACAACGTATAAGAAGTATGAAGGCAATTAACGGCAGGTGAAATAAAGATGCTTCGCAGATCAGCAGGAGTTTGATCGAATAAGAAGTCCCGTCAAAGAACCTCCCGAGGAAAAATGGAGTGCGACCGGTTCAGTTGGTACTTTTACGTTCAAAGGAGAGATTATACGAACCCTGTCAAAAAGGCAATATCAATAAACGTTCCAATACAAATGAGAAAAAGAGGAAGGCCTAAACATTCCTGGATCACACAAATGCAGCAACACCGGCATTTGACTGGCCTCAGCGACGAAGTGATTCAAAATCTGGAGACCACTAGGGATGGAGTTAAGTAGGAAAGTTATGATCCCTATAATACTGAAAACAGCCTCAACGCCATTAAATGAAGAAGTAGAACTATCTGAAGTTAGTACTGTATTAAAAAAACACCCTTTATAATTGGGGAGAGCATCGATAGTAATGTCGTACCAGCCATGTACGTCCGTCCGTTGTCATCTTTGAGGCCCTTAAATTCGAGCTATTTTTAACATTATACTCTCTAGAAGCCATCAATAATCAAATGTAAAGATTTTTAAAATCCGGTCAATGATCCGCCCACTATTTTAAAAACTGAAGTATATCTGTGAAGTGGGAACCCTTACATAATAATACATAATATTTCTCTACACATACATAGAGTTACCATAAAAGGGTTTGGGTCGGTTACTCACGTCGCAGTCAGTTCGCTTCGTCATAGATAACAACTTGATAGACTAAAAGTTTCCTTTGAATAAACTGTAACTTATTATATTAGAAAAGGAACGGGGTTTAATATTCAAGAAGACAAGTGAACATTACAAAAACATTTTATTGCGGGAATCAATGGAAAAGAAAGTCATATTTCCTGCAAAGTAAGTAAATAAAATAGTTCTTAGCGATTCCTCAATACAATTTTTTTTTTACAAAAACATTGATTTTTTTCGATAAAATCCTTAAATAAAAGTAGAACACGGTTATATACAACATAATATGAAGGCAACATCCTTCTTAACAATTTAATCATTTGTCCGTATATTGTCGAGCATATTGACTGTTATCTCGCTAATAATACGTGTAATGTTGCTTACCAAGGCTGCAATTGACGCTGGCTTATCGGCATAGACGAGTGATTTGAGGTATTCTCATATCAACTCAAATAAAAAATGTAAACACTTTTGCAATTTTTCTGTCCTTTTTTTGACAGTTAAAAATCACACGCTTAAAAAATTAACCTTTATAAGCTCGGCCTGAATCTTTTCTACGATCTCGACTGGTGCATGCTTTTGACTTTTGATTTTAATGTGTAAACATTTTTGCTCTCGTTGATGTGTAAATATATTTTTTCTCGGTAGGGGCTAATTGGAAATATCTAGCGTCACCATCATCGTCAGATTTCGTCAACGTCAGATTTTCCCGTTAATTTTCATTACCACGTGAGTTAATCGCTGCTCGACAGATCACCGCAATTAAACGACGTTTGGCGCGGTTAGTACGTAGATGAGTGACCGTTTGAGAACAACCGCGTGTCGTTGTTTTTTTTTTTTATTAATTATGTATGTTCAATTATCACCGGAATAAAACGACGAAACACCGGAAAGTTGTGTGGAAGTAGATTTGTTTTGAATAATTGAGGTTGTATAGCTTGTATTTTGTTGTACATCAGTTGAATGTAAGAGGAAAAATATCGATTTGTACTTCGGTAACCGATGGCCGATTTAAGAATATCACTTAAACGACAATCGATGCTATATTTTCCCGGTACATCGACGGTATACGTCTCCTACTTCAGCCTTTACAAACCAATTATTTGTTCGGTCAAACATTAAATAAATTTTGTCGTTGACATTAAATATATATCATGGTTTTATTTCAATACAATACCCAAATCTCTTGTTTATCAAAACCACAACCTCTGTGATATTTCCACATGCAACACTGACGAGCCTACATGTTTACACATCAACTATACCGTGAGTGCAGCGTGGCTCACACCTTTTTTTTTTGATCGTCCTTTCACGACACCGGTGACCTTCAGCCGTGTCCAGCCACGGATTTGCATGAAAACTGGCTGGCAAGCTTCAAGATGTTTAATGTGTCGCTATGTTCACAAGGATGTTAAAATTGCATAGATGTGAGTTGACCCCTTTTTAATTGTTATTTTTTTAAAAATGAAATCTAAATCCCAGATCACTCAGACTCGGTAATGCTCTATTGTACTACAAGGCAAAAATCCTATTTTAGTGTACAGGTACTACATATGCTCCTTAGATTATATATAAGCTACTTAATCTACAACAATTACAATAAGGGCAATGGTGAGTCGTCTCCTCAAGCACCTAGTGGCCGTTTTAATTAGGTATGTATTCTTAGAGAAAACGACTATCAAATATCCACCTTAGTCGATTTAAGCCCAGAATTTAAGTTGATATTTTGAGTATTATATTGCTCATCAAAAGACGAACGTTGTGAAATAATATGAAATTAAAAAAAAAAATTACTCATTGCCTCAGAATGTCTATAGAAATTTGTCTGATTTAACCAGTTTCATGGAATGTCAAACAATTGTTGCTTCAAATCAATTCGCTTTAAATCCATAAGGCCAAGCCGCAGATAGATTCGTATGTTTAACAGTCCGTCCGAATAGATACTCGAGGGTAAACTGAGGTTCCTAAATACAAGCTTGTTGCTCTTTGTACTTCTGTTTCATTATTTCAAATCAAAACGGTGTCATCGTCCTTACCCGCCCCTTACAATCCAAAGAACATAAAAAGTAACTTTTTCCAAGTGAAATTGATACCCATGCCGATTATTTGCACACCAGAAACATGTGAAATTTACACATCCATTTAGACAAAATTGGACTTATTCTGTGAAGATGCTTTCACCGAAAATTCGACGACCAGCTTATAAATCGGATATGTAAATTAGTGGTGAGTGCGTTGGACTATTTACCGAGGGGTTAGTTACACCGAAATTTGTTTCCACTGAATTACTTCTTGCGAAAGTCGGACAAACACTTAGGAGCATACCGGTGTCATGATAAACTTATTAAATTTATCGTTAAGAATCGGCGTTAGATTGTTCCCCTGCATTGCTGCCAAAAATATAATTTCACAAACACAAATGGTTGGAGAACCTATGTTTTATGCCCTGTCAATTTTTTGTATGTATAGGTATACCTACATGTTGATCTTTGCTCAGATGAGTCCAGCAAAAATCTATTTAGGTCTCTGAGGTAAAAACAATGTTCGTGTCAGTATGTTGGTACGAGTGGCTGCAATAATGTGTATGCGTGACGATAGTCATAATAACAGAACGTTATAATAAATTTCAAACAAACCTTACTTAAAGTACTTAGGTATCCAGCTAAGTTTATGAAATGAATAGTACTTAACTGTGAAAACATGATTTGTTTTGCAAGAGACTAGTAAAATTTGTATAAATGTTTATTTGTTGTAATTAAAATACTAACGACAGCGTTGTGCATCATCGTGCTGTGTAAGTGCCAAGTCATGAATTTGTTTAAACTAAGATGAAAAGACTTGGAGTTATCGGAGAATAAAAGGGCTAAAGTAGGTAGGGGAAATACACTTCGTTCATGGGATAACAAAATTTAGTATCTTTTTAAGAGTGAAAGAGTCGCCAGATTTGGCTACATTTTTCACATGAAATGTTTTCGATAAATTTTTATTTTTTTCCAAAAGTAACTACATATTCGTATATTATACTCGTTCATTAAAATTGAAGGATTAAAAAATTATATCTTGTGGTGGAATTGGCTAAGAATATTCGTATTACTGCAGTGCAACCCGAGAAACAGCGCTTGTCGTAAAACTCGACTATGATGAGAAATATATGTCAAGGCAATTGGAACATTCAGATGAGCCAACACTCAGGACGAAATACTATATTAATAGTTCTAATAAGAAATCTCATTAAATCAACCTGTTTATTCTATTAAAATGAGTCAATGGAAATCAATACTTTAAATTAATATTGTGAATACTATTATATAAATGAAATATTTATTCTATTACTTTTATATGATGACCATCTTAAAACAATAGTTTATCTTATTATATTATTATCTTATTACATTATTTCAAAAGTATGTAGATACATTAATAAAATAGGATAAATATTACTGAAAATTAAGAAGATGTATTTTGCAGTTTATTTATTTCACAATGGCTTATATGGTAGGACATGAGTCGTATCCAGTACTGCAAGCCTTTAAATTAATTTAAGTCATTTAAGCAAAAAAAAAAAAAACACTGAAAACCGAAACAATTAAGTAACCTTGAAATGGCAGCCAGCAAGAATCCCAAAAGCCCAAAATTCCGAGTAAATTTGGCATAACAAATTTATTGAACAAATTCTTATTAAAAAAACATAACGAAAGCTAAAGCCCGCTTGGGCGAACTGTTGAATACCCTATTCCTATTCCCATAGCTCATAAGTGGGCATGTTTAAAGTATTTTATTGAAAACAAAACAAAAATTGTAAAAAAAACGCCCCTTAAAAGTGGGGCATGGCAGAAAACGTTATATAAAAAATTGCTCAAAATTAATTTTTGTACAAATTTCGAAAGAAATTCCTTCCATAATACGGGTTTTCTTAAAAATTGGGAGTGGGGGATCTTAAAAATATTTGCACATGAGCATAAAAGTTGGGAGGCCTTTATTTATTATAAATTTCAGCTTTAAGATCAAACTTTGATTTTTCAATAAAATAGTTTTTTTTTAAGTTGTGGACGTGTCAGTAAGCGGATTTGAACAATTTTAAATCCCGGGCATTTTTTGCCCCTGTAGCAATCCCTTGTAAATAAGAAAAAATAGGTAATGTTAATATGAAAATGCATGTCCATCTCTTTTTTTATTTAAATAGTAACGAAAGCAAAGTTAAGCTTACGTCACATCCCTTAAGCGCCACAGTTTCCCTGAGAAACAATCATGTCTCCACTGGAGTTGGTAAGCGCGTTTTTTTTCAATTGCTCTGCGTTGCTCTTCCGGCATTTTACTACCACTTCCTTTTCGACAATAACCGCAGAGCGTGACTGACGAACAGGTGAATTCAATCAAAATTGTACGTCCTGGATTATTAAACCTGGATATTTAAATTGGAGTAATTGGTTCAAAAATAAAAATATTCGGGAGTGAATTTTTATACATTTCAAAGGTGAGCGTCAATTTGCACATAGAATTCAAACCAAAAAGTGCAATTTGACTTTTCCGTCTTAGGGCACGGGCAAGACTTCAATCCGAAGACATCCACAAAAATAAGCACCAGTATTATTAAGTGGAGTCTGGGAATTCTTCTCGGACCCACAAAACCCGATTCCACGGATGTATTTTGTGGAAATTGTGGTTAAAATCTTGCCCGACGTGTCCAGACCACGGCGATTTTTGAGAAATAATCGTCAGCAGATGGCTAGTGTCGCAACGGCATTCGGAAAGCATCGCCAAGTTAGATTGCTCCATCAACCAAAACGCTCGGTCCATGCAATACCGAATTTCTGCGGATTTAATTAAAAATTTAACTCAACACAAAAAAAAATAACATTTTTTTCATGGTTTAAAAATTAACTTAGAAAAATCACCTACCTAAAATCTATATTAAAATCTATAAAAAAAAGACACATGTGCTAAAATATAAAGGTTGAATTTCAAATGAAATTTCATAGTCTTAGCTGAACCTTGTGAAAAGTGCCAGGAGTTAAGAACTAATACAAAAAAAAAACTCTTTTTACTTCAAAATAAAAAAAAAATAATTATTAATAAGTGTAACAGAACATCTCATCAGCGATCCAGAGTGCACTCCTGATTGGCCGTGGAATAAGTTAAGCCATTAAACATTCCACATACCTTGGCATAGTTTGTTGGTTAATACAAATTTAATGAACTTAAATATCTTTACTTTTCCGATTGGAACGGTGTATATCGATACATACCGTTATGAAATTAAGCCTATGTATTTTAAATTATTAATCAAACTAAATATACTTATTCATCTACTTAATATTAGTTACATACTTAAATAAAATTATAACTTATCTAAACTTTGAAAACATCTAACTACTTTTTAATTTCTAATTTCTGAACAATTTTTTTTTACGCGAATGTTGTTTTCTTTATTCTACCATGCAGTTGAATCTCATTGCACGTTATTGAATTTAAATCTATTGAAACTCGACAATGAATAAAAACAATTTTTCGGATACCAATCGCTTCTAAGACAATGTTTGTCTAAATAAATTTTATTTATTAAAGGGCGGGAAAGACCTGTTTCGAAGTCTCGATCTTCGTCTGTCAAAACACCCGACAGTGCAGAGTTGTTTGCGATTGTGTGTGTGGCTCTTCCTTCAGGCACGATATTTATTTTGGTAGCAGGTTAGTGACAACAAGCTCCTTTGCTCAGGTTTTTGAATAAAATTGTTTTATTTAATTGTGGGCGTAT
The DNA here is from genome assembly GCA_949715645.1 of Portevinia maculata. Lineage (NCBI taxonomy): Eukaryota > Metazoa > Arthropoda > Insecta > Diptera > Syrphidae > Portevinia > Portevinia maculata. Next base: position 62,291,231 of record OX454525.1, on the reverse strand, counting down.
CAGTAGGCGGATTTAAAAATATGTAAACTGACGGACATGGTTAGATCGACATTACTATCGATGCTAGTCATAAATATAGTAACTTTTAGGGGTCTGCGGCAATATTAAGGCATGTTACCAACTTTGCGTCAAAATTAATATTCCCTTAGAATAGGATATAAAAAGAGCAATATTTAACACAAATTTATATTGTAGACAATTCAAGTTATAAATCAGACTTTAATTATTATAGTGGTGGCGATGGTGCAGGTAAGTGTGTTGGCTTGGGACACGTGCGGTTCATGTTTAATCCTCATGGGGAACAACAACATACGCCACTGACTAAAGAAGAGAAATGAATAACACCTTTTTTCGGGGCGGGATTCCATTATGAACAGTAAGGGAATTTTTTTTTTCTGGCTTAAAATGGCCTAAAAAAGATAAATATAATATTTTTTTCTTGAGGAAATGATTTTTTTTTTTTTTTTTTTTTTTATTTATTTAATTTTTTTTTTTTTATAAAATTTTAACAATTTTTTTTTAATAAAACGATGTGGGTGGCTCGCTTCGATCGCTAACAGGATTTTAACCCTTTCTTCCGCAGGGTTTAGCCGCTCACGCGACTTCGTCGCTCCGCTAAGGGTATGTCAACAACTGTCAGGCAGGCGCCTGTAAGAAAGTATGGTGTATTTAAAGTATGGAGTGGGTGGCTCGCTTCGCTCGCTAACAGGATTTTAACCCTTTCTTCCGCAGGGTTTAGGCGCTCACGCGACTTCGTCGCGCCGCTAAGGGTATGTCAACAACTGTCAGGCAGGCGCCAGGAGCTAAAGTTTATATATACTTACTTTGGGGTATTTACCAGTATATGTTCAGCAAAAAAAAAAGAGATAAATTAACTTAAATTGTTTCAACTTTTTGACATATGGCAATACCGATAATATTTTCCAACATTCACTGCATTCACCACCCCACCCACCCCCCTCCACACCAACAGAAAACACTTAGAACAAGCGTTATGCAAAGTGAACGCGTCATTTGTGCAGTTTGTAGGTGCACTTTTCAGTGAAAATTGAAAACTTTAAAAATAAAAAATAAATAGAAAAAAAAGTTTCCTCAGAAAAATTATTTTACAGTACATCTTAGAATAAGTCAATTTAAATAAAAAAAATAAAAAAAAATTAATTTGCTTACTGTTCATAATGGAAACCTCAGCCTTCCTTTCTTCATAAAAATTCTAAAGAAGAAAAAATAATTATTATAATAATAAGCTGTTTTCCTGAACTATAATGTTAAGTTTTTAATAACAAATATTTGCATTACTTTGCTTATTTTATGTCTCAATTTTTGGTGTTTTCTTTTATTCGGCAGAACTAATGGCACCAAATCTAAAAAAGGAATATTTCGTGCCGTAAGAATTTTGTTCTAGAGCCATTTGGAGTAGATAAGGAATAAGCGCTGTGTAAAGAGAACAAAATCGCGTTTGGATCGGATGTGTTTGTGGCAATCCACTGATGGTCCTACACCACCACATATGGGTGAAACGCCATGGAATAGGGGATTCACCAAACCGCATGGATGAACACATTTGTTCAACATTTTCGGTAAAGTGGCAACTCCAAAAGCAGAATACATTCATACGCACAAGCACATTTCCGATGGATCACGACGAAGAAGGAGAAACAAGACATTCATTTGTTAACATTCAACTCGTCCACTCGTTGCTTTCTTTTCCTCCTGGCTACTCAATAAAAATTAAGTATTTAATTCACATTGCAGTGATATTCCTGTGTTTTTATTTTTTTGTGGTTCAAAAACCGTACGTGTCCATTTTACAATTTTTTTTATTTTATATAATTGTTGGATTTTTTGGATTTTGAACCCAACCTTAAATTGCCTAAGCACATAATATGATAGGATTATATCGATGTTATCAATGAATTGCGAAATAATTGAAAAGTAAAACTTTAAACCTTTTTGTGTTTTTGGTTTTCCTCATTCCTCTTAGGGCAGGGAGTTCCAAAGGTGTACAACTTGGACAACAAATTGACGCTTGGAGTGAAGATAATTGTCTTAATGGTATAAGAACAGAATACCTTGTTGAATTAGGAAAATTTACCCTAGTGTATGAACATAATAAGGCGGTAGGGTTTGAATAATGTCATGCAGTGAGCGAAATTTGCCCATGCTGGGACGGGCTATGAATATCACCGCAGCGCACCCCAAAAAGGGCGATCGTCATAAAGGCGACTAAGGGGACAAATCACATCTAGACAATTTTAACATCCAGGTGAGCCCAACGACACATTTAACATCTTAAAGTTGTCCCGTATGTATTCATGCAGATCCGTGGGAGATCACGACTGGAGATCACTTTTATTGCAGAACGTCAATAATGGAAGCATGCACGGTTCGTAAAAAAGAGGCAGGCCTTAAAACTCTTGGATAACATCAATGTAACAACACCAGCAACACCGGTTTCATTGGTTTGACATCAATAAACATTGGCTGGCCTCTCTATGCTGGTGGGATCCAGGAGTTTTTCCGTTTTTCTCCTTTATGATTTTGACACGTGCATGCTCTTTCTGCTGATTATTGTTTGATCGTCCTTTAACGAGCCCTGCCAACGCACGGATTTGCATGCACATTTATGAGGGAGTTGCAAGATATGATATGTGTCGCTGGGCTATGCTCACCTGAATGTGGAACGGCGTTCAATGTTATTTTACCAAGTTTTCCTTGGAACGCTATTAACGGCCCATACTTGGCCCTGGTGTGATTTGCACCTGAGACATTTAGATTGGTAGTCTAACACACTAACCTCCGCGTTCCTGCATCACTGCGCCCACAAAAGATTCTTATAACGCGAAAAAAGATATAAATACATATAAAGGGTAAATTTGAGGTTTCATTTTAAATTTTGATTAAAAGACATAAGTTGTGTGAAATCTGTATTTATTTTTTCTTGGAAACTATTGTGCATTGGTTCCGGTTAATAATGGAAAAGAATGTCGTCCAAGTGACCTCCTCTGCTAGCTCGGCAGACTGTCAATCTTTTACCAAAATTTTGAATCACTTTTTCGCATAATGATGGTTCAATAATTGATATTTGCTCGATGATGTTGTCTTTGTGTTGAACAACAAACAGTAACTATTTTTGGTTTCATTGGACTTTCAAACAATCCTCTAGGATTTTCTTCAGCCCAAATGCGACAGTTTTGTTTATTGACATAACCGCCAATTTCAAAATGAGCCTCATCGGTAAAGATAATTGAGCATTTTCTCTACGTATTTTGAACGAAATTTTCTTTCAACCTCTGCAAAACTTTCACCATATTTAGAACAAGTTTTAATAATAAAAACACGTTGCTCAATAGTGTACCGATCCATTTTAGTTGACGGGAATGTATTTACTTCATACCTGAAAAAACTTCGGTGTAATCTAAACGCTGTAAAAAAAAGTGGCGGCCAATTTAAAATGATACGTCAAATTTTAACACCCTTTACATATATGTAAATACATAATAACGAACCCCGAATAACTACATCTCCTGACTGAACCGCTAAATGACTGAAATGAAAATCTTCCAAACGTGCGGCAGCAGAAATTCGTGCCAGCGAATGTTAAGGACCCGCCCGATGCAACAATCCAAGAAATGTCGCATGTAGTCACAATCGACATGCGGCTTGCGAGTACATGCGAAAATGACACATTTTCATGTGACATTCATGCCGTATGTAGTGCGCATGTAAATATTCACTACATGCGGCAGTCACAAACATGGCGAGAATTCCTGGTTGTACATTGTACATGCTGCTTTTGGCATGTTGTACACTCGTAGCATTACGATTTTTGTCGTGCAATTCGTCAATTTTAGAAAAAACATATTATTATTTTATTCGACAACCATTTCAAGACTTTAAGATTTGTTATATAAAAAAATGTTTCCATTATGTACTTCGATAAAATACGCCATCAACGTCGCATGGAGTGATGAACTCACGGGTACTAATAAATTATTAGTTATGCGAAGGAGATGAACAAACATAAGTTGCAATAGTAGCGGGATTTCCTTATGTAATCTTTTGCAATTTAACTGTAAAACAAACATTAAACTCTTTCAATTCAACAATGATAGATAGTCGCAAGCCATGCTAATTGTTTATCATCACGCAACCTACCTACTTTCTCGAAATATACTCACGGATCGTAGCAAGCTGAAGCAAATCTAATCCATTTTCCATGTTTTCACCTATAAACGTAATGCTTTAGCATCCATCTAAAACCAACCAACGGCCTCATTCATATTGCGCGTCTTCTTGTTTCCAGTCAATTACAGCCCGATTGGCCGAACAGAAAAAGACCCATTCAAAACCATAAGTATACAATTTCATGCTTCAGAAACTCCATAGAACACTGACAATGAAATGTATTCACATATAAAACTTCCGATAAGTTACGCCCCCATTCAAGAGTGAGTTTCCGTCACCCGCCCGCCGTGTTGTTTTATCTTTTCCAAAAGAAATCCACTTACCTTCTTGGCTGGCTAACTACCTGGCAGCGGGCACTTAACAAAGCCACACATAGACCCTCTCATTGGTGACCGAACCAGATTTAAAGGCCTCAATCCCACGACCGTGATTGGTTGGCCGTGATTTTATACCCTTTCGCACTGGTAGACTTCTTCAGGCTGCATGGGCGTGCATGTGTATGTGTTTATGTGCGCATCAGAATAGGAAATAGAGTCTTACCTGTTTTCAAGTTCGCCTAAGCCAACCAAAGGTTAGGTCTGTCTCTGAATGGAAATAATGTGGCATTTCATATGACGACGATTCCGCACAAAAAAAAACCTGCGTTGGTGGACAGAGTGAGAGAACATCAGCCACCGTTCCTATCCTTATTAAGAACACACAGTATCTGTACTGTAACTATGTATGATTGTACAATTGTACATACAAATACATTTGACATATCGCGTGGTCGGTCAATGATACTTTAATTCAAGTTCATCATTGTATCTGGTGCTCTTGGCTTTTGTTGTTTAGTTGAAAATCGCTTGTTTGGTTTGCTTTTGTATGGCCTTTTAGGTACATTCATTTTTTGTATTTTGGTACTGGAATTAGAATTAAAACCATAACGTGGAGTAGTTTTCTGTGATTTGAGTATAGGCTTCCGGAAAAGTATTATTTCTTGGGACCATCAGTGTTTGCTTACTTGTTGAGTGATCTGCCAGCAATCAACTATCGGATAATGAAGAATTTCTCTGGGATTTTTTCAATGTGAACAAGTACCTACTTTACTTTATTATTTAAGAAATCTGTTAAATGGGCGAATGCGATTGTCTCATTAAAGTTTCATGAGTAGATGATCGTTTTTTGATAATACGTTTTTTTATACCCTATTCTAGGGGTATATTAATTTTGACGCATAGTTTGTAACATACCTTAATATTGCCCGTAGACCCCTAAAAGTTACTATATTTATGATCAGCATCGATAGTAATGTCGATCTAGCCATGTCCGTCCGTCCGTCCGTCGGCAGAAATTAGGCCTTTAAACTGGACCTAGTGAGCTGAAATTTTAACCATATACTCTCTAAGGTCCCGAAATAATCAAGTTTAAGAATTTTTGAAATCCGCCCACAGACACGCCCACAAACTCAAAAAAACAAAATTTTGGAAAAAATCGAATTTTGAGCTAGAGAGCTGAAATTTTTTATATATGATCTATGGCCCATAAAACTGATTGGGACATAAAATTTTCAAAATCCGCCCACTGACACGCCCACAATTAAATAAAACAAATTTTGGGAAAAATTGAATTTTGAGCTAGAAAGCTGAAATTTTTTATATATGATCTTTGGCCCATAAAACTGCTTGGGACATAAAATTTTCAAAATCCGCCCACTGACACGCCCACAATTAAATAAAATATTTTTTTTGAAAAACCAAAATTTGAGCTAGGGAGCTGAAATTTTTAATATATACTCTCTAGGGGCCCTTTATGCTCATGTGTAAATATTTTCAAAATCCGCCTACTGACACGCCCACAATTATTTTTTTTTATTTTTGAAAGTCCAAAGTTTGAGCTAGGGAGCTGAAATTTATAGTATATACTCTCTAGGTGCCCTTTATGCTTATACTTATTTTTTTTTAAATCCGCCTACTGACACGCCCACAATTAAATAAAACAATTTTATTGAAAAACCAAAGTTTGAGCTAGGGAGCGTTTTTATTTACAAAAGCTTAGTTTTTTCGATAAAATCCTTTAAATTTTTGTCACGCCCACTTATGAGATATAGGAATAAGAATAGGGTATCCAACAGTTCGCCCAAGCGGACTGTAGCCCGCCCCTATGTTTTTAAAATGCCTTTGGTAGCTGTCGGATCAACACGGAAGGCTCTTTCTTCAACAGATTCTTCAAACTATGTCAAACTTTTATAGGCTTTCATAGCGATTGAAGAATAAGCAAAAATGAATGGTCTTGAAGTTCACGAGGATAAAACGAAGTACTTGCTTTCAGCAAACAAACTAACAGCTTTCCACCGACTCCAGGACAAAACGTTGCTGTTGATAGGAGCAACTATGAGGTACGAAGGGAGTTCACCTACCTCGGAGAAAACATCAACTCCGCAAATGACACCTTAGTGGAGATCCGACGAAGAGTTACTAGAAAACCGTTGCTACTTCATTTTGGCAAAAACAAATGGGTTCAAAACTCCTTACTCAGAAGACCAAGTGTAGCTCTACAAAACACTTATACTGCCAGTTGCGCTTGATGGCGCCGAGTGCTGGACGATAAGCAGGAAATTACCACAATTTATTCTCAGCTGCCAGCTCTCACAGCGGATTCTGAGGCTGGATCATTAAAGTATTTAATAACATGATCCAAGTCATCTACTTTTTAAGTTGCAGCAAATCCAGGGAGAAGTATCTGTAAGCTTGAAAGGATTCCTGCATTTTCATTGATAAATTTGTCCGATAAATTCTGAATCAGCGTATCGACGTAAAGAATAGAAACTGCCAGACGAAAGTACGATTCAGCAGCGTCTGTTTGATAATACATAATTAAAAGGAGCTGTTTCAACGAGCATACAGGCCCTATGGTTGGCTACGGCTTTGCTCTGAGAGCCTCTACCACCGCACGCTGGAAATGAACGATGATCTCAATAACGTCGGTATATCCTATGCATCATTTAAAAGGCCAACTTATAGGTTAGAATTGTTCAGAAGAACTTCCTCCAAATTGTAGATTGGATTAAGTATTCTCCAGTGTGACGCTAGGATCCCTAATTTGGCGGTGGTCACGGAGAGCCTCTGACGTTTTGAGCCACGACTTACAATTCGTTGATCTGTTCCAGGATTTGACCCAATGTGAATATTTGGTATATTTTTTATCTTCCGGACCAGAAGCCCCGGTACGTGCCGATTAGTGTGTTGCAAAATCGTTTTGAGATGTACACACAGTTAGTTTGATACAAAATTTAATGCGACATAAAGGGGTCTGCCCCGATGTCTACTATCAAGTTCGTTACATATTAATTATTAAAATTTTCGGGTATTTTAAACATATAATATAATAATTTTCCTTCATTTAAAAGTCATCCACAAGAAGCAGCCCTTGAGCATGATTGAGGCTAGCCTAGATTCTATCAGCAACCGAAGAAGAAACTTCTTCTAACTCCCGATACAGGCACTGGGCACACTTTGCTGGAATTTGAGCGCACTTTCTCTTCACTAGCCTCTTGCAATGTCTGTATTCCAATTGGAGGTGAGCTTTTTCATCTCCCGTGTTAGAAGAGTACTTTGACAAAGCTATCAATGGCGCTTTCTTGTCATTTGTCACTGCTTTAGCATCATCTGTCCCCTACCATCTTTCTTTGCCGTGCTGAAAGTGTCCTTTAAAGCCCCTTGCAGTTAATTAGCTCTATCACAGCAAGGTCGTTGTAGGGAATTTCAGATATCTTGTGCTCTGCACTCTCAACTTCGTTATTGATGTGATAGAGATAATGTTGCATATTTAAAATTAATGCTTCACCTTTTTCGAAACGCCATCTATGGGCAATTAGTTTAAGTTATATCTCTTATCTTTGACTTCTTACTGGCAGAAATCTTTTAATCATCTTACAATTATTGCCGTCACGAAAACTTCTTCTCGAAGAGGGCATGCTTGTCAATTTTGAATTTTATATCGGTTTTCTTATTAATCGCCAGAGTGGTAAAAAGTTTTGTTAAAACCTACATTTAAACTGTAAATAGGATATTGGTTAGATGAGGTTGGCGGGTTTTACACAACAGAGCAAATCTGCTTCACTTTGTAGACCGACTGTGGTGGTGTTAGCCACATTGTTCTGGCGTTGGTCGTCCTTGCTTTATTTTCCATCCACCAATATACTGCATTATAATTTCTCCTCTGGTCATTGAAAGCATTCAGCATTTTCTTCACAGTTTAATCTTATATAGACATTAAAACTCTAGGAGCTCAAAGGAATATGCATAAGCAATTCATTGTTACCACCCACATTATATTATACAACGGTCCCGAAGGCACTTAAATATGATGTGCATAATTATATATGGTAACTTTTTTTATAGAAAGCAAATTGTTATTATATATTCAAGTTGTGCTAAAACATTTTTAATGTTACCATAAAACGTCTTATCGTAGACAAATACCTCTCAAGTCTCCAGCAAAAGCAATATATAATATCTCACAAATTTATTTAATTAAAAATCTAGTCGCAACTTATAAGTTTTATTTTTACCAGTAGCCAAATGCATATTATCAACCAAAATCTATTCCAGCAGTAGCAGTGGGCTATTTTAATGGAAATACTAAGCATATCCTCGGGCAACTGGCGTGGCGCTTATATTAATGAGTTTGATATTTCTGACAGATTTACATTCCCTTCGCTGGAAATAAATTAATGACTTCAGCAATATTTGAAATCAAAGACTGTGAAGTGTAAATGAGTTTGATTTGAGTGGCGATTATGTGACATTTATGAATATGAAACAATCTGATATAAAATATTTGCTGACAAAGCATCGGTGACTTTGCAGGCGCATATTCAAATGCTGAGTGAAATGGAGTTCTTGAAGGTTAGGAACTGTGTGTAGTAACATTTGCATCAAATGGCGTTATCAGCATCGATAGTAATGCTAATTACTTTTGGAGTTTTGTATTGGTTTGATTTGTCGTTTTCGATATTGGATTTAATCAAATACAAATCTTTGGCACTCCATGTAGGGGCTACCTTCCATAATTACTCTTATAAATACAAATACGTGTCAAACTGTTGCTGACATAAATATAGGTAATGTTTATATTTTTGGGAATATAGTATACAAATAAGCATATTTTTAACACTTTTACGATGTTAAAGGGGAGATGGGGCAAAAAGGAAAAAAAAAACAATTGTTGTCTTAGATTTTAGCTAAATCTCTTTATCAATAGCCAGCCCAGGTTTTTCGTTGCAGTGGGTACTACAAACCTTAAACTACTTTACTTAACGGGCTCCCGACCGGGGAAGAGTCTCTGCCTGAGACACCTCTGCGATCCCGGGCACGCTGCACCCAGTTGTCCAGACCAAGGCATCCGCGATGGTTTGGTCTTTAAAACGGAGGTTCGGTCTTACTTACCTTCTCAAACCAGGTGGCTGGGAGTCAAAGATCTTCATGGCTGGAGAATTATTTTCCATTCGCTCAATGTTCTCCACTAAGTTGTAATTTGTGGAGTTGATGTTTACTCCTAGGTAGATGAACTCCTTAACTACCTCGAAGTTATTGCTATCAATAATGACGTTTTGCCCTAGGCGGTGGACAGATGTTTGTTTGTTTGTTGATAGCATGTGCTTGGTCATATCCTCATTTACTTCAAGACCAACCAATTTCGCCTGTTCTTCAATGCCAGTGAAAGCCTCTAACACGGCACGCCTTGAACGCCGATGATGTCGATACCAACAGTGATTTCCAAGGGGTAATTGCAGTTTCATTTAATTTTTTAAATAAAAGTCGAAACAAGTTGGGGCCACATTTCATTTATTTTTGGTGCTTTTTTTCATTTGGCTCGGCCTTATTCCACTAGGGCATAATTTCATTATGAAAAAATTTACTAACTTTGAGCTTTATATCATTTTTCTTTTTAAGGAATGATTTTGCGGAGCCGCCGAATTGTTGACAAAATCATTGCCTTTATACTGTTTGAGGCACCCAACCTTCATTTCCCTCTTTTTCTCAATAATGGACTTTACGTTTTTCTGTTTAAATAGTGGGGATGTCAGTGGGTGGATTTGAAAACTCCTAACACTTGATCAAAAAGTCGGGTAGGTACCGAACTTAGTTATTAGGCCAACGAACTAACTAATAACGGTCTGCACTCCAAGATCGGCAGCAATCACAGCTATAAATAAAGTTCTCGACTGGGCCGTACGATAACTTTGTCGCTATTATAAGAATTGGTTTCGAATCTTATCTTTTCGTTAGCCATTTTCTACACTCGTATATTTGATTTGTCTTAATTGCATTTGTGAATGGGTTATTTAAAAACATTTTAAAATTTAATTTTATACCTTTCAGAGAGGTACATAGTAAGCGCAACATGCATAATGTAAAGATATGTGGTCGACACCGGTCCAAATCTAATAACTGCAAAATAAACCTAATTGTACTCTTGTTTTGTTTTTTTTTTTTTTCTTAAATTGACTTTAATCAGGCGGATTCATAGACCTTATTTCCATTTGAATCATAAGAAATTCTAGTCGACTTTGTGATTGTGATCTTATCAACGGTTTTTGATTTGTAATAATGGCTTTCGATCTTTACGTGTCTATTTGAAGCCAATACAATTATGAAACTTCATGTGCCTATTGTAAAAATTATACAGATTTATTTCAAAAAATTGGGTATGCAAATTTATCCTTAATCGTTTGGTAGAAACTTAGTATGCCATTTTCTTTCCTTTACTCCATGTATTTAAATTACCAACGCAGATCAATATCGTTTAAGCCGTTTTTGAGAAAAATTATATTTTAAAAGTTTTCAGAAACTGTTCTGTGAATTAATATTTTTTTTGATAATATAGGTATCAGTGGCGTGGCGTCCATATAACACGATTCCTACCGTCTTCCCTTTTAAAAATCCACCAAAAGTAAGCACTATCTGCCAAATAAATGTATGAAAAATGAAACCCGTCCCGTATTTTAATTATAAAATAAAATCTACACACACACTCACACATAAGCTATCGAATAAGTTTAATATTTTCATTCTACCTCTCGTCTGTATCTTCATACTTCATTCAAGAATCAAGATTCAACCACATTCCACAATCCACAAATCACAAACAACAAACCAACGAAGAGTCACAAAAATACTCTTAGTAAAAAGTTTTCAACTACCGCTGCTCTATAATAGAATAAAAAATATTTTTCCGTCTTATTTACTTGTTTTATATCCCTTTCTTCTACAAGCATTGCGGTTCCGATCCTCTTTGTTCAACACCCGCTTTTATATTCAAAGAAAAAGACGCTACATTTCGTCTTATAAACCAAATCTCACGCTGAATACTTGGAATTGTTTCATTTCATTCTCCCTTTTGCGATTAGCATTGCGTTTCAATCGGAAGATATCAACATGTTGCAGGAATGCAGGTGCTACGTTTGACTCGTTTTTTTTGCAACATTGTGTCTAATAACACGGTGTTCTTTGACTTATTTCTTTTTTCTTATGACATAATATCTGAATGTGTTATGTGGGTTGATTCTTGATTTTGAATTTGATGTTGATATTGATATACGTGTTGATGTAAGAAGTTGAGCTTTCATTTTTCTCTCTTGTGATAGTTAATGCTTCGATGTTTTTACAAATTTATTGTTATACTTTTGTCTTATGAAATAAAATATGGTAGAATATTATGGCAATTTGTCAGCAGAGTAAATTCAGCATATCGCTTAAGAGAAGTTCATGTCAAATAAAATACCGACACTTGTTTTTTTTTTAAGCAGGAATTCAAATTTTAATTTAGAATCAGTTGGAATTTATTGACAGACTGCGTTGCACAAGTGCAATAACTTGAAAAAATTTAGTGTTTTGTAAAGCCAATTTGATAAAATCTTAAATTAAAATAGTGAAAAGTTAGATGTGAAAGTGAAAGTGAAGGTTAATGTGTAATTTTTTAGTTTCTTTTATTACCAACTTACTGATAAAAACATTTTAGCTTCTTAATTTTAGTGCAGTTTTAGATTTTTTTTTGGAAATGTCTTTGATTAGTGTAGATTGCTGTTTAACTGATTTCCTCCTGGAGGATTCAAATAGTTTTAGTAAGCTATCTTTTCTTGATAAAAAAAAAGTTATAGACGTAGGGCGCTCTATGCCTTTTATAAATATTAATTACCAAAGGAGAGATGGTTTTGTGACACATTTTAATGTTTCCTTATACCAAAAATATAAGTGGCTAACTGGGAGTTGCAAGCTTAATAAAATGTTTTGTTTTCCTTGTCTTCTTTTTTCAAACTCCGCCAGTGTTTGGAGCCGAACGGGTTTCACTGATATAAATAATTTAGTTAATTCTTCGAAAAAACATATTAAGACAGAAAAACATATTCGTTGTTGTTTATCCCTACACGAATTCGGCACGAATCGCATTGAAACTTCTTTAGGAAATTCGTTCGTTGTTCATAATAAAAAAGTAGATAAAAATCGGAAACTAATGGAACGTTTTATTGACACGGTCATTTTATTAGGCAGACAGGAGTTAGCATTTCGCGGTCATGATGAAAGGTCTAGGTCAGATAATCGTGGCAATTATGTCGAAGCGGTTTATTTTTTATCTAAATATGACACTTTATTGGAATCCCATTTAGAGCAGTGTTCAAGTACACACAATCCAATTTTTTCAGGTTTATCCAACGATATTCAAAACGATTTGATACATAGTATCGCGGCGGTTATTAAATCCGAAATTAAAATGGAAATCAAGGATGCTCGGTTCGTGTCGATTATGATCGACGAAACACCAGATTTGAGTCATAGGGAACAACTGAGTGCCATATTTCGGTACTTGTCAGAGGATGGTATACAAGAAAGATTTCTTGGATTTTTTGACGTTAGAGCAAGTCGTAATGCAAATGAGTTATACAATCATATATTTAAAATTCTTGAAACATACGACTGCAAGGAAAAGTTAATAGGACAATCCTACGATGGTGCCGCAGTTATGTCCGGCGAGGGGGGTGGTGTTCAAAAGTAGGTCCTTGATGAATGCCCGATGGCAAATTTTATTCCTTGTTATGCACATGTTTTAAATTTAGTACTATCCCGATCTCTAGAAAACATAGCAGAACTTAAACTATTTTTTGGCTATACTAATAGCATCGTTCGATTTTTTAATAAATCCACAAAGCGGTCCAATCTTTTAAAACAAATTTCCAATCGACGCATGCCAGGAGTATCGGAAACTCGATGGCATTATCATTCAAGAATAATAAACGTAATCTTTAACTGCAGAATAGATATAATTGAAACTTTTAGTAAAATAATTAATGACTCTAGGGAATGGGATACTGACACACTTTCGATGGCAGAAAGTTTATTAAATAAATTAGAGAGCAAGGAATTCTGTTTTTTGCTTCATACCCTTTCTGAAATATTTGCAAAGACCGATGTATTATTTAATTTAATTCAAAAAAAACAAACAGACGTTAGTTATGCCAAGCAAGAAATCGAACGTTTTGAGTCATGGATAAGCTCTGACTTTTTAAATATGTTTGAAGTTATTTATGACAGCGTAAATGATTGCATCGAACCTCCACGTAAACGCAGGTTGCTTGACTTCGATTTGAAGTTTTTGTAAAATACCATATTTTGACAATTTCCGCTCACCTCAAATATTTTATATCTCAAAAATGATCACAATCGTCCGAGCAATTTTTGAGAAAATCAAAAAAAAAAAATATTAGGCATTAACGTCCCATAGAGGGCCTAAAACCTAGCTTCTATAACCACTTTCTTTGCGAAGTGGAAGGGACCTACAATTTTAAGCCGAATCCGAACGGCAAATTTGAGAAGCTTCTCATGACAATTGCTACTCTTGGATGTTTGTCAGACGTTCGCAAGAGGTGGGGCAGTGGAAAAAAAACTCAAGATGTTATTTGGCCCGGAATTGAACCGGGGACCTTTCGATTAGTAGGCAGACACACTAACTATTGGGCCACTGCGCCCGACATTGGGAAAATCGGAGTTGAAAAAGCATTTGTATGGTAGGTAGGGGAGTTGGGGGCAAAATGACCAAACTAATTTGCGTTCTAGTTTTTAACTCCATCTTATTATCAATATTAAAAACTTATTAAAAACCTCGTTTGCCAACATATCCCTTAGTTTCATTGACAGAGTTTAGTTGATTTTATTAGAAATCATAAATTAAGAACACTAAATTTGCCAAAAAAACGTTCAGTTTGTAAAAGATATTCCGTTTATATCCTGCGTCAATTTCTTGCTTCAAAAAAGCATTTGAACCAAAATGGTATAAGTCAAAAAGGACTTTCTATTTCGCCCTTGCAATTAAAATTTCATTTAATATTTGTTTTCTTTGGAGATGAAAAAAGCAATAACCAAAGCAATCAAATGGCTTGTAGATATTTAAGATTCTTGTAATAAGCCTAGAAAGCCCAAATACGAAGCTTGAAGAAAATCTGTCCACCAATTGTGGCTGGAGCCTCGCTGACGAACAGACAAACGGAATTTCGGGACACACTTTTTTGGGCTTCTCAATAGTCGTAATATCATACCTTATACTTAGTTTGAGTTCGAAATTTCAGACGATTGCAATATCTTTCCCCTTAGTATAGTAAAGTATACGAGAAAGTTAAAAAATGGGAACATATGAAATGTATCAATTAGTGGGAGAACATCTCTTGCCCATGCAGGGACGGGCTAAGAAACGCATTGCCACTTGTCGTAGAAGGTGACGAAATCACATCTAGACACTTTTAACATCATTTTAACATTTTCTCTAGAGGCCTTAACTGCAATGCCAATTGCTTCTTGATTGAAAAAGTTGATGAGTTCAAGAAATTGGGGTTAATCATTGACTCCAGTTTGTCCTTCTCAAAACATACTGAGGCCATTGTTATGAGTCGAGGCTTGGCCACAGGGGCGTCTTCGGAGTAGTGGTGGAGAACGGTGGCACGCTCGCGGTTGAACGGCTATCGCTCATCGGACGGGGGTAGTTCTTGTCACCCCTCACACTAAACCACCTGCTCACAAACAAAAATTATCGTGCCGGAGAAAAAAAGAAGAAGAAGATAGGCAGAGAACTATTCGGACGGACAAAAAAAGAAAGAAAAGAGAAGAGAAGAGAAAGATAGGATAGACGAAAAGAAAATCTCAATACCTTTGCCCTACCAAGGAGAGAGTACAGGAAGTCAGATGCATCTCACTTACCCTAACTATGCTAAACTAATCCTATTCTAACGTAAAACGTAAGCTAAACCTTATTCTATATCTCTAATCTAACTTATATCTAACCTAATTCCAGCCTGCTTTGCATCCACTGCTTCCTAATGTCGCTCCAAGGTAAGGTTCGTCTCGTTCCTGAGACTTGCCAGATGATGTTGGCTCTGGCTCGGCCTACCCAACCTATGTGTCGGTTGACACTCCGTTGGCTATCTCTCTGGCCGAAAACAACGAGAGACAGCCCCTTGACCAGAATCCAGCCACCAGTACGTACAATACGTACATGTCCTAGTAGTGGAGAGTTCGTACGTCGCGTCGTCACGTCGCGTCCTCATGGTCGTTGGTAGTCCACGTACCGTCTACGTCATTGCACAGGTGGAAGGACGGCCTTCCCAATTACTCCACACACCAAATCACACTCGTTCCTACTCCATTGAAACACACAAATCAAATTCACTTATAAAATCCAGTATAATTCATTTGTAAAAAAAAACTAAAACTACGTTAAAATTAAAAGATATCCAATGGATACCGGTGTTCTGGCCTGTGAATAAGTTTACTCTTAATAAAAAAAACTTCTGACTAAGTTCTTGCCTCCGTTAAAAAAAAGGAAATTATATTAAAAAATAAAACTTACGTTTCGTCCCTCGTCGTCCTGCCGGCAGAAATTGGAGCGAAGATTCCTGTAAGTATACAAAATGTTGGGCTATACCGCCTCTTTTCCGCGTTACTCGCCCCGCTGGCGGCTCCGCTTGCTGAGCCAAAGTTGCCTTAGCAACTGCCCCTTTACTTTCCATACCTTTAAAAAAAATTAGTCTCCTTGCCTCTTTAAAAATAAAATCCTAATTCAAAAAAGGGGGTTTAAAAAAAACAGGAAAATAAATAAAAAAATAAGAAAATAAAATATGGCTTTATAAAATGTAAAAAAAACTGTTAAAAATAAGAAAATAAACTTTCGTAAATGTAAAAATAGTAAATAAAATAAAAAAAGAAAAGTTTCAGAAATTCAAAAAAAAGGTAAAAAAATTGTTGTATATTTATAAATAATAAAAATCAAAAAAAATTTTAATGTTTTATTTTATTCTAGTTAATTGTGATGGTGTGTGAAGTTTTGGGTCGGTTCTCCTGTACCATTCCGCCGGAGAATCAGTTTTGTTACTGTCGTTTCTGTTTGTTCTGTCACGTTTGTTTGTCATAGTCTTGTCTAGTCGTGACTGGGTCTCAGGAACTAGACGAGTGTTGAAAGTATGTCGTTCTGCTCCTTAACACTACTTGCCATCTGGTGAGTAACCTGATTAAAGGCTGGCTAGTAGCTCCGGGCATACTCCCAACACGATCAAGGCTTTCAGACCAATGTTCTTACCTCACGATGAGCCGTACTCTTGGCACTTGCTCATTGGATAGCAATTAGAACACGGGTCTGTCCACCCCGATCCGCTCTGCGTTCTAATATGAACTTCCAATTACCTCACATGATCCTTTGGCGCTTGGCCTTCGGATTGGACAGCCGCCTTCCGTTCATATTAAGAACTTAGAGCTTATGCGGTTATTGAGAGTAGAAGAAAGACAGAAAAGTAAAATTTAAAAAAAGGATAAAAAGAGAAAATAAACTAAAAATCGCGAAAAAAAAAATTTAAAAAATTGAAAAAAAAAAAATAACAAATCTGTTGCGGGTCCAAGGTAACGACCTTTGCAACTAAAAATCGTTCCCTTAGAGGCGCAACTTGACTGTCTTTATCGTTGGGCGCTATTGTTATATGGCGATATTTTCGTCTTGCGCTGAGACTTTTTTTCTATTTGAGAAGTGTTTGCTCTTCAAAATTACGAGGGCGGGTCAATAAGTCCGTGACTTTTTGAATTTCTGACCTCTTTACTGAAACAGCAACACTGCTCCTGTCAACAGGCATCGGTCAGTTGACTCCTGTCAAAATTTAAACTTGCTGCGTCAGTTAGTTTGTGTTTGACAGCTATTTTTATCAGACTACTCACTAATTTGAGGAGAAAATGGAAAAAAGTGAATTTCGTTGTGCTTATTAAGCATTATTTCTTGCGAAAAAAAACCATTACCGAGACCAAGGCTGAGCTTGATAAATACTATGGGGACTCTGCACCATCGATTTCAATGGTAAAAAAGTGGTTTACTGAATTTTGTTGTGGCCGTACAAGCACTGAAGATGCCGAACGTCCTGGACGCCCAGTTGAGGTCTCTACACCCGAAACAATCGAAAAAATTCACAAAATTGACTTCCTTCAAAAGGGAAGAACAATCAATGGGGAATATTATGCCAACTTATTGGACCGATTCAATGACGATTTGAAAAAAAACCGACCTTATTTGGCCAAGAAAAAAGTTCTTTTCCACCAAGACAATGCAAGGGTGCACACATGTGCAGTTACCATGGCAAAAATCCATGAATTGGGCTATGAATTGCTCCCTCATCCACCCTTTTCTCCAGATTTGGCTCCGAGCGACTACTTCTTGTTCCCAAACCTGAAGAAATGGCTTGGTGGAAAAAGATTTGACTCCAATGATGAAGTCATCTCGCAAACAAAGGCCTATTTTGAGGACCTCGACAAATCATTTTTTTTGGAAGGGATAAAAAAATTGGAGAAGCGTTGGACAAAGTGTATAGAGCTCAAGGGAGACTACGTTGAAAAATAAAATTATTTTTTTATCAAAAAATCTGTGTTTTATTTCAAAAGTCACGGACTTATTGACCCACCCTCGTATTAGAAACTGTATATTATGGAATTTTTCATTCCAAACTTCAATATGGTATAAGCTGCTGGGGAGGAACACACTTTAACAAAATTCAACCAATAATATACAGTGAGAAAAGTATGCCTAAAAAATCGTTTGCATCACAGTTTTCCGCTATTCAAAAATTTGAACATTCTTCCAATCCGTCATCTTTATTGCTTTAAAGTGCTCAAAGCTTTCTTTATCAAATCTGGCAATCGGAATTTTAGAATTCTAGACAGTTATAATATTCGAGGCAACCTTCTCAATGTAGTATCTGAAAGAATTGAAAACTTGGTTAATGAGCTTAGAATTAAGTGATGTCGAAACTCTCTGTCGGGACTAAATAATTAATTATTTTAATAAAACCATATATTTCTCAAACTCCAGTTGGTTTCTTAGTTTAAGTACTAATAGTATCTATTTTATATGCCCATCTCTTTTCTCTTTTAAAATTACATGTAAACTGCTTATCTGCTTATTCAATTTTGTTGTCCTTCTAAATTTTTTTTTCTCTTTTGTTTTGCTATAATTTTTTTTTGTTTTTTCAAGGGTCACCCCACCCACAGTTTGCTTAATTTAATTATTTATTTTTCATAATATGCATTTAACACTATTTTATTTTAAAATATAAAAATGTCTCATGTTTCTCATTTTAATTTAAAATTTTGTATTAATCATGTCTACGCAATATTGTAAATGTAATTATTATTTGAACTGAAAAATAAACTAAACCAAACTAAACTAAACATCCAGGTGATCCTAGCGACACATTTAACATCTTAAAGCTGTCTTACTTTTAAATTCATTTTTAATAGATATTGAATATCAACTTATGTACTAGACAAAAATGATTAAATCTAACTTAAAATTAACAGGATATGTACTTATTCTAGATTATTGTTCCTTATACGGACACCCTAAACTTAACTATATCTTTCCGCCTAAAAACTATTTTACGAACTAATCTTACATAATGTAATAAACATATTTAATAAAACTCGGTATCATTATTGAGATTTAATATTTTTATATAAAACAAATTACAAACTACCTATTCTACTTACTTAAACTATTAAACGTATTCTAACTATAATTAGGATTCTGAGCACTCGTTGGTCAAAATCCCAATTGCTTTCCGAGCGCCTGGCAGTCGTCAACGTGCACATGCACCGCCGTGAGCTGACTGAAGCCTTACAGAATCAATCACCTCCCGAAAGCACCACCACAAGTTAGCGATCCCGGCTTCTCCCACAAACGCCCTAGCTAACTTAGTTTAGCTTATAAACTAAGAGGATGTTACCTAGAGTAACGCACCGTCTTGGGAGGGCATGTTGACCTCTCCCCCTCAAAAAGCCACCAAAATGACGTGCAAGTGTGCATGCAAATCAATAATGGGAGCACGTATCCAAATCGTAGGCTATAAAAATTCCTGGATCATCACACAGATGTAACAACACCAGTAGGATAGGGCGGGGCTAGTTGGACCACTTTCCACTTGATGTCTCATAAATATTAAACTAATCATAATAAAACTATGAAGCTAGGATCAATGGAAAGTATGGGCATCTGGGTTTGAGCTCCATAGAGGACAAAAATGCAAGGGTTTGTAAGTGTGCACATTTCATTCGTGTTTAATCTTGTTCGTGTCATACTTGCGGTTCTTGAGTAATTCGCGTGGCCCAACTTGCCCCGCCTTACCCTACTTAATAAGCCTCAGTTATGAAGTGATTCGAAACCACGAAAACTGCCGATATTTATTAAGGTCACGGTGGCGAACCCCACATGCGGAAGAGTAGTGGTGCAGTGAAGTGGGAGGGTTGTGTACCCTTTATTCTGATCGAAAGTTCGCCGTAAAGGAAGAGTAAGAAGATTTCGGGAACATCCCAGGGTTTAACGAGCTAAACGAACCAATTGGACATTTAACAGCAATGTAAATATATAACTGAATTTATGTAGGCATGATATCAAAGTCTTAGAAGGTTATGTTACTTGTCCACGTTTTACATTACCATCTTACCGAAGTGAAATAAGTTGACTCTCCAGAGTGCCGGCTTTATCTTGTAAAAGATGAACGTTCAGCCCTCGTTGGAACTATAAAGAGGATGTTCTTCAGGAAACAGCTGAGTTCCGGGGAGATAAATAAATCCTCTGTTGATTTATACGGAAAGTAGAAATTCGACAACCCTTAATCATTTCTGGCTCTTACGGCACAAAAGATCTTATAGATGAAAAAGCCTTTTTAGCGATTGATTTTTAAATACATACCTAATGGTATCGCTTAATTTAATAGACCAATATTTTCCGTAATCCAGAAATCAATTCAAAATTAAAAGATTTATTCCATAGGCTTGTACCATTTTATTCATTTTAAGAATCGATTTAAAATTAAAAACTGCTTCTAAGTTATATTAAAGCACCAAAAAACCTACTTTCCGCTCTTGATCTCATAACAAATCCAATAAATATCTATTCAATTAAATTGTACTATCCTTATCACTGGTTTATGCTCTTCATTGTGTCGTTAATTGCTATAAATAACTCAATAAAAAGCCAAAACGCCAGTAAAGAATTTTGTTCGTTAAATATTCCTTTTGTCGGCGAAAAAATACATAATAAAATTGACTAACAAATATTCTTTAAATCATTTTTACGATCACCAACGGACTTAATTCTAGAATTAGTAAGAATCAATCAACAATTACAAATTTATAGGAACAGAAGCAATCGATACCAATTAAAAGTGTGTTTAATCTAGAAACAAATAAAAACTCAGCTACAATAAACAGGTTTGGTAAAGTGTCAATAATACACTTCCTTTATAAATATTCATTTAATCATAGATTTTTAATGATTGACAGTAGAACGGGGGTCTTTCTGCCCTGCTCCAGTGTAAGCCGACTGACCGTCGGCTGATCTGTTCGGCATCCATTGATGCATTTTCCTAATTAATACATTCCATGGTAAGTTTTATTACCCAAATAAGAAACGTTTAATAGCTATTTTTCAGTTGCTGAAAGATAAATAATAAATAAGACTTGAAGATAGTTTCCACACTAAAATAAATAACAATTAATACTTGTACCAGAGCTTATACTACCTACCTCTGTTGATTTAACATCCCAGGCTTAAGAAACATCAGGTACACAATTTGAATTCACGTAATTCTATGTAATACCCCGAGAATTCTAAAATAGTCATCTCTTCGGGATTCAATGCATTTATTATCTAATATCCTTCCTGCCCGTAATTATCGAAACATAAATTCAATGGAAAAGGTGGTTAAGCTGGTTCATATCTTAACATGTCGCGGCTAATGTGTTTGTACAACGAAATTCGTATACGAATCATCACAATCAGAGGTGCTGAAATGGTTATTAGTGGTGCGCATTTCGTTTTAATAACCAAACACGAGAGACGGTCGTCGAGAAAAACCAATCACGACTGCATGAATGAATTTCAAGTTCGCTAGTGTACTCTTTCGTTTTCTTGTTGCATGGAGACCAGGTACATACAAAAACACCATTGTTTGAGTGCTGTACATATGGAGAATCAAGTAAATTGATTAGAATTAACTTAACATAAAGATTATGCACTATAAATTTAACGAACAAAAACATCTATCGCCATTATCGTAAATTCAATAATAAAAAACGATCCCCTTTGCTGCGTAGTCTCCATCCACCTGACTACAAACAGAAGGGATAGCATATGCTGGCACTTGTTTTTTTTTATTGTTTCGCAGGCACATGCTGTATGTAGAATTTGAATTTCTAGACAAAGTTCGTTAAATAACCGTCATTGACTTCCTACTTGTTCAGCATTTACTACCGTTCTTGTTGCGAATCACGATGATAATGATGTTACCACCTCTTATCTGATGTTGTCTTGTTTCTTCTTTAAATTGGTCTCACTCTATATTTTGATTGTGTTAAACTAAAGCACAACTACATGTAGTAATTTATATTGGATCAGCTTATACATAGTCTTCAAATAGGCGGAGCTAAGAAAACCTCATTTTCTTTGGATGGGTTTTTTTTCCTACAACAAAAAACTTTCAGATATATTTCTGATTCTATGTATCTGAGAGTGTGCGATTTGTTTACTTTTCCCAACACACACTCATTCACTATTTATACCGGCTTCGGATAACCACTTGGATAATAAATCCGGATAAAAATTCACCCATCGACTGAATGAAATTCAATACAGACGAACAGGTAGGTTGCACTTGTGTGTTGTATAGAAGTACCTGTTTTATGATATCTCGATCAGGTGTGCGGTAATATTTTCGATGTATTTGTGTTGCGAAGATCTTCTGTTGCTTTGTTTTCCTCTAAAAAAGAATAACAAAACCTATAGTGAAGAGGCGCTCGTCCAATAAATGTTTCTTAAAAAAAAGAAGAGGAAAAGTTACCACTGAACACAATCGGGCATAAAGCTAGTTATACGTTACCGTATATTCTTCCATGCGTTCCTGCCCGGTCATATTGGCTGTATTGGCTACCTGAAAACAGATATAACCATACTTACTTGTTGAGTTGGGAATAGAGAGGTGTATATGCCGCCTTCTTGCCCAGCGAGAGATATACTTTAGTGTGTTTTGGTTTTACTCGCGGTGCTCTGTATATCCAAGCGTTGTGTGTGTTGTTGGTGCGCTATTTTCCTCCAGAAGGTCATGGTTAGATATTGGCGATCCCGAACGGACAGTATTAGTTGATCATTGAATGAAATGGGTCTTCTTCTCCCTCAGCGCGCTAAGAATTTATCTTTAATTTGAATTTTTTTTTTACTTAGAAAGTCTCTTTAGATTCGTGTTTCTCCGTTGTAAATTTCGCGATCGGAATAGAAATAATTTTTTTTTTATTAAACGGTTTTTTGTGTAAAATGAAGTGAACTTTAAGAGAAAAAATAATGACAAATCAATTTTGATAAAGTACTCCAAAAGAAGTGACTTGAGTAAAGTTTAAATATTGCTTTGAACAAAAATAAAAGAAGTAGTATCGGAAGAGTTTGTGTTACGTTGAACTCAAAGAACAAGCCAAACAAATAGGAACACATATTATAATGGAAACGTGTGTACTGATACCGCAGGAATTTTCCCTGGCCTTGCAATCTTCGTCACCAGCGGGTATTGTACCCCAGCAACAAATAACTGTATGGACAACAACATGCATTCAACAGGGCACGTTGTTCTATCCATTCCAAGGAACAATTCGCATTGACAATTTGGATACATTTAAATATTTGGATGATGAAGATGTAAGTCAAGAATTAGATTATACAGCAAATTAATGAACTTAGGTGAATCTGCGACTTTTTGATAGATCTGACTGGGAGTTATATTGGAAAAATTTCGTTAACACATTTTATGGGAACTTGCAGTTTACTGAAGTATGGTAAAATCTTTACGTTGATGACCACAGGTCTTGCTTGGTAACCAAATGAATTTATTTTGAATAATCGTACGTATTTCTTATAAGAGCTTGGCAAGCGGTGACATTTTGCGTAGTGATTTGTTACCAGGAAGTTAAAGTCGCAAACTATTTAGAATTCCAGTTCGCAGCGCTACTCTTTTATATGGCAAAACTCAAAGGCTAGTCTATGCCTGCTACTACCCATGAATTCTTATTCCAGTAAGAAGGACTTCGGTATCTGTTTACATTTAGACTTACCTTTGGTGATACAGTGGAAACTTATTATCTTTCTTTAATCATAAAACGCAACTATACAGATGAAAGGAAACTGTAATACCCGATTTAGCTATCCTCGTAACATGTTAGGGATCCCCGTTGAACTAAATGCAGATGAATGTTAAAAAAATGTCATAGATGATTACAGATTAACGAAGTAAATGGAAATAATTTAACATTTTACGATTGTGTGAGCACTCGTATTCTGTGGAGATTCAACTGGAATTAGGACGATTGGCAGGGCCATATTTCGTTGAGGGCATAGAAGTTCTAAAGTTGAATCACATAATCAATAATAACACTGTCATTAGTAAGAGCATTCGGACCAAATCGTAACTTGAATCATATATATCCATAACATGAGCTAAGCGTAATCTCAAGCCTGAAGCTTATCAGTTTAATTTTGCAATTTCGCTTCAGTTAACGAATTTAGCACAGTATCTTTGTGGCAAGAGCATTGATAAGCCGCTGGCATCGTATCATCATATCATTACTTTACTTCAATTTTATTCCAATTCTGACAGCTGTCCGTAAGAGCAGTTAGAAATAGATTTGTTTGCAATTTCGTTCCAATGGGAACTTGTGGAACAAATATTTTCAGATGTCTTCAATAAAAATAAGATATCTAAAATCAGCACAGGAAATACACAAATTGCCATTAATTTCTACCCTTTATGAGAGTCGATGAACTGACTCTTTTCATTATTTGAGTCATATCGGTTTTGAGTCGTTTTAGTGTGGATATAACGGGAGCGAAACGCTTCGAGTGTCGTTTTATTTATATTCCACATACGTTCCACAGAAAAGACTGGTACGACTCAAATAA
Source organism: Portevinia maculata (assembly GCA_949715645.1). Classification (NCBI taxonomy): domain Eukaryota; kingdom Metazoa; phylum Arthropoda; class Insecta; order Diptera; family Syrphidae; genus Portevinia; species Portevinia maculata. Next base: position 62,266,544 of record OX454525.1, on the reverse strand, counting down.
CGACAAGAGTGGATCAACTAGACCGCGACTCGAAATAAAAGTGATTGACTCAGAAAAATATCAATCCATGACTCCTTAAAAGTTACCCAGGAGAACAGAAATGCAAGCCTAACAGAAGTTTACATTAAGAAACTAGAAAGTCCAATATTTAACTGACCTTAAAGCGTTTTGGTCCTCGACTGGCGGAACCAATTTTAATATAATTTGACACTTAAATCGGTCTACTAGTTAATTGAACTTCATAAAGTTGATTTGCAATAAATACAAGTCAAATCATTTCGGCCAAGTGGTATTCGGCTATACACATACATAGGCATGTGTGTGTGCTCTCAAGTCTTCAACTGAGCTGGGATATATTTATGTCAATAAAACTTTGAGAACTGTTACAAATCGCAACCCAATGATCATTTACTCATTGTTTGCTGATAGCAAATTTGGAGCATCTTAAGTTTTAGCAATCACATTTGAAGCATATTGCGGAAGGCAGATATTCAAATAATTTCCATCTAATTGTGTTAAGGACAAGATGCGAAGATGGTTTAATATCGTCTTCCCAAAAAAAGGCCTCACATCAACTCTCCTAAAACCAATGTTCACTCCAAGTCTTATAACTTATGTATTGCAATTTTGGGATCGAAAAATTATCGATTTTCTTCAATAAAATTGTTGCCTCTCGTATAGCCATCAAATGAAAACTTAGCCAGAATCTGTCATCAAGCAACACTCCCAAAGAGAGAAATTGCATACTCAACTTTATTCAATAAGGCGAACATAAAGAAGGGTTCTTATCTTCGATTAAGGCGTATCAAAAATAGCTACATTCAATGACATCGAATACGTTTTTACATCGTGTTGAAAAATATACCATGCCTTTTCGGAGCTATTAATCAGCATTAAACATATAAAGCTGCTTACTACTTGTCTGCCTTTTTCTGTCCATAACATGCCTTTTATCCATTTAAGTACTGAAGTTCAGTTATCAGTACAACAATCTTCCATCAATTCTTTTTCTTCCAACACTTCTGGAGGATTTTAAAAATTGTCTTAAACCCCACTCGCTCTACTTTCTCAATTCAATCGCTCATAATCTAATCCGACAAACATTTCACAATAAGTCACATGTGCATAAGGCACCATTACTCCAAGTCTAATAGAAAAACAATCCACCCACCTGTAGTGGAAAATCAACTTCAAATCCGCATCTGATCTAACTCTCAACCCAACAACTCACCCTCTTCACCATTAACTGTCGGCCGGTCTATCAGCGTAGGTGTCACTTAATTGCATGAATCCATAAACACAAAGTGGCAAGCTATCAACATACGATACAAATGCATTTTGTTACCCTCATTTGGGTGCACTTGAGACGCATATAGCGACGGTAAAAAACAATGTTGGTTCTTGTTACACTAATACAATTGTGGTTAACAGATTTGCTATTGATTTGGATTTTGTTCCATATACCGTTGTTGGATACAAGGTTGTAGGAGGATGTAGGTATATGGAAATAATCCGTTTAAGGTTGCCGCTAGTCATATGGCATTCCTTATAATGGAATAATACTTCCTGATCGACCCCAATTCCTAAAAAGAAGACACCATTAAGATTTAAGTCAAAAGATATCGCATAAAACTATGCACAAATTCAACAAGTTGCTCTTACCTTCGAGTGCATATTATTTTCAAGTTCATTCTCCCATAACGATGGGAAAATTTCGAAGAAATTCCCATGGCGTCTTAAAAGAAACCACCATCCGTTCCCCCTTATTACATTAGGAATTCATTAAATTAACATTGTACACAATCGTATAGACCATCTAAACTGTATAAATTGCGAAAAGGGCCATACACACTTGTTGCTGGATGCTTATTGGCATGAGGGTGGCAAACAACAGCGCAATACACACTCGTACGTGTAAAGTGTTGTGCTTAGGAGACCGTGAAACCACACGTTAACTTTTTAACTCATCTTTTGGTGCGCGCCCCTCGGTAGACGAATGAATTTGTTATACCTGTTGAGGCCAATTAAACTGGCCGTGAGAAGTTTCTCACGTTATAAGCAGAAAAAGAAGATAGTAGAGTTTGGTTGATGCAAGTTGATGTGATCGCTTAGACAGCCTTACACACGATGACGTTAATCGTATTAGAAGAAGAATTCCAATTGACTCCTTGGACTGTGCTGCATGCATCGTCGCCTATTCAATTTGCTGTGCATTATGGGAGGCTGGGTACAAAAGATCAGGAACAGACAAAAAAAAAAACCATTCATCGAGATATAATCTGATTTAGTGATTTAAACCGATTTACAGTCGCCGACGAAGATGTAGTCTGGTGCCCTTTTCTTATTTATCCTCCTCCGAACAGGTATCCTATTGTCTCGATGTGTGTCCGCCCCTCTGCGCAAGTTATCTTTTACCAAATAGATAAGAGGCAGCAAAAAATAAAATCCATTGCGTTTGTGCTATACTGATGTACAAAATTAATGAGCTCATAAATTTGATTCATTTTTATTGCCAAGGATACCTTTCTATGCCTCTCTTTGTATTACAAAAAGATCAAAGGCGGATACGTCCAAAAACAGGTGAAGGAAGGTTGTATATTTTTCCGCAATTCGTGTATAGATACTTTCAATTTCATCTCTTGTATGCAATTGGATTTTCTATTGAATTTAATTGGATTACGCGTATCTTACTGATATGGTAATAATTTTTTTTCTTTTTTTTCCATAACGGACACTGTCCGGTCCGGTGGATTACCTGAAAATGCGTGCAATGGATACGTTCATGCAATCAATTGCCAACAGATATTCGAACATTGAACTAGATGAGGATATTCCTTTTGCGCCAAGCCATGTTTGGCTATGCACACACAGATCTAGTCAGTCAACCCGGCACGAGATGCCACTTCGGATTCATGTTTGTGATCCAAATTAGACGCGCCGCAGATCTGTGTAGATCTGTACTTGTTTTTTGTTTTACCGCGATTATCGTGAGGTTTGGATTTCGCTTTCACTTTACTCCATAAAAAAATGAGTTTATTATGAAAAATTGCAATTTGCTCGGCTAGTATCTATGGCCTTTGTCATAACATTGTGTTTACCAACTTTACGGTGGGTATACTCATCGACCGACCGACGTGGTCTATCAAAAATCGAAAGTAAAAGTCAAGTGTATGTTGCCTTGATGTGGAGAAAAACTCGGCAATATCACTTGCGATATCGTGATCTGATTTGTTGCTTTTCTTCATCACCTATTTGACTCGAATAGGATGCGCGAAAAAAATATAACCAACTACCATCCACCAATGCGTGAGGTAATGATATTTATTTATCTGGTCTTGTGTTATTTGTTTAATGTTTTTTTTTTCTTTATTGTGTAATGAGTTAAATGTGGAAGCGAACCGGTAATATCGAACAAACGCATGAAATTAGAAATTTTTGTTGTTTTGGGTTCCGTAAACATGTGTGGCTGGTTGCTAGGAGTTTGGGTGGTATACAAATATTAAAATGGAAATTGGGTGTTCACTTCGAATGTGACATTTCCTGATTAATTTTTTATTAGAAACTTTCTTATTTCCTTTAGGCGAAAGAGTAATATCGAAGAGATGCAAACAAATCGGATAAATTGAGGGCAATCCATTACTGGTTATATCTAGCGGAAATCTATTTACAAGTGGTTAGTTGAAAAACTTGAAAAAGGTATAGGTACGGAAGGAAGAGCAAACACTTCAGCTTATAGAAATCATTTTCATTTCCTGTATCAGTTTTGTGATTTAGGCACGAATTGCTGACAAGTGTAAAATGCTTTGTATGCTTTCCTCATTCGGAGAGTTGATGTGGTCACTTGGGTAGTTGTTAGTAACTTAAGAACGCTTTTATGCCGTGTTTCTGCAAACTTGTTCAGTATCTAAAAATGTACAAATAACGCATTAAGATAATTGAAGCGGCAAAGATGAATTGAACACAAAATTGCCAGGAGTTTATGGTAACAAAATAAATACAAATAAGGCATTAACGGGTCATAATATCGGCCCTAAAATCTAGCTTCTCCAACCATTTGTTATACTTATGGCGCGAATAGGAGCGATCGACAATTTTATGCCTTTTCCTAATTTGAGAAGCTTCTCATACAATAATTGATAATTTTGGATGTTTATCAGATTTTCGAAAGATATAGGGCCGTGAAAAAACTGCAGGTGTTACCAGCGTGATTTGATCCTGAGACTCCTCACTGAGTAGTTAAAAGCATAAACACTGAGTCTATTTATTATGGTGTAATGAACAATAACGTTCTGTCGGCGTATTGACAATTTACTTCTTGGAGCAATTCTAAATTGGGGATACTTGTTTGTTTGTACCCAAATAAGACTTACTTACTTACTTAGGTGGCGCTACAGTCCGGGGTGGACCTGGGCCTCAACCAATACCAATACGCCTCTACAGTTAGCACGATCTTTGGTTAACTGCCTCCAGTTGCGCACTCCAAGTTGGTTGAGATCCCTTCCACTTCCGCGCGCCCCCTATGGCGAGGTTTTCCTCTACTGCGTTGTCACTCCGGGATGGAATCGAAGACTCTTCGGGCCGGAGCGTTGGTGTCCATTCGCTCTACATGTCCTAGACATGTTAGTCGACTGAATCACACCTTTTTTGGCCAGGTCGATGTCGCTGTACAGCACGTAGACTTCGCTGTTAAATCTCTTCCTCCAAAGCCCCTCAACGCAAACTGGACCGAAAATCACTCGAAGAATATTGCGTTCGAAACGACCAAGAAGATCTTCATCCGCTTTTGCTAATGTCCACGCTTCTGCGCCATAGAGCAGGACTGGGATGATGAGGGTCCAAATAAGAACCCAACGAAATTTCGAAGCAGGGGCACCATCGAATTTGAAGGTTGAGAATAAGTTCGAATCAATTAAGAGCTTCAAGTAATTTCTTAAAAGATTTCAATACGATGTTGGCTTAAAGCCAATAGATTTGTTATAAGTGACGCGAAGTCAACAAAAAGTTCCAGAAACATGCGTTTCAATGATCCTTGACTTTTATGAGTGAGAAAAGGTAAAAGCAAGATGCCCCCACGGAGTTACTGAAAAGTTCTTAATCAAAGTTTGTGTACCCAACAAAAGTTCTTTGATTTTCATTGCAGTCTTTTATTATCTATCTGAAAGAAAAGTGAAGGAATCCAAAATACATCAGCTATTCCTTTTCGGCGATAGAGCTATCATAAGAAAGGATTTAATTTTCCTGCAACGAGCAATCGATATATGAGTGAATTGCCGTTTAAGGCAGAAAGAGCTGATGTGCTGCCCGCTTCCGATGCTGCCGAAGGATACCCCGTAAGCTGAAAGCAAAGCTCAAAATCGCAGTTGTGTCCTCGGCGGTCAAGTACGATTAACAATATTGGACATTGCATAAAATGTATGAGGGCAAATAAACGATGGCAGATATAAAGATAATTAATTAAGAAGTTTGAAGATTTTAGTAAGCCTACACGGCAAAGAAGCTACCCTGAAAAAGGAATGAATCGCGACCGGCTCAGATGGTATTGTTAAGGGAGGTATCCTACGCGTCAAAAAAGGAGTATCAATTGAGGTCCCTAAACAATCGCGGAACAGAAGAATGTCTAAGGCTCCTGTATCACACTAATGTATCAATAACTAGCAGCTAGCGTTTAATTGTCCCAAATAACAAGGCAATCAGAAACAGCAAAGGCTAGCAATAGTTTTCAGTTGGGATGCAACGGACGTTCGGTTCCTGCCCTTCTCGCGCTTATGAGTTTAGCAAGCCATGTCTGGATAGACATGACCAGTAGCCCTTAGTTACCACGGGGAGATAAAAGCAATAAGCACAATTGATGTGCAGTCTCAGCTACTGCAATCGCGCATCGCCAGGTTGATGCCGATCAATGGCTTCATTTACACTTTGCAGTTAACAGTAAGAAGGTAGAAATTCGTAATGATGTGGATGGTGGTCTTGAATATCCTATATTGTCACTTAAAGTCATTTATGTCCAGTGATAATTTTAACGCCTTACTTACTTACTTAGGATGGCGCTACAGTCCGGGTTGGACCTGGGCCTTAACCAACAAGCGTCTCCAGCCAGCACGATCTTTAGACAGCTGTCTCCAGTTTCGAACGCTAAGTTGGTTATGGTCCCCTTCCACTTGCGTGCGCCACCTGAGTCGCGGTCTTCCTCTACTGCGCCGTCCCTCAGGTAAGGATTCGAAGATCTTCCGGGCCGGAGAATTTACGTTCATTCGCTCTACATGACTGAGCCACCTCACCCGTATGACCTTCACTCTTCTGGCTAAGTCGATGTCGGTGTACAGTTGGTCATTGTATCTCCTCCTCCATTCACCGTCTATGCAGACGGGACCAACAATTTTAATGCCAATGCTGATTTATTTCGCAATAATCTCATGGAGGGTTGTACTGAAGGTGTTATCACTCACATAATTATCTATAATAATAAGAATGTCCAACAAGTAACGCGGTTTGAAGAAATGGTTATATTTATTTTGTTTTGAATGAATAACCTTACATTCCTTACCACGTTAAGTGGACGGCTGGAGTTACAGCGCTGTTTCACGGTTAGCCACAACCGATCATCAGACTCCTTCTGTGGTGCTGGTCTGTCATATTGGGTTGCAAATTCAAAGTAAGACAAAAGAGTTGATTAACGAGCTGTGTTTATTGAATATTTATTACTATCTTATGTACAGATGCCAGTTTTTTAGTTTACTTTCAAATTAATAAAACATAGCATACAATCTTTATGGACAAGAGAAATTCGTATTGTTTTTCCTCCCGCCAATGGATGGGGTTGAACTGGTCCTATCAGCCCATGAAAAATTATCTCGGCACTATTTTGGATAGGAAACTCAACTGGAATTTTAATATTCAGGAGAGAATCAAGAAAGTTTACTATTTGCGTTCAAAAGGGCAGTGGGAAAGAAGTGAGGCCTAAAACCAAAAATAATGCATTAGCTTTATTCAATGGTAGTCAGACCCATCTTTACTTTTGGGACGATTGTCTCGTGAAAAGCTAAAAATAAAAGAAAAATATACAGAATAAATTAACAAAGGTAACACCCACGGACTGGACACACAGTTTTTAAATATGCCGTTGTGAATCGGTACGTCCATGTCATTTGTGCCGAAAAATACAACTTCGCACACACAATCGGTTGGAGGAGATTGATTTTCGACCTTGTATGGCCCTAATGTCTAATATTTTATTAATATATTTGTACTTAATAGTCAAAGCTACTTCTTTTTTATTTATTGACTCAACATTTTAAGAGTGGGATGAGGAAAACAAAATTATATCCCCTTTTGGTGGAGTCAATACTGCCACAATGATTCATCAATGCTTCTTGGCAGCTTTTTCTTAGTTATTTGGTTGCAAACTCTGTTTTAGCTTAATTTTATAAAATAGTAGATACCGCATTACCTACATGTCTTTTAAATTTAGGGACTCATGCCCAGCTCGTTACCATATGGTACCTATTTGGTTTCATTGTGATAATCCCGCAACGACTCTTGTTTCGTTGTCTTAAATGTTAAAGTATCGACCGTTACCACACTCTAAATCTTAAATATGTTTTTCAGATAGTTTCAATATCGAGACTATATGGTTCCCTATTCTCTTGTGAAAAATATTTCAATCCAATATTTTTTTTTCAGACTATTAAAAGAAAGTCAAACAATATTCCTATCTTTTTTTTACATACAGACAAAAATAACAGGTAGTCAGTTTTGTTCATTTAGATTTTGTGTACAACTTCAAATGAATGTCACATACACTTATGGCTGTTTAGTTAATTTCTTGACACGTACAATGAATAATTACAAGTTTCACCCAGTTACGTAGCTAAAATTTATCGCCTCGCGCATCTGTCTTACCCCTTTTCACACTTGTTCTCCTGAATTTGAAACATTTATATTAAAATGTCTGTGATAAACAAATCTCTACTCATACTCATATGAAAACTAACTGAGCAGGGAAACCTGCCTTTAAAATGTGAAACCATTTCCCAACAAGTTCGCACCAAATATCTCCTTCTACCATATGGACACCTGCTTGAAAATTATATATTCCTCCCAGACACCACCAAATGGCACAGTCGCACTACCGATCGTTTAACTTGTTCAATGTGTCAAAAACCATTTGATTCATTGACTGCAAACAGAGCGGAAATTATACCCGAACACACGTACTTTTTAAGTAAACATTTAACTGCTGCACTTGTTGCCATGAAATGCATACTACACCATATTACCAGTCCTGATCTAACAAGGTCTCGGTTTCAATCGTAGTGGTGTAAGAGAATCAAGTTCAGAATTGCCATTTGTTAGATTAGCATCCAACTGAAAATATGAACAATACAACACTCTCATGTAATACCTTATTCTAGGTGCAGGCGCACAATGTTCATGATGTGCGTAATCCGATTCAACAAATCCTATTTAGTCTTCTCTAACGCTTTGTGTGTGTTCCTTAAGACGCACTCAAACGCAGATTAGTAAAATGTTTTAAAAAAAGAAGCGGCACCATGAAGTTTCGGTTCATTTAAATCGCATGACTAAAGTGATTTCCTTTTGTTTAAAAAAAAAAAAAACTCATCTCATAATCATCTCATCATCATTCCCATTGAATTGGTTATGGGTTTTTATGTTTTTTTCTTCCTCTGATTGTCTTTTAATAGGCGTTCGTTACCATTCATTTTATGTTGAAAAACAAAATATTTTTCAACTTCATGAGTGGTCCGTCCAATTGTTCGTTCTATTCGCCACTTGATTCTAAGTTCGTAAGAAAAAAAAAACATCGAAATTGAAACAACCAAACATCACAGAACGACCATCAAAACAATATCTAGATACATGTTATATATGTTTATGAAATTCAACTTTTTATGTATTATTTACATGGGGGATTTATCAGAAGCAAGCAGCGCCAGAAAATTGACATGGCGCGACGTGTGACAGACACTAGGCATTTCCGTTCCCTTCTCTTTTCATCAGCCTCCGCAATAAGTTTGATAGATCCATAGCAGAAGCTGCAAAACATCATCAATCAACCACTGGTAGAGCGTATCATGCTGAGTGTTTATTGTTTTTCATTTCCTTTATTTTTATTTATTTATTGCTTACTTTTTCGGAATGAGATGAACCAAATTGGGAGTGTCATTGACAAAAACAAAAGAAAAAATACAAAAAAGGGAATAAAAAAAAATTAAAATGCTAATGGATGTGATATCCTTTGTTTTGTGCTTGTTTAATTGGGCCGTTTGTGGGCTTAGATGCATACAGATGACAACGAATTTCTTGTAGGCAATCAATTAACCTAATTTAGTTCTTTATCTGATTGAAAATTGGTGTTATAGGATAGTGGATCACACAAATGTAACATCACTCGAAATTGATTGGCCTCAATGACGTAGTGATCGAAAACCAGGATCCCCGCCGATCTGCACAGGCGAACCAGTATTGATGCAGTTAAGTGGAAAGGTTATGGATCATCCTTCTTATCCAGATAGTAGCCTCACCTTTAAAGTAAAAAAAACAAGAAAGAAGTTTTTATTTTGAACCCAAACTGGACATCACAATGCCATTTTATTATTAGACTGTTGTCTGGATGTCAGCATATGTAGGACAAGCATGCAAGGTATATATCAGACATGCACGCATATCTGGCCCTCAATTTTTTTTTTTAAATTTCACCGAGTTGCTCCGAAACTTACAAAAGAAGAAGGCCAAAGTTTTTTCCAAACAACTTCCAATACGATTTTTTTTGTTTATTGAATTTATGCCGGGAAATTGAAATATAGCCACACTGGGCTATGCGGATCAAATGGGCATACAACTGGCACAATAACTTAGGGACTTAGGGAAGTAATGGAATCTATTCGCCACCTACTATGCAAAAGCATAGTTCTAAAAATATGAACACTGACTGATTATTCTCGGCAAATACTACTTTGCGGAACTAGACAATCTATATAAGATAGAGTTGGAATACCTCCTGAGATTTCTTTATAAATCTGGATGGTTACAAGAAAGCATTCATGATATACAAACAGCACTTTCTCTCTGTTTCTTTTAGACGTATTTATACAATGAACTCGAACTGTTGGTATAAGTGGTCACAAGGGCAACCAATTACCTACCTCCCACAGCAAATAACTCCATTTATAAGTTGGATTTTAGAAAAGGGTGGTCCAAAGAATTTCAAAACTTCAAAAAATCCTTTCGTTACTGTGTCCTTGTAAAATTGCTTCAGTTTTCCTCATCTTCAATATGCTTCACAGGCTTGTGTATCGTTCTTAATTGAATTAATACCATTCAACGTAATTTTACTCGATTTGCAAAAAGACAACATCGATCCTTATAGTCAACGTATAAGGCTTCATCAAACGATACCCTTTTAACAACGAAGATTCAATAGCCATATCGTCTTTCTTAGAGTGGCTTACATCTGGTCATATAAAGCTACTGTTTTGCTGTCTTTCAGTAGTACAAATTTCAGATGACAAGCCTATTTCTACAGTAGATTGGGCTTCCCTAGTCCCTTTTGTTAGAACTAAGTTTAAATCACCATGCGAATGCCCAGTACATAATCGTTCAGAGTCAACCGATTATTGGAGAGATCAACCTCAAACTGAAATATCAAACTCTTGAGGAAATCAGGTCTAGCCTTGGCTAGATCTACTTGGTTGCTGGACATGATATATAACTTGACGACGTTAGATTTGTTCTTTCGATTCTATGCAGCGATTGCTATACTTTTGTCACAAAGAATATGTAATCTACTTGTAGTTCAATTTTTGGCGAGCTCTTAACCGTTATAAATCACTGAAAAGCCAGCGTAGCCCCAATATGTAGAGTTCATCGAAACTGTTTCCAAGGATTTGATCGCAGCTTGAGTGTTCAAGAAAATGCGGATATCTTTAGCGGCTATCACATTTGCCTTTAGTTAAGACTTCTATAATCGCCAATATTTTCGCATGAAAAACACTACAGTGATTCGGTAGACGGAAGAAGAGTCTACAGTTAAGCATGTCTGAGAAGACATCTCCACCATCCCCGTCATTATATAGTACTTGATCCGTCGGTGTAAAAATGAATTGATTCATCCTCCAAGAATGCATCGCCGTACTGGAATGACGTGGTGAAGATGGTGACTTCAAGATGACCCTTCCAAATTGTGGCTGCACCACGGTGTAGTTAATGTTTCTTGGAAGGGTCAGAATAGAAAACTAATATTAGGCATGTACTCCACGTACAAGGTCTCCAAGCTAGTTCGTCAACAATTTGTATTCGCGAAGTTATATATGTGGCTCGAATGGAAGATAACTAAAATTTTACGCTGAATCAGAACTTGAAATTTGAGAAGCTGCTCATGACAGTTGATACGCTTGGATATTATCAGTTTTTCGCAAAAGGTGGAAAACGTTTGATTATAAACGGCACTGACGTATGTTTCACAATATTGGACAGCGTTTTTATGAGGAGAAGTAGAATAAGGAGTCCCAAGATCAGAGGAAGTAAAACGTTAAAGAACCTATCTCAAAATGGAGCGCGACAGGCTCAGTTTAAACTGTCATGTTCAAAGGAGAGATCCTACGAACCCTGTCAAAAATGAAAATATCAATCACCGTTTCCATACAATAGCGAAAGAGAGGCAAGCCTTTAAACTTTCTAGATCACAGAAATGCAGCATCATCAGCATTCGAATGGCCAGTGACAATCAAAATTGCGTGGTCTGCCGTTATTTTCTAAGGTCGAACCGGCGAACCCCACAGGCCGACCAATATGTATGCAGTTAGGCGGGAGGGTTATGATCCCATTAGTCCTGATCATAGCCTCAGCGTCATTAAGGAAGAAGAAGATAATTATATTTAACGTATTTTTTTTTTTTTTAAATTCTGGCTCGCCAAGGCGATTAAATATGGGGGCACTTCGACATAAAAAGATCTTTTGTGCCGTGTGGGCCAGAAAAATTTAGACTAGTAGAGTTTCCACTTTCCGTGTAAAGCGGACAATTCTACTATTAGAAGAATTCTTTATGTCCTTGGGGCACATTTGTTCACTGAAAAAGATCTTCTTTCTAATTCCGTTTAGGGCCGGACATTCACATAAAATGTGTTCAGCTGACTCGTCCTCTTCAAGACAGAGTCGGCACTCAGGAGAGTCTACTATTTTCATTTTGTGTAGAAGATATCTTAAACCATGGTGGCCAGTAAGGTAACCTACTAAGTTTTTGATATCATGCCTGCTTAGGTTTAGGCATTTGCTGGCATTTTTATTGAAAGGCCGAATGGCTTGTTTGGTCTGTCTTAAACCTGGGATGCTTTCCCAAAGATGGATACATTTTCTGTATTCCCAGCTTTTTATTGCTGCCGTTGCTGCTGATCTAGGAGTGCAGCAGAAGGGTTCGGGACCTATGAAGGGTGTTTCCGAACCTTTTCTGGCCAGTTCGTCGGCCTTTTGGTTACCTTCCACCCCGACATGACCCGGAACCCACCATAGCTTGGTCTTGTTACTTGTTCCGAGTGCTTGTAGGGTGTTGAAGCAGTACATGACTGATTTGGAGTCAATCGTATGCGAGCTAAGGGCATTTATAGCTGCTTGACTATCCGTGAATATATGGATGGTTGCACCTTTTATACCAGATAGATTTATGTGGCTAGCGCATTCTTGAATGGCGTGGAGCTCTGCTTGAAATACGCTGGGACTTTTCCCCATGGGTATCGTAAAGCGTTTGTTTGGTCCGTATATTCCCGCTCCTACCCCCGCTTCCATTTTAGAACCATCAGTATGCCACTTTATGCCGTTGTGGCTGTTAGGTGGGTTATTACTAACCCATGCTTCTCTCTTGGGGATCTCCATGGAGAACCGCTTGTTGAAGCATAGTGTTTTGTGAATGCGGTCTGTGACCGCGCAGTTCATGTTGAGTTCTGGCAGTTCATCAAGAAGGGTCTTAAGTTTCGGATGATCGTTTAGACTTATCTCGTTTAACTGTATTTGACTTATTGCACTGCGGATCGCCACTTTTTGAATGTATATGTGGAGAGGTGTAATACCTGTTATTGCCTCTATGGCAGCCGTTGGACAGGTTCGCATGGCTCCGGAGATACCAAGGCACGCAAGCCGTTGTACCTTTTGGAGCTTCTCTATTGCGACCTTTTGTGTGGATTTTGTCCACCATACAATGGAGGCGTATGTTATAATGGGTCTTATCATCACTGTGTAGATCCAGTGGACAATCTTTGGAGAGATTCCCCAGGTTCTGCCATATGTGCGCCGACAGGCCCATAAAGCTCTGTTAGCTTTAGTGATTTTGTTGTTGATGTGAGAGTTCCAGTTTAGTCTTTTGTCCAGGATTACTCCAAGATATTTGACTTCGTCGGAATACTCAATGGTCGTGCCATTTAGTGAAATCTGGGCTAAGCTGAGATTTCTTCTTTTTGTGAAAGGAACTATGATAGCTTTACTGGGGTTTATGGAGAGATTTTCCTTGACGCACCAGTCTATAGCTATCTTAAGGGCGTTTTGCATACGTGAAGTAACTACGTTTGATTCTTTGCCCCTAATAATGATGACCAAGTCATCGGCATACCCTATTATGTCGTAGCCTAAATTACTTAATTTTTGAAGTAGGTCATCTATGACCAAAGACCACAGGAGGGGTGATAAAACTCCTCCTTGTGGACAGCCTTTTACAGCTGATACTGATACTGAAGTCTGTCCTGACGAAGCAGTGATTTTCCGACTTTCGAGCATCGCTTTTATCCAGTTTATGGTGGAAAAGTCTACCTTTCGGTGAATTAAAGCATTTGATATTGAATCATAACCGGTGTTATCAAAAGCACCCTCTATGTCAAGAAAAGCGCATAGTGCTATTTCTTTGCAACGGTAGGCGTTGTTTATGTGATTTGTTAGTTTTAACAGTGATTTGCCTTTTTGATACGCATATTGACAGGGGTGTAGAGGCATGCTAGTAGTTACGAATTCTCTGATATAAACGTCAATTATTCTTTTCATTGTTTTCAGGAAAAACGATTCAAGCTTATGGGACGATAGGATTTAGGTAGTTCACTAGGTTTGTTACCTGGTTTGGGGATAAATACTACATTGACCTCCCGCCAAGTGTGTGGTATGTAGCCCCAGTTGAAACTGAACCTAAATAAGGCAATCATGTTAGGTTCTCCAGTTAGTTAATTTATTATTGTATTTGACCGGCGCGCACTCGGTGTTGCATAGCAGCCTGAACATAATATGCATATGATCAGACAGAGAAGCTTCATCAGACACGTGCCAGTCCTCTACAATGTTTTGTATAAAAGGAGACGAGAGAGTAAGGTCTAAAACTTCTTCTCGTATACTGTTCCTAAAAGTGGGCTTATCTCCCTTATTTAGAATAACTAGGTCTTTTCTATATAGGCAATCTAAAAGTAACTCACCTCTTTTGTTTGTGTCTCGGCTGCCCCAAATCTGGTGATGTGCATTCGTGTCGCAGCCGATAACAAGATGTACTTGCTGAGTTTGGCAGTACTGGACAAGTTCCTGTACTGGTGTAGGTGGTACCTCCTCTATGTCCCCAGCAAAATACGCCGATGCGCATACGAACTTGTGTATCACATGGCCATTGTGGCGTTCAATTAAAATTTCCACCAGGTCCCTAGTATTGAAACCTGGAATGAGAGAGAATTTTATATCTTTCGCAATGGAAAGAGCTGCCCTAGGTCTGAAATTACCTTTGGCAAAAATTAGCTCTCTATTTCTGCTGTTAAGACCAAAGATCGTACCTGTAGTTGTCTATGGTTCCTGGATTAAACCAAGAGCGACGTTCCTTTCGGCACATCTTTGGCTATAGGTGTCCGATGCACCCATGGCGCGGTGCAGGTTTGCCTGCAGCACAGTTAGAGACGTCATTTCTTCTTCACGTACTCTGGATTACGCACTCTATGAGGTTTGTTATCCCCTCTTCGCCGTACGTAACCCTGTTGAGAGAGACCACTTTGTCTCCCCCTTGGACTTCTGGTGTTCTGTCCATCTTTCCCGCTTGTATGTGCCTGTTCGGCCGCCAGTTTTGGCATAAAGCGGTTACGGTGCGCGTTTGTGCTGTCCGTTTTTTTCGCCTTTGTATTAGCATCCAGCACCACAGTTGTTTTAGCAACTGAGTTACCCGTGGCAGCACTAATGCCAGCCACTGGTGGTGTGGCGCTACTGTTGGCGCTTGTGGATGGCTTATCATTTTCTGTAGCATCAGTTGCAGTACTAATACTAGCCTCTGATGTTGTAGCCTTCCTTTGGTTGTCTCTTGATGCCTGATTTGTCGATTTGTGCGCGCTCTTGAGGATTATTTTAATCTGTCCAAACCTGAACGAGACCATCCCCTTTAGCTCAACAAGTCGCTTCATCGTGCTGTCGTTGACAGCAAGGACCATATGGGCGACATCTCTGTCGTCAGATCTCTGCAGAACTCTCCACGTTCTGGTGTTGAGTTCTTTATTCTAACCCTTCCCGATTGACAGGGTGTTCTAAAACATTCCCAGTTGGTAATGCAGGGTGTTCTGAAACATCCCTAGTTGATGATGCAGTGTTAGAGGCATCATTCTCTATTTGGTTTTTGTTTTGTGGACTTATTTTGAATCCCATGAGTAAACGGGATAGAAAGGTCGCCCGTGGTCTACTCGTATAACCACAGGAAGGCTATCTTGAAATCGGAGGTCGCCTGGTATCCGAAGTTCGCTACTAACAACTAAGAACCCCTCAGCCATTCATCTCTCGGCGCTAGCTGTTCCACCTTAGATTTGGGGATTTGTTGTCGGGGTTGTCTCCCAGGACATTGCCGAAAAGTTTTAAGTAAGGATTAAGGCAGGTGGGTTGGGCGGGGGGGGGGGGGGGTAAGCAAACGGGGGCGACAGAGGGGGGGTATGTAAGGGTGGGGTGGGCACGGACGTGAAGTCCTGGTCAATTCTTGGTTGACGCTCATCAGACGGCCTGGCCCTTACAAGCCCGATGACTCTTTGCGTCGTAAGCCTCCACACCGGCACCATCGAGTTTGTTTGCGGTGATGGTACACACGTCAAGGTGACTGACCCCGTTAAGAGGATATTTAACGTATAGTTTCTTTATTTCCATATACTTGCAGTTGTATTATTTTCTTAATTTTGAGTCCTAGTCATTAGTTATAAGTTCGTGTTGACAGTCATTATATGAACGCATGTCGGGAGCAAGCACACTTAATTTAAAATAAAGATGCATTTATTATTATGTAGTTGTAGTAGGAATTGAATTGAAATAATAATAGGGCTAAATGAGTTTTGTGGGGAATTATGCTCAACTGAAAGCGTTCAGTCCATCGTAAAGTATGCCAATTAAATAAAAAAAAATATTCCTAGATTCCAAGATTATATGGCGAAAAAATACATGTCTTACGAACTTAAAACCGTTATTTCGCGACGAGACAATAAACCCAAAACCAAACAAATTTCCGCGGTATCATAAACGGATGTCAATTAGCTTTTCAAGACTTGCTTAATGACTTAACACCCAAATACGCCTTAATTCCCCATTAAAACTTAAAAGCCCAACCAAATTCTGTTGACCGGTGGCGCCAAGCTAAACGATATCCCAAAAACTAACGTCCCACTATCCAATCACCACAAATCATCAATCTAATCAGACGACGGTTTGTAACCTCATTGAGTCAATAAAACGTAGATTAATTAAAATTTGATTGGAAGAAGTGTGGCTTTCCATATTTGTATGCAAAGTTCGATGCAAGATAAAAGAGTAAAACAGCGAACTGTGTTTTGGTAAACCAAACCAATTTGTTTTCGTCTCCATAAAAGTAAATTTTAACTGCTAAATCTTTAGTTTTATTGTTTGTTGAAAGCTAGTGGTTGTAGGATGAAAATAATTAAATTTAACATACTCGTTTGTTAAGGAGAGGTGAGAGGACTATGTTGGGAATGGGAGTGTGACTTGTTGGTGTAGTCAAAGATGTTTTTTGAAGGTTTCGAGAAATGAGGCCAGTGGTTGTTGAAAAACGCAAAAACTTGCACATTTTCATAAAAAAACAGCGTTTGCAGGCAGCTTTCTATAACTAATTTCAGAATTAATTTGAGCTCTTTCGAGTCACAAGTCCAACAGGCCTAATTATATTTATTCGCCTACAATATTTTTCTTAAAGTTCATAAAAACCGCAAACAGTGATCCAGTGAGCAGGGAAGAATCTGAAACTATGTTCTGAAGTAGTTCAACATTTCGAGGACAAACCACCAGCTCAAAAACTAAGCTTTCCATTTCTTCTTTGTATATAAAAAGATGCAAAAGACCAGCTACATTTTTCCTTGTCAATCCCACGTTTGCATAATTACCACAGTTCGATTACAACTAACCACTTGAAAACATGTAGCAGGTGTCTCAATCTAAGGCAATAATTAATTATTATAAATAGCTATAGCTTTGATTCTGAACAACCTGCGAGCTCAATTGTTTTCAAATTTTCATAAAGATTGCAAATCAACAATAATTGTCACCTAACACTTATTTAATCAATCAAAATATATGGATATTTATGTGAGCTAACCGGATCGCTAATCACATTACAGCCACCGCCATGTGTTAACTTAACTTTTCACAAATACGAGATTTACCTGAAAATGTTGATCAATACCAAAAACTTATCCAGCACATTATACTCGTACTATAGCTGTTAATTATGAGAAACGACAAACAAATTTGCATGATAAACAAAGGTGTAACTCGTTTACTAACACCCAAATGCCATCTAGTTTCTAACTTAAATTTATATAAATTGTAAAGTAATAGTCTCAATCTAAGTGCGCGCATATGGAATTCATTTTGCATAGATGTATGCGTTTTTATCTAGAAACAAATTGCAAACCAATAAAAATTCCATGAGTAGAACTATAAAATATAAATCCGCGGAAGGGAGATAATGATTTATGATCATTCTAAGCTAATAACTTGCGGTTTGTGCCAGTCGCTTAACTGTCATTGAACGATGTGTGATAAATATCTGAAAATTAAGATTCGAACTAACTATATTTGGGCAACCGAATAGATTTGCATTAAGTATGTCTTTGGGTTTCAAATGACCACTCAAATCCATCAATCAAAAAGCCGCAGAAAACCTTACATCAAGCTGGCTTGGACCACTTTAGACGGAGCGCGTGGTTATTAATTTTTTTATCTGTCATTTATCTCCTTCAAGGTACGCTACCGTTTCGGGCTGTACGATGAAATCTCATACACATTTGGCAAGCGAGTACGCCACTGTAATTGGATTCGATTCTTGAGGGTTTCCGAATCGTATGGGCCGCAAGTGAATATGGTCTGTACCAAGGTTAAAGGTGAGCCGATCTATGAAGTTGTCAAACCGATCACAACACACCAAGAACTGGTTGTGTATTTCTTGCCTGAGCGCCCTGAGGAGTTATTCTTTGTACGAATGCGTGCCTCGCTGTACCGCCAGACAATGGATTCAATTCTTGAAGGTGAGTTAAAACTTTTATCACCTGATCGATGATCAGTAGTAATAATATACGTATAATTTCCGTAGGATCACCATTGGATCTCTCAATGTCCCTACTGAATCGTGTGATTCTGCCAATTTCACCATCATCTAGCAGCGAGGATGAGCATAAATCAATTTCCAGTGATTCATCGACCGGGTCGGTATCATCGCTGAACGAGAACACCAGCGATCATCTCATCACTACAGCATCTGCTCATCAGCTGGAACGTGATCTTAACAATGGCATTCACCATCATCATCATGATTCGACTCTTCATCATCATCATCATCAGCGGACACCGCAACGAGCTCGCAGTGCCCGTGGTGAGCGTTCACTTTTACCATGTGAAGTTTGCGGTAAGGCATTTGATCGGCCCAGTCTACTCAAACGTCACATGCGTACGCATACAGGTACGCATACGTTTTCTTTTTTTTTCGCACTCAAGTCAAGAAAGAGAGGGATCATCTTTCTCTCCACTTTGTGTATTTTTGTTCTGAGATTGATCGGTTGATCCTCGTTCTTTTTTCAACGATGATCATTATTATGATTACGATCGCGTGTAAATTTTAAAATTTGTCGCATCCATTGCCGTACGATTTATTGATTGAAGTTTTATTTTTGTATTTCTTTCTTTACCATCGATTTCTATAGGCGAAAAACCTCATGTGTGTATGGTGTGCGGCAAGGGTTTCAGTACGTCGAGCTCATTAAATACACATCGGCGAATACATTCTGGTGAGAAACCTCATCAATGTCAAGTTTGTGGGAAACGTTTTACAGCCAGCTCGAATTTATACTACCATCGAATGACACATATTAAGGTGAGTACTATGGTTTTGTTAATATTTTTGTTGTTGTGGATATTAAAAAAAAAATGATATGTGAATTCAATTGTCATCGATACTTTATGCTTTGTGGGGAGTTATTGATATGCCTTCGTCTATGTGTCCCTGAAGAGGGTTAAACTGTAGAAGCCATTGGCGCATTTGGTGTGGAAACAAGTTGCCAATGTCAGGTGAAATCTGAGTAGTTCGCGCAGAGGTGAGAGTGCAATTTAAAGTGATTTTGGGTACGACTTTATTCTATATGAGCAGTTTTGACCACTGACTAAAGTTCATGGTGACCAAAAAATCTTAATTATCTTCAGGAAAAAAAACAAACAAGGAATTAATTTTGTCTAGCTAATGCTTACTAATTTTACGCAATATTTTGTTGAAATGGGGTATATACCCAAATTCAATTTGTCACAAAACTTTAGGCCATAAAAAAAAGCCAAAAAATATTTTTCATTCAACATTTCTGCCTCTTCGTTCGAAAATAGTTGAATTTTTATTTATGTCCTAAGTGTTGAAGATGCCCAAAACTCTATCACTTACCTTCTGATGTTAACAATTTTAATATACAATTCCATTCCTTAATTGAGAAATAAATTTTGCCAAAATTCACTGGCTAGTTTTGGGTCTATGTTTGTCCCAAATATTACCGCACAAGAAATTCATCTTTATTAAATTAACGGCTCCTGTGGATTCTCTGCGTGAGACACTGCGGCCTTCCATCCTCCGCGATCTCGGGCACGCTGCTTCCAGTCGTCTAAACCAAGCGTTCTAGAATCCGCGATGTTGTCTCGAACCTGGAGGCTGGGAGTCGAAAATCTTCTTAGCGTGATGCGTGTTTGTTTGTTTTTGAAAGCAATACTTCCTTCAATGCCAACTAATTTTGCCTGTTCTTTTATCGCCATGAAAGCCTCAAACACGGCATGCCGAGTGAGATCGGCCGATAATGTCGATATTTTCCGCGTATCCCAGTAGTTGGACTTCCTACTTCGCACTATTAACAAATCAGTGTTTATATCTACCTCGCTTTGAAAACCCCTACTTCCTTTCACTTCAATTTTAAAAGAAGTAGGCATATTAAACCAACGTACTTATCTTTAAAAATTAAATGAAAAATTCTTTACACACCTGCATGTAAACTCGATTCTCCCATCCAAAATATGTAAATATCAGCTGTTCACTGATTTCACAAATTTTCACTTCGAGCAAGTGAAAAAATCAACCCTTATTCGTCAGAGAAATACAGACGTCAAAAACATCTGATTCGTTTTGTTTCAGTGTTCGTAGTATTCTAAGGTCAACACTCGACGTCTCGTCGTCATTGGCACGCATTAGGTGCAATGAACGGAATGCACGTGCCTATACCAAAAAATGTCAGTACATATGTATGAATATGTAATGAAACATTACAAAAATACTCCATAAGAGATTTTTTGTTCGCCAATTATTAGGCGGAGAGGAATCCTTGATGTGCCCGTTATGAAGAGGCGCTACGTGTGCAGAAGGTATAAGTGTTCATTATATCTGTGAACATTAACAGCAAACCAGACGGTAGGCAACGCGTTAAAATAAATAGTTGCAAGTCAACTTGCAGGCGGCTTGTGTTGCCTTGGAACTTGAACTTGCATTGAGTAAACTGGTGTACCAGGTACAAAAAAAACAAAACAAAACAAGGCACGATATCATCCAGTATATATACTGTTTACCCATACACTCACATAATGGTATGGGTCCTAGGCCAGCGTTACCTTCGCGACGCTTTAGCGTCCTTTTGACTCCTTTTGAACGCATAGACTCATCTCTTTGACAATCAATGAAATCGGACTCCTTTTTAATATGTGGGACGCTTTTTCCTTAATTCGACTATAAAATTTTAAATTTTATTGAGTTTACACCGCATTTGTTGAATATTTAAAAAAAAATGCTCTGTTCAACCCTGTTAATTGAATTTATTCAACTCATTCTGTGAATATAATTTACGTACTGACATAATGTCATGTATTTTGTGACAAAAAAGTGGTTAGTTCATTGGACTATTGATAGAGGAAGAGGGTTAAATGATTCAAATCACGCCGAGGACCAGAACCACAACACTAACATTTTTTTCCACTTCCCCCTGTCTTTCGAAAGTGTGACAAACATCCAAGAATATTAATTCTCACGGAAATATTCTTAAAATTTCTGTTCGGAATCGTCGTAAAATTGTATGACTTGTATCACTTCTCTTTCGCACATGCAATTGGTTAATGAAGCTAGGTTGAGTCCCTCTATGGGCTGTGAATTTCAATTTTTGTATGGTTTTTGTGCAGAAATTGACTAATTGACAAAATTTTCTAAGACATTGTATCAAAATGACGGCTGAATTTCATCAATGGTGTGTCGAATCTCGCCTTTCATTTCAGGGATCGTTCTTGGGTCATTGGCACATACGATATACCTTTCCTTTACAAAAAAAACTAAAGAACATCTTCTATGTGTAGACACATTAAAATTGTCAAATCCCGAAAATTGAGAGCGAATCCTCTTATTTCAAAGAAAAGTATGCCAAAGCATTTTGCTGGAAAACTGATTGGATTTTATCATTTCATTTTCTTACCACTCAAAATTCTGTGTGGAGAAAAATGAATCAAGGTACATTTAATTCCAGTTCGTCTATTTACGATGAGGTTTGTGAAGTTTCGCACAAAACTTTATATTAATTTATATAACGGACTTATTTTGAACTCTATATCAACAAACAGAATCGTGGCGTTTGGACAGCTGTATTCCGTACCATTAATTAAATACATTTTATTCATACCATTGATGATACTCTGCCGGAAGTACGCCAAAATGTCATAGAAAATGTTGTAAAAAGGATCAACATGTACCATCGGTCTCAAGGCGGCTATATAAGGAATATTGTTTTCCATACATAACCTTCGTGTATAAATTTTATTAAAATATAAAATATCAGAACTTTTCAAATAAGCAGTGTTTTCTTCAAATTTTAATGTAACACTTTACATATATATGGACAATTTGTTTTTGTTATCGCAGGCTACAAAAAATGAGTTATTGAAGTGTAGTAATGTGAATTAGAAAAAACTTATACTAAAAACTTATTTCGCAACACAAACCTCATCATCATCATCAAACTTGGAATTTGTAATCAACCTCACTTTTCTTCAATCTACTTCAATTTGTACGTCAATTTTACTCAGTTTTTTTGCATAGGATTGCCTTTTTGGTAAATAAGGAGCTGATAGTCAAACATTCTGGGAAGTATGATGAAGATTATTCTTTTAATAGTTGGACTCGATTAAGGCGCAACCACTATGAAAATATACCATAAATTACCTCTGGGGTTTAACCGACACTACTGGACCATTTTTTAGGGGAGTTTTAAATTATTTCATATATTGCATATGACTTTTCTTCTTATAACCATTTGCTGTTGAACTGACTAGCCAAAATTTGTAGCCGAAATAAAGTTAACACATTTTAAACGCCATTCCGCTTAGTCTGCGATCATGGCTAACAACTCGAATTATGACGCACCTTTCATCTCTACTAAAGCCCAGATGATGACATTTTGCCCATAACCCCGCAAAAATACCACCAAATCGCACTGCCTAAATGAAAGAAATTAGCGACAATAAACACAGCCACAATACACTTCGCTCTCGGTCACTTCCTTTTCTTCCCCTTTTATCATAAAAGAGCTAAAAACCTTCCAAAACAACAACAAAAGAAATCCCAAGGAACAACAACCATGTGTGGAATTTCCACGTATGCAACGTCGGTATCCTTTTGAAAGCGGCCGCTGCAAAAGACATATTTCACTAATAGCTGAATATCTTTTGATACGGATTTCCCAGCCTTGAAGACGCGCAAGAGTGTTTTTATTGTAATGTATGTGTGTGTGCTGATGAGCCGTAATGCGTACGTACTCATGTAAAAATGTCCCGCCACTGGTTCGGAAGCAGTGCTGCCTGCCTACCATCTCGAGGGAGCTATTTGGGAGCCTTCCTTTACGAAAAGCATGACCACAATACATACCACTAACCATAGCACGATGTAGATTGAGCCAGTTTTAGAGGTTTGCTGTTTGTGTGCAGTATTTCAGGGTTTTTTTTTTTGGCTGATGCACAGTAAAACAAGCGACTGGAATGGAAGCTGCATCTAATTGCCTGAACCGATAAATTAGTTCTGTTGTGTCTTTTTTGTCTTTTGTTTGCGAAATGAGTTGATTCATTTAGTTGTAGTTGTTGTTGTAAGTGTTATTGTCGGCCTTTCCGGTCGGTATCGTCTCTCTCGCTTGGTGAGTTAGTGTGGCAAATGCAGACGTCAAGTAATGTCAGGTATTCGTTGATGGGCGGATTGGTATTTTCTTGTGACTTTGTGTTTTTTTTTGTGACCAAAGTTGAGACTCACGATAACGAGAACCTTACTCGTTTTACTCTGCGCGGTAATGTGAGAGTATAAAGCGGCTAAGAAAACTGGAAATTTGAGTTCAACTGGAGGAATGCCAGGGTGCGGTGGTAGTCGATCACCAAAAACTCCTTTTCATGTTATCGGATATTGTCGGTTGGAAATTGGAAAAAATATGTGCCTATATAGGTACGAGTACTTGCGGTTAATATTTGGCAGGTAATTTTGTGTGGGAATAGTCGATCGATGAAGTCCGGGTATCATTTCAGGCTTAAGGGGTTGAATGTATTTTTACATGAAGCTGATGCGCCAAACCCTTTCGCTCATTTAAAAAAAAACTATTTCAAGACAACTTATACATAACTAGCGGAATCCGGCGAACTTTGTTTTGTTTTCGAACAGTGTTTGGGTGGCCCTCTTCATGGATAAAAAGTATTTACAACTTTTCTCCTAAGGTTAGGTGCTAGTTGTTCCTTCAAAATCCGTTTGAGGCCCGAGATTGTTTCTGTTAAGTCAAATTTGTCAAATTGGCAAATCGTCCTGGCAGTTTGCACACAACTGCAATCTGCATGAGACCAGTTGTTCGCTCTATATAATTCTTATAATATGAACATTCACATTTATACAATTATTGCTGGTCCTTGTGCTAAAGTTCCTGACATAATGCCATCAATGTACAATAGTTGTCGCGCTTATCTTTGTGTGTTTGTCTCCTATGCATTCGAGCATCTTTAATCCTATTGAACTAACAGTTTATACAGCTGTTGTTATCACTTGCGTTAAAGTTTCTGACATATTATCATCAACGTAGAATAAGTGGCGAACATGGCGTATCCGACAATTCGTATTCTATGCGTTTCTTCGTCGTTTATCTGATTGAGTTGAAACTTTCTATAGTTGTTGTTGGCACTTGCGCAAAAGTTCTGACATAGTACCATCAACTTAACAACTTAACCATGCTGCAAAAAGGTTGAAATACCTTTATCCCGCAAAGCAGGCCAGCCAAACAATATTCAAATCGCAAAAGGAAGCTGACATAGGCGCCTGCCAGACAAGTAGCATCTACTCTTATTGGTGCAACAAAGTGCGTTAGTATTCTTAGCCATGCGGAGAAATGGAGTAAATTCCCTTAAACACCAAATTGATTGAGCATTTGCAGGTTCGTCGGCATTGGCCCGAGCTTCCCCTTTCTGTTAAGTTTAGTCGAAATCGGTTCCGCAGTTTGCCTTGCAGTTTTGTTTGTTTTTTAAAAAATTATTATGCTATGTATTTCTTTTTGAAAGGAGCATCAACGCATGCCGTTTTATATAATCACCTATTTCTTGCCTGACTATGTAGGTTTGGAAGTTTAACTATCATGATTATTTTATTTATTTCAGGAAAAACCCCATAAATGCAACCTCTGCGCCAAGTCATTCCCAACACCCGGTGATTTAAAGTCTCACATGTACGTCCACAGTGGTTCGTGGCCTTTTAAATGCCACATCTGCTCTCGAGGATTCTCCAAGCATACTAACCTCAAAAACCATCTATTCTTGCACACTGGTAAGTCAATGAAAAATCCTCAATTTCTCGGCATCCTTTCTGACTATGGTTTTTGATATTCAAGACTAAATCTTTGATGTCTTATCTTGTGCTTACAGGTGATAAGCCCCACGGTTGTGAATTGTGCAACAAGAAATTTGCTCTGGCGTGCAATTTGAGGGCGCACATGAAGACCCATGAAGGTATGTAGGTTAAAAAATAAGTTTACTACGCGTTTAAGAGCTCGTTTTCCATAAACCATCATTTTACCATATTTTTCCTATTTCTCTATCTTTCCCCAGGTGATCCACAAGATGAATGCGTTCGCTGTGGGAAAGTCTTCCTTACATCAGCGAATGGTCTAAATCAAGGTGTCTGTACAAAATGCTCAAAAGATCCAACAACAACAGAGACTGTTAAGACTGGTTTCCGTTCAGCCGGCGAGACAACAACGGAAGATGAATCATCAAACGGTGAAACTGAATATAGCGACAAGTGAATCCAAATATACTTCAAAAACTATGGGGTCCTGTTCTCCTTTTCTAATAATCCACCCAATACTAAATAAGGCAGTTCAATTCTACATATTCGTACGTTTCTGTATAAATACCCCGAGAAAGCCATTTGGGCGTCAATTTCAATTCAATTTATTATTATTTTCTTCGTTGTTTTTATTTGTTTTTTAATGATCTCATTTTCTAATGAATTTATTAACTTTGAGAGTATTTTTTGTTTGTTTTAGAATGTTTTTTTTTTATTAATTGTTAGGTTAACCCATTTTATAATCATCGTGCACCCAATTGTTTCACTCTTGTTGTCTGCCCCTATGTGTGTTTTTTTATTATTGTTTTTTCTCTTAAAGCGATTGTCCAAAGTTTATTATTATTATTATTAGTTTTATTAATTTTATGATTAACGTAAAGTTTTTAACGTCTTGTAAATAACACCAAATCATTTATATTATTATTATTTCCATTTTGCTTAACTATATTTAGGTCATCAGCGTCGCATTTTGAACAATTATATCACAAAAAAAGAAATTATGAGATTGCGTGACTCTATTGATGAGATACTACACTATGTGCGCTTAACAGTGTACAAGAAAAGTTTAAATATTATTATTATTATTTATTCTAGTCAAAATTTATGTAAATAAGTTTGTATTAAATAAAAACAAATTATTTGATCTTAATTAAACGAAATGTAGTTTTATTTTGAAATGGAGTTGAAACATTTTCAGGAATCGGCTGATTGAATAATGGTAAGCATGAGGTTGTTCAGATTTTTCTACAGAAGGTTTTAAAATAGCACATACTTTAATGAAGCTCCAAGATCCGAAGAAGCCTTCACGCCACCTTCCTCGAAGAAAATGAAGCACGGCTGGCTTAGTTGTTATGGTCATGTTCAAAAGAGCGATCCTACGAACTCTGTGAAAAAGTAAATTGCAATGAAAGTTCCCATACAAACGCGAAAGAGTGGCAGGCTTCAGAACTCCTGGATCACACAAATACAGCAACATTGATGATTGCAGCATTTGATTGGTTTTAGCGACGAAGTGATTCAAAATCATGAGGCCTGCCGTTATTTGCTGAGGTCGAACCGGGGAACCCCACAGGCGGACCAGTAGGGATGCAGTTAAGTGGGAGGGTTATGATCTCTTTAATCCGGGTCATATCCTTACCGTCATAAAGGAAGAAGAAGAATAAGAAGAAGCAGAAGAAGAAGAAACAAAGAGATCAGAATTCCGACTTATAAAGGGTTTTTCAACAGCGACGCTACAAAAGTAGAGCGACAGGGACAGCAAACGACGCCGAATTTCTTGCCGCTCTTTTGACATTTCTCTTCAGTAAGGTTTGCCATTTCATGATGGAAAGATATATGAGCCAAAAACGAGTCGAAATTATTAAAATTTACTACCGAAAAAAATCGGAGTCAGTGGCCTCAACGTTAAGAGCGCTACGTCCATTTTATGGTGGTCATAATCGTCCTAGCAGATCGACAATTGAGCGTCTAGTGGAAAAATTTGATTCCACAAGCACAGTACAAAATATCCCCGTGCCAGTGAGACAAAGAAGTGCCCGTAGTGTCGAGAATATTGCTGCCGCTGAGGCTTCAGTTGAAGAAAGGCCAAATGTGTCTCTCACACGTCGTTCTCAAGCGTTGGGCATCTCTGTGACGTCGTTGTGGCGAATTTTGCGCCCCAATTGAATGATATGGATTTGTAGGATATGTGGTTCCAACAGGACGGCGCCACAAGCCACACAGCGAATGCCACAATCAATTTATTGGAAACCAAGTTTGGAAACAGTGTTATCTCACGAAATGGTACATTCGCTTGGCCGCATCGGTCGTGCGATTTGACGCCGTTAGACTATTTCCTGTGGGGCTACGTCAAGTCTATGGTCTATGCCAACAAGCCAGCGACGATTGATGAACTTCGTACGAATATCGAACGTGAAATTGCAGCAGTATCGGCCGATTTATGATTGAAAACCGTCGAAAATTGGGTTCAGCGTCTGGACTTCTGCAAGCGTGCCCGTGGTGGCCATGCAAAATAAATCGAGTTCCATATATAATGGCATCGAACGTACTTTCACAGGAATACAGAATTTCATTAATATCCAAAACCGTTTTTGTTTTATTGAAAAACCCTTTATGTTGAAGATGAAATGGTGCAGAATTGTATTTTTTCAATAATACACCTATGTTAAACCGTAATTTAGGACAACTTCTGGGACAGTTAATTTGGGACTTGAACAAGAGCAACAGAAGCTCAAGATATGAGTCATGTTTGTTGTATTAAGAAGGATTGTGTATAAAATAATTGCCATAATTTTAGGCTGAGCTGATGGAAATACGAGTCAAAATTATCGAAAAACCTAGGGAAAGGCTACAGTCCGCTTGGGCGTGTTGGAACTGTGGGCGTGGCAAAAATTTAAATATTGGTGAATTGTTAAGGTTAGGTTAGGTTAGGTTTATGTGGCTGTCGGCAGAAGCCGACACACTTAGACCAATTTAGGTCCATTGTGATGCCACGTATATTATCTACCTCAACTCTGTAGATGGGACTGGCCAACGACACGCGGTTGTTCTCAAACGGTCCCCCATCTACGTACTAACCGCGCCCAACGTCGTTTAATTACGGTGATCTGACGAGAACCGATTAACTCGACGTGGTATGGTCGTTGGTTTGAATTGTTAAGAACAATCTACATATTTTGTAAAACGATATTTAAAGGATTTTTATACAAAGAAACCAAGTTTTGGTTTGAAAAACGCCCCTTAAAAGTGGGCATGGCAGAAAACTTTAAGTAATGTAATTGTTCAAAACGACTTTATCTATATTCTTTGCAAAGAACAGAACTTTCATTTACAACCATTTCTTCAATTAAACGTGAAAGTTGGCGGAATTTTAAAAAATATTTCAACACGAGCATAAACGGCTCCCAGAGAAAATATATTGCGAATTTGAGCTTCCTTTAAAAGTTCTTACCCTTGATTATTTCGGGCCCCCGAGAACTGGGTGAGTGCGACTCAGGAGGTTCACACGATCAACTTCATAGCGGGATATGAACATAATAAAGAATAAAAAAATTAAGACTAAAGTAACATTATAAATTATAATAAAGGAGAGTATGTGAAAACGAAATAAAATCAAATCAATATTATTCGATTCTTCTCCTAATTCATTATTTATATTGATTATTTATTGTTTTGTTTACAATTTTATTACTATTAAAAAAAAAAAAACTGCTAACCTCGCTTTGATTAAGATCAATAAGATAATTTGAAGTAAGTGGATTGTTACCAGAACAAATTATATCGGATATGTCTTTCTCAACAAATTCTTAAATTCATATTTTTTTAATCTTTTTGTTCAAACAAAAAAAACGGCCAGACCTAATTCAGTTTTTTATATTTATACCCTATTCTAAGGGTATATTAATTTTGACGCATAGTTTGTAACATAGTAATGTCGATCTAGCCATGTCCGTCCGTCCGTCCGTCCGTCTGTAGCCAAAAATTAGGCCTTTAAACTGGACACTGACACGCCCACAAATAAATAAAAGAATTTTTTTATACCCTATTCTAAGGGTATATTAATTTTTGAAAATCCAAAGTTTCAGCTAGGGAGCTGAAATTTATAGTATATACTCTCTATGGGCCCTTTATGCTCATGTGTAAATATTTTCAAAATCCGCCCACTGACACGCCCACAATTAATTTTTTTTTTTTTGAAAGTTCAAAGTTTGAGCTAGGGAGCTAAAATTTATAATACGAGTATATACTCTCTAGGGGCCCTTTATTCTCATGTGTTAATTTTTTTTAAATCCGCCTACTGACACGCCCACAATTAAATAAAGCAATTTTATTGAAACACCCAAGTTTGAGCTAGGGAGCGTTTTTTTTTGATAAAATCCTTTAAATGTTATATAACAAAATATGTAGAGCGTTCTTAACAATTCAACCATACTTAGACTTTTGTCACGCCCACTTATGAGGGATAGGAATAAGAATAGGGTATCCAACAGTTCGCCCAAGCGGACTGTAGCCCGTCCCTATGTTTTTTTTTTCAGTTCATGTTTAGGAAAATACGCGTCGATTAGGACGAGAATAAAAGTCGATATTATTTTTTATATACGAGATGTTTTTTTTTTTTTTGTTAACAACTCTTGACCCGCCTAGGCGAAGAATGCGGTACGTCGACCTGGATAGATCTATTGTACCATAGGTCAAGAACATTTTAGGCTAGTGCATTTTCCACTTTTCTAGAAAAGGTGGTACTGCTTCTAGCAGGGGACCTCTTCAAATCTTCGTTACTTAAGAGTTCTTTGAAGTAGATCCTCTTTCTGATTGCACAGGGAGCTGGGCATTCGCACAAAATGTGCTCCGTGGTTTCGTCGTCCTCGAGGCACAGCCTACACTCTGGGGAGTCGGCTAGTTTCATTTTGTTGAGGTGGTAACCGTGGTGACCTGTGAGGTACCCTATTAGGTTTTGATATCATGCCTACCTAGGTTTAGGATCCTGTTGGCATTGTTTTTGAAGGGATGGATGGCTCGTTTCGCCTGTCTTAGTCCTGGAGTGTTTTGCCAGTATGAGAAACATTTAGAGTGTTCCCAGCTATATATAGCTAAATTGGTGGCTGTTTTGGGTGTGTAGCAGAAGGGTTAAGGTCCTGTGAAAGGGGTTTTTGAACCCCATCTGGCTAGCTCGTCAGCTTTTTCATTTCCTTCAAAACCCCCATGGCCAGGAATCCACCAAAGTTTGGTTTTGTTTCTATGGCTGACTTGCTGGAGGGTATTGATGCACTGTAAAACTGATTTGGAGTCAATTGTATGTGAGCTAAGGGCTTTTATAGCTGCTTGACTATCTGTGTATAGTATATGGATGTGAGCGCCTTTGATACCAGTAATGTGGTTTGCGCATTCTTGAATGGCGAGGAGCTCTGCCTGGAATACACTAAGGCTTTAAGACTAGCAAATAAAGAGTATGCGAGATAGGTACTATAAACGAAAAAATTGAAATGAAATCCAAATCACAGAGCACTCAGACTTCCCCTTTGGCAGAAATCCCCTTTTTGGTGTACAGGTTGAAGAAACAAGGTGTTATTCGTTTCTCTTCTTTTTTAATGGGGGCGTATGTTGTTGTTCCCCATGAGGATTGCACCTGCACCGCGCGGGTCACAAGCCAACACACTAACCTCTACACCGAACTTACGTAAGTGCTTATATATACAAATACACACATACATACATATACATCGCTTAAAAAATATTTGACAAAAAATATTGTGGCCATCAAATTATAAAATATGTTGTTACTTACGATTTTCATTTTGGACCAATTAAAACAACATGGTGGGAAGTTAATCAGTCTTTTTGTTATATCAAAAAATGGCTGAACCAAATTTAGAATATTTCTTTCAGGCCATATTTAAATCAATACGCGTCGATTGGGACCATAACGAAGTCTATATCACGTTTACTACGCGAGAAAACGTGAACGTAAAATTGTTCACGCACATACGTATGCAAATACATACCAGAGTATATCCATATCCATAATGAATAGGGACACTTTCGACGTTTTCCTTACCTACCAGTTCTTATCAGCAAGTACGTCTGTGGCACACAGATACTAGAAGTCGATGGATATAAGTACTGTGTAAGCTACAGATACAAGAGGAAAACTGTTTTTTTCGGGAAACGGATGCTCCGTTAAAAAAAAAGACAAACATTAATTCATACATTTTTATTAAAAATTAAAAAAGAACTACATGTGTGTTACACTAGATATATTTGCTTGTTGTTGGATTTTTTAGATAATCCTATTAAATTTTTGGGTTGGGCACATAATCCCCAAAACCAAAATCCCGAAAATCCAAAATCCCGAAAATCCAAAATCCCGAAAACCCAAAATCCAGAAAATCCAAAATCCCGAAAAGCCGAAATCCCGAAAACCCAAAATCCCGAAAAAAGAATCCCGAAAACGAAATCTCGAAAAATTATATAAAATGAAAAATTTGCGCAAATTTGTCATTTTATATAATTTTTCGGAATTTCGTTTTCGGGATTCTTTATTTTATTTTGAATGTAAAATAGACAAGTGTTTATCCATTCCATTTACCGTAATAATGTTTTGCAATTGTTTGCGTTGTAATGTTATGCAATTCGCAATGTGCATTCAGTCGAGCTGAACTCAAATAGTGTGATAGCTGACCGACTAGATTTTTGTTAGACAGTGAACATCGTAATACAAAGTGAGTATCGTGCATGCCTTTATAATTAAAAACTTCATTATTATCAGTGATATTTTGTGTTTAAAGTCTTAAGTAGAAATGAACGTGTCCATCGTGAAAACCAACAAACAGCGTGAGAAACTCCTTATTGACGGCAACAAAAAATACAAGGATACATTTTACTGGGAGTGTGAGCAGCGAAAGCGTTCTGAAATAAGTTATCTCAGAGGAATTGCGTACAACATGAACTTGTATTAAATATTGTTTTGTCATGGATCGTTTTTGATATGGTTTTTGTAAGACTTGAACTGTTTATTTGAAGTTTTTTATTTTGTTTATTTTGTTAAATAAATTTGACAAATTTTTTTGCTGCTACAATAAAATTTTTAGTTTCATTTTCGGGATTTTGGTCTTTCGGAATTTTGGATTTTCGGGATTGTGGCTTTTCGGGATTGTGGGTTTTCGGGATTTTAGTTTTTTGGGATTGTGGCTTTTCGGGATTTTGGATTTTCGGGATTTTGGGCTTTCGGGATTACGTTTTTCGGGATTCTGTCCGACTCCCTAAATTTTTTTATAATGTGAAGCACTCGAACACGTACATAAAATTTTATAAGAAATTCTTTGTTTTGATTTTTACAGCAAAAGTAATCGAATTCATTCCTTAATACGAGTATATTAGGTATACATTTTCATTTCAAAATTATTACAAAAGTACAAATTGGGAAAACGAAAAATAAATTGTTGCTCCAGGCTCTCTATAGCATCTAAAAACTCTTGAAAAGGTCGTGCTAAATGCGCACCCTCATATTCTTTGAAATCTGTGAATATGAAGGACTAGGTTTCTGACCTAATTTCAGCTCACACTTGTGCTTTTGACGGTTTTTTTTTTTAAATATAGCCTGCAAAATAAAATTTCGCTACCGAAATTAACAGCTCTAAATTCACAGTAGGCTCGCAGTTTCCATGGGTTATATCTTCCATGTACTTTGCTGAAAATGATCTTTTAAAAGAACAAATGAATTGAAATGGAGTTAGTAACTTGTTATTTCCTCTTCGGTTGCGTAAAACAGCGAAAGTATTTTCCAGACAATTTTGATTGAGGTTTCTCGTTAAAAGGAACTGAATACCATCTGCCCTTAAATCAGTTGAAATGCCAATGAGAGCATTTATATTCTGCTGCCATCCTTTTAAAAATCGCACCCTCTTAGCAGACTGATCAAAAAAACTAATATTTTGGAAAAATATATTCATTTCATTTAAGAAATTGACTTGCTCTTCATTTCCAAAAAATGGCTTTCTGGATTTTTTGGGGTCTTTAAGCTAAAACGCGTCACCCCGTATTGTGTTTTCTTCACTTGTTTCGCATTACTGATAATATATATATTATATACATTATGAGAAAACGTAAGAACCGCCTACCCAACCTTATTGCAAATCCAGTGTGACCAGCTACCATAAAAACTAGCAAATAAAGAGTCAAATCATTTTTATTGTTTCTATGCCGTACAACGGATTGCATTATTTTTAGCGAAATCAAAGTAAAGGCAAAGAAAAAGCATTTATTTTCATATTTTTGACTGAAGGGTAATTGTAGATGTTCATAATTAGGTGTAATCAGTAAAAAAAAAAATCAGAAAAATCAGACATACACCATTTTTAAAACATAGGGACGGGCTACAGTCCTCTTGGGCGAACTGTTGGATACCCCATTGTTATTCCTATCAGACACCTAGAGAGTTTATATTATAAATTTCAGCTCCCTCAGCAATCTTTATAATACTTGTCAAAAACCTTTAGTTTTTGTGAGTTATCAATGCCAACGCAAATGGGTTTTCTTTATAGCTACAGTCAGGGCCGGCCCCAGCCAAACAAGCGCCCTGAAGTTGCAATATTGCAAGTGATGTGAGTTAATGTGCAAAAATTCAGCACATGTGTGATGGATGTTGCTATTTTGGGCTTATTTGAACAGGACATGACAGTATCCGCGTAAGGTAAAATTAATTTGTCTTACTCCTAGCAACGCGCCCCGGAATTTGGCGCCCTGTGCATTTGCACTTCTTGCACATATGATTGCGCCGGCCGTGGCTACAGTATAATTGCACGAGCATTCTCCGCTTCACACCAAAGGCTAAGCTGTGAAACCGAGAGTTCTCTGGATTGCTAGTGAGAGGGTTAAATTAATCACGATCAATAGAGAATCCTCTGCTAGGCACAAAATCTCCTCACGGATCAAAATGCTTTCCTGACCAACGCTTTACTCTCCAATATGAAATGAATGCTGGGAGTTAAAATATTAATTAATTGCGCTCTAATGTTCTATCAAGCTTAGAAATAAACAATGTTTGCCATTTTTTTTTTATTTCAGCACCCTTTCCTAATTCTTAAAAAAAAGTTTTTCAGAAATCAATTCAGTTAGGTACTTTTTTAATGGCGTTGATGTTACGGAACTTCGACTACGAATCCGATATGTCAGATCCTTGGGTTAAATTGAACCTTCGAATTCGACTCCAGTTCCGATATAAAGAAAACGGAGATTTATCCAACAACCCTCGGTGACGACCGACGAACGACGAAGAGTGTTGCAGTTGCGACACGTTACGATAAGGCTGCCTTTTGACTCTTTTACTTATTTGCTAACATCAGAGCGAACAACTATTCAGAGGAACTGAACGAAACAGATTGGATGGCCACAAAGTTGCTGTTTATAAGAAATAATTTACCCATTTTAAATTTTGATTACAAGTTTGTTATTTTGCCTAATCAAACAATATTGTGGTTAAATGACAATGCAATTTTATATATTGTTATCTTATTTTTCAAATATAAACTGATTTCTCCAAATTTTATATTTTAATAATTCGATTCTGCGACCTCCGCCTCCGAGTTCGAGGTAGGTATGAAGCTTCCGACTTCGACTCAGATTTCGATAAAACCACATCCGTAAAATCCCTAAATTTTGTGAAAGCAGAAAGGAAACGTAAATATATTTTTTCATATTATTGATGGCGAATTTATGAGTTGGAGTCACAATTAAAATCCTCAAATTTTTTTTGGCGGCATGTACATAATTATCACAAAATCCACGAGTATTTTTGAATACTTTGACTCCTTTCTTATTTTGGTGTTGGTTCCTATGTCAGTATTCAATAAGTAGGTACTCCCGTTTACCATTGTCCAAAACAGACCATCCCATACTTTTGAGTATTTTCTTACAAAGCAATCCAATTTGCATCCGACTCTCCCAAACATTCCCAAATGCAGATAAATGTTCAAGCAAATGAAACAAAAACATGCAATGACCATGTGAACATCAGTTTTGCCCCAATAAGAAGACCATTTCCCACGCGCATCCCTCTGAATAATAATTGTAACGCCGCAACGCATCTTAACTTCAACAACAACCTGTAACCATCAAACCATGAAAGAAAATTTGCCCGCAACATCAAGTTCTAAATGCTGATTCGCTGGCACTGTTGTTACCTGCAAATGTAAGCCATCATGGGTTGCGGTTCCTTTAAGAAACCTCCACCGGCATCGACGTGAGTGGGTGCCTCCTTAAGACGCAACATGAACGTCTTGAGAAATTCATGTGGGTAATTTCTAAGATTGTCATGGGAGAGTGGTTACCCCTCCGTAGTGGTAGTTCTTGAGCTACCTATATACGGGGAATGTATTCCGTC
Source organism: Portevinia maculata (assembly GCA_949715645.1). NCBI lineage: Eukaryota > Metazoa > Arthropoda > Insecta > Diptera > Syrphidae > Portevinia > Portevinia maculata. Next base: position 62,230,806 of record OX454525.1, on the reverse strand, counting down.
ATTTGAACCAACCATAAAACAACAGAAGACAAACGGTTTTCGGTCGCCCACAATGATTTCATTGGCGATTTTTTTTATTTTCAGTCGGAGATATAATTTTTACCATTTCTGGATAACAATTCTAGATTGTCCATTTGAAGTATCTACTGAAGTTTGGGTGGAGGTTTGACATGAATTATTGCCAGACAGAGTTTGATGAGTGTAAGGAGGGGTCATTTTGGTTAAAAACAATTTATTTGGCAGCGTAAAATAATGAAATCGTGGGAAGCGGGGAGTGGATCAATTTGGTGGTAAATTTAAAGATTTTTATTGCGGTCGCATGGGTTAGTTTATGGTGAGCTTTTTCTTCAAACCAAAAACAATGGGAATTTCTGTAAATAATTTTATATTTCCTTTTCAAGATCCGATAAGCAAATTTAACCACATAACCTTTTTTGTTTCTGGGTGAAAGTATGGATTGCTGTTGTTTTAATATAAAAAAAAACAGTTGTATATTTCTGTACATTTTTTGTTAAAAACAAGCGAGTGGGGTTAATTGTATGTACCTGTGGAGCTTTTATTGTCAACATTCGTGGTACAGCAAAAGCATTAGGAAAATAGTATTTTTTTTTTAATAATTGACTGGTGAAAGCTGAAGTAATTGCAGGTTAATTCTAGGTTAATTAAAACCTTAAGACAGACCCCAGCGAATAACAAACTAACTTGGCATTATATTCGTATGAATAATAAACAATTAAATTCATTCCATACGAGTCAAATAGTAGTGATCTTTAAAAAAAACCATCAGCCCGGCCAATCGATTTTTAATAGTATTGAGATCAGGACATTGAAAATGTCCCTCCATGTCCTTAATTAATGATGTGCCAAACCGAAAATGTTTTAAACCGAGTTAACCCGATTTAGAATTTAAGTAAACCGAGTTGCAAACCGAGTTGCAAACCGTAAATCTTGCGGTTTATTAAAAACTTTCCACACAATAGACCTTTTTTTCGGGAGGCATTATTTGCTTCGTAAAATTGTCTTACACAAACACTCTTTAAAAAAATCCTTTGATAGGCAAAATGCCACACAATAAGAAAATGAAACTAAATGGAACTAAACCGAAAACCAATTAAATCAGATCAGAATAAATATTATATCACTTTGCAACTCGGCTCGACTGGGTTTTCCAATTAGATTTTATGAACGGGTAAATTTAAATCGAGTTAAATTAGTGCACCGAAACCGATTCCGATGTATACTGTTACGCTATGGATATGGATACGCTCAATCAATACATTCTATGAATGAATCACACAACGATAGGACAAAACTAACACAAAATATGTGAATAAACTCAGTGAGAGAAAACAGGACAACAGGAGCAGGTGTGCCTCCTGTCATGCCATCATCTCACGTGAAACCGAATCGAATTCCAAATAGGTATGGAATGAAATCGGGCATTGCAACTCGAGTTGTTTCTCTTATCCTAACCAACCAAAACCCAATCGTTCAACTCGGTGGCATTAAATTAAGATCGGTTCATTCCATCGGTTTCGGCAACTCGGGTTGATAAAAATTCAATTCGGTTTAACTCGGTTTAGCTACAACTCGGGTTGAACCGGGTTATTAACTCGAGTTGACACATCACTTACCTTAATCATATTGCCCTTAAATTATTGCCTAGCTTTTCTTCAAGTTTGCTTGAGTTCGTAGACCTCATGAACTTTTTATGTCATTTCGCCCTCGGCATAAGGAAGCTGGTTTTATTTCGCTTTCAAAATGGAGATAGAGCCAAAACATTTCGATTTTTCACTAATAACTTTATAACTTCAATTATTGAGATTTAATCTGGAATAAAATACAAAGCTTATGATCTGATGTAGAAAGCTCAGGGCACATTTCTGTGCTGTAAGTCAGTCTTACAGCCACACATAGTACACTGGTTGTACACTTCGATTGTGAGACCCATTCTTACCTATCGCTCGATCATCTGGTGGGAGGCGTTTAACTACAAATCTGACCTCAAACATTTTAATAAGGTAACAAGGATTGCTTTTCTGTGGATAAATGGTTTCTTTCAACCCAATCCCCAACTGGGTCTGGAAACATTACTGAATCTAGAACCCCTGAAGCTCTGGATGAAGAACGTGGCAGCCAAATGTGCCCTCAGACTTAGAGAGTTCGAAATTTGGAGGCCGTAAATCTTCGGACAGTCCCCACTACTGGACACCTTTAATCAAATGGGGCTTAGGTTAGGTTAGGTTATAGTGGCTGTCAGCCTAAGGCCAACACAGGGTGAGTTCATAAACGCAGAAAACTGCGCTAGTACAATGGCATTTCTGTCCTTATGCATTATTGAACGCACTCACAATGCAGAATGTCTGCAGGCCTAACTTAGTTCAATTTTGATGTAAATAGAGTTCATAAACGTCAAAGAAAAATGGAAGCCAAACAAATTTTGTTGAACTTAATTTTTGATTCGCTTACAGAACAAGTAAATAAAATATTAATCGGCACAAATAACTTGCGAAAAAAAAAACAGAAAACAAATTATAACCAGACAAATTGTAAAATAAATTGTAATTCAATGTTAGTTTTTTTTTATCAATAATACAATATAAAAAATTTTAATTTTAATTTCCACGGTTGTTGAAAATGAGTTGAAAATACTGTAGATGAATTTTCGAATTTTCCACTCTATCCTCTTTGTGCAGCCAAAAAATTATGGCTGCACAATCTGCCCGACGCCGACGATAGAATGACGATTATGAACGGTAGGTACTGCAGTTGGGCTAACTTAGTTCGATCGGAAATCTGCTTTAATGAACGGGGATAATGCAGTTCTTAGTTAGTTTGACGTTTATGAATTCACCCACACTTAGACCAATGTTAGGTCCATTGTGATACCACACGGATCGAAGGGTTTCTTTCACTACTCGTTAAACCATTTGGAGCGTTATGAAGCGCGATAGAGTTCTAACGTCAGCGTTAGCCAAGTCACCAAGATCATAAAGCAAGAAATCTCCCAGATGAAGATTTATTTTATGGGAAGGATCAGGACATGTGCAGTGAAGGTGAAGTGTAGTCTCCTCCTCCTCGTCCATTCAACTTCTGCAAAAGTCGTTTGAATAAACGCCAAGCCTCGATGCGTACCCTGTAATGGCACCTATAGAGGAGCTAATATGCAGTCTGTTTAGTGAGATCAAACTCTTAGAGCGTCGCAGGTCCAGCTTTGGCCAGATGTGCTTAGTCGCTAGACACGTATTACTACTTGTCCACCTAAGGTTTGTTCTCTCGATTGCAGATAGCTTGAATAAAAGTTTGCAAGTAGCCATTGGTTTACCCAGAGAATCCTCTTCAGGTAAAGGAGGTTGTTTGGTTTCTTTTTTGACGAGTTTATCAGTACTGCAGTTTCCTCCAATATCTCTATGCCCCGGCACCTGCTCCGCCATCTACTTAAGAGATAAACGGCAGTCAAGGGCTGCGGTTGATTTTAAAGAGACTGAATCCACGAACTTGATCACGGCTTGCCTGTCCGAGAAGATACGGATGTCCTTTGCGGATATCACATTTCTCTTCAGGCACGTCAGGGCTTCAATGATTAAGAAGACGGAAAGAGAGACTAAGATTTAGCCTTTTGGAGGAAACGCCACCACCAACTCCGTCACTAGTTTTTGATCCATCGGGGTAGAAGTGAATCGATTTATCTTCCGCAAATTCAGCGTCATCCCAGAATGATCTGGAAGAAATAGTGACTTGATAGTACTTTCCGAACTGTAATTGGGGTATGGTGTAGTCTAGGGTTCCTGGTAGAGACTCAAATGAGTCCAGAATGATTGAGTGGTCAATATTATTGTTAACCCACTGCGAGGTAGCTTTAAGGCGGACAGCAGAAAAGGCCGCTGTTTGCCTGCTAAAAATGTCGAGGGGTAACAGATGTAGATGTAGGAAGTGGTTCGGAGTGCTGCGCTTATGCACAAACATGCTGTGCGTTGGACTTTGCCCAGCTTATCACAGTTTGAAGCTTTACCTAGGGCAGGCCACCAGACAGCAACCCGCACTCAGAGAAATCAGCTATCACTCGGTACTACTTTGCTGGGCTCCTGGGCACGTTATTGTGGCAGGGAAAGAAACAGCGGATATGCTGGCCAGAAGCGGCTCTGATATGAACCGACTTGAAGCTGACGTGCAGGTATTGCCTGCCCTAATTACAGCTAAGAGCTTCATCGACGATATCACGATACGACTAGCTAACGAAATATGGGACAAGTTGTGTCATAACTCGTAGTCTGTGGGCCGTCATTGTGAAAAAGAGATCTAAGTCCCTACTGTCCTCTGACAGCAACCAGATCCATGTGCTCGTTGGCGTATTAACCGGGAACATGGCCAGAAGTCTAGGGATTAAAAAAACAAATGACTTCTACAGAAGCTGCAGAGACAAGGAGGAAATAGAAGCAACATCTCCTGTGACACTGCCCAGCACTCCAGGAACGATGATTTTTCTGCTTGGGGAGCACAGTCCTTTGACTGTTTGGGCGACTTAGCACAGATACCTCTAACATGTGCAAATCGATTCATTAACAGATCTAAATGGTTTTGTGAGTTGCATGTCCCACCATGTACTACAAGGGTACTCACAATGGGCCTTTTTTGGCGCCTGGGTCTCCTAACCTTACCAAACCGTTTACGTTTTATCGTAGGCGGTGGACAGATGTTTCATTGTTTGCTGATAGCATGTATTTGGCCTTGTCCTCATTAACTTCAAGATCGACTAAATGTGCCTGCTCTTCAATGGAAGTAAAAGCCTCTAACGCAGCACTCTCGGAACAGCCGCTGGTGTCTATATCGTCCGCACAACCTATTAGTTGTACGGACCTATTTAAAACAGTTCCTCCCGTGTTGACACCTACCCTGCGCACTATTTTCTCCATAACAAGATTAAAGTAGTCACATGATAGCGCATCGCCTAGCATATCCGAAATCCGGTTCACATTCGAAATAACTCTGAAGGGCTGCTACCAAACTCCACACTACACCGCTTGTTTTTAAGCATCACGCGACATAACTGGATCAGTTTTGCCAGGATCCTATATGCCGCCATCGCCATGTAGATCTCCTGACGATGTAGTATGCGTCTTTAAAGTCAATGAAACGATGGTGAGTCTCGACATGAAATATTCGTTGGTCTTTTTCTGGATTTGCCTCAGTGTGAAAATGGCACGAAAGCCACACTGGAACGTACCGATCAGTGCGTTGCATAGCGCTTGTTTTGTTCACGCAGTACGATGGATATGATCTTATACTTTATTATCCATCTATCTATCTATCAATGAAAATGCTATATAAATTTTGACGAAATTCATTTTTTGGAAATCATTGATCCTTCTCAAATCACTACGAAACAAATAAACGGTACATTATTTTTTCAAATCCTTTTGATAACAAACAAAAAAATTTAAACGTCCCTAAGCCATATGCAAATTCGGCAACCTTTTGAAATACACTCCAAACAATCATATGCCATCTCACAGGGGATACCACTCTGCTACTGGTCTTTGCCAGCATGGTCCCAATGGAAATCCAAATCACCAATGCCCTTCTCCAGACAGGTCCCCTTTACCCTATGTTTTACTTTTCCGTTCTTGAGAAACCTTTTTATATGAATCAGCGTCTTTATGTTTGTGAGTTGTGTTTCCTTTTTAGTTTATCAAATAAAAATTTAAAAATTCAAAACTTTTTTCGTGCTCCATGAGTCTGGCCCAGGAATAAAGGGAACGGTATGGCAGCAATAAGGACACAAATCGAATATTAATGATATTGTGTGGCAGTTGTGTGCACGGCACAACGTAAAGAGAACTAAGCTGTTTCTTCACGAAATGCATTCTTTTTTCGAGAAATTGACGTGGTCCTGTTTCCCCCTTTTTTGTATCTTTTCTTTGGCGGTTCAGCATCGGTTTCCCTTGTGTTGATCTCATGAAGGGAAAGCAGGTGAACTGTCTTTGAAGACAATACTGATATCGTTAAAATTTATAGCAGGACTCTGAGTTTACCGTTGTGGTCCGGTAACTTCAGTGCTCCGTTTGGTCTAATGCGATAGAAAACAATAAGTTTCCATTGTGTTTTTGTTTTGCAATGCGCTACCGAAATCTTGGAATTGAATGATGGGGGCCGCCCTTTGTTTTTCTCTTTGGATGTCAATTTATGGTTTCATTCTGTCGGCCGATGTTGATGTTCCTTTGGGAGTTTTTTACTTCTCAGACGGTTTGATGCTTGTTTTCGTTTCTTGGGGACACACAGAAGTAACAAAAAACGAAAGCGTTTTTATTGCGGAATTGATTGTACAGTTATTTGACTGCTGGCACTGCAACTGGAAGAGTGATGCCAAAAAGCTAGAGGAACAAAATAATATTGCCGATATTAGAAAGCGAACCTGGAAGCCACGCTTACAAGGGGTTATATACTTTAAGCTCATTCAAACGACTATAATTTTGGATGTCTTTTGATATTATCCGAAATATTCAAAATTTGAGGCCTTGTGTTTGACAAGCCAACGATGTTAGTCACTGGACCATTCTCATGTTGCCTTGCTGATGCCTTCCATTTTTCCGTATCATTCTGTATTATCTTATAACGTCATCAGGCGATTATCTGTCTTATAAATATCAATACAGGGTCCCCGACAAACAACGCTTATCTTCAAAGGCGACTAGAGTCACAGGCCTATGAACTCTTGGATCTCACAAAATCCATCCCTACCATGGACTGATCAGTGTTTTAGAAATACAGATTACAAAGCTGCGCCGAAGGTATTTCCAGAATAATAGTTTTCTTCGGCATTCGACGGCAAATTTAAATTCCAAAAAAACTTGGTTCAATAAAAAATGCAAGAAAGCTACAGCCGCATGAAAAAGAGTATGGAAACAAATATCAGTTTTATAATCGCGGATGCCGGGGCGCTTGGTGTGGAAAGCAGCGTACTCGGGATTGCTGAAAATGGAGGCCTTCAGCGTATCAAGCAGAGCCCATTAAACAAACAAATCGGTGGAAGCTGAAAAGTCAAGGAGAGTGAGAGAATAATTGGTAAATGGCAAAAGTGCCTAAAAATAGATTCGGCTACTCCTGCTGCGCTCAATTAGTGAAAGAAGACAATTCGCTAGCAACAACATCAAAAGAAAAGACTGATATTTTTCCATATATGTTCCCAAAAATTCAATTCTCGATCCCGGGCTTATGCAACCACTAATAAACCCCCCAGTCTAGTCTGTAATAAGAAACATCCATTTTTTCAGACTGCTTGTTATAGAAAGTAACAAAATCTTTCCACCAGCACATTTTTTTTTTTTTTTATTTTGTCGGGATGTGTGAAACTTTCTGCACTGGAGCACTCAGACTCAATACTGGTCCATTGTACTGCCAGGCAGACACACCACATTTTACTGTGGGAATTTACTCGTTTTTCTAAGAAAAACGAGAAGGCGCTTCAATGATAAGGAGCTTAGGTTTACAGCACTCACCATATCCGCACCAAATACCTGCCACCTGATACGAGCAAAAGCAGGACAATCACAGAGGAAATGTTCCGCAGTGTCGTCGCTTTCTCCACAGGCTTCGCAGTTGGTGGTGTCGCTTAGGCCTAGCACCTTAAGGTACTTGGCAAAAACGTAGTGTCCCGTAAGAACGCCAGTAGTCTGTCTGCAGTCTTTTCTGTTGAGAGACAACAAGAATGCCGCGGATTTCCCACAGACGTCGGGGAGCATTTGCTTAGTCTGTCTGCACCCTGGAGAGTCATGCCAACGGCGATTGTGTTCATAGGAAACCCAACCGTCAATGGAAGCCCTGACCGAGGACGCAGGCAAACAGTTCGCTGGTTCAGGTTCTGAGAGGTCCCCCTCTGAGCCTTGTCTAGCAAGTTCATCGGAGATCTCATTTCCCGTGATCCCGTTATGACCCGGGACCCAGACAAGTTTAAGTGAATTCAGCCTTCCGACCGAATTCAGAGATATCTTGCATTCACGTACTATTTTGGAGGTAGTTAAGGGTTTGAGTAGGGCCTTAAGCGCAGCCTGACTGTCGCTACAGACGCAGATACTTCGCCCCCTCCACCTGTTCCTCGTAACATAGTCCATGGCCATTAGGATAGCATAAGTCTCTGTTTGGAAGACTGACGCGTATTTGCCTAACGGAAAGAAAAGTCTAACGTTATCGCTCTCCACGAAGACACCAGCACCAGATCCTTGATCGGTTTTGGAGCCATCCGTAAAGATTCGACTGCATTCCCTTCCAGGTTCAGAATCCGGCCAGAGCCAGTCCTGGACGCGAGGAAAGTCGACCTCGTATTTACGCTTTAGCCGAAGTTCCGGTGTCATCGCATCAGACGGCATATCCATAAGACAGGAGTCGAAGGACAACCGTTGCGCAAGTTCATCAAAACTCCAGTGCGAGTTATACCAAAAGCCACCTCTTGTAAGACGCGAGATAGCCTTGATTGTACATCCCATGATGTAAACATCAAGGGGCGGAAGGTTCAATAGTGCATCTAGGCCGGAGCCAGGCGTGCTGGGGAAGGCCCCCGTGCAGCCGAGACATACCTGCCTTTGGAGTTTGGCAAAAGCAGCAGTGACGTATTTACGTGAAAGCTTATTCCACCAAACAACCGATGCGTATGCTATAAATGGTCTTATCATAGCCGTATAAATCCATAGGACTCTTTTCGGTGATAAGCCCCATGTCTTGCCGAAAATGCCTTTGCACTGCCAGAAAATAGACAGCGCCTTGGCAGTCTTCAGCTCAACATGTTTGGACCAAAGAAGTTTGCTATCCAGGATGACTCCCAAATACTTTGCTTCATTGGAGAGTTGGATTGTGACGCCTTTTAGCACTGGCTGAGTCAACCCGACCAGCTTCCTCCTTCTCGTGAAGAGAACAACCTCAGTTTTAAGAGGATTGACCGAGAGCCCATTCCTAGTGCACCATTCGTCGATCACGTCAAGGGCCGCCTGCGCCTTGGCGCATACAGTCGCTAGGCATGATCCAACAGAAAGCACGGCAACATCATCCGCGTACGCCTGAGCGTAAATATTAGAACTGTTGAGTGCGTTCAACAGAGAGTCGACCAGCATACACCACAGCAGTGGAGACATGACGCCGCCTTGCGGGCAGCCTCTGTTTACCCCCGCCATAACATAGCGGCCACAGTCCGCATCCGCAACCAACGTTCTATTCATTAGCATTGCTTTAATCCACAACACCAATGGTTCGTCTACTCCGTGTTGTCTGGCGGAGCTGCACATGCTATCAAAAGTCGCATTGTCAAAAGCACCCTCAATATCGATGAAAATGCCCATCGCGTATTCTTTTCTGTCAAGCGCGCCTTCAATTCTACCAACTAGATTTTGGAGCGCAGTCTCGCAGGATTTTCCGCGTTGATAGGCATGTTGCATCGGAGATAGTGGGTGCAATCGCAAAGCACCTTTGCGCACGTGAAGCTCGACCAGCTTTTCCAAGCTTTTCAGCAAGAAAGAAGTCAGACTGATTGGTCTGAAGCTCTTGGCGAGCGAGTAGTCGCTTCTGCCAATTTTTGGTATGAATGCCACTCTAACTGTACGCCAGGGTGTTGGAATGTATGCCAGTGCTAGGACAGCGGTGAAGACTTTCTTCATAGTCGGTAGCAGCTGGTTTGTACATTGTTGCAGCATGGCTGGGTATATTCCGTCCGTACCAGGCGACTTGAAGCCGTCAAAAGACGTAAATGCGTATTTAATGGCCTCGTCCGTCACCACGGCCTTCGCAATATACCAGCTACGCCGAGTTGTTTGTCTTGGCTCACTCATAGTCTCGGTAATCGGGGCTGGTTGTGAACCAATTGTAATCTGGTTACCCGGAAAGTGAGACTCCAGCAGATAACTAAGAGTTTCCGCTTTCGTCTCAGTGAAGGTGCCATCAGGTTTTCTAAGTGAGTCCAATTTGGCTGGTTTGCCCTTTTTCAGAACTTTAACCAGCCTACTAGTTTCACCCAGTGTTTCAATCTTTTCGCAGAAATTCCTATAAGAAGCACTTTTCGATACCCGAATTAGCCTCTTATATTCCTTCTGCTTCGATCGGTAGAGATTCCAGTCTGTCTCTAAATCAGTCTTGAGTGACCTATTTAGAAGCTTTCTAGCTTCTCTACGAATTCTTTGCAGTTCCGAGCTCCACCAGGGAACCGGCGTTCTGCCAGGGGGTTTACTTACTGGACACGTCAGTTCGAAACAGCTAGTAATGGCACTATTCAGGTTTTGAACAGCATCCTCTACCTTTTGTCTCGTCCTGAGTTTGGTTGGAGTTTTGAGAGTTTTTCCCATTTCCTCCCTGAAGCGTATCCAGTTGGTTTTTCTTGGATTCCTCCTCTCCTGCAAAGTCATGGCTTCGCATTCGATTTGGAATTCGATATATCTATGATCTGAGAGGGATGCCTCCGAAGAGACCCTCCAGTTAGTAACCGAATTAAAGTATCTATTTGATAAAGTTAGGTCGATCACTTCCTGTCTTCTTGACGTCACAAAAGTTGGTTGCGAGCCAACATTGTTGATAGTAAGATCAGATGATAGAATGAAATCCAGGAGATGGTTTCCTCGCATGTTGCATTTGCTGCTGCCCCAAACAGTGTTTTGAGCATTGGCATCACAGCATATAACTAGGCCCATCTTCCTGGTGTCGCAATAGTCTATAAGTTCAGCAATTGCCCTTGGTGGTGGAGGCACTACTGAATCATAGGGGAGATAAGCTGACGCCACGACGAAGGTCGTCCACTCTCCATTCGTTTCGTAGCTAATGGCTGCAGCAACCAAATCTTGGCCACAAAATTGTCCAAGCTTAGTCACTGAGAGAAGGTTCGACACAGCAAGACAAGCCCTTGGTCTCTCGGACCGCTCGTCACAGAGTATCGTGGTGCCACGGACACCTCCAAGGCCACAGATGCGATTTTTCCACACCCATGGCTCCTGTATGGATGTTATGTGGGCTTTTGTGCTCAACACGGAAAGCTTCTTACTGATAAGAGCAGTAGCAGCCTTGGAGTGTTGAAGATTGATCTGAGTAAATACAATCATTGGTATAAACTAGGGGTTTTCGTCCGTTACTCGCACTCACTTGGAAATAAAGCGGAATTGAATCCTTCCAAGGTGCAAATAAGGACGCATCCCATACCCGGACCTGATAGTCTCGACAGAACTTTTATCTAAACCAACAACGAGAGTAGATCCTTCCTTATCATCCTTGTTTCTACTCTCCCTGTGGGAATGAACAGTCCAGTCGCTAGTATCAAGCCCAGGATTCTGGGTGTGTAGGCGCGCTAGCACATCCGCCGTCTTCCTAAGTTTCCCTGGGATCCAGCAGATGGCGCGCGTTTTTTTGGGGGGTCTGGAAACCTCGAAAGTTGTGGTTCCCAGAGGGGGAATTTTCGGCACCGTCTTACTAAGCCATTCAAAGGTTTGCTGTGTTGAGCACTTCACCGTAAAGGTTCTGTTCTTCAGTTCACTGCCCTCCATTTGAATGCATTCATTGGATGCTTTTGCCAGCTCCCACAGGTGATCTTCACAGTGTTTGCACTCTGCGTCGGTCATGCTGTTGTCTTCGCCAGCCTTTCTGATGAGTAACACCAGAGAAGAGGTAACGGCTTTCTTGTAAGATACCGTCTTTTTCTTGCTGACAGATGTTCCCGCGACAGCCATTTTCTGCCTACTGCCGCCGCGAGCATTTCTGCTTGCAGCAGCTGTTTCACTCAGGTTTTGGGCGCGGGGACCTCCATCAGCTGGAGGTGTTCTAGTGGAAGGGCACGCAGAAGGTGCGCGCGTAGTTCCACCGACAGGAGTGCTAGAGGCCTTCTTCCTCCGTTTTTTCCTGTTCGAGCCATTGGAAGAGGAGGCAGCGTTGGTTTCAGTCAGCTGGCTGGTTTCGGTTGGGGTAACCTCTGCCGACCTGCATCTCTTTGCCGTCGCCGCCGGGGAAGGGCAGTTCTCAGCGCTTGCGCCTTCAACTGGCGGTGCAGTTTCTTTGCGCCGCACGATAGCCGCCTTTCTCCTTTTCCTCTTTTGCTGGCTCTTAGATGGACGCTGACCAGTGGACGCCGCCTCTGTGGCCCGTTTCACCTGTTCGGTTTCGCAGGCCTCGTCGGCAGCATCACACCTATCGGCTGTCTGTCTATTGGTCTGAAGATTAAGCGTATCAGGTTGAACCTCTCCGCCACTTTCTTCATGTTTCCAGCCCAGTCTACCGAACGTGTCGGAGATAGAGCTGCAGGAATCTTCGGAAGCAAACTTTTTCGCAGCTCGAAGGTCAACGCCTGTACAGGCGGGGGGTAAATGTATGTCGGTTGGGGCCTCCAGAATCCGTGCCCCGACCGTGGTCGAAAAGACCACGGGTGGATTTTCGCCCATGCGAGTACCACCTGGAGTATTCAAATCATTACGTTGTTCCTGCATACTTGTTTTTTGGTTTGGTTCGCGATAGAGCTTTGACGGTGTATAAGACGCCGCTATGACTCTAAAACCTCGGATCACGAACGTATCGTACCGAGGTCCCCCTATCCACCACCTGGGGACGCGCCTGGTGGGTAACCAACCCGACAGGCCACCAGCACATGCTCCTCGATATGTCGCACTCGCAGAGAGATAAAAAAAACCGACTTCTTATACGGAATACCGGGTAAAGTCTGTGTTTGGACACAGAATTTCATCCAAGGACTACTTTGCTATTAATGCAGTAGTGCCACAAGGATTGATACATTCTCTAAGCTTGTTTCTAATTCACATTGATGTTTCGCATATCTTCGTTCTCGGATGACAAACCTTTAAATGCAAGCACTGCACATCGTCAAAGATGTGAACAGATTATCCATCTTAACCCATATCTGGATAAACTACGCAAATCCCACTTCTTCGATCTAATGTTGCCAATACCCAATGGGACGAAATTTATTTTATGACATCTGTTGACCAACAAGTTGCTTTTCTAGAACACCAAATAAGTAGTCTTTTTAATCAACATATCCCTTTGAGGACCAAGTTGGTACGCAATAATTCACCACCTTGGTTAAGTAGATCTATACTGCAATTAATGGAAAAACGCAATTCAGCATATATCCGATGGAAAAGATACAAACTGTCAGAGCACTATGACTTGTACCGGTCCCTACGCAATCTGGTGGTTACTAGAATTAGAAACTCTAAACGCGCTTACTATGAGAATACACTTGACTTGGGTAGCCAATCCGGAAAAAAGGTTTGGCAAAGGTTGCGGACACTTGGGGTTGCAAAACAACGCAATGGTATTCCGAATGATGTGGACTGTGATCTCCTTAACACCCAGTTTATTGCCAATAATATTAGGTCTACCCAAAATAGTGAAGAAAGATTCGTTCCTCCTTTTTCCGAGGACAGTGAAACAAATGGGGTGAAATTTCAATTTACTCCACTGTCTGACAGTGAGGTAGTCGAGGCCATATTGTCTATCAAATCCAATGCCGTCGGGTTCGACGAAATGAACCCTAAATTTCTTAAACTCCTCCTTCCGTATATCCTTTCACACATCAAACATATCTTCAATAGTATTCTAACCACCTGTTTATACCCCAAGTCTTGGAAAGTAACTAAGATAATTCCCATCCCCAAAGCTAAAAGTGGTGAGTTCAGGCCTATAGCAATACTATCATTTTTGTCAAAAGCATTTGAAAAGGCTTTGATGAAGCAAGTTCAGGCATTCTTGAATAACAATAACCTACTAAGTACTGCTCAATCAGGCTTCCGACCAAGAAGAAGCTGTAAAACTGCCTTGTTGGACACTGTTGACAATATTCGCAAGTCCCTCGATCTGAACTCAGCAACCTTTCTGACGTTGCTCGACTTCTCTAAGGCATTCGACACAGTGGACCACTCGATACTATGTAAAAAGCTTTTAAGTTATTTTAGTTTCTCTTCACATGCAACAAAACTGGTGTATTCATACCTTTCAGGGCGTCGGCAAAGTGTTGTGGTAGGAAGTAGAGCATCCTCTTTTCTTGATGTTATCGCAGGAGTACCACAAGGATCTATTTTAGGTCCGATGCTGTTCTCCGTATATATCAACGAACTACCGTCGGTAGTCAAACACTGCACCATGCATTTATATGCAGACGATGTTCAACTGCTCTTAGGTTTTCCTCTAAATGGTGTCCCCAATGCGGTGAGTATTAAAAAGTATCTCGAAGTGGTCTAAGGAAAATAAGCTTTCCTTGAATGCAGAAAAATCAGTGGCGTTATGCATCTACAAGAGGGAAATTGATACGTCAAACTTTCCACCCATTAGACTCGGAAACTCATCCATAGCTTATGCGAACTCAGCAAGAAACCTAGGACTAATTTTTAATAAAACCTTGACTTGGAGTGACCATGTAACATCTTCGATTGGAAAAATCTACAGTGGTATGCGCGTTCTTTGGGCCACCCAAAATGTTATCCCACAAAAGTTAAGATGCTACTTGTAAAGGCCCTCCTTTTGCCAATCCTTTTCTACGGTTGCGAAGTTTTCTGCAAACTTGACTATGATTCCCGGAGACGAATGAACGTTGTGTATAATAATATTGCCATATATGTCTTCAATGTCAGGTACTTCGACCATATTTCCACCTATTCTAAGCAGATAATGGGTATAACCTTTGACAATGTATTGAAATATAAATCCATAATTATGCTACATAATATAATGCAGACTCGTCAACCAGAATATCTTTACAATAGACTCGTTTTTGCAGCTTCCCTAAGATCTTTAGTATTAATACGACCAAGATTTAAATGCCTAGCATCAGAGCGTACTTTCTTCGTCCATGCCAGGCTCCTATGGAACTCACTGCCCATAACACTTAGACGAATTGAGAACACAAACAAATTCAAAACCTCTCTTTTACAGCACCTGGCCGATGATAATCTGGAATCACTTTAATTCAATGTCTTGTTAAATTTGTACTTTAATTTTAATTTTTTTTTCCGTTATTATATTTTATATTTTAAAATTTCTTTTCAACTTTTATAATTTAATTAATTAACTAAATTTTTTTTTTTCTTTCTTTGAATTGCTCTTAAAGCCTTCACAAACTAAAAGATGTAAATCTTAATGTGCAAGCAAATTTGTAAACAATAAACAATAAACAATAAACAATAGGACTGAGCCAATCTGTTTGAATACAAATGGATGCCCAGTCTCACTTCCGTGATATGACCATTCATCTTCTTGGCATAATCACTTATCTAACATTGCTTCCGTAAAATTGAGTTCCTCTTTCAGAGCAAGGAGTTACTTTACTCCGAAGCAACTCCACTCCCTTTATACAGCTAAAGTTTGGCCAGGGATTAAACATTGATCGAAACTATTCAAAGGCATTCAATTTGTCTAATTGATGGCCAAGAACTTTCACTAAATCAACCATAACTGCATCAATGAAGACTTGTCGCTGACCTTTGTCTATTCTATAGAAACCATAAAAGCTCTGGTGAATTAAGCGAAATTATTCCTAGAAACGCATATTTTGTTCCTGCTAGAAAAGTAAGTCCTAAAAGTGAACCGTAATGAACTGCACCATTGATGACTTACATTTTTTGGGAACTTACTCGAATGTGTTTCTTAAAATTATTTTTGTACTTGTAATCTGTAAATGTTTTCACAGTAACACGATGTTTCGAAATTACGCCAGAGATCATAATCGAGTGGTCTCCAGTTCAAATCACGGCGGGACACAATAGCAGCTGAAGTTTGGAAGTCAACATATCCTAATGGCTGGAAAATTGGCAAAATAGTTCCACTGTCGGAAGTCAATAGTAAAGATTTTCGACTTTTTGCTATTTTTCCCTTCCTCAAAAAGCTTTTGAGTCTATTGTAAGTAGGCCCCCCTCTTCTCTGGAATTTGGTGGTGAATAAACTACTGATGTGCCTGGAAGGGGAGGCTGCATGGTGATTGCCAATGTGGATGACGTTGCTATTGCCGTCTCTAAAAAACACCTTGACACTTTAAAGGAACGCCCTTAACAAGCTAACGAGATGAACAAATCGTTGTGGCCTCGATGAAAATTCCCACAAAATCAAACTTGTCCCTTTTCCAGAAAATACAAAATCCCACATATTGACCCAGCATCTATTAATGGGACTAACTTGACATTTTCCGACGAAGCTTAATTCTAGGGTCTAATCTTCAAAAGGAAGTTAAGCTGGAAACCCAACTTACAAGAAAGAGCTAAAATAGCTACAGGAGCAGTTTTCTTTTGCAAAAAAGTCATTGGCAACAAGTGGGGCTTACCTCCGCTGCAATAGACAATCTACTACATCTGACACCCCTCGATAAATTCAGCGGGCAAACAGCTGCCTGTTCCACTGTCCGCTTAAAATTTGCCTAACAATGGATGAATAAATATATTAACCACTCCATCGTTCTGGACTAATTTAGATCTCTACCAAGGACTACACCATACCGCAACAAAAGTTGATGATGCATTTAAGGAAGATAAATCGATCCACTTTTACACCGATGAATCAAAAACTAGTGATGGGGTAGGTGGATTATAGCGATAAAAGAAGTCTTGTCGTGGCTTAAAAGAAATGTGATATCCACTAAGGGCATCCATATCTTCTCGAATAGAAAAGCCGCGATTAAGTCCCTGGACGCAGTCTTTCAAACTCCATCGTAGCCCTAGACTGCCGTTCATCTCTTAGGGAGATGGCAGAACAGTTAAACATTCCCGTATGTTGGGTGCCGGTTCATAGAGACATTCCAGAAAACTTTAGGGTAGATGGCCTCGCCAAAAAAGGAACCACATAACCTCTTTTACTGATAAAGGTTCTCTAGGTATACTTATAGCTACATGTACACTGATAGTTAAGCTATTCACAATCGAGAGAACAAATCTTAGATGGAAAAGTGGTACTACATGGCTAGCGACTAAACATATCTGGCCAAAGCTGGACCTGTGACGCTCTTAGTACTAAATGTGTCATTACGGGTCTAATAGGCAAGGACGCATCAAGGCTTGGTGTCTTTTCACACGACTTGTGTAGAAGCTGCATGAACGAGGAGGAAAATGAGACCAAACTTCATCTTCTTTGAACATGGTCTGCACTCTCTCTTAAAAGAAATATCTATCTATTAGCCTTCTTGCTTAATGATACTAGTGACTTGGCTAATACAGACGTTAGAAGTTTATTGCGCTTCATAAGAAGCAAATAGTTTGGCCGGTAGAGGGAGAAACTCCCTGGACCTACGTGGCATCACAATGTTCCTCAAATTGGTCTAAGTGTGTTAGCTGTAGCTGCACCACCTCAACATAACATAATCTCCTTTTTTATAAGAAAAGAAAGGCATATTAAAACGTATCTCAATGCGAAAAATACGGGTTTTCGTGCGGAACATAATTGCATCACAGCACTGTTAAAAGTATGTGAAGTTATGCGCGAGGGCTTGGACAAAAATATGATTTGTTGTATTGTATTTGTTTAATTCTCTAAGTCCCTTGACACCGTAGATAGTAGCAATCTGTTTAACCCTTAAACCCTACACTGAGGTCCAGCGCGTGGTACAAACTGAACGTAAACTCATAAAACGGCAGTAGGATCTTGTCATCAGATATTTTAAGGTGCGTATGCTGTGCGGTCATATATATCACTACTTCCGGGTTCCCTATACGCCAGGGTAGGAAATGTAATATTTTGGGGTTTTCGCCATTTTTTTATTTGAAGTTCATTTGATTGGCATAAATTAATAAATTAAATAAATATCGATTTATTGTGTTGTTACTACGATTAATTCAACGTGTTCCTCTTGTTCAAATACAATAAGACAAAACGTTGTGTTGATTTAATCAACAAACTTTGATATAGGTACAGTGTATCCAGACGAAACAAATGATGCCCGATGGCTATGTTTGATGGTATTCTTAATATAGTTAACCCCAAACAGGCGTCATTTCCTCAAAGAAATCGTGTGGGATTCACGCCCCAAATGGAAGAACGATTTACTTGGCCAACTATAACTGCAAAATCCCAAGGTTCACCTAGGAGATTTGTTTAAATAAAGAAATGGCCATTCTTTAAGCCCAATCCGCCAAATGTTACCAAGCTCCAAAAACAACATGTTTAAACTCTTTAAGGGATATTGACCGGAAGACAAAAATCAGGTGTGTCAGGTGTCGAATTGAGTATTCTGAAAATATAAAATAAGGTAATTCCATATAAATAATATCGTCGCAAAAAGTGATGCCGAAATTTGAGGTTTAAGTTGCACTAAAGAAATATCGTCCGGATAAAAGTAAATGTTGCTATCAGCCCTTCTAAAATATCGAACCGTTCTATTCCTACATAAAATAATAGCCACATAAATCTGAATACTTAGCTATATAACAAAATTGGAATTAAGTTTTACATTAATCCCGCCAAGTCATAAATAGTCGGTTACCTGACGGCAATTCTTTGTTCATGCTTAAAAAAATATTGGAATGCGTTACTTCTTCAAATTAGACAATCATTAAATAACAACACAATGGCCAAACATATTTGTCAATATTTTGCAGAGACGTGCTAATGCATCGACGTTCCTTTTCCATCTCCTTTTCTCTATTTTTCTTTCTTCCTTTCTCTCTATCCATGTAAATCATTTATGGAATTAGTCTTACTTTTTTGAAACAAAACACAGCACTTAGGGGAGGACGGGGCACAGCGGACCACTTAACGTTTGCCAATTTATTAAAATACATTGAACTAAGGGAAAAGGCTCAAATTTTCTCACAACATACCTTTAGGTGTCAACATTAAATAAGTAAATAATTCCTATCACAACTTTATCACTTATGTTCTAAAAATTAAAAGTGCATAAAAAGTGATTTTGGTCCGTTGTGCCCCATTGTTGGGGCACATAGGGCCTAGGTGGTGCTCTATACCCAATATGAAACATCTTCTGCTCCAAAAGAAAAAGTGCGGATAATCTTCAATGTATGTAGGTATTTATTCTATTCCTTTTAATCAATTAATAACTTAAACATTCTATAAACTTTATTGGTAAAAATTAAATAAATTAAAACAATTTAAAAATAATAAATGTTTTAAATATTTTTTTAAGCTGAATTTAAACGCAATGTAAGTACGGTATATAGTTGTCGTCGTTCCTGCTCCGGCAAAAGCATCATGTGCCCACTTTTTACAACCACGACACTGGGTCCATCCTTTATTTTCTTTTGATTTTATCGGTCCAATAAATGCAACAAGGATTGGCGTCATTGTTGTCTTCCTAGGATGAGCTCTAGCTTCTGCGACTGGGATTGCCCTTAGTGGTCGTCTTTTTATTTTTTGCAATTTTTTATAGGTGCGTATTCATCTTTAACAAAAACCATCAAAAATTAATCGAGTTCATTTTCTATAGGGTGCACAGAGGACCACCCTAGTCCTCTGTGCCCCAATACAAATGCATTTTAAAAAGTGCTATTGACATGTTTGAGTACGACTATTTCACAAAATTAAAATTGCACAAAGCACCACTAAACTTCACTGTTTTCGACATAAAAACTTGAAATTTTTATTTGGATAGCCTTTAAATAGTAATCACGCACACTTTCATACATTTTTTTTATAAACTTACCTTAAAAAACATTAAATTTTAATTTATTCCCCTGGAGAGTACTCGCGCGCACGATAGACAATAACCAACTGAGAAGCTAGATGGGCGCTTTTATTTTTGCGTTTAACTTTTTGGATAAGTCACTTACTTATCATTTTAAACAGAAAGTC
This sequence comes from Portevinia maculata, assembly GCA_949715645.1. Classification (NCBI taxonomy): domain Eukaryota; kingdom Metazoa; phylum Arthropoda; class Insecta; order Diptera; family Syrphidae; genus Portevinia; species Portevinia maculata. Next base: position 62,211,051 of record OX454525.1, on the reverse strand, counting down.
CTATGTGCCCCGCTGGTCCTCTGTGCCCCGCCCTCCCCTACCTATAATTTCTATTTATATCATGAATTGAATTAAATAATTAATCTAAATCTAACTCTTCTCTTAATAAAGTTAATTTCATAACAAATTTTATAACACATTTGTTTTATGCAGAATCACGCATTATTGAAGGAGATAGTAATGTTAGATATTATCTCCCGATATAATATCGAATTACATTATTTTACTTTTCAAAACCGAATAGTAATTCGATTTTGAAAAATACATAATTCGATTTTAATTAACTGCAATGTTCTTATTACCCATCGATTTGTTATCTGATCAGCAGCATTCTACTTGCAGTCCCCCCTGTTAAACTTCGTCATCCCATCAGGATCTAAATAAATTCCAATAAGCCCTTTGCAGCTCTGTGGAACATTTGTAACACAGAGCTGCAGACTTCACTTCCAAAAGGGAAGTCCAATCTCTGTAGCCAAAAGCCAAGAAATGCGAGTATACTCGATAGTAGGACCATTTGGTCGGTTTTTATATAAATTGAAACCTAGTTAGCATAAAACATACATTTCAAATCAGTTAATTAAGATGTACCTGAAAATTTAAAGCCACTATGTCTCTGTTAAATGCAAATCAGCTCTCTTTCGATATTTGCCCTGACCAGGCGATTGGCCGATTTGTGCACGACGACGGCGACAACGCTTCATGGCATCAACTTCATCTGAGCGACTCATGTTCTATACGCTTTATCTGTATGAAAACGGCAGCATGCTTGCGAAGGGGGTGCGGATTGAGTTCGTTGGTTTCTGCATATATATATTTTTTTTGTGGATTTAGATGGTAGCCGTAGCAAGTAATAGACAGGTTAATATTCCGTTGTTGTTAATTTAGTGGATAATCTCTCCACATGAGGTGGATATGTAGGTGGACAAAAGTCTCACTATTAAAAGATAGAGATAGAAATGCTGATGCGAACTAATCCTGTTGCTGATGCAAGTGAGGAGTATCCGAAAACACCCCCCACCTGCACACAAGCACCTTACGTTTAATTATTGGTAGCCGTATAAATCAATCAGCCTTTTGCATTTAGCCTGATGAGCCTACAAAACATTTTGGATGGACAGTTTCACCGACGCGACATTACGACCGTGTCAGTGAACGATAAGTTGGCACAAGTGGAGCTGGTAGGTTGGCAGCTGATGTTGATGGAGATGACGTGAATACGAATTGCGACTTTAAGTATGTGAATACGTGTATAAATATGTAACTCACTTGGACATATGCGATTCATTCTCGCACGAAGTAGATGAGAAATAAAATAAATGCGATACTTGTGATAAAAAATATAGTATGTTGGGCAAGACACTTCTTTTCATGGGTCAAAATAAACGACAAGTCAAAATATTAACAATAGTGTGCGAGTTCTTAAATAAAATATTTTATTTTATTTGACATTGGACTTGATTACTAGCACGGAAAAAAAAAGTCTATTGTCAATGTTAATTATTTTTTCTTTAATTTGCTTACGCTACGCTTTTGTTATAACAGGACCCTTATAGTGCTATGAACACAGCAAGCAGCACCTGGCAATATCGTATTTCATTCCATGCTTTTCGGTGCTACTTACTATTAGAAAGAATAGAGATATAGGAAAGAAGTGTTTGGGTGCAGTTGTAGAGTTTTTCTCGACGGGTGGTGTCTAAGTTGCTTAGGGAGATTACGATTTCATGTATTCTATATGATCAATGAGCATGATATGTTAAAAGGAGTCTTCGTCCATGCAGATTCTTCAAAAAGCATAGATTGTATCCTCTATTAACTTTCTCGTTTACTTTAGTATACTAAAGAGAAAGATATTGCAATCATGCTGAAGTTTCGAACTGAAACAGAGTATGAAGAATGCTATAACGACTTAAGAGAAGCCCAAACTAGTGTTTCCGTCTGTCCTACGGTCTGAGGCTTCAGCTTCAGCTACAATATGTTCAAGGCTTAACTTCAAACTATGTATTTTTGTTTAACCATACAAATAGTTTTTACAACATGGATTTTTTATGAATTTTTGTAACATCTTTTCTCAAAAACTGTTCTGATGTCTTTGATGATTTTTTAGGTTCTTAATACTTGAAGTATATGTAAGAACGCCCGTGTAGGCCTACCCGCACCCCGATTATCCATATTGATGCAAAAGGGCTGTTAAAGACGAGGGATGGTATCCCGGTATTATACCGGCTCATCCACTGCGGGGACGTCGTCAATGCTTATGAGCTTCTCCGCAATAGCGGAGAGGGATAAATTCGATATTTAAAAGCAATTTGCCGCATTTTGGTGGCTTTTTGAGGGGGGAGGGGCCAACATGCCCTCCCAGGACGGTGCGTTACTCTAGATAACATCCTCTTAGTTTATAAGTTAGATTAGGTTAGCTAGGGCGCTTTTGGGAGAGGCCGGGCTTGACAACTTGTAGTGGTGCTTCCGGGAGGTGATTGAAGCTGTAAGGCTTCAGTCGGCTTACGGCGCGGCGGCGCGTTTACACATTGACGCCTGCCAGGCGCTCAGAAATTGGGATTTTGACCACTTGTTGCGTAAGGCAACGAGTGCTCAGATTCCTAATTATAGTTAGAATACGTTAAGTAGTTTAAGTAAGGCAGTTTGTAAAATATTTTAATATAAAATATAAAATTGAAAAAATGAGCCGAGTTTTTTAAAAATTTTCTAGATGAAAATAATATGTTTAATTAGTTTGTAAAATAGTTTTTAGGCCGAAAGGCAATAATTATAAGGTAATAGTTAAGTTTATAACGTCTGCATTAGAACAATTAATTAAGAAGAAGTGTCCTGTTAATTTTAAGTTAGATTTAATCATTTTTGTCTAGTATGTAAGTTGATATCTAATATTGAATAAAAAACAGCGCACCCCGATAAACGAATAAAATTACATCAATTCAATTTAACATCCAAGTAAGCCTAGCGTCATATTTAACATCTTAAAGCTGTCCCGCAAGTTTGCATACAAATCCGTGGGTTGACACGACTGGAAATCACCGATGTCATAAAAGGTCGATTAAACAATGATCAATAATGTAAAAAAGAGGCAGCCACTCCTGGATCACACAAATGCAATAACACCAGTATTTGATTGGCGTCCATGATGAAGTGATCCGAAATCAAGAGACTTGCGGTGATTATGATCCCCTTAATCTTGATCATAACTTCGCCGAAAAAGAAAAGGGAGGAACGTACTCAGAACGTACGCAGTAGGTTCGATTATCGGCACATTAGAAAAATGTCTATATCTCAAAAACCGGTAAAATTATTTCAAAAAAAATTAACCATCAAGCTTATTCTATTATTTTGAACAAATTCGCGTACTTAGATTCTCAAAAAAAAATAAGTGTTAGTTCATATTACAGTTTCTAATTTGTTTTAAAGTTTTATTTTTGCATCCTTAAATATTAGAGTGAAACTAAGAAAATGGCTCACTCGGTTTTACCCAAAGGAATCGAATATTGGTATTTTAGAAAAACGGAAATACTTCCAAAACTGGAAACAGTGCCAGACAGCTGTGGAATACATTCAATTTTAACATTTAGGGTGAGCCTGGCAACACATTGAACATCTTGAAACTCTCACATAAGTGTGCCTACGAATCTGTGGGTTGACATGGCTGGGGATCACACAGCATGCATGTATTGAAATCATAGAAAAGAGGGAGGCCTTAGAACTCTTGCATCACACAAATGCAATTAAGCTAGCATTAATTCAATTGGCTTCAATATAAAAAGTGACAGGGAAGCGAGAGGCCTTCGGATGATTATTGTGGTCAAACCGGCGATCCACACAGAGGGACCAGTAGGGAGGCAATGAAGTGAGAGGGTTATGATCCCTTTATTCCTGATCATAATTTCGTCGTTAAGAAAGAAGTTGTTTACTTTTGCAAGAAATGTTATATAATTTTATGAATGATGGCTAGTGAGTGATACAGTAAGGATCAAAGGAAATTTCTGAGTTTTTTTCTGACATTAATTCCGAGAGATATCTCTGCCAAATTCTCCATAAAAATTGTTGTACAATATTTTCACCTGCAATCAGATGAATATATTATGAAAGTATTTTTTTTGCGAAAGGAGAAGGAAAGATTGACTTGTCAAAATTTAACACAAATCCAAGAATTTCTGTTCTTCATCCGAAAAATGGTTTTTAATCTTTCTAGATCTAGCGAAAAAAATGTCAAAAACAAAACAAGTCAAAAATGTTGACTATTCCTCAGAATCGTATGAATGACCATCATATCAATATAAGCACCTGATACTTTTTTTCACGGAGAGAACTTAGATATTACTTGATGTACGTTTATCCAGTATCGTCAAAATTTAGAGAATATCTAAAAATACGAACATTTCTATGAATAATTGTTTTGAGTCCATACGGATGAATCTTTTAATTGAAGAAGATAAAAACTAACTTGTCAAACACACTGTGTCTTAACATTCGTTAGTATGGAATGGACCTATTCTAAACCAAGTTTTCAAAAATATTCTTCTTCATTTCTTATGGAAATCGTTTTTAATTTATTTTTGTTTGTTTTTGTCGTATCTTTCTCTGCCCATATGACACGCCAAGGTGCATTCCATTTCCAGAGTCCAGCATATACACACACATACCCCAGGGAATTGCTTTTATTAGGATCTCTGCACTGGATCCGTGTTGGATGTGGCCTCAGCGCAGCAGCAGATGATTGATTTACACTTTTATGTGTCTGGATCGGTTTCCGTTTGAATAAATAATTAAGAGACGTTCCGTGTTCGCTGTTGTCTGCTTTAACGGTCTAAGGATGGATGGGTTGAGGGTTTTATGGGCTCATAATGTGCGTCAGCCAGTTAAAATCATGCGCTGTGAGATTGTCACTCGGACGAACTCTATATGAGGTTATTATTAGTTGTTAACCGGTTTATTTGTCTCTTGGGCTAGACGTAAAGGTTTAAATACTGAGCTAGTGCTTTCGTTGTTTTTTATGTTGTTGTTTGCTTAAGTGCGACCGTTATTAATTGCCATTGCGCGGGGTTGTACCAAAGAGCGCGAGTTAATGGATGGCAAAAAGCTGTCGTTCGACATCGATGTGCTGCTCCGATTTCCCATTATCTATTCAGACATTCTGCGCAATCATATTCTAATGAGGGCTTTTTCTTCTCGGATAAGCTAAGGTAGGGTAGGTAGTTTCGTTTTGTATTCAAGACCGCGCCTAATCTCCCTCGGATAACTCGCAATAAAATGCACGTGTAAAAGTGTAAAAGTGTCGATCGATCGGTTACTTTATGGACCCCACTTCAAGTGTCCGTAATCGTAGCAACAATTCTGTTCGGAATGGTATGCACTCTTATGGAATAATAATTATTGACTTTTAGATTGGAATTGTATAAATTATTGTGTTGATCCATAAACTTGACTGTGAAATATGTAGATTGGGAGTAGCGAGATACTTATACATTGTGATTGCTTTTGTGAATGGATCACTGAATTAGTTTATTATAGTTATTATTTTTTTTTTAATATATCTGTTTATTAAATAAAATGGAATCGCATACCTTAGATTGTTTTTGATGATTGGTGTAGAGGCTGGAGAATGGGTGGCGTATGTTGTGGTTTCCCATGGGGATGCCAACACACTAACCTCTACACCGTCGCCCAATGTGGTAACTACTAGATACCTATGCAGTTATCGGTTTTTCAATCTTCATCGGCTCTAGATTGTATAAGCTTTTGCTTTATTTTTAATCTTCACCTGCACTCAAGAACTAAATAGCTCAATTTTTACAAATTTTAATATATCGGCACATACAACTCCACCTTTAATTTTCCAGACTTTTAATAAAGTTCATTCCGGCAACAACCGACGGTTATTTTTTCTAGTGTTACAAAAAACAAAATATTGGAAATATTACGCAGCATTTCCAACGAATGCAGGTAACTAAAAGCCAGATGTTTCAGAAATTATAAAAGTCGAGTTACCTGCTTCTTGGATTCTGGTGACGAAATGATAAAATATTGTCAATCGATGAGATTTTTTTTAAATGAAGTATTTAAGGATTTTCATTTTTAATATGACAACACTTAGAGAGTTAGGTAATTACAGAGTAATAGCACGAGCAGCGTTTACAAATTATGTGCATTTTTTTTTTTCCAAAATCATAGTTTAGTAAAAAATGTTTGAAGAGCTCTATGTCAATTTCATGGTTAACAAAGTCGAATATTCGCAACAGAATTGAAAAACTTTGCACAGCTCTCACTCTTTTGGCCTCCAACTCACTGCCAATAAGGCGCAGAATGCCCACAGATAAACAAATCGGAGTCATTGCAGACAGTGTTGATCAAGATCCTTAGGTGTACATAGACTTTGTGAGAGATATCTGTTAAGTATCTTGGCTTATACACTTGCAAAATTCAATTGCTGCAAGACTTCAAGCAAGAAAATCATCGTTAATGTCATTTTTGGTATATTGGGATCTGAACAGTTGGTTCGATTGGGTTTATGACTCAGTGGAATTGTTAATAAGCAAAATTGTCGTGTTGGGAGCGAGGAATGTCCCAATGTGATTCATCAGCTACTGATGCAACCCGACAAATGCAATGTTTGGTGCGGCTTATGGGCTAGCGACAACAGCGGGCCACACTTCTTCAAAAATGAAGGAAGATCGTTGGCGGTGTACAGTGGTAAGTATGTTGGACTACTAAATCTACCTATTTCTATTTATTTCATTTTATCATCAAATCTCGGAACGGCTTTCTTAAACATAGGAAAATAATATAACATCAGGCAGTTTTGAAAATATGTGATACCGTAGTTAGTACGCGAAAGAGTCTGTGATTTCTGAAACCAAAAGCTGGAGCTCTTATATTCATTGGCGCAGTGGCGCAGGCTCAAATCCCGATGGGGCCAAGGAAATTGTTTCCACTGCCTTTCAATGCACCTAATATTGCCGCCAAAAAAGGTCATGTGCAGTAAGAAATCGCCATCATTCAGTATGCTTTCTGCGTGACCTAAATATCGCTGAACCACCAAACAGACTTAAATCACAGTACGAAATGTCAAACCGGAAAAATTGTACAGCAAATTGTGCTGTTCTACCACAATCAAGATGTGCAGCAATATGATATTCTACGTAAAATGACACATTGCTTACTGCATGTCAATTCATGGTGCAAGTTGTCTCTATGTCTAATCGTTATGCACCGATTGTAGTAGAACAGCACATTTTGGTACAACTTTTTCGGCTTGACATTTATTGCTGAGAAATTCTATATCAATACCTAACATCTTAGTCTGTTTGGTATTTCAGTGATATTTAGGTCAGGCAAAAGGCATACCGAATGAAGGCAACTTCTTACTAAAACAAGGTTAATTGATATGTTGTAAAATGTGTTAGTATGGATAAACGGCGATTTACGAACGACGGGAAAAATGATCAGGGAACATTTAAGCACAGGCGTTTTTTCGAGCACCACCGATAGAAGATTTCAAGAATAATATTTAATGTTTGAAAGCTCTACCCACGAATTGATTTTGAATTCATCAGCAAACATAAAAATATTACATTGAGGTAAATGCTTAACAAAGTCTGACAAACAACCAAGAGTATCAATTGTCATGAGAAGCTTCTCAAATATGTCGTTCGGACTCGGCTTGAAATTGTAGTTGCTTTCCACTTTGCACAAGCAATTTGTTGGAGAAGCTAGGCCTTAGGCTCATTATGCCGTTTAATGCCGATTTTATTTTTTAATAGAGCCAGTATCAACATATTTTTTGTATCTAAAAGTTCGTGAACATTGTCTTTAGGACATTTGGTTTCAATAGGATCATGATTCAAATGGACCTGTTTGAAATGGACCTGCAATCAGACCCCAAGATAGACTGATTTGACACCGCTTGACATTTTTCTATGGGATATTCAAAGCCGTTGGTCTATGGATGCAGACAAGCCAAATACGACTTCATCCTTGAAACCCAACACCAAGTGCTCCATAAGTGAGATATGGCCTTAAATGCTCCGAAAAGTGGTCGAAAATTTTAGCTTCTTTATGCAGTTCCTGAGATGCTCCCGTGGTGGCCTTATTCCCCAAATCATTCTTCATCATTGAGGTCATAATATCATCTATCGAAGAAATTAACTTTGGCTCAGTTGGCTCAGTTTGGCGTTTTATTTCAATTTAAAACCCTACAGCTCTAAAAAAGGAACCATTTATAATAAGTAACTACATACCAAAGCATAAAAATATGTACAAGTACATAAACATTTATTTCCTTAATCGCGATTTAAATATTGCAGGGTGGCCGAGAGAATTGAAAGTTTCGTACACCAAGTTGGTTGAGGTCATTCTCCATTTGTAATGCGACATTTGAGGTAGGTCGTGGTCTGCTGCGTTGTTGCCAGTCTTGTTAATGATCCGTAGTTTTTTCACTAGCATGACTGTGGGACTCATATATTGTGCCGTCAAATACTTTCCTCCACACGCTTTTAATTCATAATTGACCGAATATCACGCGAAGAAATTTTCTTTCAGGACAAAATAATCATATTTATACCAATCCTACTTTATTGCAGTAGGATTGGTATGACGATGGTTTCATATCCTTGTATCCTACAGTATCCTTGGTGTGTTGATAGAAAATCTTTTGTTCTATTTTCCAAGATCCCTTTTTAGCCTGAATATTTGACTTGCAATTGATCCGTGTTCTGTAAATTTCGGCGGAAATTTGGTGTCACTCAATGTTCAAAATGAAGCTGACAAGTAGTAGTAAAATTACCTACATTCATACACTACATACACTAATCATAGTCGTCGCGGACGTTATAACCTTGCTTCCCCTTTTTCTTACGTACCAAATCCCACGCAGAAAAACCAGTATGTGCCTATAATTTTTTTTGGCAATTGGTCGCGTAATCACTGTGGCGCAAAAGTTGTTACCCGATGTTCTCTGGCTGTTACTTTATTAAATAAATGAAAAATTTTGATTTTGCTTATTCATTTCTTGATTTTTTTTTGTATTCAGTCAAGAAAATGATATCAACTAAGGGGCTCGAATTGATGACCATTCGGGCCCGATTTATGGCATTTTCATCCCTCTGGCCAGAACTTCCCGCGATAGGTCCTCGCATTTTTGACGTATATTTTCTCTGAGGGCTTCAAGAGTCTGAGGTTTGTTGACATAGACTCGTGACTACAAAAACCTCACAAAAACAAGTCCGAAACGGTTAAATCAGGCGATCATGAAGGCCAGTATAATTTGCCAAAACGAGAGATTAGGCGACCCGGAAATGCAGCCCTCAAAATTTCGGTTCTGTCTCGTGCAGTATGCGTCGGTGCAGGGAAATAAGTCCACGGAAACTAAGTCCACTGAGGGACTTAGTTCCCACATAGTGGGAAATAAAACCACTTTCGCGAAGTGAACTTAGTTCCCATGTAAAGTGGGAACTAAGTCCATTTTTTTATGGGAACTTAGTACACATTCAAAAATAAGAAGAGGGAACTAACATCCAACATTTAGAATTAGACAAAAAACTGTAAAGTGCAGTTAGTTATCACTAGGGCAACTGGAAATATGCAAAAGCATGTTTTTTTTGGGAGGTCGTAATGGAAATTGGATGACACAGAAATACGTTTTATACAAAATTAAGCATTTTGAGCCCTATTTGTTAGGGCATATTTGTGCATATTTTAGGTATAAATACATATTTTGGGTATAAATGCATATTTTTGCATATTTCACTTTTAAGAGTAGGGGAAAGCGGGGCATAACGGGCCCCTTAAGGTTTGTTAAAAAAAAAACACCAAAAACATGTTTATGGTCTCCCAAACAATTTAATTCGTTAAAAGAACATTAACTACATGAATTAAAAATATATAAAATAAATAAACTTAAAAATTCTTCAATCCGTATTAATTTTAAAAAAAATGGTTGATTAGCCCATTTTGCCCCATGCAAAGATAAGGAACGGTTGGCATTGAGTTAATGCTGAGTGCAACGTGTGCAAATGTGGCTCGATTCATCATCTCCATCTTCCTCGCCGGCACAAGAGCAATGGGCCCACTTTCCACAGCCTCTGCAAGACACCCACCCTTCTGTTGATTCGGAATATAAATGCCCACAATAAAGGCATTCTTCATCTTCTTCGCTTTCCGAAAATTCTATTTTTCTCTTCTTTTTTATTTTTGCGACGAGCTTTTCTTTTTTCTTTGAGGCAGAATTGAACTTTGGAGTTTCAGCCTCAAGTTCAGCCTTGTACGGCGATTCAGTTATAACTGCTGTTTTTCCTCTGCGTTTAGAAACTCTTTTTTTTCCTGGTGCTTTTGGAATGGAGATGATTTAAGATTGTGAATAATGTTTAAATGATGATGTTGAAGGTTTAACATCAATACATCTTGAATTCTGATGGGAGACAGTGGGTGAGTTATTCGCATCCAAAGGTAACATCAACGGATCGCTTGCAATGGATAAATTTACAACTGCTTGAGCTTGTGAACTAAGATCAACTAAAACTCTTTCATCTAAATTCGATAGATTCTCTTCATTTGGCATGTTTGTGTTTTCGCATGGTAAAAAGTCATGATCTTCGAAAACATCTGGATTATAAGGCCATATTCCAGTTTTTTTGAAACCGTTTATAGCTACAGACATTGTAGCCGCTTTTAAATAGGCTTGACCAAACAATTGCCCAACTTGATAGTGAGTTACTATCCTTCCAGGATGTTGTCTTAGCTATTTTTTACTCCATCGCCGTAATATGAGATCAATGGCTTCATAAAGCTTACATCCAAAGGTTGCAGCCGATGAGTGCAATGTAGCGGAAAACAAAGCATAACCACACCACAATCCCTTGCTGTGTCAATAACTTCAATACTTTTAACGTGGCTTGCATGTCCATCTAAGAGCAACAAAACGGGTCGCTCTTTCGTTGCTCGTGACCACTTAACAAACTTTTTAAGCCACTTCCAAAACAAGTAATCGTAATCCATCCATTCTGATTGCACTCAGCCCATGAATTAGGTGGTGCTCCATCCATCAGCTCCACTTTCATCCTCTTACGAGGGAAAATAAACATTGGTGGCATATACGAGCCATCAGTGCTCATGCATATTTCCACCGTAAGAAGCTGTCCTCGTTCTGATGACGACAAAGATCCAACTTGTTTCCGTCCTTTTGTCGCCAAAACTTTTCCCAGGCTCTTTGCGACCGTTGTGATCCCTGTCTCATCTACATTAAATATTCTATCAGATGAGAATTCGTATTTTTTTATGCATCCTTCCAGCAGCTGGAAAAAGTTCGTGAAAGCAACACAGTTAAAACCCATCGCTCGAGCTGCAGGCGTTGCTTCCGGCTTTCTCAATGCAATAGTTAAGTTTCGTTTCAAGAAATTATTAGCCCAATCTTTTCCAGCCATTCGTATCTCAGTATCGAAGTTGTTTACTATTTTATTTTTTTCTGCCAGTTCAAATGTTAGTTGTCGAAATTCTTTCATAGAGAACCCAAACAAACGACCTTCCATATCCTTAAGATAATTGCTTGACTCTTGTTCCTGGGCCACCGATAATACGGGTTTGAAACCTCCTGGTTTTTCTATTGTAAGAGGAACTCCGGGGTTTAATTCGGCTTTTTTTAAAAATTTACAGCTCATTTTGTTTGTTTTTACAGCTTCAAGAGCTCGCTGTAAATTATCTGCGTGCCATTTTTGATGATTTGTTTTTCTTTTGTTAGTGCGAACCATCTAAAAAAGCGTGTCGTTTAAAAAAAAGAATATAAAAATAGAAATAGAAAATAACAAAATAAATGGGGCATAATGGGCACCCATGCCCATAATATAAATTATAAAATTACTTTGATGTTAAAATATAAAAAATAAACTTAAAATTCACTCCTCGCATTAAAAACACGGACTTTACTTTACTTCATAAAAACATCAACAGAGTAAAAAAGCTTTTTTTATTCACTACAAACCACACATGTCATTTTCGCTTAAACAGGGGTTTCCCCCGTATTGCCACAGATAATTTGAAAAAGATAGAGGCAAATTCGGAGTTGCCACTTTGTTCAACCAAGAAATACGAGGGGTGCCCATTATACCCCGGGGGCCCGATATGCCCCACTTTCCCCTATATTTCGCATATTTTTGCATTTTTAGGACATATTTTAGCATATTTGTGAATTTTTCAATATGTTTGCTTATTTATCCTTTTTTCATCAACTGTTTGTGTGAAGAAACAAAATGGATATTTGCGGAAGTGCACAGAACCAGCAGGTACAATTTGTTCACTATTTGGCTGCCTATATACACAGCTGCGCGAGTAAACCCTTTTACCTATTGGTAGTTGCGCATTTACAATGGCAATCCTTTCCCCATTTTTAACAGACAAGCGACACCGCAAACAATAGTTCTCATCTTAATCGCGGATAGTAGATCTAGGAAGGTAGTTGTGAAAAGTTCAACTTATGAAAAAAGATAGAAAATAAACAAAGTTTGGTTTGATAGCAATCCTTAATTTGAGGGTAAAATATTCGGGTACCCACGTAAAAACAAAAAAAGAATCAAATTAGGTATATCCTAGTTTTTATTATTTATATAATTTTCTTCATTTTAGAAAATTAATTTTAGTGGTCTCTCTCTCTTATTTGCAAACAGGTATGTTGCCAACATAATTATTGGCATTTTATATCCTGACAACTCAGTTGCAAAGAAGAAGTTTTTAAATTAAGTTTCCTTTAATGGATAAAGCAAACCATTCAACAATAGCCAGGCTCTTCGATGACTCCGTAAAGATGTTGGATGACCAGTTGGAAAAAGACTCCATACTGCTGTTTTTGTCGAATATGGTAAAAGCAGCTGGAGCAATTCACGTATTGTACACAAACATAACTCATGTGACGTTTCTAGCACATAGACTTCATAGAATTTGCGAAACCATAGAGGACAATTTCCTGAGGTCGAACTTCTTATTGCCAGTATAAAAAAAGGATTTTTGAAAGTTTCTTTAAGAGTAAGAACTTTTAGGGAAGTTGAACCAGATCTATCACTTCCTCCGCAACCAGTTACAACTCGTTGTGGAATCTTTATAGAAGCAGTTTCATACTATACAGAAAATTAAGAAAGAACTGTAAACATTTTTCATTCATTCGATGAAGAGGATTCTGCTGCTGTCAAAAATGCCAGAAAATTACTTGAACGAAGTAATTTAAAAGCTGACTTAATGTTTTTGGCAGCAAACTACGGCTTTTTTTGAATCAATTAAGAACTTGGAAACGAATGGTCTAGAACTAGCTCCATTGACTGCCATATAGGAGAAAAACCAAGACCAAGTTGTCAATTTTTTGGAAAAAAAAACCGTAGTTTTATGACTTTAAAAGAAATGTTCAGTTGTCTGTCCGGATAAAATTCAACAGTGAATGAATACACAGTCTCTGAGATAATGGCATTTAAATTTGCACCTATTACATCCGTTGAGGTAGAAAGAAGCTTTTCTATAATCTATATACAAAAATGTCTTTAGATAAATTATTTAAAAATAATACTTTTTGTTTAATTTTTCCTGATTTTTCAAGTTTTCAATAGTTTTAGAGCATATTTTAAGAGCATATAACATATTTTTTAGAGCATATTTAAAGCGCTATAAACGGGTTTTTAAGAGCATATTTCCGGCTGCCCTAGTTATCACACTCTTTAAGCAAAATCTTAAGCTTATCATGGTGACATAAAGCCAAAGTTTCAAAACCGTACCTCGCACCTACTCCAAATCAAACAGTGACCCCAAGCGGAGGGGTTGCAGGGGGGCAGCATGGCCCCCCATAAGCATTACACTATTTATGGAATCTACTTGAGATTTCGTAACTAATCCCATATAAACAGTGCAATGCATATGGGGGGCAAGCTGCCCCCATATGCATTGCCCCCCCTGCTAGGGGTCTCTGTTTGATTTGGAGTAGGTGCGAGGTCACGGTACCTATATTACTCAATCCAGTTAAAAGTTAATTTCTCTTTTGTTAATACAAATTTCAAAGTACCTACTTGACTCCTTAATTTTATTTTGTTCTTAGTCGACAGTGAAAATTTACTTCATATTAAAAGGGAACTAAAACCACTCAGAGTTTTCGGAATTTATTTCCCACTTTACATGGGAACTAAGCCCACTTCGCGAAAGTGGTTTTATTTCTCACTATGTCCACTGAGGGACTTAGTTCCCGTGGGCTTATTTTCCTGCACCGTATGCGTCGTTGCTCCATCCTGTTGGACCCACATGTCCTCCAGTCCCAATTCATGCAATTGAGGGAGGAGAAAGTCGTTGTGCATGGGGCTGTAGCACTCGCAGTTTAAGTTACAATGTTGGATTGAATTATTAATTGTATGCTAATAGAGCAAAGTGCACTACGGTGTGTTTGATAAAGAACGGATGTACAACAACATGATTACAGTGTGGTGTAAAGGAAGGTTATAAAACTAGAAATAACGGTAAAACAAAAAATAAATGTGGTGATGAATCGCATGTGAAGACTGTGCTGTTCTTGGGGCTGGTACAGGTGGTGGCGATCTTTGTTTGCACGCAGAACAACAGTACTTCCACATCAGGAATATCACAACTCTGCTGGTGATTATTATTCCAATAGAGCTCAAAATTGTGTGGTGAATGTTGTTTAGCCCTTAGTTGCTTTTGTAGTACCAGTCCATCTTTACTGTACGACCTGAAGTTTGGTGCATCGTATCAAAGTTCTCCTAGTCGTATCACATTTTTAACTTTTATATCGACGCCTATTCTGGTATATGATGCTCGAACAATGCTTGCGTAAATGTGCTGACTTTGAAGAGTTAAGTATTGATGTTTGGCCACACAATTGGACTAAAGTCTTAAAATGCCACTTCCTTTTATTGTGATAAATGACATGTGATAATTGCAAACAGCAATCAGCGTTGTTTCGTCCTTGACGGCATAGATCCATTGATCTAATTGAGGTAGCTTTGTAAAAAACCGAATTGTCCTTGATTATCTCAAGCTCACATGTTGATGACGTCGAGATGTGGTTAAGCAGACTTATTTCACATTTGCTGAAGTTTACTCCAGCATGGTATAAAGGGTGAGATTGGGTGCATAGACACTGCTGTTCATAAGGGTGCATGAAAGGAGTTCGTCATTTGTGACAGCATAGTACTGATCATGATGAGCACTAAGTGCCAACTAGTTCACTGAAGGTTTAATGGCTATGAGTGTTTTATTTACCACGGTTGGATTGGGTATAACCTTGAACAACGCGAATTCTTCTAAACCGATTAATGGTAGTTCAATTTTAAGAACTACATGGTTTGCGGTGATTTGGCCTCCAACCGGCATTTATTTGTATAACTACATAATTCGCCTCTCTAAACTGGAAGGCCACATCCTGGGGGCAGGTGATTTCTTATTTTGTCCACTTCAAGTTTAAGTTGCTGTGGTGAGATTAGGATATGATGAACACGTATATTGATGATGATTAGTGTAGTGTAGATAGACCAGGATGAGAACAACTTCCTATACTTATATTCGTCCAATGACTGTCTCTTGTTGCAGGAAGATTTAGGACAACTAGCTTTATGGTGCAGCCATAATCAACTTTTTTTGAATGTTTCAAAATGTCAAAGTTTTAAATGCTTCAGAAAAACGTCCCCATTTTTATTTGATTACTCAGTCAATAATATCATATTAGATAAAGTGGATAAAAAAAAAGACCTAGGCGTCGTCTTAGACCGGCAGTTTTCGTTTACTTCGCACATTGATTTCATAGTTAACAAGGCCTACAAGATGCTAGGTTTTCTAAGAAGGAATACAAGAGATTTCTCAGATTCTTACGCTCTAAAATCGCTTTATATGGCCTTTGTGAGATCAACCCTTGAGTGCTGTTGTGTTGTATGGAATCCTTACTATAATATACATTCATTAAGGATAGAAAGAATTCAAAACAGTTTTACTAGATACTGTTTTTTTTTTTTTTGTTTTTTCGAGATGGTGATGGACCACCTCTTAAATAACCAAGGCGGACCCCTCCCCTGCTTTGACTCAGCTGAAGTCATAAGAGGTTACAGGGTAATCAAGTGTGAAGACGCTTTCTCCAAGGAATTCCTAAGCGGCTGCGTTCACAAGATCCGTGACGACTGAATCGGCTTAAAGCTTAAGCTGATCCTGGCCAGAGAGATTCCGAGGAGACCGAGAATTTGCATTTGGCTGCCAAATATGACCATCGACAGTGATAAGTTGATCAACTGTCTTAAGCTCCACAACCCTGCGGTTCCCATGGATGACTGGAAAGTCATCAAGGCTGAGGAACCTCACAACAACACCCTATCTTTCCTTATAATGGTGACGGAAGTAAGCGCAGATCACATTGAAAAGATCGGCTGCAAGCTCCGCTTTGGCATAAGGCATGCCAAAGTTAAAATATTCAGGTCCCCGTGTCAGGTCGACGACTTAGATGAAGTCGACGATGCCAACAAACTGTTGGAGGACATGAGGATCGAGGCGAACCGTACTACCGCCCTAACCGAACAAACACCCGAAACCAATCAATGCTGAAAGTCGTACAGATTAATCTGAAGCACTCAGTCTGTGCGTCAGATAACCTGATGATTTTCCTCAAAGAGGAAAACATCGACATCGGCATTGTCCAAGAACCTTGGGTGAACGGGCCCAATATAAGAGGCCTAAATGACACCGGATATATCCTCTACTATAACCGCAGCAATAATAACCATGGTAAGCCAAGAACCTGCATTCTAGCTAAAAAGCATATTAAAGTTTTTCTATGCCCAAATTTTAGCTCAACCGATCTAACAAATGTTAAGATGGAGAACGCAGGAGGCGACCTGCTAATCGCATCCGCCTACATGGCACACGACCGGCAAGTACCGCCGGAAGAAGTCCAGGCAATGATAACCGCCATAACAACAACAAGGACCAACCTGCTGCTGGGCTGCGATGCAAACTCCAGGCATGTGCTATGGGGCAGCTCGGAGTCAAACGAACGCGGTGAGTCTCTTTTCGATTAAAATATTGAAAATAACCTACTAATATGTAACAAAGGTAACACCCCGACCTTCATCTTTCCGAGTACGGGCAGTTTTAACGGCAGGGAAGCCGTTATAGATGTTACTCTCTGTAATAATAAAAATATTATGAAGGTTGAAAATTGGAGAGTATCCAGTAAAAAATCCTTCTCAGACCACAACTGGATACTCTTCGACATAGATCTCGCTGAAGAGATCTCGAAACCTTTCCGAAACCCCAAAAGAACCGATTGGGCAAAGTTTAACCAAGTTGTTAAGACCAAGTTACACAAGACCCCCAATCAAAAATTTACCTCCACTTCAGAACTCGACACAAAGGTTGAGACTTTTGAAAAAGCTTTCAACGTAGCGTACAAAGTCTCGTGTCCGATCAAATATAGCAAAAAATCATTCCCTCCTTGGTGGAACAGGGAACTCTCTGCTCTCAGAAAATTGACTAGAGAAACCTTTAACATCTGCCATAAATGCAACTACTGGCAACCATACCGGGATTGCCTTAAAATCTACAAGAACTCTATCAGAACGGCTAAGACACAGTCGTGGATAGAGTACTGCCAATCCATCGAAACCCTCAAGGACTCCGCAAGACTCAGCAAAATATTGTCCAAAGAACACTCCAACCCATCTCTTCTGAGAAAGGAGGACGGAGAATGGGCTGAGTCAACTGCAGAATCCCTAGAACTATTAATAAACACCCATTTTCCCGGATGCAATGATTACGGTGCAGAGCTATCCAGCTCACAACGCACACAACCCGACGCCTTGGAAAATATAACATCCATTATTACCGAGGAAAAAATTTCCTGGGCAATAAACAGCTTCGCTCCCTTTAAATCGCCTGGCCTGGACGGCATTCTGCCCATCATGCTCCAGAAATCTCGGGAACTGGCAATTCCATGGCTCACATCGATTTACAGGAACTGTATACTCTACAATCATGTACCTTATTCGTGGAGACGAGTGCGAGTTGTTTTCATTCCATAAGCGGGTAGGCGCGGTCATGAAACTGCGAAAGATTTCAGACCAATTAGTTTGACCTCCTTCGTACTGAAGACGCTCGAACGTCTCCTAGACAACCACCTGAGAGGGGCAATAGAAGCTTCACTCCTCTCCAAATCTCAAAACGCCTACCTCAAGGGAAGTTCTGCAGAAACAGCTCTTCACGAGGTAGTGCGTACGATAGAAAAATCCCTACACTACAGAGAATACACCTTGGCTACCTTCCTAGACATAGAAGGAGCCTTCAACAATGTACACACTGAAGCAATTCTAGAGTCCCTGAGGGAGCTGGGAATAGCAAACCATCTAAGTCAATGGATTGTTTCCATGCTCAGCACTAGAATTATTCAAGCAGCTTTAGGAAATAGCAATATAACCAAATATGCCAGGAGGGGAACACCTCAAGGAGGAGTCATCTCACCCCTACTCTGGCTCCTAGTAATGAACAAAATCCTCATAAGTTTAGACAGAGTAGGAATCAAAGTAGTCGGGTATGCGGACGATATGGTGATATTGGTGTCAGGAATGTTTCCCTCCGTGATTAGTGAAATCATGGAGAATGCTCTAAGCAAAGTTAGCACTTGGGCAAAAAAGTGCGGTCTGGGAGTCAACCCGGGGAAAACTGTGCTGATGCTCTTCACCACCAAAACCAACATACCTGACTTTACGCTTCCTCGCCTAAACGGCACACCCCTACTCCTTTCTGCACTCAACAGGAAAATAAAAATAGAACAACGGGTAAAGAAGGCATGTATAGCCTCTATGCCTGCAGCAGAACCTTCGGAAAAAAGTGGGGCCTGCAACCAAAATTGACCCTGTGGATGTACACAGCCGTGGTACGACCAATCCTCACGTATGGGTCAATAGTATGGTGGCCGGCTCTAAAGAAAAATTACAATATTACCAAACTTAATAAGGTACAAAGAACGGCATGCATAGGAACAACGGGAGCTCTACGGTCAACACCGTCAGACGGACTCACAGTCTTACTGCATCTTTTACCTCTTGATCTACATATAAAAAACATCACAGCACACAGCGCGATCAGACTCAGAGAGTCTGGATGCTGGACTGCAAAACCTTACGGCCACAGTAGTATTCTAGATTCTCTACCTAGAAAACTAGTTCCGCCTTCAACAGACTACATCATTCCCAAAATGTCTTTTACAAAACATTTCGTCGTTCAAATCCCTACTAGATCAGAATGGCAAAATGGACAAGTGACAAGGGATTTCGATCAAACAATCTACACCGACGGTTCAAAAATGGACTGCGGCGTGGGTGCGGGAGTTTTTTCTGAATCCTTAAACATCGCAAAATCGTACAGACTTCCGGATACTGCAAGCGTCTTCCAGGCGGAGCTACTGGCTATCCGTGAAGCCTGTCGCCAGATCAAACCTCACTCCAATATAACACCGAGGCAAAAGATCGCCATAATTATTGACAGCCAGGCTGCCATTAAAGCGATCGCTTCCGTCACTATATCCTCTAAGTTAGTACTAGAATGCCGTAATGAGCTGGCCCTGCTTGATAAGTTCAAGATTACCCTGATCTGGGTTCCAGGGCACAGTAACGTTTATGGAAACGAACATGCCGACGAACTGGCCAGGCAAGGCTCAGCTCTCCACTGCTCTCTGGCGGAACTAGTCCACATTCCGCTCGGAGCAGTTAAGGCAAATATCACCGCAGAATACCTTAAGAAAGCCAACCTCAGATGGAGCAGTCTGACTGCATTCGTCATATCCAGGAAAACGTGGCCAAACTACAACAAGGCAAAAACAACCGACCTTCTAGGTAGAACCCGTAAAGACATCGCAAGACTCACAGCGATCTTTACGGGACACTGGCCTATAGGTGACCATGCGGCCAAGCTGGGCATCCCATACAATACACACTGCCGCAGTTGCAAAGTGACAACTGAAAAAGAAACCCTACACTTTTTATGTACCTGTTCGGCTTTAGCTAGGACCAGACTACGAACATAGGGAAGCCCCTTCTTCAATACACTTGAGGAAGTCTCCGAGAAAAGTATCAAGGAACTGATAACTTTCCTGAACTCCGCGGGTTGGATTTAGCCTCCCCCACCAATCGATAATACCCAGGTTTACGTGAGTTTGTGGTAACAAAACGGCACTCAGTGCTAATTGGGTTTGTCTCATCAAACCGCCACACCTACCTACCTACCTAGATACTGTTTTAATAAACTGAATTGGTCTATTGATAGGCCTTCATATAATGTTAGATGTCTGCTTTTCGGTATGCAAACGCTTGAGCTCAGAAGGAAGTATTATTCTATAATGCTGGTAAAGGATATCATTAGTAGCCACATTATATGTCCGTGTTTGCTTGAGAGAATTAACTTTTATTTCCCATGCAGGAGTCTCCGCGTAGGTTTTCACCTACGGGAAACTTTCTCCAGAAATAACTATGGTAGAAATGAACCAATAGCTCGTTGCATCAGAGAGACTAACGCCGTCTCAGTAAGATAGATGTTTGTACGCACTGCTCTAGAGATACTTTTAAAAAAAATGTTATGTTAATACTAATGGGGCATTAGCATTTTGCAAAAAAAAATGTTTTATTCACTCTGTACATACTTTATAATTCTATCATCTATTTATAATTATCGTAATCTAAAAGAGAATGTAAATCTCGCATTGATGAAATTAATTAAATAAATAAATAAATAAATTATATTGGCATAGCTCCTCGATGACGCTATTTATAGGGTTGACGAGTTGATCGAATTGAGTTTCTAGTAAACTGTGTCTTGTGGTAGTAGAAACATGTATGCTTGACCCTCTCTCATGATATCGTTCGACAGTAGCCAAGATCTTTTTATTTTCTTCAAGTGAGTCTGATTGAAGCTGTCACCACGCAATATTTCAGGTGTTATAGTGTTGCACTATAATCACCACACCTAGTCAATGACAACCTTCGTTGGAATGACTACATATTCGATGTCGCCAAAAACGCTGCGAAATGTCTTCTGTCACCCCTTCTGATCTGGCTACAATTTATGAGCGTTTATTCGCCCCAAGCTCGAGTACAACGCTCATATCTGGTCTGGTGCACCAATAACTTATTTGGAGCTACTTGACAGGGTCCAAAAACGCGCGATAAAACTCATTGGCGACCGAGACATCGCGAGATCGATTGACTCTCTTAGTAATCGTCGTAGTGTCTCCGGTCTTTCGGTATTTTATCGGTATTTCTAGCATAAGTGCTCTAACGAAATAGCCAGTTGCATTTCACCCCTTGAACATTTCAACCGCAATACTCGCCATGCAATGAATGCTCATTAGTTCACCCTCAAGCCTGTATTCGGACGTACAGTAAAGGTTAAAGAATCTTTCTTCCGCCGTACAACACGCATGTGGAATACTCTTTCACGCTCTATTTTGCTTTTAGATTATAACCTACAAACATTTAAAACCAACGTGCATTGCTAACTCTCCTTTCATCTAATCCTAATTTCTCTAACACCGGCGCTGTGTAGCCAATACATGATAAGGGTACTAAAAAAATCCCTTTAGTGATTGCGATATTATGTAAATTAAGCGAGGAAATGAAGAAACAGTTAAATATACAATATAGCCTAAGAGGGTCAATAAAACTAAACAAAAGAAAATTATCAATTTATGATAGCTGTGTTTTCTTTCCTCTTAGATAAAAAGAGTAAAAAAAACGCTTGAATGTGACTTGGCAGCACTATGCTGGCTGTCATCTGACATTTCTGCTCTTTTCTCCAGTTAAACCTGAATATTAAATTTCAAAATACTACTCTGATTAAAAATCTTAAAATCCCCACAGGCCGACCAGTAGGAAGGTAGTAAAATTATAGGGTTTTGGTCCCTTAAATCTTAGGTATATCTTAACTTCGGTTTGTCCTCATCGTAAAACCACAGCTGAACATTACAGAAAAATCTGTTCAAATCTATAAAATGTCAGAGCTTTTCTCTTTTGGCATTGGATGTAGTTCTGAAAGTGACCTCCATCTGACAACCGTTTCTTCACTTTTCTTTTAATATTGCCACATGGAAAACCATATCAGCCTGATGCAAAAGTCTGACTTAATTTCTCCAGCACTCCGGCCGCCGCTTTACCATAAGCTTCGGCAGACTTCCAGTTGAACACCACATGGTAGTCTTCGAATCCTAATGACATGTTAACGTAATTAATAGCCACGGCAGGATGTATTTTATTTGTTTTTGTGGCTGAAAAACTTGCATGCATAAGCGACTACAGCCATTAATTCCAAAAAGCCAAAACGAAAAAGAAACACATAAACCCATACCCAAGAATCGCTCTGCTGGAGAGTGCCGCACTATGGCACACTGTGCGATGCGAGTGCGATGATATTGTCCATGGCAGAGAGTTAATATTGTCGTCCGGCGGGAAGGTTTAACAAATTACCAATCGCTTCCAACTGGTGCAACGGTGTACCGTGTATAGCAGCACCAATAATATCCCAAGCCGATTTAAATTATGTTAGGCCAATGATATCCTGGGCGAGAGATCCCATTTAACTTGATGTGCATCTTACTTTCGGTGATCTTGTCCATTTATACCCGTCAGAAGTTGGTATCTGTTTTGTGCTGTGGCGTTCGTGAGCGCACAAGTCACTTTCCTGCCGATCGAGTATTTTCTTTTGAATCGAGTCCATCTATTCGTCCGTTCGTCTGTGTGTCTGTCTGTTAGCCTGACCTGCTGCTGTTATAGCCTACGGTTCCATCGGCTTCTTTATTTGTTGTGAATATTTTATATCATTCATTGCCGTAGACTTATGCTGTGCTTTATCTTTCCGTTTGTTTCCCTTAGAAAACATCAGGATTCGCCTTCAGCGAAAGTATCTCTCGTAAAAGCGGCACAAAAGCCATCCGAACTCTGCCAAATGACGTCTTGAAACGGAGTGAAATGAAATTGGCAAAAAGTACCTGGCCACATGCAAGGGTGTGCGCACACAAAACAGAGCGCCTCAAGTTATGGCTCCAAAGATACACTGTCTCTGTCCATACAACGGCCGACATGATGATGACGAACAGTTGGTGAATGTGTAATTTAGCATACGTTCGGTCCATATGCTGCTCTGCCTGTAACTACCGCTGTAAACCTTGTATACAACCGAGGGCATTCAATGTGATGAAAAGGGCACACATTTTGCAAGTTCGGATTTATGAGAGTAGAGGCATTAAATTATCCTTGTATTTGCCTTGGCTAAGTAGGATGATCGAGGTGATGAGCCGCGCGGCGGTGCTGTGATAGTTGCTTTCGTGTTTTATGGGTGAAAATGTTGATGTTTGCCTGGTGGAACATACTGCCATGACATTGCAGTGAAGAAGATTTAATGTTCGACTGTAATGCTTCGTTCGCTTTTGTCGGAATCGATTGGAATACCATTTTGAACATATCTGCTTGTGGGGACGTGTGTGGCTTTGTTCAGGAAATGATGGCTCAATTTTAATGAGTGGATGTCATTTTATAACTGCAGAAGTTGTCATTAACATGACCATAACGGATTCTAATGGAATGCTGAATTCCATAATGTGCATTTTTCAATTCTTCATACCTTTTTGTGCGGAATAATAAGTTATTCTGATAAGTCTGCCTTCAATTCGTGTGACTGCTCTCAGTATATTGGCATCACTTCGACTATGATTTGCTAAGTGCTACCAAAAGATATGAAATTAAGACGACCATGATCGATGAACATGATTTTCAGCAATCTAACTTCAAGCATTTTTGCATCCAATTTTTCTTCCAAACATAAATAAGTAGTCTCTACCACCCATGTGCTAATAGATACGAGGCAGGCATCCAACATCTTAAAATTGCACACATTCCGTGGGGCAAACGTCGACTCTGACCATTTTCTTATTGCGGCTGAATTAAGAGCTGGGCTGTCCAACGAGAAGAAGCTGCGACACCTGGACTAGCCAGATTGTACAGAGAGCGGATAACAGACAAACTCTCCTCTGTGCACTAACCAGGAACAGCCAACCCAGAGAAAAAGCCCAATGTTTGATTATGTATGCGATTAGCGGAAGCAGGTGACAGTAGAGGCGTATTTAAAAACGCTGCAGCGCAAAACAAGGGCAGCGAGGAAAGATTATCGAGCCAAGAGAAGGGAGGAGAAGAAGATCCTCAGTTGAAAGTAGAGGGCGTACGCAGTCTCCCAGCTCAACGAAATCGAAGAGTCTTCCGATAGAGACAACACCAAGAGATTTTACAAGAAAGCACCGTTACTGGTGCTGGATTTAAAATGGAAACGTAGGGATTTCAAAACAGTGACGGAAACCTAGTTACCGAAGCACAGGGAAAAGTAGATGAATTTAAGCATCATTTCCAACAGCTGCTAAATATGCATCATGAAGAGAGAGTAAACGAGTAAGAAGTGAATCCACGTTCTATCGATGGCGAACAGATTTCACCACCCAGTAAAGATGAGTTTAAGTTAGCTAAGGTTAATCGGGCCCTCGGCTCAAATGGCTTTTAACCGCAATTATTCAAATAAGGTGGTGATGTTTTGGTGGGGCACATGCACCAAATCATCAACAAAGTAATGGTGGAACAAAGCATGGCCAAAGACTGGACTTTCAGCTCCATACGCCCTTAGACAAGAAAAGCGATCCTATATCTTGCAAGAAATATCGAGGTATATCCCTGCTTTATGTCGCTTATAAGATCCTTTCCAATGGTCTGCGTGAAAGTTTCAAACCGTTCTGCAACATATACTAATCGGCACGTACCACTGTACCTCCGACCCGGCAGATCGACATTAGACCAAATTTTCACCCTAAGCCAAATCCTGGAAAAGAGAAATAAATTCTCAGTCGAGACTTTCCATATTTTCATCGACTTTAAGGCCTGTTATGAAAAATGTCATCGTCAGGAGCTTAACATGGCAATGGCTGAATACGGGATCCTTCATCAATCTTGTTCTGTGGAAAATTGCGCGCAGGTCAGTTGCCAACACGAAGTGTAGCATCTTAAATAGATCCTTCTAGCTGCTGGGGTATGTGGATGATATCGCCATCATCGGCCGCTCCCAGGGTGCGGTGTGAAAAGCTTTTAAGGCAATCGAAGAAACGGTGAAATTGGTTGGACTTGAAGTTAAAGAGGACAAGACCAAGCACATGCTATCAACAAACAAACAAACATCTGTTCACCGCCTCGATCAAAACGTCACTGTTGATAGCAATAACTTCGAGGTCATTAAGCAGTACATCTACCCTGGAATAAAGTGGAGATCCGATTCAGAATTATCTTAGGAAACCACTTTGGTTTGGCAAAACACAATGGGTTCAAAACTCTTAACTCAAATGACAAAATCCATGATCTACCGAACCTTTATCCTGCCAGTCGTGCTTAATGGTGCCGAGTGCTGGACGATAAGTAGGAAAGGGGATCTTATATTGGGTTCTTTTTAAGGAAATATACTCTGTCGACTATTTGTCCCTGTGTGCGAGGAGGGCGAATAGGTAAGAAGATACAACTGCGAACACTGAGCTTTCCCAATATGTGGAAGTAGTCCAAAAAGGTAAATCACCCACATTGAGCAAATGGACAATAATGCTCCAGCCAAGAGGATATTTGACGCCCAGCCCCCAGGCTCTAGAAGATAGGGAAGACCGAACCTCCGTTTTAATGACCAACCCATTGCGGATGCCAGAGCTCTTGGTCTGGACAACTGGAAGCAGCGTACTCATGATCGCTGATGATGGAAGGCTTCAGTGTACCACGCAGAGACTTTTCACGGGTCGACAGCCTGTTCAGTAAATAAGTTATACCACCCAATCAATCCATTGTTATATCAACAGTTTTACGAATATCGTTTCCTCTTCATCATTTAAAGCAGTAGCCGTGATCTTTTTCAATATCAAAGTCCCATAATATACATACATCCGCTTTGCATCTCAATTCTTCTGTCTGTTTAACGGTGACTTGTAATTTATCTCTGATAATATTAATTCATTCGGTGGCACTTAACTATGCGCCCTGGGCTCCATTGAGAAACATTTAATGGGCAACCAAATTTTCAACAACATATACCTGCCATGGCCCATTTCATCTCCGACTATCAAGTAGCCAAAGATTAAAAAGTTATTGATATCGATTCCAAGGCATCTATACAAAACTAATGTCACTTTAGAATTCATCCGCTAAATGAATTAACTACGAGTAGCAATTAATTTCCACTCATCACAAGAAATGTTTTATTAGACATCTTCGCACCCGAATTATGAAGACTAGTTTGTCAAATGAAACCTGCAGCAGATTACCCTAACAATGACACGTCAAGCTGAAATTAAAACTCTGAGAATTCGTAATCTGAGATAATCCCATTTCTCTAGGATTATTCTGTGGCATCTTTTCCGAGTTATCGATATGATTTTACGGTCACGTTGTAGTGGTCAACCAGCTCTCCGATCGCAGGGAATACGAACATTTTATTCTCTTTGTTGGCGTTGCTCGTATTGACATCATCGACATCATATGCCCAATGCCCATCGAACATATGTAATGTGATACAATTTGCAGTTTCCAAATGCAATCTCACGATATTATGGTTGTCCCAAGTGGAGATGCATGCAAAGATATTTGTACCTCTTCCACGTCGGACGCCGTGGATGAATACATATTTCACAAGGTTTTGTAGGGATTCAGTTTGGAGACGATCATCATCAGATGATCTGCATGGGAATCTAATACAAGGACACATTGTCCATTCGCTGCTGACTTTTAGCCAAAAGACAGACGCACCACGAATGTGCGTGATGGATGAAATTACCAACAGATGCACTTCTCTATGGAAAATCAGTTCCCATAGAGAAATTTCGCAAATGGATCCGCGAAATATTGCATCGAAATGTCGTGCACTAATTTCTTGTCTTATATGTTTTGCATGCACAGAAGATTTGTTAAAGTGGCTTTCCAATGCGGAAGATTTGGCGGCAGCAGCGGACGCCATCACTGTCACAGCAGTTAAAAGAAGAAATGTGTTCCATGAAGTCAGTGAAACCAACTTAGATTCCGGTTCGGCAGAATGTGTTGTGACATACGAGTGAAATTTAACAAATGTTGCAGACAAAAATAAAACCACAACAAGTTGGTGGTCTTTGACTGTTGCGCAATGCGTGTGAAACTGCTAATAGGATTAAGCTGTGCGGTCCTGTTATACCATTCTGACTTACATGACCACGTTGTGAAGATCTTCCGAGGTATGGTTCAAGTAAAATGCATATACGAGTATCTGTCGTCCATCGAAACTATTTCTCACTTCCATTATACATACGAGTACATATAAAATATACATCTTGCAATAGATTCCGGGCACTAAAGCATGCATTGAATATGTATAAAAAGTTACTTGAAAAACAAGATATCATAGAGAATCAGAGTGCTCCAATAAAATAATGAAAAGCGGAAGTTCATTATAAGTATAACATACACTTCTAATCCGATATTTGTTTTTAGTCAAACCGACGAATCCCACAGGCGGGCCAGTTGGGATGTAGTAACTTGGGATGGTTATGATCTGACTAACCGAATACTTTGAATAGAGGACACCAGACTACATTCGGCTTCGGTACAGAATAAGGAACCTGTTTAAGTGTCAACAAAATATGTGTTGGTAATTTTATAACTCGTATAGAAAAGATCATATTGGCATGTCAATGCCTTCGGTGTTCAGATACAACCGGGAAAAAAACCTTCAATTATTTATTGATTTATTATTTTACTATCTACCATATTAAATATTAATTTTCTTTAAGCGTTAGTTCAAAGGGTGACTTATATTAATAAATTATGGAAAAGAAATTGACATTATTATAGCAAAATGTACAGAGGAAAAAATAAATGAATTTAATTGTTATCAGAGGATAATAGAGTTAGAAAAATAGTGCGAACATATTTCATGAATGTGTGAGGCAAAAACTTTATTGTATGTGAGGCAAAAACTTATTTAGCTGATATTATTTATCAAGTCTTTCACCGGTCTGCTTTTCGTAAATTTTTTCCAAAAAGGGTAACTTTAAAGTGTTTAAGATTGTCCAGTCATCAGGCACAGCTTCGTACAATCATACTAAGTTGTTGAATTGATGCGTAAACGGGTCCCGAAAATTATTGAAATATATAGAAATTGTTTGTGATTTCAGTTTTGGAAAATATAGCCGAACTTTTGTTTGGAATGTATGCCGGAAATGTTAAAAATTACCCCATACAGATGTGGAAAATACCCAGGAAGTCAAATGAAAAAAAGGCCAGAAAATTAAGATACTCCGGTTAAATCTCCAAACTTATTCGGGTATAAGGCCAGAAATGTTATTTATTTTAAAATATGATAGGTTGTGTTTGAGTGAGCAGTAAGAAAAGAAATATCCTATAGGGGGTGCAACAAGTTCCCGGTTATTATCCGCGTGACGGAGCCGGCGATGGCGTGCCACCCCATCGGGCCGTAAAATAAAAACATAGGGACGGGCTACAGTCCGCTTGGGCTAACCGTTGGATACCCTACCCCTATTCCTATTCCTCATAAGTGGGCGTGACAAAAGTCTAAGTATGGTTGGATTTTATCAAAAAAACCAAAGCTTTTGTAAAAAAAACCAAAGCTTTTGTAAAAAAAAAAACAAAGCTTTTGTAAAAAAAACACTCCCTAGCTCAATTGGTTTTTCAATAAATTTTTAATGTGTAAAAATTTTTGCTCTCGTTGATGTGTAAATATATTTTTTTTAATTTTTTCTCGGTAGGGGCTAGTTGGAAATATCTAGCGTCACCATCATCGTCAGATTTCGTCATCGTCAGATTTCGTCATCGTCAGATTTCCATTACCACGTGAGTTAATCGCTGCTCGACAGATCACCGCAATTAAACGACGTTTGGCGCGGTTAATACGTAGATGGGTGACCGTTTGAGAACAACCGCGTGTCGTTGTTTTTTTTTTATTAATTATGTATGTTCAATTATCACCGCATTTAAACGACGTTTGGCGCGGTTAGTACGTAGATGGATGACCGTTTGAGAACAACCGCGTGTCGCTGTTTTTTTTTTATTAATTATGTATGTTCAATTTTAGAGATTATTATGTCCTTACGAAACACCGGAAAGTTGTGTGGAAGTAGATTTGTTTTAAATAATTGAGGTTGTATAGCTTGTAGTTTGTTGTACATCAGTTGAAGGTAAGAGAAAAAATATCGATTTGTACTTCGGTAACCGATGGCCGATTTAAGAATATCACTTAAACGACAATCGATGCTATATTTTCCCGGTACATCGACACACTTGAGTCGACGGTGTTCGTCTCCTACTTCAGCTTTCACAAACCAATTATTTGTTCGGTCAAACATTAAATAAATTTTGTCTTTGACATTAAATATATATCATAGTTTTATTTCAATACAATACCCAAATCTCTTGTTTATCAAAACCACAACCTCTGTGATATTTACACATGTAACACTGACGAGCCTACATGTTTACACATCAACTATACCGTGAGTGCAGCGTGGCTCACACCTTTTTTTTTATTTAATTGTGGGCATGTCAGCGGGCGGATTTAAAAAAAATTAACACATGAGCATATAGGGCCCCTAGAGAGTATATTTTAAATACCAGCTCCCTAGCTCAAATTTTGGTTTTTCAAAAAAATGTTTTAATTAATTGTGGGCGTGTCAGTGGGCGGATTTTGAAATTGTTATCTCCCGAGCAGTTTTAGGAGTCATAGATCATATATAAATAATTACAGCTTTCTAGCTCAAAATTCGTTTTTTTTTCAAAAATTTTTTTTTTTTTTTTTGAGTTTGTAGGCTTGTCTGTGGGCGGATTTCAAAAATGCGTAAACTTGATTATTTCGGGACCCTAGAGAGTATATGGTTAAAATTTCAGGACGGACGGACGGACGTAAATGGCTAGATCGACATTACTATCGATGCTGATCATAAATATAGTAACTTTTAGGGGTCTACGGGCAATATTAAGGTATGTTACAAACTATGCGTCAAAATTAATATACCCTTAGAATAGGGTATAAAACGGGTCAGAAATTTGGAAAAATTGCCAGAAAAAAAACAGATGTTGTACGGACCATTTCTGGCGTTTATCAAAAAAAAAATACCTGTTTGATGATGTCGCGAAATCGGTTCGACATATTGTAGGCGGTTATGTTGAGTGTTGACTCTGGCTACTTTAGTCGTGCTAAGGCATAGAAAGTTGAACTTAAATTTACTGGGCCGCAGGTTCTTCTCGTTGGTTAGTCAAGCTCCGAATTTAGCTTCAACTAGGAAATGGCCTGACGCGACTTGCGCTTCTAATTGACGATGATCGATGCGTGCCTCGTATTGGTTAGCACGTGATCGATTTAGTTGGCACTGAGAGTGCCAGGATTTCGATACCTGCCTTATGTTGTAAAGGGTGGTTATATTGTAAGGGCCGATGTTGAATGTGAACCACACCTAAACTTCATGTTTTTTTCTACGAGCAACGCGTTAAAGATATTCAGTCTTATTATGAAAATGGGCGTTCAAATCAAAATACATATAGTGCACTTCGTGATTTTTTCGGTCAATTTAATCGTCCAAATGTGCGTACAATCGAAAAAATCGTGCAAAAATTTGAGCAAACCGGGTCTGTAGGAGATGTGAAAACACCAGTGCATGCTCGTACAGCTCGTACTGCAGAAAATATTGCTGCTGTTCGCGATAGTGTGGCTGAAGAGCCGTCCACCTCAACTCGTCGTCGTGCCCAACAATTGCACCTCTCACGCTCGTCGTTGATGAACATTATGCATAAAAGCTTGCATTTACGCACTTACAAGGTGTAATTGGCTCAAGAACTAAAGTCTCTTGAAAATTTCAAGCGTCGTCAATGGTCAGAATGGTGGCAAGAAATGGCAACAGTGGATCATCAATTTTCGAAGTAAATCATCTTCAGTGATGAGGCACATCTTTACCTCAGTGGATACGTCAATAAGCAGAATTGAAGCATTTGGGCGAATGATAATCCAAGAGTGATTGTCGAAAAACCAATGCACCCACAAAGAGTGACTGTTTGGTGCGGTTTATGGGCTGGCGGCATCATCGGGCCGTATTTTTCCCAAAATGAGGCCGGTCAGGCAATTACTGTGAATGGTGTTCGCTATCGTGAGATGATAACGAACTTTTTATGGCCCGAATTGGAAGATATGGATGTGGACGATATGTGGTTTCAACAGGACGGTGCCACTTGCCACACAGCTAACGAAACAATGGCTCTTTTGCGCGACAAATTCAATGGCAGTATTATCTCACGTGGTGGCGATGTCAATTGCCCGCCAAGATCATGTGATTTGACACCGTTGGTCTTCTTTCTTAGGGGTTATTTGAAAGAAAAGATGTACGGTCGATAAGCCAGCAACAATTCAAGAGCTAAAGGATGAGATAGTTCGGCACATTAACGGCATAGAACCTCAATTATGCCTCAGCGTCATCGAAAATTTGGACCATCGGATGGAGGTGTGCCGCCGTGGTCGCGGCGGCCATTTGGCCGATATTTTGTTCCATACATAATTGAACCATACCAATTTTATCATAATAAAAAGAAATGACAAGAAATGCTGGTAAAGTTGGATTTGTGTATTACCCATATGGTCATTCGAATTATCCTGATACCAGCAGCTGTAAATTGCAATCACACTATTTATAAGCTGTACATCATTGTTAACTGTACGTGAGCAAAGGGGACACAATTGTGCTGTAGAGCATTTCTCTCAGCTTAGAGACCATGTTTCCGTGATATCTGAATTGGCCTGCCACTTCATCCAAACTACGCGACGATAGGTGTCGTCTTTACAGGTTTTTTTCAGAGAAGAGAATCAAGGACTGTTAAAAAAATCGAATGGTTAAGTACGCTTCCTTGGTGTAAACTGACTTTGATTTTTGCTATGATTTGTTCTAGAGCCCCAGTTAGCCCTAACGATTTCCCCAGTATTGTTCTTGACGGCAAAATTAGTGTAATAGCAAAGTGAAATATTTAGGGTTCAGCATTAATTGTTATATGAGTTGCTATAATGCCTTCTGTGGTTAGACAAATTTGCGTTGCGTACCTTAAGATGTTTCTCACACCAACTGTTACCCAGTCTGAAGAAACATTTGATCAATGTCTATCCATGCATAGACTGTGAATATTATCATTGATTGAAAGTATCAGTTTTCAATACGGTTTATATATTATCTCCCAAGGTTTACCGTCTCCCATCGTAAGGTTAGTCTTTTTTAGGAATTAGCCTTGACAAATAGTATGCCTCTGAAACCTTATGCAGTTACACAATATAATTCATAGTAAGCGCCCTGACTATTTACTTGAAAAGCTTCACTTTTTTCAGTTACGTAGTTGTCACGACCTTCCAAATCCCTTCCAATTGAACTGTAAACGATTACATCACAACCCATTTTTCGGAGAAAGATATTTTTACTTTTATTATCATAGTTGTTGCAGTTGCAGATTTTCAGATAAACTTTTTATTTTATTTTATCGTTAACATAAAAATAATCGTTATTCTTTCTAATTTATTTTGTTGTAGGAAACATTTTTAAATACTTTCATATTTCGCCTTTATCGCTGTTGGTTTTGCTCTCTTAAACATCTGGATCTTTTCCAATGGCCGAAGTAATATGCGTATCCCATGTTATAGTCCCATTTAAAATCATTAATAAATTTCGGACCTACTCAACATATTTCATTCGAGACACCATTAAGTCGGGTAAATAGCAACAATCCAAAGACTTTCTTACCTTCCATAGATGTACATTTGCGAGTTTTTGGAAATAGCCCAAATAAATATTCTCTGTAGAGCAATTATGAAAGGATTATAATAGTCTTCAATTATACAAAGACAACTACGACACAGCCTTACATCTGCAGCATACATATGTATAGATTCGTGTGTGGAAACTATAGATGTGATCTCATTTCGTTCCTCGTCAAACCCCTACGATTAGTAAAAAGAAATTCGGATGATTGACCAACCAAGATCGTTTGATTCCTGAGCCTAATGTTTGACAACGTTAATTTAACTGTGGAAGGGGAAAACCTATACAATGCAAAAATTTCTCTGCACAAATGAAAGTGATCGAAATTGTCAAAGGCCTTAAGAAAATCAGAAACATTAAAAATGCCACTTTGTCCCAATCTAGAGGCCGCGGTTGTGCAGCTATGATTTTTCCTAAATCCGGATTCCGTTGATGAAAATAAAACAATTCGATTGAATTTGGTTATAAGTTTTGTTCTGCATTATCCTACCAAACAAATTCGAAAAATAAGGAAAGACGGATGTAGGCTTTGCTGTTTGAGATTTTGGAGATAGGTACAATCTTAGTATTTTCCCTCTGAAAAGGAAAAACGCTGATAGTCCATATTATAATTGAATGCATGCGCTACGGCAGGAAAGAAATAATTTTAACAAACTTGGAAACCAGACCATCCGCATTAATTGAAACAAACTTGCAACAAATGTCTGTACTCCCAACACGGGATTACTTAAAAGTACTTTCTAAAGAAAGGGGAGATACTGACGAATTTTGAAGGAACGAAGGAGTTGTTGTTACATTTTTTACTTTAATCAAATGCATTATTGAAACTAGGGTTATTTTCGGTATAACTAGGTATATTTTGAAAGTAGGGTTATTTTTCCGATTCCTACTGCTCCAAAGTTTTCCAAAGCGAAGACGTTGCAATGCTGGATTTAGTTTGTTCCTGTAAAATTTCTTCAAATCACCCCTAATTTTGCTGATTTGCAAGAAGGTTCTTGCGTCGAGAAAGATAAAAGTAAAAATGAATATATTATCTTTTCACTTCCATTCAAAACCATTCAAATGCACCAAAACTGCTGTGTTCCTACATAATAAGGGTACATATTATAATATTAGGACAAAACTATTTTAGCGTACGCAAATCAAGAAAAAATAAAACTTCTTGACGTATCTGACTCCATATATCAAAGAAATGCCTCAGTATTATTTGCGTTAAGATTTAACCTCTATTCTTTTAATGTCTGCAAGCAAAATATGCACTTCTCATAACTTATGTGGATTCCCATTTAAAATTGACCACCAACTGACTGGATCGCCCTATATAGCATCCAAAATAAAACTGCTCGAAGCCAAGTTCGTGGATCAACTCTTTTGTCTTCCGCTACCAACAACGGCGCGGCATACGTTATCGTCATCCATAAAAGTAAAACATAACTAACAGAAAACAAACATCAACCAATTTAAATCATCTCATTTCCATAAGAAGGCATAAACGATTTCTCTTCTTGTCATTGCTTCGCTATGATCTTCCATTTGAGCAATGATTGAAGGTCCCAATGCATGCGGCAGCGTCATCGCCGTCGCCATCGCAACCACTCATGTTTCGGTGATATTCAAATTGATAGATACAATTCCAGCAAACTAACTAATTGCATCATGAATGTGCATATAGTGGTTTAGTCAGTGATGCCAGCACGATACTGAATCCCTACGGGACAGTACACTCTTAAACATGGCTTAAAGAGCGTACCAGTTTGGTCAGCTTCTGATGGCAAAAAAGGGAAAACCTTCAAGTCCTGCACCGGCAGCGTATCCATTCATTACTTTCTAACTAAAAAGTACCATTTTTACTCTCAGTTGATGACAGTGTTCCAACGCGAATCCAGAGCAAATCAAAGCACAGACGGATCACAGAAACCAAAGAAAGAAAAAAATCGAAACGAAGAATAAACGGAAACAGTAAATTTCCCGTGTTGTTATTTTATGGTCATAAGCCATACATACATTATCCCTAGAGGATTGCATGTGCATCCCGACGATGACGAAGACTCAAATCGGGCAAAACCACCGTCCGTCGACTAAATGACGATGTCGTCGTCGTAGTCATAGACATCGACAACGACAACAACGTCGACGGGCGACGCTGATGGTGCGAGAACTTCCACGCAAAAACTGGGCATTATCCGCTGAACTGAAGGATGCAAGCGAGAGCAAAGCGATTGATTTGCATTGAACACAGATGGATCTGTGTAGGGGCCGTTTGTGGTAAATCGCAACTTCTGTTCCCACATTTATATTCCAGTTTTGATTTTTCCATTCCCTTACACCACTTCCGGTGACTAGGTTGCACTATATGGCAGCCGTGGCTGATGCGGTTATTTAAATTAATTTCGACAGAGACCATAAATTGCCAGGCTAACCCCTTTTAACCCGACTTGTCAACTCTGCTTGTTGCATATGACAACTCCATTCCGGCGACCCTCATGTTTGTGCACTGAAGCATATATCACACTCCTTCATAGAGTCAGCGGGCCCCCTTTGGAATTCAATCAAAAGATCAAGTGCAACTAGTTGCTGATGGTTGGTTAAGTGATTGTATTCATGTTCATTTCATATGGCGCCAAGCTATTAGAAACGGTCTGGTGCTCCTATTCAAATTGGTCTTCATGGATTTGTTAACGTGCGCGCCCCAGTGTCATAGTATGGTTCGTTTGCATTGTTGATATGGCACGTCCCCTTGTGGTATGGTCTCTCGCTAGGGTAGACGGTGCGTGTAAGTAGTGGCAACTCGATTACAAGTTTTAAGTTCTGAGGTGTTAACAGGAATGAGAGGGGAAACTAATTGTCATATTGCACTGACATTTAACGGTAATTAGGCATATGAATAATGACTTTTTGTCTGAAAGGGGATGGAGATGTATGTAAGGCGTGGTGAGAGATAACTGATCATTTGGAGTAGTTTTGAAATTGAAGGGGATGAGAGATCATCGCGTTTCATGTATTATTATTATTATATTTATTATTATTTGAATACGGTCATCGAAAGCAAATGTGATGAAAATAAATGGGATTCAATTTGTAATTTTTCAAAGCGAGTAGGTATTTTAAAAGAAACCTTTCGATCGGGATCTAAGCCAGGAAAGGAATGTATTCACACTCTTTGGATGAATTCAGAAATAGTCAGGATTAAAGTACTTCCATGACTCTTTGGGATGCGCCAACCGCCAACCAGGCATTCCCAAAACTCACAATGCAGAGTACCTATCCAAAAACTTCTGCTTGTAATAAGCCAAATACCTGACACAATCATGAATATTTACTATTCAACAAGGCTCTTCGTTTTGGAATTATTATTTGTGTGTCGAATTTTTAAACTTTGGAACTTACAAGACATTCAGGTAGGGATTATTATATGTTAGAACTAATAAAATAAAGGAACTAAGCTTTAGTTTTCGAGTTATATGATGAATATGATACTCCTAGATGTTTGTCAGGGGATGTTACTTGGCCCCGTCGTGACTTCAAGCTGGGATCTCTTAATTAGTAGTCAAACACACCTACCACTTAGCCCTTGCGCCAACGAACAAGAAAAACAGTTTGAAGTGTTGTGAGTGTTGATGGCGCGATTGGTGGACAAATAGATAATTGACTATGAAGAATTCAAAACTTCAAACAATAGCTTGAATTTAACTGTAGAAATCATCGTCAATTACCTTCACATAATAGTAACATAACAGTAATCTGAGCACGATTGATCCTCATGCGGCACGTCGATGGTAACGGAGTGCAATCAACGATCTTGCTGGAGTTAGCCGACATCGTTTAGTTCACTTTTCAAAAACACTTTTGGCGAACGTATACTGACTACACCAACCAGCAACCCCAATGATATAGTATGTCAGTGAAAATATTTTTTCCTATTTCAAATATAAAATATTAAAACATAAATAAAACAAAAGTAACTGATTTTTTTTAAATATTATGCTGATAAGTTTCATTTCAATAATTTAAAGTGCTTCGTTAACGATGTTCTGTCTGTATCTAGATGCAATTTGAATATATAGCTAAGCATATTCCAGTATTGACCATTAAGTTGCTGGATGGCATCACTTACTGAAAACGTATCCATATTCCAACGGCTTTGTGTAATTCACCCTAGTACCGGACATATACCATTGAAGTGGAAAATATCTCCTTAAGCTCGTGGATTGTACATATAGCATTCCATATTCCCATCGAGAGATTCCATCTCTCTTTGAAGATTGATGAAATCCGTGGTGGAAATAATAATTTTTTTGACTTCTTTGTTGAGCATTCAATATACAGCTCTATGATGACTTTGTTGTGCGTTCGCTTTAAAAGCGGCTTAGGAGACTTCTTCTTTTTCTTTAACGAATAGATTATGATTACAAATAAATGGGTCTAAACTCCCACTTTACTGCCTTCCAACTGGTTCGCCTTGTTGATTCGCCGGCTTGACCTTAAGGACCATAGCCGGGCCTCCTGGTTTCGGATCACTTCATAACTGAGGCTAAGCAAATGCTGGTGTTACTACATTTGTGTGGCAAAGGAGGTTTCAGGCCTTCCTATTTTTTAAAATTTCGACGTGCATAATCCGGTTACTGATAATTGCTTGATCTGCCTTTTGCGATACCGGCGATCTCCAGTGGTGTCAGTGTATTACTCCATTATACTTATGTTATAATTACCGTTAAGTAAAGATTCGTTAAGACCTTCACTAGAGAATTGCAGTTTCAGGTACATTAGATATTTTGCAACTTTTTGAGGCAGACGTTAGCTGGGGAAATCCAAAATATGTATATACAAAAGTGGTATTCCAGCTAACAGATGGGGCATGTAGTTTCTAAGCTTTGTACTGGATGGTACATTCTTTCAGCATTGGATTTCCTTCCGCCGCAAGTGAGTTTGGAATGGTTATTATCACCTCCAGATACGAGTATGTTATACTCTTTACGAGTTTATTTGTCAAATTCCTGCAATAACATCCAGTTCCCTACTCTTTCTGCAGCCAGGAGCTACCTCACCCATGTCAAAGATGTAATTACAGGCTTCGAAAAATTAGCCTCGCGATGCATTCTATCGCATAAATCCAACACCACCGGAGTTTGATTGGACTCAGTTATTAACTGATCCAAAACCGGGAGGCCTGTAAATACACATTCAGGTCGAACCGTCGAACCCCACAGGCGGATTAATACGGATACAGAAAAGTGGGAGCATTACGATTCCCTTGACCCTGATGATAGCCTCGTCGTTGGGAATGGAAGATCCGAATTGAAATCTTAGCACCAACATCGCAATATCTGAAAAGTATAATGAACAAGTTTCTTAAAAGAGTAGGCATTTGTTACGCGGAAATTGGCGGCTATTTTATTTGCATTATTTTTCGCAAAATGCAAAAATATTAAAATTATATGTAAATAGAAAAGTTATGAATTATGTATTCAAATTTAAAAGCTCACTTATCCGTGACCCAGTAGGTATTTCAGAAATAAATTTAAGCTTATGCTGGGACCCGTTTTTCGTTCAGAACTTGCTTGCTAAGTCGATATCTTCGAGTAGACCAGACCGCAAGAGTTGATTTGGAAACTGGAAGTTCGAAAAAAATTCGGATGAAGCAGATTAATTTGTTTCCGCGTAATTATGCATTATGTCCAAGAGCGTTCAAATAGTATCATATGAAAGAACTATTTAAAAGTTCTTAAGCCCCTAATTTCCTTTTATTTACAAAAAAAAGAAAAGAGGCCGCTTTTGAAAAATCTGTGGGATTGAAAATTGAAATAAAAGTCAAAAGTCTAGATTTTATTATTGGGTACATAATTTTATGACATTAAATAGGCCACCTCGGGAGCGTCGCATGAACTGCATTTTTTCCAACACGAATGGTGTTCTTGATGTTGGCTTCTAAGACTAGTTCAATTTTAAGTTTTCTAGCTCGAGTTTTAGGGCCTAATTTTTTTCGACGGACGGACGGCCGACGGACATGCCGAGATAGACATACCTAT
The DNA here is from genome assembly GCA_949715645.1 of Portevinia maculata. Classification (NCBI taxonomy): domain Eukaryota; kingdom Metazoa; phylum Arthropoda; class Insecta; order Diptera; family Syrphidae; genus Portevinia; species Portevinia maculata. Next base: position 62,172,177 of record OX454525.1, on the reverse strand, counting down.
CGACGCTGATCAGGATAATAGTAGTTTTTAGGGCTCTGCGGGCAATATTAATGTTACAAACTTTTAGTAGAAATTAATATACCCTTAGAATTGGATATAAAAATGAGATTGGTCCTGGCTTTACTAGAACTAACGATCTTCTAGCTTATAACAATGAATCAACCTCTAGAAACCTTGAAAATTACCGTCTACTAAAACACGCCTAACGAATATCGGAGATCTGTCAAAACAGTCCTCAATTAAATTTTCCGAATGCCTTGACAGTTATTATTCAGTCCTCAAGTACATGAATTTTCAACTCATTGACATAAAGAAATCGATTGCTGCCATTAACCATGAACCGACACTATGCTTGCTGTCAATTAGGTCTGTGCAAGATAATTTGCCAAAAAAAGATAATGCTATAAGCGCACAATCTAATGTAGGTACGTAAATCTATTGATAGGGACCTTACAGCTATCTTCTGACTGCAAGCTCATCAACGATTCACTTCGCCTTGCTGACATCTTAGTGAAAGAATATGTTGCCAATCGTGTTGCCATCTCTGAAATTTTAAAGAGGTGTATCGTGTATCCTGCGAATATGATATTGCTACAATGAAACCCCACACTTTCAACAACAAAGCACTGCACGTCGAGTTTCAAGACATAGACGTCGAACAAATCAATGCAAATTTATGTGCTACACCGGACAATACTCCACTTTCACCTGCTCCATCAAAAGCGACAGCAGCCATCATGCCCGTATCATCTTGTACCAACAACACCATAGTTTTACACGTCTAGCTTCCTCATCTAAACTCCTCACAAGAGGATGGTAACGTCGATACATCTTCACTTGCTCCTCATGCACAAAAATTATCCACCCTTTCTCTACCATCTCACACTGCTAAGAAGAAAATTATAATAACTTCAGTTTTCATCGTGAAAGGTGCACCTCGATATGCTAATGAGTCCTGGATTCTTTTAAGAACAAGTTAAAGTTTTTGTCATATCCATTGAAATCGCCTTAGTAGGTACTGAAATCTTCAAAATCTCCATATACCGCACACTTATGAATGGCAATTTTCCTGTTTGCCTCCCATTTAAAAAAAAAGTATAATGAAGATCGCACGTTGGTTTGAAAAATCTTCGCAATTGGCCTTATCAGGGTTTTCCAATAAGAGCGCTACAAAAGTTTTTTTTAAACAAAGCAAAAACGGTTTTGGATATCAATGAAATTCGTTATTCCTGTGAAAGTACGTTCGATGCCATTATGTATGGAACTCGATTTCTTTTGCATGGCCACCACGGGCACGCTTGCAGAAGTCCAGACGCTGAACCCAATTTCCGACGGTTTTCAAGCATAAATCGGCCGACACTGCTGCAATTTCACGTTCGATATTCGTACGAAGTTCATCAATCGTCTCTGGCTTGTTGGCATAGACCATAGACTTGACGTAGCTTAGGACAGGAAATAGTCTAACGACTTTTGTAGCGCTCTTATTGAAAAACCATTTACATTTCGTGTTACAATTTTAAATCTAATTATAAATCATTTTCTAAACCTATCCTCTATATTTCCAGCAGTAATTACCCTAATTTCTTTCCCTCACATATCCTTAATATGTCATCTAACAACGATGTTGCTTACGCTTCATTTAACAACCCCTTAAATCAAGTCAGGTTGACACATTCATCCCATTGTCAGAATTATACCGTTTAAAGTTTTACCTCCACGGCAAGTAGATCTCACTCTCTCGACCAGTGCCGAAGAATTCCTGTTTATTCTGCTCCTTTTACAGTGACTTCTGCTTTTTTAGATCCAGCACCGTTTTAGATCTGTAACCTTCTTCCGACTCGCCTACGATCGTACTGAATACGGCGAAAATTAACCCATGATAAGAATGATGGGTAAAGTTATCAATTCAAACTGTTTTGACTTAAACTGTATTAAACCAGCTTTGAAGCATGCCCTCCTAAGCTTTTGCTCCTGATACTGATCCCTAAATTTGTTGACTTAAATAAGTTATTGATAGACTTAAGTATTTAGTCTTAAGTACAACTCACTGTAAGACTTTAGACACTGAATGTTAAGTTTATTTAGTTTAAGGTATTTGTGCTATTGACGGCGACATTTCAATTATGTCCAGTCCATAAACCGCACCCAACAGTGCATCGGTAGCTGATGGATCACCTTTGGATGTTCCCTGCTCCCTCCGAACGCCACAGTACACATCAGTAAAATTTGGTGGTAAAATCGTGGATCAGCTTCCAACTATCCAAACGCCTCATCATTGAACTCACGGTACAAATGATAATCGTCGGAAAACAATCCTTGCAGCGAATGAATTTTGTAAGCGTGTTCACCAAAATACATACTTGTGTAAAACTTCCTCAAAGTCGATACACACAGGCCAGTAAATTGGAGTCGCAAAGAGTAAATTTAGTTCAAAATTTGTCAATTATATGGCGAATAGGCGAGTCAGTTGGTCAATCATTTTAATCGAAAGGTTGGAGTATCGTTCTATACATATTTTTTTAATGAACAATGATTTTGGAAATAAATTTCCAAAATTTGTAGACGTTCATTTGCCAAACATTACTTAAAAAAATTAAAAGTCAAATTAACTATTAGCTGTTTGAGTGAATATTGAAAAAAACCTCCTTGTGGTTGTTTTGTTGACATGGTCGTTCAATTCAATATGTGCTCCCTTCATGTGATCTCTCAAAACTGAATTCATTCTCGAGATTTCAAGGATCATCCAGATTGTACTTCAACTCCCCATGTTCTTGAGTGCGTATGAGGCCAGTGCACTTTCGCATTTCGCATAGCGGCTAGAGTACTTCGAGATCTTGACATACACAAGTCCGCTGTTCCAGATGGTATTTTCCAAATCGTTCCGAAGATTTGTTCCTCTACGCTGACAAAACCACTGCGTTGCCTTTCTATCTATTCTATTCTTCAGTGCTCTTTCCGGTCGGGCGCAGCCGCTCAATGGTTAGCGTTAGTTTTTCGGACTACTAATCGAAAGGTCCCCGGTTCAATTCCCGCCGGGGCCAAGTAACATCTTGAGTTTTTTCCACTGCCCCACCTATTGCGAACGTCTGACAAACATCCAAGAGTATCAATTGCCATGAGAAGCTTCTCAAATTTGCCGCTCGGATTTGGCGTAAAATTGTAGGTCCCTTCCACTTCGCAAAAAAGTGTTTGGGGAAGCAAGGTCTTAGGCCCTCTATGGGCCGTTAATGCCTAATATATTTTATTTTTAGTGCTCTTTCCGAGAAGATGGAAAACAGCATTTGTCCAGCATTTCCGAAAAACGGCGAATCTTCTCATCTGTCATCCTTTCGATCAATAGCACTTACGGCCCTTCTTTCCAAGGCCATGGAAATGCTTATTAACCGTCAGCTTATGAAATATCGTGAATCCCAAAAACTTTTTAAAAATGCGTGCATTTGGAATCGATGTTACTCTTCTTCAATGAATTAGGCCCTTTAATTCAAGTTGTTTTGGATGATTTTAAGTCTGCTACTCACCGAATAAATGCTGGCGTTCCCCAAGGCTCCGTTTTGTCTCCCACACTTTTTCTCATTTTATTAAATAATATCCTATCTGTTGCTTATAACCATATTCATTCCTTCACTGATGATAGTATCCTCAGCCTCAGCAGCAACGATAGATCGGTAAATATCACAGTCTCGGGTATTACCTTTTTCTTTGTACAATGGAAGAAGAGCCTCCACTGGTTAGGCATTGGATCGCCTCTAATCAGTTGAGAATGAGGATCATGAGTCGTTTGGACTCGATGTCTCCCATCTTGTTCAGAACTCAGACGGTATCCCATCTGGATCAATGTTTTCGTTTTTGTCTGTTACCGCCTTCCTTACTTTATTCAGATTAATGCCCGGTATTTCCTCGTTGTTAGGAATGGTTCTTGAATTTGTTTACCAAGAAAATTGTTCATTTAGAATTGCTTCATAATACTATTGCCACCTATATAGTATTTTTTCGTCATCCACAAGAAGCAGCTGATGTTAATGAACTTTGGTAAGCGGATGTCTTGAAAATGTTTTCTTCTCCGTGCGGCTATTTTGGAAATAAGTATGCTAATGTTCAAGCTGGTTTGTCGCAGTTCGTAGAAAGCCTGGTTTCTATCAGCAACCTCCACACACTTTCATTGAATTGGACCGCACTTTCTCTGTGCGAGTCTTAAATACTCATTTAAGAAAAAAAGCGTCTTTGTCGTTTGAATAGTTGTGTGTCAAACGCTACCGTTGCCATAGCAGCAATAAAGTCCTTTAATATTTTCCTTAAAACTATTTACTCGGTTAGGATACTCTCTCTGTACTCTCTCCAATGCTTAATTTCAAATCAAATCAATGATATCGTATGATTTGTTTAAAGCAATGTCCAAATCCTCGCGTACTCATGGAATGGCATTAGCTTAATTCTTTCACTTTTGTTACTCAGCTAATCTCTTGTTTACTTAACCCACTCATAGCACACAAAGGTCTATATAAAAGTCCACAATACAATAACACATTAGCTAAAAATCGCCCATCATTACCAGAAGGGAAATCAAAACATGCTCAAAATAAACACAGAACTGCAAAACAAACATCACTTTGCACAAAAATCCAAATTCAAATCTAACTCCAGGGTTTTCAGTGTGCTTTTGTTTATCCTAAGGATTACTCAAGTATCCCTCTGGTTGACTCATTTCTACGAATCAAAAGGATTTGTGGCCTTTCTTATGAAATGTGTCAACCTACTTCTGCTCCTTTTCTATTGAATTCTTTCCAAAAGTAGATTAAGGATGGACTTTTTTTTTATAAACGATTCAATTATATTCTCAGCCTTGTCTGATGCAACTCACATAGTAACGCAACAGAGTCAAAGCCAGACCAATGCGACAGATCAAAGTCTGAACACCCCTCTTGCAAACAATAGGCAAACAATATCGGCACCTGTACGATATACATTTTCCCGCGCCATCAATTAGACGCGGCAAGAAAGAGAGAAAGGTGGATCAATATGTACATATGCTTGGAACTTAATCGAAGAGAAAACTATCAAAACATAATTGTATCGGCTCAGCGGGTGTCTGATCCGCTTTTTTTGGAGTAATCGATAGTTTCTCATTGACGAGGGTAACTCTTGTCCCACACTAAAAGCCATCACTGATCAGAGCGGATCAGAGAGCGATCATCGATCCAGGATGAAAGTACCTTATGATGTGTGTCCTAATTAATTTATGTCCAATGTTGGGAGACAGGTGCATTCATGCATACAGCATGCTGTTATGCATTCGCGATGCATTCCCACTTTTTTCCTTTTTTTTCTCTTGCTGTTTCCTTTGCAAGGTTTTCAGCTGGTTCATGCAGTTGGTCTTATAAAGTCGATGGTCGTTTTATTGAAATATTAACATTCTCCTGTGCGCCTGCCCTTTTTGGGTAATGTTCCTTGATTATGTGGATCGCATTGGTATTTCACCAGGTTCACACGCGGGGAGAGAATACGCGCTCAAATGCGCGCAAAGGCCACATTAATACCCAAGCAGATGATACGACGTAGAAGTAGTATCCTTTTGGTCAGTTCTAATCCTTTTTTGTGTGCAACAAGGGAATTCATTATTGCTTGCGGAGGTTGGATATCGATTTGTTATAAATGTGAACAGGTTGTGTTTTGCTGAATGGAAAGAAAAAGGATTTACGAAACGAAGGGCAGTAAGTTTTTGTTTTCTTCTGAGTTCTTTAATTTAATTTATTGATGTGACGGTATTAACGGAAGCGAATTGATTTCATTTGATTCAATTATCAACATGTATTGGGTAGGACTGTTCTTTTGCCAGCAGGTGTTAGTGGTGTCGATTTGTTAATGGGTCAAGGAAAGAATTGTCTGTTGGATTAAAGGCGACGAACGCAGAAGTGACATTAATCCTTTTTTATAAATGTTTGTAGTATTCGTTTAATTTATTTTGCTTTTTAATGCCGGCGAGTCTTTAAGCACATTCAAAGTATGGCAAGCTTTGGAGGACTGTTGAATCGGACTCGTTGATCAAATTAATTAAAAAACATAGGGACGGGCTACAGTCCGCTTGGGCGAACTGTTGGATACCCTATTCTTATTCCTATCCCTCATAAGTGGGCGTGACAAAAGTCGAAGTACATATAGTTGAATTGTTAAGAACGCTCTACATATTTTGTTATATAACATGTAAAGGATTTTATAAAAAAAAACGAAGCTTTTGTAAAAAAACTCTCCCTAGCTCAAACTTTGGTTTTTCAATAAAATTGTTTTATTTAATTGTGGGCGTGTCAGTAGGCGGATTTAAAAAATATTAACACATGAGCATAAAGGGCTTCTAGAGAGTATATATTATAAATTTGAGCTCCCTAACTCAAACTTTGGATTTTCAAAAAAAGTTTTTTTTAAAAAATTGTGGGCTGATTTTGAAAATATTTACACATGAGCATAAAGAGAGTATATATTATAAATTTCAGCTCCCTAGCTCAAATTTTGGTTTTTCAATAAAATTGTTTTATTTAATTGTGGGCGTGTCAGAGGGCGGATTTTGAAAAATGTATCTCCCGAGCAGTTTTAGGAGTCATAGATTATGTATAAAAAATTTCAGACGGACATGGCTAGATCGACATTACTATCGATGCTGATCATAAATATAGTAACTTTTAGGGGTCTACGGCCAATATTAAGGTATGTTACAAACTATGCGTCAAAATTAATATACCCTTAGAATATGGTATAAACAATAAAAAGCGAACGTAGGCAGGAATACTTTTAAGAGATCCTGACGTGGAGCTATTTTAATAACAACCAAGTATCTTGTATCTACAGAGCTCTCTATGATAGCCTACCTGGCCATCGGGGAGGAGCACTTGACGCTGTGTGCACAAAGCAAATCTTTGAGCGCCGTTTTCAGGTCATCCTTCCTGAACGGCGGGAATGGAAGAGTGAGGGGTGGAATGGCTTTAGGCCGGGTGATGTCATTGTCTATACGGATGGCTCACTCATTGACGATCTCTCCGGAGCGAAGGTCTACTCTAGAGACTGCCGGATAAATCTATCTGCAGCCTTGGGTAGACAAACAACTGTTTTTCAGGCAGAAATCTTTGCGATTGCCACTGCCGTCAATATCCTGTTAAGGAGAAGGATTAAGTTTAAAACCTTATACATCTGGTCAGATAGCGAAACCGCTATCAAACCCTGTTAGGCTGGCTCTCTCAACTCAAAAACCGTTAAGGAAACCATGGATAAGCTTGCCTGGGTTCCTGGGCACACAGGTATCCAGGGTAATGAAAGAGCGGATGCTCTGGCCAGGAAGGGCTCTTCAAGAGCCTTCATTGGCCCACAACCATTCATAGAATGCTGCTCATCCGCCAACAAACGTGAAATGGCTGAGGCTCTACGCCAACAACATTCCGAATACTGGCATGAGCTGGTCTCATGCATGTATACTGGCATGAGCTGGTCTCATCTACTGATGACGCCAGTGCACACACAATACAATACAATACAATCGTGTATGCCATTGAACTGATTCTCATATCAATTGATACTTTTGGATATTTATCAGTGTTTCGCAAGAGGTGAACCGTCGGACTCCTCCTTCAATATTCCAACACAAAAATCGCTGAGTAACTGAATCATTGGGCCCACTGCATTAAAAAAGTCACCTTATTGTAGTGTCACTCATCTGTTCTTCATCGCAAAACCTTCGAAAACTTGGAAAACTTTGATAGGTTAATGGTAAAGGAGCTGTCGAATTTTTTTTGGATAATTTTTCCAACAAGGCTTTCGACACAAATTTGATGTGCAAATCAAGATGCTTAGTGGGGAAAACTTGTTCAACTAATCAGCGGTCGAACTGAAGTTAGGTTGTAGCATACTAATTGCACCCTCTGTCATACTATACGGCTGAGACAAAGGCGCGCATACAACAGTTGATTGGCGTGTTCATTAAACGGTCGCAAATTTACACTTTTACGAAGTGAAGGATTGCGACTTGCGTGGGCAGTGTCCATGAAAGTTACTATATCCTTGAACCCAGATCAAATTAATCTAGATCGGGTTTAGCGAGGCTAGCTCATTTCGGCTCTTTAGCACTATTTTCGCGGATATAGTAACTAGGGCGATGGCTGAGTTTTAATCTGTAACACTCTATACGGATCGGGCGGTCTTTGGAATTTTAAGGTTTTAAGGGATTTAGAAAAAACAACCGCTTTTAGTCCACAGTTCATTTTTAAACCGACACGGTGTAGATTGTTAGTTGGAAATCTTTAGTAACCTGTAAATTTTGCCATTATGTTTTTATAGGAATTGTACGTCCAGAGACGTGAACAACATTTTGGAAAGATGTTATACGTTAAGGGCGATCCGAGTTCTCTCGGTAGAGAATTCAGGATATTACTATGGCATTAAGGTTTCGCAGTACACCGAAACTATCTGAGCATATCTGACGGTATTAACCGTAGAGCGCCTGTGGTGCATTCTTTGAAAATTGTTATATTTATTTTGTAGCCTTTTCTAAGAGCCAACGCCCATACAACTGATAGGTATGGATCGATAGTACCACGGCTGTGTTTGATGTCTGCTTTCTGTGTGCGTAGTTCTATTTTTAGTTTCCAGTTGAGGGTAGGATCTAGGATAACTCCTAGATATCCAGCACTGCTCGATAGAGAGAGTGCTTTACCTTTTAGACGAGCAAGTGTGAACTCAGGTATTTTGGTTTTGGTGGTGAAAAGCATCACTTCAGTTTTTGTTGACCTTGCTGTTTACTTTGCTTAAAGAGGGAAGAACTTCGTTCATTACTATGAGCCATAGCAGAAGTGAAATAACTTTGCCATGAGATGTTCTCCTAGTTACAAATTTGTTTCCTTTGTTGTCTCATTGATTCTTTTGCTGAACATAGAAAAAATCCAATGACAATAGTAAGATGCCCTGCCGGAGTCAACGCATTCTGACTTACTCCTACTGTCAGCATTAATTTCATTAGACAATTGCTTCCTCAATGCGACCAGTTCAAATATCTGGAATTTTCTATCAAGAAGGATATAACGACTTTAGATATCGCACAATCGTAGGGTAGGTGAAGAGGCGGAAAAACTCTTTGATCATCCTCTCTCCTATGATCACAAATGACTCGTAACGTGGAAGGAAGGCACAACACCACAGCTGTGCATCATCATATGGATCACAATGTTAGACAATGTACGACACTTTTGATCGAATAAGAAGTTCGAAGATCCGAAAAAGCTTTCATGCCAAAGAATTCATCTCAGCAAAATGAAGCTTAACCATTTTAGTTGTTATTATCATGTTCATGGGAGTAATCGTACGAAAGGTAACGTCAATCGAATTTCATACACAACCATGGGAGATATGCAGACCATAAGACTCCTGAGTCAAATGCAAGGCAAAAGCATCAGCATTTGATTGGCCTCAGCCATAAAGTAATCCGAAATCTAGAGGCCTACCGATAGCATTTGATGCAATAAAGTCGTAAGGTTGGGACCGCTTAATCTCGCTGGTAAAGAAAAAGAAATAGATTCATCCTTTTGATGGCGTGAACTAAGAAGAAAGATAACGTTCGGTTTCTCGCAAACAGTTCATGATGAATTCCTGTCCGGCCCACCTGCAAACCATCCATACACTTTGAAAGTGTTCCTCTAACTTTTTCTTTCAAGGCATCATAAGCTTCCTGAAAGCTGGATTAACCACTACAAATCTTCTCAATCTCGTGTGCTTTATCCTCTCAACCTAAGAGAATCGCTACGAAGTCCACCACATTAATTTCGACTGATTTCATTAAAGGTTTTGAGGAAATAGGATAGCCTCTGTGTGAAAAGTTAGTGAAAGGTCCGACCTCTCGGCTCCTTTCCTGGCGAAGTCTAGTGTTCAAAAAGCATCCGCTAGGCACCTTTTCTTCATATTATTACGCATAAATGATCTTGAGACGGTAATTTTTAAAAAGTTATTGTTTAACCCCAAAACTTTATCCACATATAACATGATCAAGATTCTTTATTTTTTTTAATGAAAAATATTAGTGATAACGGCCCATATATAGATTAAAACCTAGCTTTTCTCACCATTTGCTTGTGCGAAGTGGAAGGACCTACAATTTTCAGACGTCTCCGAATGGAACATTAGATAAGCTTAGCATGAAAATTGATACTCTTGGATTTTTGTCAGATTTTTGCAAGAGGTGGGGCAGTGACAAAAAAAACAAGATGTTACTGGGCCCGGAGTGATTTAAACTTAAGGCCCCCACATTAAAAGTCCAATGCAATCATTTGGTACCTGAAAACTTGCTTGGAACTCAAAATCGAAAAATGTTTGTCACGAAAGTGCAGCCAGTTCAATTCCCAATTTTATATTCTTCACGGTCAATGTATACCCCTTACTAAATCACCTCGCAAACTTTGCCTCTGCCGCACTTGATTACGAACAGGTAGTTTTGTTCGTTTAATTTTACGACTTTCCTTAAATCTTTCGGTAATCTGGGAAACACCAATTACAATATAAAAGAAGGATAGATAATTTTTGTGTTGTACAAAAAAATTGCGAGTAAGTAGATGAATTCAAATTTTATTATGCTTTTCTCAATATAGTCATAAAATTATTGAAAAGATAAAAGCATTTAAAGTATTAGTGATCTTAGATCAAAACATAACTTCATACAAACTACAACTATGGGTAAAAGAAATTCATTATCCAAGGATATGCATATGTATGTTGTAGGGTAAATTCGAGCTAACAAGGAACAAGGCAAATCTATCCGTTTCATAGCCGGTTAGATTGGAAGAAGACCAATTGTTGTTCATAGCCATCTTATGGACCCTTAGAACAACAAGTCAGGATCAGCGAGTATTTGTAACACCTCGAATTGACTTTTGCGTGCTGCATTCAATGGTGGCCTCTCTTTAATTTTTGTCTAATATAGTTGGTATGATGTATCAGGCGATAAACGCTGTGTGTCCAAGAGCGAGAGTACTCAATGTAATTCTTTTTGATTTGCTCTTTACGACATTTTTATTTTGGCTACCTATCACGACCGTCTTTATGTCATTAATAGAAAACAGTTGACGAACCATGAGATATATTTTCATCCATCAAAACCTCACAGGTTCAGTCAATTGCGCATCTCTCTACCACTCTATCTCTCGTAATTTTAGTTATCCTCGTCTCTTCTATCAACAGTCCTGCCACAAGTAGCAGAAAATAGAATAATTTCAGTATAACATTTCGTAATTCATACTGTATTAAATCTTTAATTGGTATGCCAATTTATGGCTTATTTATTTAATCTTTATTTCTTCTTTATTAGGTATTTTCTTCAAGAACTTAAATTGGTATGTTCACTTCTACTTAAAGATTTCATAAATATTTCTTCAATTGGCATTTATCAAAGAGGTGATTTTTTGTTTCTTTAACACTTCTTTAACGCTTCCGAAAATGGTTTGGTTTTTAAGGCGTTAAATCGGTATTTTTCCTCAAGCCTTCTTAAAATAATATTATTCATTGGGCCATTTGATACGATAATACAAAATTATGCATGGTTCATTTTGTATACCCTATTCTAGGGCTATATTAATTTTGACGCATAGTTTGTAACATACCTTAATATTGCCCGTAGACCCCTAAAAGTTACTATATTTCATCATCGATAGTAATGTCGATATAGCCATGTCCCTCTGTCCGTCCGTCTGTCGGCAAAAATTAGGCCTTTAAACTGGACCTAGAGAGCTGAAATTTTAACCATATACTCTCTAGGGTCCCGAAATAATCAAGTTTACGAATTTTTGAAATCCGCCCGCAGACACGCCCACAAACTCAAAAAAACAAAATTTTGGAAAAAATCGAATTTTGAGCTAGAAAGTTGAAATTTTTTATATATGATCTATGACTCCTAAAACTCGGGATAAAAAAATTTCAAAATCCGCAAACTGACACACCCACAAATAAATAAAACATTTTTTTTGACAATCCAAAGTTTGAGCTAGGGAGCTGAAATTTATAATATATACTCTCTATGGGTCCTTTATGCTCATCTGTAAATATTTTCAAAATCCGCCCACTGATACGCCCACAATTAATTTTTTTTTTTTTTTTTTTTTGAAAATTCAAAGTTTGAGCTAGTGAGCTGAAATTTATAATATTTATTATATACTCTCTAGGGGTCCTTTATTCTCATGTGTTAATTTTTTTTAAATCCACCTACTGACACGCCCACAATAAATAAAACTATTTTATTGAAACACCCAAGTTTGAGCTAGGGAGCGTTTTTTTATTGATAAAATGCTTTAAATGTTATATAACAAAATATGTAGAGCGTTCTTAACAATTCAACCATACTTAGACTTTTGTCGCGCCCAATTATGAGGGATAGGAATAAAAATAGGGTATCCAACAGTTCGCCCAAGCGGACTGTAGCCCGTCCCTATGTTTTTTATTGTTGTTTTCGTGCAAGCTGCACAACAAAATGTTTGTTTCAAATATTACAGTTGAATATCAATATTGATATAGTACCATGGGCATATCAGAGGACGGGCTCTGTAGATTCTGTAGTGAACCGCCAAAACTCCAGACCACATACTGGAATCCTCTGGGACACTAGCCCACAAAAGGATAACATATTTGGGCAGGCACCAAATAACAGACAAGGACATACAAACCATTGACCCACAGCACATTCTCAGATTCATCAAGGAAACGGATTGGACGTTGTGCTCTGAGTAATGTAACGTGCCAAGGATAAATCAGAGCAATACCCCGATACGCTTCATAAAAGAAGTATGTCTAGAGGGGCTCTGAAAGACGACATGAACCTCTCCGAGATACAATGTTAAGACACCACAAAAAAAAAAAAAAAAAAAAACAATCTATTCTATTCGAAATTCGATGCAAGCGTACAATGCATGGCTTTCGAAAAACCAAAACAAATATATAATAAAAACATAGGGGCGGGCTACAGTCCGCTTGGGCGAACTGTTGGATACCCTATTCTTATTCCTATATCTCATAAGTGGGCGTGACAAAAATTTAAAGGATTTTATCGAAAAAACTAACTAACTAACTAACGCTCCCTAGCTCAAACTTTGGTTTTTCAATAAAATTGTTTTATTTAATTGTGGGCGTGTCAGTAGGCGGATTTAAAAAAAATTTAAGTATGAGCATAAAGGGCACCTAGAGAGTATATACTATAAATTTCAGCTCCCTAGCTCAAAATTTGGACTTTCAAAAATAAAAAATAAATAATTGTGGGCGTGTCAGTAGGCGGATTTTGAAAATATTTACACATGAGCATAAAGGGCCCCTAGAGAGTATATATTAAAAATTTCAGCTCCCTAGCTCAAATTTTGGTTTTTCAAAAAAAATATTTTATTTAATTGTGGGCGTGTCAGTGGGCGGATTTTGAAAATTTTATGTCCCAAGCATTTTTATGGGCCAAAGATCATATATAAAAAATTTCAGCTTTCTAGCTCAAAATTCAATTTTTCCCAAAATTTGTTTTATTTAATTGTGGGCGTGTCAGTGGGCGGATTTTGAAAATTTTATGTCTCAATCAGTTTTATGGGCCATAGATCATATATAAAAAATTTCAGCTCTCTAGCTCAAAATTCGATTTTTTCCAAAATTTTGTTTTTTTGAGTTTGTGGGCGTGTCTGTGGGCGGATTTCAAAAATTCTTAAACTTGATTATTTCGGGACCCTAGAGAGTATATGGTTAAAATTTCAGCTCTCTAGGTCCAGTTTAAAGGCCTAATTTTTGCCGACGGACGGACGGACGGACGGACGGACGGACGGACGGACGGACGGACGGACGGACATGGCTAGATCGACATTACTATCGATGCTGATCATAAATATAGTAACTTTTAGGGGTCTACGGGCAATATTAAGGTATGTTACAAACTATGCGTCAAAATTAATATACCCCTAGAATAGGGTATAAACAAAACATAACAATAAATATATTGGATTTTTCTGAAATAATATACCTCTTTAAGAAAGAGTTAAAAAGTATTAAAGAAAACTTTAGTTTACCTTTTTTCCGGCTTAATGGTCTTTTTTGGTTTTGATGCAATTAAAACACTTTAAATCATCCTTGCACCCTACGTTTCGTCGGTTTTTTGCCAACTTCCTCAGGGATTTTTGTTTTCTTTTATTTAAATCTTAAAGAAGAAACCAAACATACATATAATAAGAATATATCAATAATGTGTCAATTTGATGGAAAAGAAACTTACATTATTTTACATATTTAATTTTAAAAGAAAACGTTTTGAGCGGCAAAGAAAATGTAATACCTATTTAAGAAGGAGAAAAATGTTGTTCCGATTTAAGAAGATTTTAAGAATCAATTTATCTTCTTAATTACTTCTATTAGGCCGCCATTTGCGCCTTTTCTCTACATAATATGAAGCTAAATGCTTGTTGAAGAAGAATGCAAGGAACGCTTTAGAATTCTAAAATCCTTCATTAAGTAATTCTGTGCTACTTGTGGCCACACCTCTTAATACTCCAACAAACCGATTTCAGATCTGCTACAGAAAGTTAACAAAAATTTAATTCCTTCAACCGCCGCACTCGCCGATCAACTTAACCGTTCTTAGTAATTATATGTTTTTGTCTCAGTTTTTTTTTTAAATTTTTTATTTAGCTTGTATTAAGCCAAACAAAGAATCCATCGGTCGCTGGCTCGGAAACCTCGAATATCATCTATTCGCGTATATATCACAGAACATTCTCTTCAGATAATTTATACGCAATAATAACAGTTATTCGTATATTTAAGGCAAAAGCTTAGTAAAAAATAAACAAAAATTAACCGGAAAAATACACACCATTCACGTTAGCAAATTAAAATGAATGTTTATGTGAAGCTTAAAGGCATGTTTTTCAAGAATGACGAGTTCAAGGTCTCGCAAAAAAAAAAACAACTTTCCCTTGAATAGACAAAAACTCTTCCCAAAAAACTCATTCCAAATCAATTCCATAGAACTCAAAAAAACATTCTAAATAATTCTTCCAAAAGTAAACGGCACTATATCTCATCGAAGGCATTTTTTTCAGCAGAAAATAAAAACCGCTAAAACATTCAACTCTCCTCACATGCCATTCTAAGTGGAATTCCACACTAATAGCTTCACCAAATTCAACAACTCCAACTCTCAAGGCAAACAAAATAACACGATTCGCAAATTATCTGCTACCGTATTCCTAATTCATTGAAACCATCCTTTTTTGCATTTGATGCAAATTAGAGTTTACTTTGGCTTCAAAGTCAAAAACAGCCCTTTGTTTGCATTCCACCTCTGTCTGGTACAAGAAGTGTGACGTGCTCAATCAGCCCGAAAGTTCTTCTAAACGTGCTCAGTTTTTTTTTCGCTGCCTTATTGGGAATTGCCTTCTGGCAGTGATTGAGGAATCAATCGATTTTATTTTAGAAATGATGCTGGTGGAAACAGTAGCACCGACAATGAACGACCACTTTTTCGTTAGCCAATTAGTTTTCTTTATGCGCGCGCGCACTCACACATACGCACACTCAGATATGGTTACTAAATAAAGAATAATCTATCTCCAGTTAATCAACTAAAAACGAATGATTACCTGGGGTGGTAATCGATCATAATGGCATGCAGGAAAGAGTTAATGATTTTGATCAAATTAGTTGAAAAATGATTAGTTTCCAAATATTCCTCTTTGGATACTACCAATCCACTCACATAAGCGTTCCATTCATGCTGTATTTTATTAACCTGCATCATATCATATGCATGACATTGCCCATCCACATATTCAACAAAATTCGTGTGACAGTTTGCAGGTTAAACCTCTATAATCGCATTCCAGGTAACATGTCGCCATCAACCGTCAACCTGATGGTGCATTACTTGCAGCAAATAGAGAGCGGGTACCACGTTATGATGGCACAACGTGTCTCCGGTTTGGCGCAGAAAGTCAACTGAATTTGATGACGATGGTTAATCTTAAACGAAAGACGACCATCTTTGTGGCATATTCGAACATGCACAATAGCAAATAACCAGCACACATTCAGAAGGAACACAAAAATATTACCAAACCGATCGCTTGGAGAGAACCTATTTGACAGGTGAGTTATACGATACCCACATATCTGGTGCAAGAAACATGCCTGTCCACGAATATAAATTCACTGATCGCGACAATATTGTTGCATTATGCTACAACAACGAATTCTAAATGCGTCATTTCACTCCTCAGCGCAAAGATACTTTATTGTGCATATTGTGGACGGACTACAATCGGTGTTATGTGGCAAGGATTTGAAACATTACGCGAGCGTTCACACAACAATGCGGGACTGGCAATGTGTGTGCAGGCTGGCTACATTTTCACAGTGTGCATTGTTTGTCTTATACAGGGACGAGCAACATGTGGTTGATGATTACCTATTCAAGACGAAACGTCTGTCCCATAAGACGTACACTTGGCAAAAACGTTGTGGGAATTTTATATGAAATACTTTATGTACGTCTACATATTCTACTGGGTGAATTTTAAAAGCTTTTTCTTATATTTTTCCTAGTTAAAAAGAATTTGAATACTTAAATTAAGCTAACAAAATTGATAAATAATCCTCAGTTTTCATGCCAACTCTTTTGTTTTATTCCCTATAAAAAATGTGAACGACTGGATCGTACGAAACATTCTGTCTTAGCGTTTTCTAGAAGCGTGTTCAAATCGCATATAAGTAACTGGTTGTACCAGCTAAACACCAAATTTGACTGAAATCACTTCATCCTTTTTTGAGATATCGTAATTTTTCAAACCCACAGCCACTGAAGTGCAGTATGGTTGTGATCCCTTTCATCAGGATCGTGGCCTCTTCGTTAGAGTAAATTAGATCGCAATTTTTCCAAAATATTCAGAAATCTTCAAAACTGTTAAACTGTTATATTAACAAAAAATTCTAACAAAATATTTTCGAAATCGTAGGAGCAGTTGCTCAGTGCGTTGGACTACTTATCGAGAGGTCTCAGACCCACATACCGACTAGACCTGAAGTTTTTTTCCACTGGCCGACCTCTTGCGGAAGTATAACAAACATAAAAGTCTCAATTGTCATGCGAAGCCTCTCAAAATGTGCCGTTTGGAGTCGGCGTAAAATGTTAGGTCCCTTCCACTCATTGTAGCATTTTCCAGGCGGAAATTTTGTAAATTATAGAAGTCTTATCCTGGCTGAAAGATAACGTGATATCAGCCAAAGATATTCGCAATTTCTCTGACATCAACCTGTAATCAGTCTTTTTAAACCATATAGTGTCCCTTGACTGCCGAACATATCTCAAGGAGATGGCGGAGCAGTTCAACATTCACCTTTGTTGAGTGCTGGGGCTTAGGGACTTTATTGGAGAAGTGGTTTCACTTGTCTAGCGAAAAATCAGATCCGGCCAAAGCTGGATCAACGATGGTCTTAAAGGCTGATCTCTCTAGGTATCATAACTGGGCATTATCTAATAGGAAGGCATGCAACAAGGCTTGCCGTACATTAAAACGATTAGTTTAAATTTTATTAGCTATAAGTAATTCGTGAAATCCCTGCAAGTATATTTAGTTAATGCGGAACACAACTGATTCTCAAAACGAAGAATTGCATGGGTAGGTAGGTAGGTAGATGTGGCGGTTTGATAAGACAAACCCAATTAGCACTGAGTGCCGTTTTGTTACCACAAACTCACGTAAACCTGGGTATTATCGAT
Organism: Portevinia maculata; assembly: GCA_949715645.1. Lineage (NCBI taxonomy): Eukaryota > Metazoa > Arthropoda > Insecta > Diptera > Syrphidae > Portevinia > Portevinia maculata. Next base: position 62,154,425 of record OX454525.1, on the reverse strand, counting down.
TGGTGGGGGAGGCTAAATCCAACCCGCGGAGTTCAGGAAAGTTATCAGTTCCTTGATACTTTTCTCGGAGACTTCCTCAAGTGTATTGAAGAAAGGGCTTCCCAATGTACATAGTCTGCTCCTAGCTAAAGCCGGACAGGTACATAAAAAGTGAATTAGGGTTTCTTTTTCAGTTGTCACTTTGCAACTGCGGCAGTGTGTATTGTATGGGATGCCCAGCTTGGCCGCATGGTCACCTATAGGCCAGTGTCCCGTGAAGATCGCTGTAAGTCTTGCGATGTCTTTTCGGGTTCTACCTAGAAGGTCGGTTGTTTTTACGTTGTTGTAGTTTGGCCACGTTTTTCTGGATATGACGCTTGCAGTCAGCCTGCTCCATCTGAGGTTGGCTCTCTTAAGGTATTCTGCGGTGATATTTGCCTTAACTGCTCCGAGCGGAATGTGGACTAGTTCTGCCAGAGAGCAGTGGAGAGGTGAGCCTTGCCTGGCCAGTTCGTCGGCATATTCGTTTCCATAAACGTTACTGTGCCCTGGAACCCAGATCAGGGTAACCTTGAACTTATCAAGCAGGGCCAGCTCATTACGGCATTCTAGTACTAACTTAGAGGATATAGTGACCGAAGTGATCGCTTTAATGGCAGCCTGGTTGTCAATAAGTATGGCAATCCTTTGCCTCGGTGTTATATTTGAGTGAAGTTTGATCTGGCGACAGGCTTCACGGATAGCCAGTAGCTCCGCCTGGAAGACGCTTGCAGTATCCGGAAGTCTGTACGATTTTGCGATGTTTAAGGATTCAGAAAAACAACATTTTTGAACCGTCGATGTAGATTGTTTGATCGAAATCCCTTGTCACTTGTCCATTTTGCCATTCTGATCTAGTAGGGATTTGAACGACGAAATGTTTTGTAAAAGACATTCTGGGAATGATGTAGTCTGTTGAAGGCGGAACTAGTTTTCTAGGTAGAGAATCTAGAATACTACTGTGGCCGTAAGGTTTTGCAGTCCAGCATCCAGACTCTCTGAGTCTGATCGCGCTGTGTGCTGTGATGTTTTTTATATGTAGATCAAGAGGTAAAAGATGCAGTAAGACTGTGAGTCCGTCTGACGGTGTTGACCGTAGAGCTCCCGTTGTTCCTATGCATGCCGTTCTTTGTACCTTATTAAGTTTGGTAATATTGTAATTTTTCTTTAGAGCCGGCCACCATACTATTGACCCATACGTGAGGATTGGTCGTACCACGGCTGTGTACATCCACAGGGTCAATTTTGGTTGCAGGCCCCACTTTTTTCCGAAGGTTCTGCTGCAGGCATAGAGGCTATACATGCCTTCTTTACCCGTTGTTCTATTTTTATTTTCCTGTTGAGTGTAGAAAGGGGTAGGGGTGTGCCGTTTAGGCGAGGAAGCGTAAAGTCAGGTATGTTGGTTTTGGTGGTGAAGAGCATCAGCACAGTTTTCCCCGGGTTGACTCCCAGACCGCACTTTTTTGCCCAAGTGCTAACTTTGCTTAGAGCATTCTCCATGATTTCACTAATCACGGAGGGAATCATTCCTGACCCCAATATCACCTTATCGTCTGCATACCCGACTACTTTGATTCCTACTCTGTCTAAACTTATGAGGATTTTGTTCATTACTAGGAGCCAGAGTAGGGGTGAGATGACTCCTCCTTGAGGTGTTCCTCTCCTGGCATATTTGGTTATATTGCTATTTCCTAAAGCTGCTTGAATGATTCTAGTGCTGAGCATGGAAACAATCCATTGACTTAGATGGTTTGCTATTCCCAGCTCCCTCAGGGACTCTAGAATTGCTTCAGTGTGTACATTGTTGAAGGCTCCTTCTATGTCTAGGAAGGTAGCCAAGGTGTGTTCTTTCGATTTTTCTATCGTTCGCACTACCTCGTGAAGAGCTGTTTCTGCAGAACTTCCCTTGAGGTAGGCGTGTTGAGATTTGGAGAGGAGTGAAGCTTCTATTGCCCCTCTCGGTGGTTGTCTAGGAGACGTTCGAGCGTCTTCAGTACGAAGGAGGTCAAACTAATTGGTCTGAAATCTTTCGCAGTTTCATGACCGCGCCTACCCGCTTTTGGAATGAAAACAACTCGCACTCGTCTCCATGAATAAGGTGCATGATTGTAGAGTATACAGTTCCTGTAAATCGATGTGAGCCATGGAATTGCCAGTTCCAGAGATTTCTGGAGCATGATGGGCAGAATGCCGTCCAGGCCAGGCGATTTAAAGGGAGCGAAGCTGTTTATTGCCCAGGAAATTTTTTCCTCGGTAATAATGGATGTTATATTTTCCAAGGCGTCGGGTTGTGTACGTTGTGAGCTGGATAGCTCTGCACCGTAATCATTGCATCCGGGAAAATGGGTGTTTATTAATAGTTCTAGGGATTCTGCAGTTGACTCAGCCCATTCTCCGTCCTCCTTTCTCAGAAGAGATGGGTTGGAGTGTTCTTTGGACAATATTTTGCTGAGTCTTGCGGAGTCCTTGAGGGTTTCGATGGATTGGCAGTACTCTATCGACGACTGTGTCTTGGCCGTTCTAATAGAGTTCTTGTAGATTTTAAGGCAATCTCGGTAGGGTTGCCAGTAGTTGCATTTATGGCAGATGTTAAAGGTTTCTCTAGTCAATTTTCGGAGAGCAGAGAGTTCCTTGTTCCACCAAGGGGGGAATGATTTTTTACTATATTTGATCGGACACGAGACTTTGTACGCTACGTTGAAAGCTTTTTCAAAAGTCTCAACCTTTGTGTCGAGTTCTGAAGTGGAGGTAAATTTTTGATTTGGGGGTTTTGTGTAACTTAGTCTTAATGACGTGGTTAAACTTTGCCCAATCGGTTCGTTTGGGGTTTCGGAAAGGTTTCGGGCTCTCTACAGCGAGATCTATGTCGAAGAGTTGTGGTCTGAGAAATATTTTTTACTGGATACCCTCCAATTTTCAACCTTCATAATATTGTTATTATTACAGACAGTAACATCTTTAACGTCTTCCCAGCCGTTAAAACTGTCCGTACTCGGAAAGATGAAGGTCGGGGTGTTACCTTTGTTACATATTATTAGGTTATTTTCAATAATGTAATCAAAAAGAGACTCACCGCGTTCGTTTGACTCCGAGCTGCCCCATAGCACATGCCTGGAGTTTGCATCGCAGCCCAGCAGCAGGTTGGTCCTTGTTGTTGTTATGGCGGTTATCATTGCCTGGACTTCTTCCGGCGGTACTTGCCGGTCGTGTGCCATGTAGGCGGATGCGATTAGCAGGTCGCCTCCTGCGTTCTCCATCTTAACAACTGTTAGAATTGCATAACCAGTTAATATTTTAATTTGATACTAAATGTAATTGATCGTGGCTGATCATGTACGATTAATTAGTTTCAGGAATATCCTCTACCTCATGAACGGCTGCAATACACAGTGGTGCAAATAAATTTTCCAATCTCCTACACTGATTCTGGTTGAAAACAAATACCTTTCCCATTGACCCGCTCAAGAGGTGACGATCGTCCCGGCATTTGGTGAGCAGCTAATCCAGTAAGCTAGTTTGAGAGATGCACCCAAGCCACGGGCCTCTGTGTGCTTGCTTTCGCGGAAAAAATCCGATGAGCTGCACTGTTTTCACGAAAATTGCCGCTGCCAAACACCAACCATACAATAAAGTAAGGATCTCATCAGCTCATCTCATCCTTGCTCAGCACATAAGTAAGAGACGAAATCTTATCAGAAATTCGGCTAATGGCACAAGTTACAGCGCAACCGGTAACAGGTACCTAATCCTGTTAACCAAGTCAACCTTCTCGGCCACGACAAATTATGTTTGTATCTTAAGTTCATTTATTTATTTTGTTTGTATTATTTCACTTATCGGAAGTGCTATTAAAGCTAAAATCAAACTACGATAAAGAACTAAAGTAACATAAACAAACTGAAATCTTAAAATATCTACTCGTATATCCACATATAAAGGGTCTTTCATTAGCTGCTTGACAACTTCAAACTTTCAGTGTAAACGCACCCTTAAAACGATTACCGAACTGTCTATGTCAAAATATTCAACAAAGTCAAAATTGTCATCGTGGTGAAGAACAGGAAGGAACAATTTTTACAAATAATTAAAATTTACTACCGAAATTCCGAGGCAGTGCTCGCAACTTTAAGAGCGTAAACGCCAATTTTCGGCCGTAGTTCCCGTCCCAGTAGACAAGCAATTCATAGTCTAGTGAAAAAATTTGAGTCAGAATATTCACTGCTTGATGTTGCCGTGCCAATGAGACTACGTTTTGCCCGAAGTGTAGAGAATATTACTGCCGTAGAAGCGTCCGTCGCAAACCAGCGAAATCAGTCAATTTCACGGCGTTCTCAAGAATTGCGCCTCTCCCAGACCACATTATGGCGAATTTTCAGTAAGGATCTTGGCCTACACCCTTACAAGATCAAGCTAACTCAAGAACTAAAGCCACTTGATAATATGAAGCGACGTACGTCCTCGAATTGGGCTATAGACATGATACTCGTAGATGAAAATGAAGAATTTCATCGCAAAATCATCTTCAGCGATGAAGCGCATTTTTTGGTTAGACGGCTTCGTCAATAACCAAAATATGCGTTACTGGACAGGTGAGAACCCACATGTGCTTCATGAAACAGCACTTCATCCGAAAAAGAGTCACTGTTTGGTTAAAAAATCATTATTTGATCATTGGTATATGCCAACAAGCCGGCGACGTTAGAGGAGCTCAGAGGTAATATTGAACGAGAAATATCGGCCGAGTTTAGTTCCATTCCACTTCGTACAACATTCAAGCAAATGGTTGAAGAAGCTAGGTTTTAGGCCATGTATGGGCAGTTATGGAATAATATTTATTTATTTTTTATTTTAGAACTTAGTTTATAGTTTTGTTCCTATTCTCCAGAATTTTGTGCGACTTCATCTGGCGCGCGTAGTATCAAAACAAAACATGCTTGTAAGTCTTAACTTCTTGCGCATATTAAGCGCACATTAATATTTTGGCACGATTAATTAGTAAATTTTGTTTTGGGTGGGGGAAAGGCGTACCAAGATCCCCGACCTATAGCGCGAGCTAAGCCGAGAGTATTCCAGCGCGCCAACCAGCTGCAAAACCAAACGGTCCTAATATCGCATTCCCTGAGCATAGATATCCCAGGCTCACCTAAAGCCAATGAGCAACTCCATACAAAACTTTCCTGTAAAGTAATTTCTGTGAACTTTAAAGGCGTTCTGATGTGCACTTCGTTCTCGTCGCAGATATGAAATGAACACTTGACTCTCTCACTGTCAAAAGCTTCGTCTTCTTACTCGTATGCCGACTGCGCCTAAAACATCAAGAAATTGTACAATGACTGTGTCAAAGACCAAATCGCCAAACATTTTAAATTGTCCAATCGCCCATAAATATGGGCGTTTTGTCAGATTTTAATGCACCAATTTATAATTTGGTGACGGGTTTTTGATTTTCTTTTGGGATTTTTTTCAATTAGTTTAGGCCTTAGGGTGATATTTCCATCTAAGAATTGAAGCCATATTTCATAACGATAAAAAGCTTGTATATTTTTTTTGTTTTGGGGCCAATTTTTTTGTATCCGGAAAAAATAGATGCTTACAACATTTAAGGTAATTTGACATTTCTTTTCTTTGAGCGATCTGTCATAGTTGTCCAAAATTTTTAAGCGTTGTGTCTTTTTAAGATTAAGGCAGTGCCCTAAAATAGTCAGAGCACAAAATAATCCTATTAATTTTTTTGTTGGTATTTTGACATTCTGTCAAATAGCTCTAAAAATAAAAATGTCAATTTGACAAAACACTTGTTGGGTGGTAAGATTTTGTTGGCTTTGTTTGCATTTTGGGCGATTTCATGATGGGCGAATCGACAATGATCCGTCTAAACACATCATTGCCCCAAGAAAGCTAATAGACTTCAACAGGGTCTTAAAAAAGTCTCAAAAGTTTGGAAAATTACTTGCTAATGCGATCATACGGTTTCTCCGTGACGTGATGATTAAACTATGTAATTCTAACTTTTAATTAAATAAAGTGGCCAATAATCCTGAAGGCCTAATTTTTTTTCCGTGTACCCTGATGAACAAAACGAAATTATTTTAATCACTGTGGAAATTTATTTACGTTTTGCATTACAAAGGCAATTCTTGTCGCAGAATAAGTACCACTCAGCATGACATCAAATGGAGAGACTTTACAACTTTTCTAGAACTAAGCGGGTACGAAACCTTATTGTTGTGATGGCCATTATTGTCCTTTGCACAGGACTAGCCAAAGTCATGTAACTCTATCACGGCAAGAATGTATCTCACTCTCTGTACTATGAGGGAGATGATAAAACGACAACACCATCCAAACAACGACACAACTCTTTTCGCATCTCAGTTTGCTTCTGCAGCCCAAGATCCGATTGGAATCCATCTGAACATTCATATCATTCAGACAGAGCTGGCTTATTGCAATTTCCGCAAAACGTAACCAGTCCATCCATAAGGTCTTCAGAATGAAAATAAAAAGCTGTATTAACGACCGGATGCGCACCGCTATAGAAAATTCATGGCGCAACTCTATAACCCCGTCCTGGTATTGCCCCGATAAACACAACTGGTTTGCACCCAGTCTCTCCCGGTGTGTGCGGTTGCTTTGGTTCAGGCGTAACATCAGTACATTCAGAAATGAAATGCACCTTGCTACCTGACTTGAGCCGGTAAATGATTTATGACAGCTATACGCAGGGGTAATATTGCTGATGAGAAACAGAAAACCAACTCGGTTAGAGTAGAGCAAAATTGGGTCCAGTCTGCACAGATCTCTGAAGGTAAGGGCTATCCTGTTCATTTAGTGCGATTGCAATGATTCGTGTGTGAGAAGTAATTTCCCAGTGCGGATGTTGGGGCGTAAACTATTTTTATTGGAACGCTCACTGCAGAGATAACGCGGCGAAGCGATGGCTCGTATGATGATGATGATGATGACGATGATGATGATGATGATGGAGATGGCAATGTTGATGAAACCACATCCTATATATCCACGGAAGCATCCGCATCTCATTGAGTGAAATCAAATTAGATGCAATCTATTAGGTGATCTTGTTGGGATGTTGTGGAAGATTGTTCAGACCCAGGTTGATGCATGAGAACGGAAATTGAATTGCATCACATGGAATGGAGCTTTCGTTTAACATGTCCGGTAGATGAACGGAACATGCTGAGAGATGCGTAGATGGGAAAGGATTTAAAAATACAAATTGAAAATTAAGCAGGAATAAATTAAATTGGATGTTCTTCTCAATATGTTTGCTTAAATAAATTGAAAACTTAATAATAATATTTTTTAAGACCACTGACAGTTCGCAACACTTTTTTTGTAATTTTTTTTTAAGATTCTGGCTCCGCAATGCGATGAGAAATGCACTTTGATCAATTAGATTCAGAAATATTTAGTCTAGTAGAATTCCATCTTCCGTATAAGGCAGATAATGCTACCGGCAGAGGGCTGCTTTATATCTTTGGAACTCAGTTGTTCCCTCTAGAAGATGTTCCTTCTAGTTTCATTGAGGGCATATAATATGCGATTGTTGCTCTGAAGGAGTGCAGCAGAAGGTTCAGGTCCTTTGAATTGGGTTTCTGAGCCTTCCTAGGTAGTTAAAATCCAATTAGATGCCAAAGCGGACTGTAAACCTTTCATTATGATTTTTTTTATTCATTTGAAGAAAAAAGGGGAAAATCTCCCTAGAAAAGCAGCGGCTGTTGTAAATGGCGACTAATTCAACACCACCAGCTTGATTGACATCAGTTATGAAACAAACCGAAAGCCTGACAATATTCATTGAGGTTAAAACGACGAACCCCACCGGCGGACCATCAGGGATGCAGTAAAGTGGTAGGGTTATTATGCTTTTAATCCTAATCATAGCTTCGCCGTTAAGGATGATAAAAGTTTAAGAGAGAAGTGAAAAATATAATACAAGTAGAATTTTGTAATCTCACGATAAGTAACTGAAAGGTTCCGAAAACCAGCTGTTTATTTATTATATTGTTTTTTTTTTTTTTTTTTTTTTTAAATAATACAAAACGAATATATAACACACAAGGCCAGACAGCTTCGCCCTAAGCGAATCAACAAAGTTGCGTGAGCAGGCAAAACAGTACGAAGGAAAGGGTAAAATCAATTAAACTCCAACACTGTTTGATTCCACCCTTCAGGTCATAAGTCCACAGTTGATGGGTCATTAGTCTGCAGGAGTTTCGCGTGAACTTATTGCCCACTTCAATTATTTCTGAACTTTTGGCCTGCGGACTAATGACTCATGTTCCACGACCCTAGAATAATATATCCTTTGATATGTAGTAAGTTTAACTGTGGGGTGTAGATAAACCTTGAGTAAATACACAAGAATGAGAGAAAAGCATTATACATAAGATCAGTTGTCAATTGTGACGAGCTGTATCGAGTCAGTCGAGTTTGTCTTTGCTACTTTAAAGAGGTAAACTTTAAGTTTAGAAGTTCAATTAAGAATTTTTAAAATAATTTCAATTTTACCACCCAGTAGAGAAGAGGTTGGCTTAGCTATAAGGCAGCTAAAGAACAATAAGGCCGCCGGCTCTGATATCCTAAAAGCGAAGCTATTCAAATGCGGGGGTGATGTTTTGGTAGGGCGCATGCACTAAATCATCAACCAAGTATGGGTAGAAGAAAGCGTGCCCGATTACTGGACTGGCCCGATTACTCTACGTGGCGACGGCCGAATTCGGGATCCCTGCAAAGCTGATCCAGTTGTGTCGCGTGACACTTGAAAACACGCGGTGTAATGTGCACTTTGGAAGCAGCTCTTCCGAATTATTCGAAACTTGTACTTCTTCAACCTTGTTCTGGAGAAAATAGTGAAAAGTGAAAGTGTTAACACTATCTTCAATGGATCCGTCTAGCTACTGGGGTATGCGGACTATATCGACATCAATTGCCGTTTTCAGCGTTCCGTGTTAGAGGCTTTCACGGCGATTAAAGAACAGGCGAAATTGGTTAATATTGAAGTAAATGAGGACAAGACCAAGTACATGATATCAACAAACAAACAAACATCTGTCCAGCGCCTAGGAAATAACGTCACTATTGATAGCAATAACTTCGAGATAGTTGAGGAGTTTATCTACCTAGGAGTAAACATCAATTCCACCAATGACACCTTAGTGAGGATCCGGTGGAGAATTACCTCAGGAAACCGCTGCTAATTTGGTTTAGCAAAATATATAGGTTCAAAACTCCTCACTCGAAGTACCAGACCTGCTTTATGGCGCCGAGTGCTGGACGATAAAAAGAAAAGGAGAGCTTATATTGGGTTGTTTTGAAAGAAAAATACTCGGTCGGATATTTGGTCCTGTGTGCGAGGAGGGCGAATGGAGGAGAAGATACAACCGCAAACTCCATGAGCTGTACCAAGATGTGGTTGGAATGGGAATCCAAAAAGCTAAATCACGTCGACAACATTGGCTCGACCACATTGAGCGAATGGAAAATAATGCTCCAGCCAAGAGAATCTTTGACTTTCAGCCCCCTGGTTCGAGAAGGCAAGGAAGACCGAACCTCCGTTTTTAAGACCAAGCCATCGCGGATGTCAGAGCGTTTGGTCTGGACAACTGGAAGTAGCGCGCCCGGCCTCGCAGAGGATGGAAGGCTGCAGTGTCTCAGGCAGAGACCCTTCACGGATCGGGAGCCCGTTAAGTAAGTAAGTAGTAAATAATTTAAATAAATGAAAAGTGAACAAATTGGACCATATTTTGTAACCTTAAACATTACAAGGTATAAACATCATTTTTATTAAATTTGTGAATGTTTCTAGTGCAATAAAGTCTGGAACAAGTTTAATTTCGCATCGCAGTAAATTTGATTTGCTTGCGAAGACAAATTTTATTTCAAAGATATCAAAAAATAAAATTCGAAAACGATTAAAAAAAAAATCACTTTTGAATTTTTCACACGAGAACCAATTAAATTTGTTTGGTCTCCGAACCTTTAAAAAAAAAGGCTAGACATTTATACTAATTTTTCCAGAACTTCAAGCATTTCTTCCAAAAATTTTTCTGAACTTTTTTTGAAGACTCTGCAAATTGTATATTTTTCTACCTCAAAATTTAATGTTAGACTATGTAGCTATATCTTTATATTTGTTATTTTATTTTCCTCAACACTCTATTCAATAAAATGATTTGTTGGTCAATAATTCCTCAAAAATTGGAAAAAACTTTTGAGGGGGAATTGTGAGGATACAATGACGTTATATTTATAATCATGCTACACACGCCTGGCCTTCTCCGTGCCCACGCGGGTTCCTTCCAAGCGTTCGTCTCTACGCCCAATAAAAAGAAATATTTGTCTTTTTTTGTAAAACTTCACAGAAACACTTTCATGTCAATACCAAATATTACTTTATTTGAGAGCTCAATCGGTTCGGTGTTTTAAGAGACTGCACATTTTTTTCCGCATAGCTAAGCCCGCTTACGCAACTTAGTTGCTCCGCTAAGGGTAGGTGCAAGTTGTCTGATAGGCGCCTATGTCAGCTTACTTTTTCTAATTAAACAGTAACACGAAGGAAAGAAACTTCTAATTTTATTTTCATTTAATCAATTTGTTAATACGCATGGTTGAACTGCATGCAACAATTCTACTAAAATGTCGACAACGAAATCAACCTCATAGCCTACATATATCCATTCAGATATGAAAAAATATCAGTAAAGCGGTCTTTATCAACGAGTCCCACCCGAGTTTTTATCCATTATTGTGTTATTCGGCTGTTTAGTTTAGTTTTTAGCAACTTCAAACGGTGTCCCTCAAGGATCCATCTTAGGGCCACTGCTCTTCTCAATTTTTATTAATGACCTCCCAACTGTTGTCAACAACTCGTCCGTACATATGTATGCAAACAATGTACAACTATACATAAGCAGTAAGCGCGGTCTCAGCACTAATTCTGCCCATAAGCACTATCAAGATCTGAAGAATATCCTAACCTGGTCCGAGCGCAATTGTTAAAGGCTAAATCCTGACAAATGCAAATGCCTAGTAATTCGCAGAAATTGTATGGATATATCTAGCGTTCCTAGCATCCATCTTGGAAATTTTCCAATTCAATTTTTCCAGAAAGTAAAAAATCTAGGTATTTGGTTCAGCACAACATTGTGTTGGGACAACCATATTTTGACCGTTATTGGGAAAATCTACGACTGTCTCAGAAACCTGTGACTTTCACAATTTCACACCGACAAATACAATGTTGATGGTGGCTAAAACCCTGCTGGTGCCATTTATTACATACTGCTGTGAAATCTTCTGTTTGTAACAACGCCTTCATAATGCGCAAATTTCAAGATGCATTAAACAATATAACTCGATATGTGTTTGGATTAAAAAGATATGATCATGTTTCCGCTTATCCTAAAAAGATTCTTGGTTGTACACTAATTTGATTCCACCCCGGCTAGCATATCAGCCCACGGAACGCCAATTTTTTGTTCATGCCATTCGCCTCTGGAATTCACTTCTCCTTAGTTTAAGGCGGCTCCAGGATTCAAATAATTTTAGTGATACTCTCTTTCGTCAAAGTGCAGGCACGTAAATACAGAAAGTACTACCTAAGTTAATAGAATTTTTTTTCTTTTTACTACTTTTTACTTCTTTTGAATTGTGTTTTCATTCTTTGAATTTATATAGTTATACTTTTTTTCTTTTCTTTTTTTAATATAAAACAACATTACATGTATTTTCAATTAAAATGAAATATCATAATCGAAAGGCCTTTTTTACAAAATTGACATTTGCAACTTGAAAGATTTTGAAAGTCTTATAAATATTGTTACTGATGATGAATAATTATGGAAATATGAAAATGTAGTAGATTTGGATAAGTTTATTGTATGGGAGGTGCCACGCCCCTTTGCCAGATTTTTGCCAAACTTCACAGGAACACTCCCTGATGGCTGCAAATTTCAGCTGAATCCTACAAACGAAAATCCCTGAAACCCGATCGCAACGCCACCTACACCAGTTGTGAAGTTTCTGGAAACCTTCCTTAAACTATTGCCAACATTTGGAAAAAGAATTAATCAAATCGGACCAGCCGTTTTCAAGTCATGTCATCGGCAACAAAATATCGATTCATTTTTATATATATATATTTAGCGACTTGAGAACTTCAAACTTTCAGTGTGAGCGCACCCTTAAACCGATTACCAAACTGTCAATGTCAAAATATTCAGTAAAATCAAAATTTTCATCATGTTGGAGTACCTACACGAAGGATCAATTTTCACAAATAAATAAATTTTACTACCAAAATTCCGAGTCGGTGGTCGCAACTTTAAGAGCGTTAACGCCAATTTTCGGCCGTAATTCTCGTCCCAGTAGACAAGCAATTCATATTTTAGTGAACAAATTTGAGCCAGAATATTCGCTGCTTGTGTGTGGAGAATATTGCTGCCGTAGAGGCGTCCGTCGCATCCAGCCAAATCAGTCAATTTCACGCCGTTCTCAGCAATTGGGCCTCTTTCAGACCACATTATGGCGAATTTTGCGTAGGGATCTTGGCCTACACCCTTACAAGATCAAGCTGGCTCAAGAACTGATGCCACTTAGTCATATGAAGCGAGGTTCGTTGTCCAAAACATGAAACAGCACTTCATCAGCAAAAAGTCACTGTTTGGTGCGGTTTTCATGCCGGTGGCGTCATTGGGCCGTTTTTTTTCGACGATGAAAATGACCGTCACGTTATGGTAAATGGTATTCGCTACAGAGACATGTTAGAACGTTATTTCTTTGAACAGTTGCATAAATTGGACATCAATGAAATTTTGTTCCAACAAGACGGTGCTACATGCCCGAAAGCGGGTGCAACAATCGAATTATGAAATCTCAGTTCTTTGAACGTGCTATCTTGACAAACGGACCCATCTATTCGCTGCCGATATCGTGTGATTTAACGCCTCTAGACTTTTGTTTATGGGACTACATTAAGTCATTGATCTATGCCAACAAGCCGACGACGTTAGAGGAGTTCAGAACCAATATTGAACGAGAAATAGCAGCCGTATCGGTCGAAATGTGGGGTCGATTCATGGAAAATTACATTCAACGTATCGTCCGGTGCTTACGTGGTGGACATATGAACGAAGCCGAATTAAATTCATAAATGTTTTGATATTAGTTCAAGCCAATAATTTTGTTTGGAGATATCTCAAGTAGTTTGCATTTTATTTAAAAAAGAAGTTTTCAAGTCTTTAATGAAAGACCCTTTATATACGAGGGCGGGTCAATAAGTCCGTGACTTTTGGAATAAAACACAGATTTTTTGATAAAAATTTTTTTTCATGTTTCAACGTAGTCTCCCTTGAGCTCTATAAACTTTGTCCAACGCCTCTCCAATTTTTTTATCCCTTCCAAAAAAAATGATTTGTCGAGGTCCTCAAAATAGGCCTTTGTTTGCGAGATGACTTCATCATTGGAGTCAAATCTTTTTCCACCAAGCCATTTCTTCAGGTTTGGGAACAAGAAGTAGTCGCTCGGAGCCAAATCTGGAGAATAGGGTGGATGAGGGAGCAATTCATAGCCCAATTCATTGATTTTTGCCATGGCAACTGCACATGTGTGCACCCTTGTCTTGGTGGAAAAGAACTTTTTTCTTGGCCAAATGAGGTCGGTTTTTTTTCAAATCGTCATTGAATCGGTCCAATAAGTTGGCATAATATTCCCCATTGATTGTTCTTCCCTTTTGAAGGTAGTCAATGTGGATTATCCCGCGTGCATCCCAAAAAACAGTCGCCATAACTTTATTGGCTGACAAACCCACCTTGGCCTTCTTTGGCGCCGATTCACCCTTAGAAACCCACTGTTTTGACTGTTGTTTGGTCTCTGGTGTGTTGTGATGGATCCATGTTTCGTCTACGGTTACAAAACGGCGCAAAAACTCCTCCATATTGCGATTAAACAATGCCAAACCTTCCTGTGAAGTTGTTACACGATTGCGTTTGTGGTCGACTGTGAGCAAACGCGGCACCCATCTTGCGGAAAGCTTTCTCATGCCCAAGTGATCATTCAAAATTGAAACCACTGAGCCATGCGAGATCCCTACGGCTTCCACAATCTCTCGCACTTTCAATCTTCGGTCGGCCAACACCATATCGTGAATTTTTTCTATTGTTTCGGGTGTAGAGACCTCAACTGGGCGTCTAGGACGTTCGGCTTCTTCAGTGCTTGTACGGCCACAACGAAATTCAGTAAACTACTTTTTTACCATTGAAATCGATGGTGCAGAGTCCCTATAGTATTTTTCAAGCTTAGCCTTGGTCTCGGTAATGGTTTTTTTTCGCAAGAAATAATGCTTAATAAGCACACGAAATTCAATTTTTTCCATTTTCTCCTCAAATTAGTGAGTAGTCTGATAAAAATAGCTGTCAAACACAAACTAACTGACGCAGCAAGTTTAAATTTTGACAGGAGTCAACTGACAGATGCCTGTTGACAGGAGCAGTGTTGCCGTTTCCGTAAAGAGGTCAGAAATTCAAAAAGTCACGGACTTATTGACCCGCCCTCGTATGTATAGTCACTTTTCATTCAGTTTCACACCAATTATTGTTATCAAAATTTAAGAATCGTTGTGAGAAAAATAACTTTCCGATGTTCGATTAGCGACAAAAAATACAACTACAGAGAAAAGACGATAAGTAATAAACAAACAAATATCAGTTCTTTCTCCATACCATTCCCATACAAAACGCAAATTCCAATTTTTCGATTTTCTGTCTTTTTCTTTGGGTTTTTCCGAATTTTCTGTTTTCTTAAGCCACCCATGTATTGACGAACAAAACAATAAAAGAATCATCTAAATCGGTCCAACCGTTCTCGAATTTTAGCGAGACTAACGCACTACAGTTGATTTTTAAACACTATAGATAATACAATTCAAAATTTGTGGCCCTCAGTACGACCAGGCGTTGAATCAAAAACCGTTGAATCAAAAACAGTGCGTTGACAGTCATTTGTCCTTGATTTTATATTATTCGCCCTTCAAGATATTTTCCCATTGAATAAGCTATTTTCGAGGCACCACCTCCTCTTGTATTCACATTTCCAGCACCACCCCCCTGTAACTTAACTCACCAAGTCAACAACATTGACACTGCACCACAACTGCACTTCCAAAGTTCGCAAAGCAATCAACGTAGAAGCAGATGCTTTTGCCAACATTCCCCAGCCCACATCCCAACTCTCCTCATCTAGACCATCTCATTACATTTACAGCCAGAGTAGGTACCCATCTCTCTTTCAGCTGGTCCCAGCTCCCAGCGCAGCTCGGTGCAAGAGGAAATCTTTTTTTTTCTTGAACGGATAGGCGTCTACCAGAAATTTCCAGATTCAAGATCAGAATGAATGACTACGCGAATGAATGAATGAAAGGTAAATTACGGAGCGTTGCTGAATGAACGACGCGCACGTGAGTGCGTGAGTAGTAGTCGCCATGTGTGAGCTTGTGTGTGAGTTTGTGAGGAATACGCGCGAGTGCGCAGTAGTTATTTGTTGTCGGCGCGCAGTGTATTACAACCTCTGTAGCTTTGCGAAGACTAGGTGATTGACTTGAGGAATGTGGCTGTGACTTGTACACACGATTTTGTCGGTGCGGTACGTCATCGGTATTGAAGCGACTGTGCGACTGGCGGCGGCATCTCTGTTGTGTGTTGTATTTCTGCTACTTGGCTTAGATGATGATGATTACGAAAGAGTGGGGCGGTTCCACTTTGGGGGGAAAAAATCTGCCTCAGATGTCAGAGGTGATTTTGATGCTTCGGGGCAAAGCAATCAAGTTGATAGAAGTAGACACCAGCAACTGTGACTGATCCGTGCGCGTGAAGTGAATCTATTTGAGACGAGTTGTTGATGATAAATCAAATAGAATCGAGTGTGGCCTTCAGATGGGAGATTTCAAGAAGTCATTATATGCAGGATGTTGATCAGAAAAATTAGTTGGACTAAATAAGTAAGTTTTTGGGTTTTAGAAATTAGTGCGACGACTTATTATAGTTCACGGTAGGTTTAGGTTAGAAAATTTTACCCACCGGTTGAAATAAATTGATAACCTGACGTTCTGTAATGACGTGTTAGCTGTTGAGAGTTAAATTCCCCTTTCCAGGTTGGTTTGAGTAAACATCATTATTTGAAGTATAGTGGTGTATTTGGAGGCAAAATTTACAACCGACTCTGTAAAATTCGTAATTGGTCCTTTTTTAAATTCTGTCCAAGGACTTTTAAACTAAAAGCATATGTTCACTGCACATAGAGTAATAGAAAAAAAAACATTAGACTTCACAATTCAGCACCTGATCTCCTTTTCAACTGACTTTTCGATGCGAACAGGTTCTAACTAACTCTTTCGTACATAAGTATATCAAGGTATATCTACATACCTATGCATAGGTACTCGTATCTTTTTTATTTATTGCTAAATCGTAAATTCCACAATCATATCCCATTGAGCTGAGATGTAATGAAGCGTGCAAATCGGAAAAGGCAGAACCTGCACCGAGAGAGAAAAAGAAATGATTTTTACGCCTTGCTACCACCATGACCCGGAAGACGCTGATAGCTAGCACACTTAACGTTCATTTTCTTGTTTATATGCTGTCTTAAAGCTGTGGCAGGCTATGATCTAAAACGATTTGGACACGTGCCATGCTACATTGAAAACTCAGTTTACAATCTCACTATGCAGTGCTCGCTATGTTTAGTTGCAGAACAGTAAAACATTTTTGGAATGGCCAACTTATGTTCCGGTAAGGAGCATAACTGGCCATGGAGCATGCAAATCAGTTACAGAAGTTAAACGAAAATTGATTCATTACCTTTCAGTTTAATATGTTTGAAGTTGCTTTGGTATGTCTTTTGGTATCTGGGTTAGAAAGCCAAGCCACACATTTCCGATACATTTTGGAGTGCATTAGGAGATCAGACTTCTATTTCAGATTGAGGTGGGCTAGCTAATGATAGGTTACTGTATAACTGGGTTGCATACGATGAGTGCAGGTGGTCAGTGGTCACTTTGGAGATGTATCTCTGCGATTTGAAAAGAACCAACGTGATTGCCTAAAAGTGGACGAGATTGAGTTGAATGTTTTATCAATTTGGCGGGGCAGGGTGGCGAAAAAGGGACTGCGAAATGTAAGTACACAGTTTGAAATGTGTTTCCGATTTGAATGTCTTCATAAATTTCGGATAGAAACGAAAAAATAAATAAATGGTGATTTATTCGCTGTTTGGTTTTTCAGTGATCTATTTTTGACAGTTCACGCGTGATTCGTGTGTCAGAGTCAAACATGCTCAGTTAGCAATGTTATTTCATAATGGAAAGCTTTACAGCCGGACAACGCTTTCAAATAATTGAATTTGTGAAAAATTTCGCGCACTTTAACAATTTTACGGTCGTCATAATCGACCTACTGAGCAAGCAATTGAAAGCATAGTGACCAATTTTTGCATCAATTTCAAGCCGTATGCAGAGAGTGCGTACAGTCGAAAATATTGCTGCTGTATTCGCCAGTGTTAATGTAGACCGTGATATGTCCTTGTCCATTCGTCGCCGTTCGCAGCAATTGGGATTGTGTTGCTCGGCTACGTGGAAGTTTTTTTTTAATTGGACTCTCGGTATGGACCTCTTTCAATGTAGTCTTGGTCAATATTTACATGAAATAATCTTTACAAAATAAATGGCAAGTATGTATTAATTTATGAACTAAATCAAAAAATGTTTTTTTGACAATTAAAAACCAAACGATTAAAAATCGCCTATTGTATATATTTTATTGAAATCTAGATCTTTCTATAGATGCAATAATTTGAAACTATTACCAAGTATTGCAGAATATAAAATTTTTTAATTTCTTAACATTTTCTTTGAAGTAACTATGCAGAGGTTTTAGTGTAGTTTTCAGTTTATAATTTTAGCTATTCGTACTACAAATTATAAATGCGTTCTGATGGTTACGTGTATTCTAACCCAAAAAAAACGTTTCTTTTATTAGTATTATATTAAATGTCAAAAAAGGACACGATGTTCGAAAAAGAAAATAAACAAAACATGTCATGAATATTTACATAACATTTACAAAAGCATTTATTTAGTATTTTTTACTGATTTACTTTAATATACTTTAACTTAATGAATTGCATAAACAGAGGTGTTAGTTGCAAGATCGAGTAGCGAAGGCAAAATGAACAACACATACATGCTACCAAAAAAGCTAGCAAAAACCCAACACGGAAAGTCTCAGAAAAAATATCATCTAAGCAGTTCAATGTGTAAATATGTACCAAACATTACTTTTCACCAAACACACTACACGTGTGCAGTGTGCACACACTTCACTACTTCAGGTTACAAAATCTGTATATGTACTCCTGTGCTTTAGTTGATCACTTAACTTCGACGGTGAGTGCTTGTGATGACTGATAATTAAGTGACGAATTTTTTTTTTATTAAGGAAATAGGAATAAGGATGACAGGGGAAGAACCGATTCATCAAGGGTAGGAGAAACAGAGGAGCAGGGAAGAGCATTCCACATCCACATTCGTGTCGAACGGCTAAGGACAGATTCTTTGTATTTTACTGTACTTTCTAAAAAAGTCTTTAGGGTGAACTGATGTTCATTCATGGTATTATGGGTATTGCGGTTGACTGTTATATCCTTTCTTTTAATAGACTATTGCATTGGAAAAGAAAAGAAAAACATAGGGGCGGGCTACAGTCCGCTTGGGCGAACTGTTGGATACCCTATTCTTATTCCTATATCTCATAAGTGGGCGTGACACAAATTTAAAGTATTTTATCGAAAAAACTAAGCTTTTGTAAATAAAAACGCTCCCTAGCTCAAACTTTGGTTTTTCAATAAAATTGTTTTATTTAATTGTGGGCGTGTCAGTAGGCGGATTAAAAAAAAATTTAAGTATGAGCATAAAGGGCACCTAGAGAGTATATACTATAAATTTCAGCTCCCTAGCTCAAACTTTGGACTTTCAAAAATAAAAAAAATAAAATTCTGGGCGTGTCAGTAGGCGGATTTTGAAAATATTTACATATGAGCTTAAAGGGCCCTTAGAGAGTATATATTATAAATTTCAGCTCCCTAGATCAAATTTTGGTTTTTCAATAAAATTGTTTTATTTTTTTGTGGGCGTGTCAGTGGGCTGATTTTGAAAATTTTATATCCCAAGCAGTTTTAGGAGTCATAGATCATATTTAAAAAATTTCAGCTTTCTAGCTCAAAATTAGATTTTTTCCAAAATTTTGTTTTTTTTTTTAGTTTGTGCGTGTCTGTGGGCGGATTTCAAAAATTCGTAAACTTGATTATTTCGGGAACCTAGAGAGTATATGTTTAAAATTTCAGCTCTCTAGGCCCAGTTTAAATGCCTAATTTTTCCCGACGGACGAACGGACGGACGGACGGATGGACGGACGGACATGGCTAGATCGACATTACTATCGATGCTGATCATAAATAAAGTAACTTTTAGTGATCTACGGGCAATATTAAGGTATGTTACAAACTATGCGTCAAAATTAATATACCCTTAGAATAGGGTATAAAAACTGGCTTGGGTGAAGTATAAGCTGTTAAAACGACAAATATTTTCCCAGGTGGCCAGGTGGGATTTCCCGCGAATAATATGATAAGTCACCATCGACTTTTTTTCAGCATGGATAAGTCGACAATCCAAGAGCTCTTAGTTATGTTTATTGGAGCCTCTGATTAAAAAAGTTAAAAGCATGTGAGAAATGCAATTTTTCCACACGAAAGCCTACTGGCTTGCGGTTTATTGAATGTGGGCAAAGTTTTGAGGATTTTAAATTTCCACCCGTTATTTCTGTTGTCTTTGGGAAAAATAGAAAGTGCAGCTGGTCCAAATACCACAGCGTGGGCTTATTTACCGAATTTGCCCTCACTCCGGAATGCTCAATTTTTCTACTTTTGTGTAGTTCTTGACAGTAGGACGATCCCAGTGAAAGGAACTTTCTTTTGGCGATGCCTACATTCGCGTCCTTATCACTTTCGCTGAATTTCCTTCGTCAAGCCTTAATTTTTCCGCTATTCCCTGTATGTATCTATTATCGATCGCTAAAACTCGCAATTACGCATAGCCATTTAAAGCGATTCTCCCACATGCACTGCTGAACAGGAACTTTAACTAATTAAACAAAATGAAAAATATAGTCAAAGTGCGCAAACCACCCTACAGACATAAAACTTGATTGGAAACTAATGAATGCAGAGAAGCTATCGCGAGCTTATAGATTTAGCGCTTTGAGGACAATCTCCGCGCTTACAACGTTTTCAGAGGAATTGGCATATGACACTGGTTTCGAAGCCGAAATGGTGCGCATCAAAGCATGCCGAACGATATTCTTCCTGCCGAAATAAGGAGAGACATTGGATCAGTGAAGTGGCGTCCATATAACTCGATTCCTACCGACTTACTTCTTGAAGTTTTGACCAGAAAACACTATCTACCAGATACACAGAAAGCCTACCAAATAAACATTGTACTCTGTTTACTGCACATACGTAAGTCATCGAATTAACTACTGTGCATATCCATATCTTCATCCGCATACTCATCGTCGCCAGAAATCGAAGGCAAAGCTGCAAAGGCAACTCGAAATATTTCGGGTTATAAAATCCCTCACTTTTGAGAACAAATTGTGTGTGTATCCCTTTTTCTCCTTTTAACGCAGTCTCCACTTGCTATAAATTGATAGTATACGATAATGCATTATTTCATTATTTTAAGTGGAGACTATTATAGCCACAATGTTTCTATAGTTTGCGATAGGAAGCTTGTTGTATACCATAATGCCTCTCGTTGCCTCTCTCTGAAATTCTCTGAAATGCCCAGCTAGCGAAGTTTGACAGTTGCTCTGATTATAATTAACTACTACTTAACTGATTTTCTCCTGCAGGAAGCAAATCATTTAAGTAGGAAGAGAGATGAGCTTATCAGAGAAAACATGGAGCGACAATAATCAATTCATGGGCAGCGTCATACTCGAACTGACGAAATTTCAGCGGCTAAGACAAGAGAAAAGGAGAGAACAGCCTGAGAAGCTAAGCAGGCCCGCAAAGCAATACCTAACGAGAGTCCCGGGGATAGTGGTTGCAGTAGAGTGAATTAGTACGTAGGCGGACTCCTGGCATCGATTATTCGGGCTTTCGAATCGTGCATGTGGGTAACACAGGCTATACCATATCTATAGAAGATCACCCTACCAAAACAAAAAAACGCAACACTTGGGGTCGTATTTTAAACAAATAATTTTGCTGGAAAAATGCAGTGTTCAGGATTATTGCCGCATATACGAGTACCATCTAATTTGGTGAACGAGCAAAAAAGAAATAAAAAAGTGGTCAATATGAAGTCACGTTTAAAAAGAAAAATAGGATAAAAGCGGAAACAAACAAATACTTGTTAAAAACTGGGAAAAAGAGTTGCTAATTTGAATGGACTCTGAAGGTAACCCAACGCTGAATAAAACACTTGGTACGCAAAATTAATTTAAATGGTCCTGTGCAGAAATCGTTATTATTTAAACTAACATTTAAACGTGATGGTATGGGCAAAACACTAAAGGGTCTTTCATTAGCGACTTGACAACTTTAAACTTTCAGTGTGAACGCACCCTTAAACTGATTACCAAACAGTCAATGTCAAAATATTCAGTAAAGTAAAGTAATTTAACAAATTGCCCATTGATCTTAGATGTGAGATATTAAAAACTTTGTTTTTAAAGAAAACAAAAACTTGGCTTTTCACACTAGACCACAAAAGTATGCTTTCCATTTTGAGTCAAGCAATTTCAATTTTTCTATAACTGCAATTGGTGTTTTATGGTTCACTATTTATTTCCCCTTATTACTTTTTGGTTTTGTTTATCTGCTATCTTCATCTTCAAAATATTGACAAAATGCTATCTGCTTCTTTTTTGTAAGTTGTATTAAATTTACCTGTATAAATGATTTCCATTGTAGTCCCCACCAATGAATTTTTAGTTTATTTTGAATATTTTTTGTAATCGAGCATTTGCCACTTGTCCTTATGACAACAGAATGTTTGTATCTATTTCTTGTTAATTAGAATTTTTAATAAAGCTTGTTAATACTTTTTAGTTTTAAGTTTTGTACAATATCACGAAATAAAGATATAAACAAATAAAAAAATAAAAATAAATAAAAAAGTCAAAAAACCAGTAAAATTTTCATCATGGTGAAGGAAGGAACACAGACTTTATCATCGGTTCTTCTATCGAAAATTGCGTTTGGTAAAGGGTTATTGCATTAATTAACATTTTTGATAAAATTATTACTTTTTCCAAAATGTATGGTAAAAATTAATTATAAATAAGAAAAATATATATTCAGCCTTGTATTTGATGACCGATGAATAAATGGAATAAACGTGTTTCTTGGTTTAACGAGGGCCTGTAAATAAAATAGATCTGAACTGCATTTCTTTTTATATTTTTCAATTGCAGATGATTGATAACCACCGTTAGTTAATTTGAACTCTTAAAACGAAAATTATTTCAAGATATATATACAAAAGCCAGCTTTCTTACGATCCCCAGTCATTCCGCTGTTTTTTTTTTTAATATCTCCATCCTCAAGATCACAGCACTTCCTCCTGAAAGTTCCATGAAAATTGTTTTCATTTAGATTTCCCTCTCACTGGCTATATGAGGATTCGGTTTTTTTTCTTCTTTAATGGAATTCGATTAAAAAACAAATTACTTCATGCACACACAAAGCCAAGAGAGATGAAAAATTGGTAGCGCAAGAAGAAAATAAAAAGAAACAACTAGCAGTGTTCCAGCCCACTCCATATTCGGTAGCAGAACATTTAAGCGTAGTTTTCTACGAACCTTCATCCGGAGTCGGGCAGAAAAGTATAAACAAGAAAAACATTCTACCCAACCAGTAGCATATCCCCTTCCATCTTTCATCACAAAACTCATTTCCATCTGATCGGCCCCGTTCTCCATCGAGCCTGCAAAAAGAAAGCAATCTTCACTTTAATTAAATTTAATATGTTATAAACACCCTTGGGCAATTATGGTAGCGACGGGAATCTGTTTCGGTACACCATCTTTTCAGCATCAGTACTACCATCAGCGGCATCCGAATTCAACGAGAACGCTTGCAAGTTTGAAAAGATAGAAAGATAGAGAGGGAGAGCGAATCTCAATATTGAACTGATAAATCTTTTGGGGGAGATGCCGAGCCGAGTCTTGGTGATGGTTCGTTTTCTTGAGGTAAAATTAAAAAAATAAAAGATCACCACAAACCAGTTCAATAGATTGTATTATTGTGCGGAACAAGCAGGCGGTATCCAATCCAGACAAAATATGACTCAATGGGGAAGAAGATAGCGATACACATACAATCTTGCGGAGAGATGGAAATGCTTTTCGAGGAGTAACACGATTTCTTTGGCAGCGGCGAATTTTTCATAAATCTCCTGCAGATCTTAATAAGATTTTGGCAAAAGCTCATCAGTGATGTCATGAATTTTTCAAGCTGTAGTATGATGAACGTGCTTCAAACGTAAGCGTGTTTAAAGGGACATGATTTATGCTAATTTAAAGATCACGATATGAAAATTTATAAACTTTACTTCTGGCTCGCCAAGGCGATTTAAAAGGGGCACTTCGACCTTGTAATGCTTGAAACTCGTTTAGTTTATTCCATTTATTCTCGAATTGGGAAACACGTGATATATGGGGGAAGTTGTTGGAGTGACAGCCCGCCCTAATGTCATTCACATGTGGTCGGTGACAATTATTGACAAGTGAATTACACAGGGTGTATCCGTTTACCTCACAACATCCCCCCTAATTCACTTACAAGCTTCATTATTACCCAATATTTACAATTCAATTTTATATCTTTAATTTAAAATCTAGATTTTGAACGGGTATTATACTTATGACCCTGTATGCTTATGTTTTCAATATTTTCACTGGGTGTTCTCAATTCATCTTGGTTTTGATTTACATTAATAAAATCGGACGATACTTGGGGCTCATATTTGCTTACATTTGTCGTCAAATCGGATAAAGTGTGAGGTACATAATCGCTTACATCTGCCTCAGATTTACAAATACTAGCTTTACATAATTTAATTTGATTTACATGACGTTTCCATAATACATTATTGTTAAAAATTTTAATATTATAATTTCTCTTTCCTAATATATTAATAACTTTTCCTTTTATCCACGAAACTTTTCCCGGAACACAATAATTCTTAGTTAGTACAATATCTCCAATTTTAAACGTTCTATTACTATTGCCTTTAATATATAGTAATATTTTTTTTGTTTTCCTTGCATTTCTTTTACCTTAACTTTTATCACGTTATTATTGTATGGATTTATTTCTCGAAGAGGGTTCATTAAATCAAACCTATTCCTTAATTTACGTCTAAACATAAGATATGCTGGAGATACCCCGGTGGTACTGTGGATAGCGTTTCGATAATCTAGGAGATATGCGTCTAACAATTTGTTCACATCTTTATTTGAACCGTTTGAATTTAAAGCCCGTTTTAACGCTGATTTAACCAACTTTACCCCGTTTTCGGCTTGGCCATTTGTCGCTGGATGTCCCACAGGAATTGTGATATGTTGAATTCCGTTTTGCTTTAAAAATTCTCTAAATTCTACAGACACAAATGATCTGCCATTATCACTGACGAGAAGATTCGGTAAGCCGAATCGTGAAAAAATTGGTCGTAACTTCTCGATTGTATGTACACTTGATATATTGGTGCCCATGTCAACACACTCCAACCACTTTGTGTGATCATCCACGCATATTAAAAACATTTTTTTACATATTGGGCCGAAAAAATTCACATGAACCCTTTCCCATGGATGTTCAGGCCACTGCCAGTTAATCAGCGCGGATTTATGATTTGCTATGCAGCTTTCACAAGACCCTGCTACTTCCTCTACGTCATTATTTAGTGACGGCCACCAGCAATAGCTACGTATTAAGCTTTTCATTTTCCGTCTTCCTAAATGCGTTTTACTCGTATGTAATTGTCTAAGAATCGAATTCTTTAATGACTCTGGAACTACTATCTTATATCCCCCAAATAGGCAATCAGATTCAATAGATAATTCGAATCGTCGGTTGTAATATGGTTTCAGCTTATCGTTTTTTACTTTTACAGGCCAACCGGATTTTACGAACTTCATGACACTTCTTAGCAGCTTATCCTTTTTCAACTCACATTTGATTTGGTCAAATGATTTATACATACATCTCCTACATCTTCATTAATATTTACTGTATCGGCATCATCTATTGGCGTACGTGAGAAATAGTCTGCGATATTACATTTTGTGTTAACATATTGGATTTCAAATTGGTACCCTGATAAAAACAAGGCATATCTTTGCAATCTATTTGCTGACATTGGCGGTATTCCTGTCTTGGAACCAAAAATGGATACTAAGGGCTTATTATCCGAACACAAAATAAACTTGTTGCCAAAAAGGTACTGATGATACTTTTTAACACCGAACATAATAGCCAGCGCTTCTTTCTCGATCTGAGAATAATTCATTTCACTCTTAGACAATCTTTGGGAAGCAAAAGATATTGGCTTTTCAATACCGTTTTCGAAAACGTGAACTTAGGCCGCAGCTAACCCACATGGGCTGGCATCCACTATTAATTTCAGAGGACGATCTGGGTCAAAATAAGCTAAAACTCTATGAGAAACTAATTCTTCTTTTATTTCTGCAAATGCTGCATCCTGTTCTTGACCCCATCTGGTCCACTTGTAACGTTCACTCGAAAGCATTTTGTACAATGGGGCCGCTATGGTAGCTAATTTTGGAACGAAATCGCTGTAAAAATTAATAACACCAAGAAATGATTGAAGCTCTACCAATGAACTCGGTCTAGGCAATTTCAAAATTGCCTCTATTTTCTTAGGATCCGTTTTTATTCCATGTTTGTCTATAATATGACCTAGAAAGCAAACTGAGTTTGCAAAAAACTCACATTTCTCTTTTGCTACCCTTAACCCAGCTGTTTGTAATCTATCTAAGACTAATTTCAGCCTTTTTATGTGTTCTTTTTTTGTTCCTGCCGTTATTAAAATGTCATCCAAGAACACCGTCACACAATCGATACCTAAAAACAACTTTTCCATACATCTTTGGAATATTGCAGGAGCCGATGCTATTCCATAAACCATCCTGGTATATCTGTACAACCCTTTAGTGGTCGAAATAGTTGTTAGATTTCGAGATGATTCGTCTAACACCAACTGTTGATAGGCCGTTGACAAATCAATTTTGGAAAATTGAAGACCACCATGAAGCCTTGCAAACAAATCTTTTATCCTTGGCAAACAGTACTTATCCACCAACAGCTGCGGATTTAGGGTGACCTTATAGTCTCCACATATACGAACTGTGCCATTTTTCTTTAATATTGGAACGATGGGAGTACCCCATTCACTATACTTGACCGGCTCCAAAACTCCTAATTTCACTAAATGCTCAATTTCTTTTTCTACCTTATCTTTGATGGCAAAAGGTAAACTACGCGTCCTGAAATATTTCGGAATTGCGTTATCTTTTAACGTAAGAGTGACCCTACCTTCCTTAAAAGTTCCTAATTTGCCATCAAAAACAGCAGGGAATTCTTTAACAATATCGTTGACCTCACAACTCTCCTCATTTAAAAGGTGGTTGGACTGTATTGACATCTCAAAAGCGTACATCCAATTGCGACCCAACAACGGTGGCCCACCTCTTCTTATGACATAGAATTCAACAAATCTTTCCTTATTTAGGTAATTTACCTTGAATGTACGTTTCCCGAGTGGTGCGAAATGTGAACCATCATAATATCTCAGAGGCGAGTTGGTTAAATCAAGTTTGCGGTCTGAAAAATGCTTTTTATAATCTTCTTCCGAAATTGCCGATACTGATGCGCCGCTATCTATTTCCGCGTATATCGAAACACCATCCAGTTCGACCAACGTGGTAATTGGATTTAATTTGTGATCTGTGGATAAATGGAAAAAGTCGTCAATATAATTGCAATTATTGTATTTAGATGTGTGAGCGTTATCTTCTACATTATGTTGACACATTTTCTTTAGATGGCCCTTTTGGTGACATTGGTTACATTTGTAGTTTCGAAATCGGCATACTTCTTCTGAGTGGTTTGTATTACCGCATACTCTGCAGCTCCGGAATTGCCTATACAGTGACTGCTGCTGATGCTGTTGATGTTGATGCTGTTTCTGTGGATTGCTGCGGTATTGTTGCTGGTCGCCGTTATTTCCAATTGTACATGTTTCCCTCCTATTATTGATGCGGTATAGTTCCTCATTTGGTACACACTCTGTTTTAATTCGTGTTTCGTCGGTTATATAATATTGTGTTTTAATGCATTCGATCGACATCGCAATAGTAAGAGCTTTATCAAAAGTTAAACTCTTCACATCCTCGAGAAATAGCTTATCCTTCTCAGGACCCTTTTCCATGCCCATGATAAATTTGTCCCGAAGTGCAACTGATAAATGAGTATCGAATTCACATTTAGCTGCTAAAGCTCTTACTCTGGCTGCCCATTGCTGATTGGTTTCGTTTTTTTTCCTTTTCAGCTGCATAAAATTTGTAGCGTTCTGCGAATCCGGACTTGGGAGGCGTAAAATGATTGTCCAACGTCAAAATTAGTACTTCAAAAGTGGAGTTGGTGTCTTCGGGTTGATCTGGGAATACTAGATCACTAAGTAATTTATATACCTTTTCACTTAGCGCGTTGATAAGTATTGCGCGTTTCTTTTTGGCTCCTCGATGTCATTTGCGATAAAAAATTGTAATATTTTTTTCTTGAAGACAGCCCAGTCGTCTGCTTCTCCGAAGCTTGGACAATTTCCAATCGTTGACATTCTTAACTTTATCCTCGTCGCCAGTTGTAATGCTTGAAACTCGTTTAGTTTATTCCATTTATTCTCGAATTGGGAAACACGTGATATACGGAGGAAGTTGTTGGAGTGACAGCCCGCCCTAATGCCATTCGCATATGGTCGGTGACCTCACACACCTAAAAGGTCTTTTGTACCATATGGGCCAGGAAAAGTTTAGGCTAGTAGAATTTCTACTTTCCGTGTAAAGCGGATAATTTTATCCGTTGAAGATTTCTTTATGTGTTCGGGACTTATAAGTTTCCTGAAAAGGATCTTCTTTCTAATTCCATTCACATAATATGTGTTCAGCTGACTCGTCCTTTTCAAGACAAAGTCGGCACTCAGGAGAGCCTACTATTTTCATTTTGTTTAGATGATATCTTAAACCATGGTGACCAGTAAGGTAACATACTAAGTTTTCGTTTCAATTCAATTCAATTCAATTCAAATTTTATTTCATATGAATTCAAATATAACAATAGAAGCAATAAGTGTTAACAATATATATATTTAAATACAGTATTCAATAAAATAATTAGTGACATTTTTTTTTGTTTACTTTAAGAATTGAAAATAGTGTCAAATGCCACTTCGATATTCTTTGCATTGAGGGAGCTTATTAAATAAGCGACAGGATGATACCAAATAAAAATTGCGAAAGGCAGTCGTGCGGGCGTGAGGTACAGATACAATATTCATAAAGTTTCTACGCAGATTATATTCAGAAATTAATCTGCAAATTAGATTACCCGATCTTTTAAAAAAACGTTTTTAACACTTTAAAACAGTACAAATGGAAGTATTTTCAAATCACAAAACAAAGGTTAACTAGAATGACGTCGGTGTTTTCGGCATATTTTTCTCAAATCATCTTTCTCTAGGATTAACAGAGGTTGAATTTTATTCATATACTCGATGTACCACCCCCAACAAGCAATACCATAGTGAATGAAAAATACCACAATAAATATTTTTTAGTAGTTTGCTTGAACAAACATTTTTTAGATAAAAGAAATCTCTTAGAGTACAACGAAAGTATTTCCTCAAAGAATCCGTATGGAGTGCAAAGCTCATCCTGGTGTCAAAAGTGATTAAAATGTTCAACTATTTCAATCGAAAAACACCGTTCACTGCAATTTTCCGTGGTACAGCATTTTATATTTTTTACACTCAGGTGCATGGAATAACACAACCGCATCTGAGCCGCTAGGGGTTGATAGATTAAAAAACATGATAATGGTTTTACAGCTTATGGACAAGCTATGTTCAATGAACCAGATCCTCAACAAATTAATATCCCAGTTGATATCAGATGTCAAATCCAATGAACTATCGGAACCATAACAACAACCTACATCATCTGCAAAAGCAGTAAGCATACGTTGAAATTGAAGACCAAACAGTAAATTTATATAAATAAGAAACAGAATGGGTCCCAACACCTAACCTTGGTGAACCCCCATATTAAGAAATTGGATTTCATTTCTAGTTTCTCCAATCTTTACCCTTTGAGATCTATTTGAAAGGTAAGACCCAAACCAATCGAACATGAAACCACGGAAACCAGCATTTTCAAGTTTTTTTAGTAGGATAAAGTGGTCAACCATATCAAAAGCTTTTGTTATGTCAACGAATAGGCCTGCGGTGAACTTTTTTCGTCAAGGTTGGCAAAAATACGGGAACAAAAATGTAAAAGAGCATCCTCAGTTGATTTTCCCTTTTGAAAACCAAATTGCTACGGACTGAAAAAGTGGGCCTTGTTTAAAAAGAAGACTAGATTGGCCTATAATTGTTCATGTCCTCTGCAGCACCTTTTTTGTGGAGTGGAACTATATCAGCACACTTTAGGTTCTCCGGGAAAACTCCTGAGAAAATACTACGGTTAAAAATGACTGCTAGGACATCAACTACGAAATACGAGATATGTTTCAATACACTGTTAGACATGCCATCAAAACCACAAGCATTCGAATTTTTCAGAGAGCTAATGGCCTTTAAGAGCTCAAGCGCAGAAATGGGTTCGAAGGAAATACTATTTCTTCGCAGCGGTTCACAACTGCTCCCAGAAGCCAAACCCTCAGTGCATCTACCTAGAAGTGTTACCTTTGGTACGCTGCTAGCTACTGAAGTAAAAAAACTGTTAAACGCGTTAGCTATAACAACTTTATATGAAACTACACAACCATTAATACAAATAGCAGTAGCAGATAGCTGTTCACTACCTGCCACTCACTTTTCTACTTTCATTTAGCACAAATAAATTGATTGCGGTAATAATAATTATCGCGGCAAATAGGAATAAAATTTCTTTTTTGAGTTCACAACATATGTAGGTTGATATACCTATTTTTAGCCTGATGTTGTTAATATGCTTCGAACACTTAATTCTTAGCTTATTTTTACAATTGACTTTGATTAGAAGCTGCTTAGTGATCCATGGTTTAAGTCATGATATCATGTCTGCTTAGATTTACACATTTGCTGCCATTATTATTGAAGGGCTGATATGGCTCCTTTGGCCTATCTTAGACCTGGGATGTTTTCCCAGTGATAGATGCATTTTCTATATTCGCAGCTTTTAATTGCTGCAGTTGCTGCTGATCTATGAGTGCAGCAGAAAGGTTTGGGACCTATGAAAGGTGTTTCGGAACCTTATCTGGCCAATTCATCGGCCTTTTCGTTACCATCTACCCCGTCATGGCCCGAACCCACCATGATTTGGTCTTGTTTCTTAATCCGAGTGTTTGAAGGGTATTGAAGCAGTACATGACTGATTTGGAGTCAATGATGTGCTATATAGCTGCTTAACTATACGTGCTGGCGCATTCTTGAATGGCGTGGAGCTCTGCTTGAAATACGCTGGGACTTTTTCCCATGGGTATCGTAAATCTTTTGTTTGGTCCGTATATTCCCGCTCCTACCCCGTTTCCATTTTAGAACCATCCGTATATCACTTTCTGCCGTTGCGGCTATTTGGTGGGTTATTATTATTACTAACCGATACTTCTCTCTTGAAGTACCTATAGTGTTTTTTTAATGCGGTCTGTGACTGTGCAGTTCATATTAAGCTCCGGAAATTCATCGAGAGCGGTCCTAAGTTCCGGATGGTCGTTAAGCCTTATGTCAAATAACCGTCTTAAACTTGTTACACTGCAAATCGTCACTTTTTGAATGTATATGTGAAGAGGTGTTAATCCTGTTATTGTCTCCATGGCAGCTGTTGGACAGGTTCGAATGGCTACGGAGATACCTAGGCATGCAAGCCGTTGTACTTTTTTGAGCTTCTCTATTGAGATATTTTGTGTGGATTTTGTCCTCCATACTATGGAGGCCTATGTTATAATGGGTCGTGTTATCACTGTGTAGATTCAGTGCACGATCTTTGGAGGGATTCCCCAGGTTCTGCCATATGTGCGGCGACAGGCCCATAAAGCTCTTGTAGCTTTAGTGATTTTGTTGTTAATGTGAGAGTTCCAGTTAGGTCTCTTGTCTAGGATTACTTCAAGATACTTGACCTCTTCGGAACACTCTACGACCGTGTCGTTAATTGTGATTAGACCTTGGTCTAATTTCCTCCTTTTGGTGAAAGGAACGATGACGGCTTTACTGGGATTTATGGAAAGATTTTCCTTGATGCACCAGTCTATGGCTGTCTTTAGAGCATTTTTCATTTTTGATGTGACTCCCATTAAGTCTTTGCCCCTGACAATGATGACAATATCATCCGCGTACCCAATTATAGTGTAGCCCAAATTGGTCATCTTGTGTAGCAGGTCATCGATGACCAAGGCCCACAGGAGGAGTGAAAGAACACCCCCTTGTGGGCAGCCCCTTACTGCTGTTACTGATACTGAGGTCGTTCCTGACGAAGCAGTTATTTTGCGACTTTCCAGCATCGCTTTGGTTCATTTTATAGTTGGTTTGTCTGTGTTTCTATGGTACAAAGCATTTGATATGGATTCATATCCAGTGTTATCAAAAGCACCCTCTATGTCCAGAAATGCACTTAGTTTTTTATCTCTACTGCTAGCTTTAACAAAGCGGCTTCCGTGGATTTGCCCTTTTCGTATGCATATTGATATAGTGTAGAGGCATGATTTTTGATATGCATTCTCTAATATGTACGTCAATAATCCTTTCCATTATTTTCAGAAAAAAACAATGTCAATCTTATCGGATGATATGATTTAAGTGATATGCTCGGCTGGTTTCCCGCTTTAGGTATGAATATCACGTTCACTAATTTACCTTAGACTCGTTCCAAAACGAGAACAAAATAAAGTATGCCCTGAATGTGTTTGTCTTAATCCACTGATGATCCTAACCCACCACATATGGGTCAAACGCCAATTAGAGAAAAATTAAAATTATGTTATCAAAACATGAAAATCAATTAAGTCTTAGATGACCAACTGCCGGAAATAGATCGACTGGGTCGGCAGGGTGTGCAAACGGGAGGGTAACTAGCAGTTGAACAGGGTTATTGGTTGAGGCCGTTGTCCACCCAAACTATGAGCGCCATCAAAAGTAATGTCAAAGTGCATGAAAATGAATTTAACATCAAATCAATGAAAATAAAAATTGTAAAATCAAATCAGAAAAATTAAGCTGCAAACCACGAAATCTTAAAGATTCATCAAATTTTGTTTCACTCTTCCCATGCATTTGTTTGCCCTATCATTAATATTGGTTGTATTCCCCTTGAAGTTACTATATTTGGAACAGAACTTGCAGTTATTTAAGAGTAGAAGCAACCTTAACCTAAAAGCAGCTCGTGGCGCTAGCTAAGCATACTATGTACGCTTTTTCTAGTGAAGCTATTGAAAAAAAATTATTTGATTTGTAAATTACAACTAAAAATTAAGCAATTAGTGATACTTATTTCTTTGCATATAGATACTATTTATTAATTCGCACCTTCACACATTGACTGCTAGGCATGTTCATTCATTTCGGTTTTTGGCATGCAAAACTTCAGGCCACTACGAACGAATCTGTATGCGATAAATTTCTTGGCACCATACGGTGAGATTGACGTTTGTGGGTCGACAAATTTTCAAAAACTTGCAGCCGAATTAATAAACACAAATTAAAGGTGAATTATCTGCAATCAATGAATTGAATGAGAAATCTCAATAACATTTTTTTTTTAAATTAATTGATGTTGATAATCATGCACTCAACTAATTCACCGAAGTAGGTAAATTAACAATTAGTAATTGAGTTAATTTATAACTGACAACATTTTTGACAACTGACAGCGATTCTTTGAACCAAATGGGCTGTTGGATGTGGTATCTCCATACAATTTATTACTTAACGATTCCCAATTTCCATACCGTTTATTACTTAACGACAGCTAGCTAATGCATGGACATGATTTTATATTAATGAGCCGTGAATTAACTTTTAATTAACATTGCAGTTAATTTGTGAATTAGAGGCTAATTAAATAATTTTTATTAATTTGGCTGTTAATGTGTTAAGCCCTCAATAGTAGAAAAAACGCTTAAATGTAAATAACGAACTATTTTGTTTTTGTTGTAAGTTTGTTGTTATTCTTCTTCATTAATAGCGAATTTATTATCAGGATTAAAGGGATGGTTTGACCTCAATAAACATATCGGCAGGCTTCTCGGTTTCGGATCACTTTTGGACTGAGGCCAATCAAAAGATCATATCATTGCATATATGTTAACCAAGAGTTTAAAGGCGTGCCTCTTTTTTCGGCACGTGCATGCTCCTGTTATTGATTATTGTTTGATCGTCCTTTGACAACACCGATGATCTCCAGTCGTGTCAGCCCAGGGACTTACATGCATGCTTGTGAGAAAGTTCCAAGATGTTAAATGTGTCGCTTATCTTGCTTGAGTGTCGAAGTTTACGACAAGCGCTTGGGTGGCGCTGCCGTGATATTCTAATCCCCTCACTGCTCAAAAAGTTTGTTATTATGTTTAATTTGCTTAATATACTTTTTCTAAACTTTTTTCAATACAATAACATATTTTTTAGTATAAATTTTTAGGTTTTGTGGATTATGTGTTTTTAGAAGTTTGGATATTCGGGATCTTGGTTTTTAGGATTCTGTCCATCTCCCGTTTAAAGTTAAAAGTTTCCAAATTTCTATTTTCTTATCATTTGGGGGCACTAAATGGTTTTAGATAGATTTTTAGCTTTAAGGTTTGTGTTACTAAGTCAAATGTTTATCTGTTGACCGATTAACCTCGCTTATCTTCTTTTGTCTTTCCGATCGAATTTCTAGGATCAAAGCTCCTGACGATTAGCGTCAAATTCGAACAGCTTAAAAAACTGTTTTGCCAAACAACGCTAATACGATGATTCCTCGAATGTATGCGTTAAACAATTTCCACCACGGTTGCTCTATGCGATGTGCCCAATCAGTATAATAATTTCCACCGCAGCTTTAGATTTTTACCGAAATCGTGCTATAGAAGAAATACAAAACACAACGTAGAACTCCCTTAACAAGTGCTGCAAATATCACACCATTAAGGATGAGTCTTTCTAATATGAAGTGGATTGTAGATACTGCGTATATATGCCAGATTTACGATCATTCATTTGATGACCTTCCTCACTACTGTATTCTGTGCCATTAAATTTAAATTACCATCTGCTAGTAGCTAATTTCAATCGCCATCAACTATGTTCCAGATCCCTAGACATTTCTGCTTACTCACCATCGATGTGGTTAAATAAATACATATCCTTGTAAACACAATACAACAACATAGTACAGTAGCAACTATAGGTCTATTGAAAATTAACTGCACACACAATACACTCTGTTAGTGTATCTACGAGTACATTCTGACCAGGATGTTGCTCTTCCTGATGAAGAGCTTCCATTGCTACCACGAATTTCTGCATCTTTACCATCCGCAACGGCGCGGTGCTGTTGGTGGTGCATAACATTAATCTCCTGAATCGATACAAGCATTCCTGTCTGCGGTAGACGGCTACTGTTTGTAGCCCAAGGGCTAATGAATATCGCAATTTCAAACACATAAATGGGTGCCGCGTCGCTGCTGATGATGATGGTGCGCTCGAGACGAAGACGACGATGGCCACGGCATTGATGATGATGATGGTGATGAGGACGAGGATACAGATGGAACGATGACTTACCATTTTGCCAATATTGGTAAAAATTTAACGCTTCCCACTCGAAGCCGTGATAGTAGCTCCAGCATATCCATCGATGAGCATGTAATTTAGTCGACATCGGTAAAAGTCTACTACTGTGTGTGCAATTTCATTCATAGGACGCGGGCTCAGAATAAAAACAAAGTCCATACCTTCGACATAATAAATTGTAGGTAGGTCGTTACAATTCTGCAGATGAATTTCGTCCTGAACTGAGATGCACACAAACACACACACAAAAGGGAAATCTTAGCAAAGTCACTTAGAGCTCGCGCTCCAGTCATGGCTTGGGGAAAATTGATTGCTTCGGGTAGTTTTGATTGCGATATCTGTTTTTAATTATAATACACAAGGAGATATACTCGTACGTGCCGCTATTGCGCCGATACATTCAAAGACTGAGGTCAAGTAAACCAAGTAAGATGAGACGCACAACCATCTCGTCCGGTGCCGGCCAGGATTATTAATACTGCCTTAATAACCATTGTAATATTTTTCCGTTTTATTAAGCTCCGGTTGGTAGTGCTTCTCCTTTTAGTCAGGGAATTTCCAACAACAGGCAAAGTTATGGTTGCTGTCGTTATGATAATTCAAGCTCTGTGGCCGGAAAGCTGTTTAAGGTGTCAAATAATTTTTTGAAAATTCTGCTGAAATACTTAAAGTGGAGTTGCTAACGACGTGCTTATGTACAAGTGGCAAATTGAATAAGAAGAAGTTATGATGGAAGCCGTTACACGCACCAAACAAGTGGGATATAATACCGCCTTAAGTTTTGACGGGGGTTTTGTAATCTTAAATAGGGAAGTGCGTCGGGGTGATGTATATCGCTAGAGCTGAGGAAAAAGTCAGACTCAAAACTAAATACATTTTTATTAGTGAATACCATTTAATAGATATCTCCCTAAGCAATGTATGTGCCACCCGTGGAGAAAAAAGGGTTGGGGACACAATCCCGAAAACCAAAATCCCGAAAATCCAAAATCCCGAAAATCCAAAATCCCGAAAATCCAAAATCACGAAAACCCAAAATCCCGAATAAAGGATCCCGAAAACGAAATCCCGAAAAATTATATAAAATGAAAAATTTGCGCAAATCACGAAAATTTGCTCAAATTTTTCATTTTATATAATTTTTCGGGATTTCGTTTTAGGGATTCTTTATTTTATTTTGAATGTAAAATAGACAAGTGGTTGTCCATTCCGTTTACCGTAATAATGTTTTGCAATTTTTTGCGTTGTAATGTTTTGCAATTCGCAATGTGCATTCAGTTGTGCTGCTCTCAAATAGTGTGATAGCTGACCGACTAGATTTTTGTTAGACAGTGAACATCGTAATACAAAGTGAGTATCGTACATGCCTTTATTATTAAAAAAATTTATATTATCAGTGACATTTTATGTTTGAAGTCTTAAGTAGAAATGAACGTGTCCAACATTGCGTACAATATGAACTTGTATTAAATATTGTTTTGTCATGGATCGTTTTTGATATGTTTAAGTCTTAGAGTTAACCAACGACCATACCATGTCGAGTTAATCGGTTCTCGTCAGATCACCGCAATTAAACGATATTGGGCGCGGTTAGTACGTAGATGGGGGACCGTTTGAGAACAACCGTGTGTCGTTGGCCAGTCCCATCTACAGAGTTGAGGTAGATAAATACATACGTGGTAACACAATGGACCTAAATTGGTCTTAGTGTGTTGGCTTCTGCCGACAGCCACCTTAACCTAACCTAACCTATGTCTTAGACTTGAACTGTGTTTGTTATGTTTTATTTATTTAAAGTTTTTTATTTTGTTTATTTTGTTAAATAAATTTGCCCAATTTTTTTGTTGTTACAATAAAATTTTTATTTTCATTTTCGGGATTTTGGTCTTTCGGAATTTCGGATTTTCGGGATTGTGGCTTTTCGGGATTTTGGATTTTCGGGATTTTGGGCTTTCGGGATTACTACGTTTTTCGGGATTCTATTCGACTCCCGAAAAAAAATACTAAGCACCAAAACCTCTTTCCTATCCTCCTATTCTTTCCAATAGCACCTAAAATCATGCAATACAATACTTCATTTCTAGGTGCTGCTTACTGTTCAAGAAAAAATGCATGCGCTGTGTTTAACACTATAAGGGTACTGTACATATACAGAAAAAACAAAGCCCCTTTAGCGTTAGCGAATTATATAAAAAACATAGGGACGGGCTACAGTCCGCTTGGGCGAACTGTTGGATACCCTATTCTTATTCCTATCCCTCATAAGTGGGCGTGACAAAAGTCTAAGTATGGTTGAATTGTTAAGAACGCTCTACATATTTTGTTATATAACATTTAAAGGATTTTATCAAAAAAAAAAACGCTCCCTAGCTCAAACTTGGGTGTTTCAATAAAATTGTTTTATTTAATTGTGGGCGTGTCAGTAGGCGGATTTAAAAAAAATTAACACATGAGAATAAAGGGCCCCTAGAGAGTATATATTATAAATTTCAGCTCCCTAACACAAACTTTGAATTTTCAAAAAAAAAAAATTAATTGTGGGCGTGTCAGTGGGCGGATTTTGAAAATATTAACACATGAGCATAAAGGCCCCATAGAGAGTATATATTATAAATTTCAGCTCCCTAGCTCAAATTTTGGATTTTTAAAAAAATTGTTTTATTTATTTGTCTGTGGGCGGATTTCAAAAATTCGTAAACTTGATTATTTCGGGACCCTAGAGAGTATATGGTTAAAATTTCAGCTCTCTAGGTCCAATTTAAAGGCCTAATTTTTGGCGACAGACGGACGGACATGGCTAGATCGACATTACTATCGATGCTGATCGTAAATATAGTAACTTTTAGGGGTCTACGGGCAATATTAAGGTATGTTACAAACTATGCGTCAAAATTAATATACCCTTAGAATAGGGTATAAAAAAAATACCGAAGAAAAAAACCGAGAATTTTGGAGAATCTCAAAAATCGAAATATCGACCCCTAAAACTTCTTATATTCGTGATCAGCATTGATAGTAATGCCAATCTAGGCATGTCCGCACATCCGTCCGTCGGCAAAAATTAAGCCTTTAAACTGGAGCTGGAAACCTGAAATTTTAACAATATAATCTCTAGTGGCCCGAAATACTCAAGTTTAAAATTTTTTAAAATCCGCCCACAATCTCTACAACAAAAAATCGGATTTTAAGCTGGAGAGCTGAATATTGTCAAATATGGTCTTAAGAGCCTTAAAATGCTTGAAAGTTCAAATTTTTCAAATCCGCACTATTAAAAAAAAAAACAATTTTATCAAAAAGTCAAAGTTTGAATCAAAGTTGTTTTGAAAAATTCGTTTATATAAAGTAAAACAAATAAAATCCTTTAAATATTGAAAAACACAATTTGCAAATGCTTCTCAACAATTCTTCCACACTCTGATTTTTGTCAAGCCCACTTTATGAGGGATAGGAATAGGAATAGGGTATCCAACAGTTTGCCCAAGCAGAGTGTAGCCTTTCCCAATGTTTTTCTCTCAGCTTCGTTGTGAATTGTTATTGTTACAGCCGGTTAAATTAGTATAGAACAAAAAGGTCTTTGTTTGTTTCTATGGAAATCCTATTAAAATACATACAAATTAAATACTTACTTTGGGTGTCGTTTGTTTATTAAATAACTGAACGCAATGCCGAGTGAGACCGATGTCCAGAGTTCGAAATCCTTTTGACCCGTGCAGCCCAACAGGGCAAAAATGATGCGAGTAAATGGACGTGACAAGAAGGACTTACCCTTAGCTTAGCAACAAAGTTGCGTGAGCAGGCTAAACCCTGCGGAATGATTTTTTAGATGCTATGATCCCGCGAACCGGCCAGTCAGACTATTCGCGTTTGGAGTTTTCGAGATTTTGGGATTTGAGATTTTGTTTTTCGAGATTTCGTGGCCAGCCCATTTATTAGAAATTGGCTACTGAATGTAACTTTTTACAATAACCAAATGCACACAGAGATGATGGAAGCTGATGGAAGCAGTCCATAAAATTAAAAAGTTTTTATCATTGCGATTAACCCACACCCGCATTTTTGGAACATTCAGCAAGATGGTGGTCTTGTCGCAGGTTAAGAACTTAAACTGATGTATAGTAAAATACTGTCTAAAAGTCATTGCTTTCAATTTCACTCAATATATCCATTTTGTGGATTAAGTATGGAAGTTTAATCTCTTTGGAATTACAAGACTTACCACCCATTAACAGGGAAAAACGGATAATACCAACATCTATACCAAAAAGGAGATTTTTACCTGATAGCATTTCCTTTCCAACAAAAAAAAAACTTTTGTGGCACCATTTCATGCAAAGTCCTTCAGGCTAAAGGAAATTAGCGAAATTGAGGCTCATGCATAAATATGCACCAATAATAACCGAAGTGATAGCCAGCTCACGTTTGAACGTTTGAAGCTCTCGATTCAATCAAGACTACGTTCTAGCCTATTAAAGAAAACAGACAAATAAAGATCCGGTCTAGCCGTCGATTCAACTTCACTCTCGTCTTTATCCCTGGGCTCCCGAATTTCTGACTCTAAACTTCTCGTACTCGTATCTGCTCTTTACTTTGAAGGTTTATGTGGACGAATCTTCCGAATTGCACCAATTCCACATAGGTATATGTAGAGCTCCACCGGTTGTTTATTAACTGGACATGGATTCCCTTCTTGCCCTATTAATCTCTCTCAACATGATATCAATAAAATAGCTGAATCCAGCTGAACACATCTACCATTCACTGCGTTTCACTGAAAAGACTTTCTTTGCTCGTTCGTAGAGCTTGCAATCAGGTCTTAAATCCAGCAGCCAGTTACTTTACGTTTTCAAAAAATATTGTTTCTATCGCGAGTCCCTTCGGTTTTACTTAGCTAGGCTTGTATCAGTAAACTCATTGATGATGTCTCGATAACCGTTCTAAATACGAGGGCGGGTCAATAAGTCCGTGACTTTTGGAATAAAACACAGATTTTTTGATAAAAAAAAAATTTATTTTTCAACGTTGTCCCCCTTGAGCTCTATAAACTTTGTCCAACGCTTCTCCAATTTTTTTATCCCTTCCAAAAAAAATTATTTGTCGAGGTCCTCAAAATAGGCCTTTATTTGCGAGATGACTTCATCATTGGAGTCAAATCTTTTTCCACCAAGCCATTTCTTCAGGTTTGGGAACAAGAAGTAGTCGCTCGGAGCCAAATCTGGAGAATAGGGTGGATAAGGGAGCAATTCATAGCCCAATTCATGGTTTTTTGCCATGGCAACTGCACATGTGTGCACCCTTGCATTGTCTTGGTGGAAAAGAACTTTTTTCTTGACCAAATGAGGTCGGTTTTTTTTCAAATCGTCATTGAATCGGTCCAATAAGTTGGCATAATATTCCCCATTGATTGTTCTTCCCTTTTGAAGGTAGTCAATGTGGATTATCCCGCGTGCATTCCAAAAAACAGTCGCCATAACTTTATTGGCTGACAAACCCACCTTGGCCTTCTTTGGCGCCGATTTACCCTTAGAAACCCACTGTTTTGACTGTTGTTTGGTCTCTGGTGTGTTGTGATGGATCCATGGTTCGTCCACGGTTACAAAACGGCGCAAAAACTCTTCCATATTGCGATTAAACAACGCCAAACCTTCCTGTGAAGTTGTTACACGATTGCGTTTGTGGTCGACTGTGAGCAAACGCGGCACCCATCTTGCGGAAAGCTTTCTCATGCCCAAGTGATCATTCAAAATTGAAACCACTGAGCCATGCGAGATCCCTACGGCTTCCACAATCTCTCGCACTTTCAATCTTCGGTCGGCCAACACCATATCGTGAATTTTTTCAATTGTATCGGGTGTAGAGACCTCAACTGGGCGTCCAGGACGTTCGGCATCTTCAGTGCTTGTACGGCCACAACGAAATTCAGTAAACCACTTTTTTACCATTGAAATCGATGGTGCAGAGTCCCCATAGTATTTTTCAAGCTTAGCCTTGGTCTCGGTAATGGTTTTTTTTCGCAAGAAATAATGCTTAATAAGCACACGAAATTCACTTTTTTCCATTTTCTCCTCAAATTAGTGAGTAGTCTGATAAAAATAGCTGTCAAACACAAACTAACTGACGCAGCAAGTTTAAATTTTGACAGGAGTCAACTGACAGATGCCTGTTGACAGGAGCAGTGTTGCCGTTTCAGTAAAGAGGTCAGAAATGCAAAAAGTCACGGACTTATTGACCCGCCCTCGTATCATTGGCGTTTGAGGGCGTTTGATTGCAACACACTCTCGTTAAAAAAAATGTCTGTGGACTCGCCTGTAGATTACTTTAGTCGTTTTAAAGTGTCCAACATTGAATTTCTTCGCCTAGGGTTCGAAGAATCGGCCTGGGGTATCGTTAAATAGTATTGTTTGGTATCGAGCCGGCGAGTATCGATACCTAAAAAGTATCGAACTGAAAGTATCGATTCAACTTAGTGTCGAACACTTTTCCTCAAACAATAAATAAAATAAAAATGCCTCATTTTTAATATAAAATAGTTTTTATTTAACAAAGATTCTAATAAAATAAATAAATATCTAAATATCTAAATAAATTAATAAATTTTTTTTTGGTTTTAATTATTATTATTTTTTTGTAAATGTTGAATTTATTTTTTTTCCAAATAGCCGCTCAGAGAAAGAGAAATGCACAGGAATCCGTTCACCAAACTTCATCGACAATGCTCAAGAGCTGATTCTTGTGGATGCAGAAAAAATACTACACAGCAAAAGTATTCTTCTAAGGACTTTTAAATTAAAAATTTGCTCGGATATATTTTCCAACAGACATTCCTTGCAATGTAGAAGTATTCCACATTACTGTCGAAGAAGTGAGGAAGCCGGCCAAAGACTCCAAAAAACGAAAAGCACTTGGGCCGGACGAGATACCCTCTGAGTTCTGAAAAAAGATGGAAAACGTCGGGCCCAAATGGTTCATTTTCTCATGTCTAAACTGATGAGAGGCGACCCAATGCTTAACCAATGGAGGGACAATTGACAATTACCGTTCAAAATAATACGTCTAGCCGAAGACCAGTGCTGGTTTATCGCAGGTAAATCGACCACCGATACAACCCAAAGCATAAGGATAATGATGGAAAAACATCGTGATTCCTTAAATTATTTGTTTGTTGATTTTGAAAAGGTCTTTGATAGACAACCAATGGTATGGGTGGTTATGGGTGGCGCTAAAATAACGAGGAGTTCCAGAAACCTACCTACAGGGATTAAAGACAGGAGTAAGATGCCCCGTTAGCGTCACCGAGGAATTTACAATCAAAGTCGTTGTACACAACGGAAGCGTATTAAGTCCCTTAATATTTATAACAGTGCTTGATTATCTGCTTGGAGGAAAAGTGACGGACCCCAAGCTGCATCAATTATTCCTTGCTGACGATGGAGCCATCATAAGTGAAGATCAAACGTCCCTGCAATGAGCACTTGATGTATAAGTGGAAGATTTGGAAGGGAATGGGTATCTTCTAGTCCGAAAAACAGAATGCTTGTGCTGCCCGTTCTCTGATCCACTCCGAGCTATTCCAGATATTTATATGAACGGAAGAGTAATTCCCAAGTGAGACAAATTCAAATATCTGGGCTCTGTGATCAATTGCAAGCAAGCTGTAATGACGACATTTTAATCATCTTGTAAGCGTAGGGTGGATGAAAGGCGGGATAATTCAGCCATCTTCTGTGACCGAAAAATGTCACCTAAGCTGAAAGGAAAGCTCTACTACATAGCAGTTGTGCGATCGACGCTTACGTATGGTTCACAATGTTGTACAGCGTACAAAAAGTAGGAGGGCGGATTAACGGCAACTGAAATGAAGATGCTTGGCATGACAGCAGAACTTTGATCTAATAAGAAGTTCCAAGATACGAGGAAGGATTCACGTCAAAGAATCTATCTCGAAGAAAATGGAGTGCAACCGGCTCAGTTGGTACTGCCATCTTCAATGGAAAGATCATACGAAAACTGTCAAAAAGGCAATATCAATCAACGTTCCAATACAAGCGCAAAAGAGAGGCATACCAAAGAACATCTGCATCATTCGCATGCAGCAGCACCAGTATTTGATTGTCCTCAGCGACGAAGTGATTCAAAATCGGGAGGCCTGCCGTTATTTGTTGAGGTCAAACCTACGAACCCCACAGGCGGACCAGTAGTGAAGCAGCTAAGTGGGAGGGTTATGATCCCTTTAGTCCTAATCATAGCCTGACCGTCAAAGGGAGAGGAAGATTGTCTCAGCAGATTTTGGAAAGTTTGTTTTTACATTTTGTTGCCTTGGGAACTAACCTTCACCAAAATAAGAAATCATTTACCATCCCAGACTTCGAAATTCACTAACTCCTTGAATGATGGCGAATGATGAGAATGCGACATCAGGTGAATCGCGTTCTCCTGCAAGCACGTACCGTACCGTTGGGCAGGACACACAAGCAGCCCAACCAAAGAATCGTGTGCGAAATACCTCACACACGCCCACGTCTTTCAAAGGAGCACCACTTCATCACTATCTCCCGAACTCGGCTCCAAGTTGAAGTGAAGCTACTGTTTCAATGTTTCGTGATACCAAAGCGAATCATGCGACTCATTCGATGCCGTGACAGAGGCCAACTTTGGACTTTTTTGTACACTTTTTTGCTCTTTTTCGTGAAATTCAATTCAATTTGAATGTCTGGCGAAATTGAGGAGTAAATTAAGTTGTTCACCGGCATAGGGAGACAATCAAGATTCGAGGAGTCTATTACCATGTCTTTGGCGAGGTCTCTCGCTATTACCTAATTAATTACTTATCGTGGCCATTTATCTTTTTTTTGTTCTTGTTGTTGTTTTATCGTTTTTATTCCAAAGAATTGCTTGTTGTCTGTCGCACTGCCATTGCTGCTGCAAGTCAACGACCAATGCAGAGCAATTGCAATATGCCAATAGTTGACATAAGCGTACATTACCACCCCTCCGCAGATGTCTGGATTTGTGTATCGTTGAGTATGGCAGCATTAAGCATTTTCCGCTCCTGGGCTTGAGTTGATTTCATTTTGCTGTTCTCTGGTAAATTAATGACATTGTTGATTGAACTATTGGCTAATTGGCAAAATGCTTCGACATGTCGTGATTTGAAAAAATTCGAACAAATATCTTTATATTGATTTTATGTTGCATATGAAGCGGGAGGTTGGAGCACATGCCTTGTTAACAAAGTGGAATCTTGACGGCCGGCAGTAAGTATTCAAATTAAGGGAATTCCAGAGTCCCATTGACACAAGAGTAATACGCTCGAGTGTTCAGTGCACCATTAGACGAATGTTTTCATGTTAACAATAAATTAGTGGACAATTGGCTTTTCGTTTCTTGTTAAGTGTTTATATCCCGCCGGTTAATGAATAATTGTTTTAAACATGGTGCAGTGTTGTTCCATTTAAAAACCATTAATGGACATTTGTTTATAAAATTTATTTATTTTAATTGAAGGTTATTTTGGAGAAAGGCGATTTGAAAGAATGTGTTTCAAGATTTTTGTACTTAAAGTTTTCGTTTTAAATTTTCTGTCTTAGGGATGAATGGGATCGATTGGCACAAACTTCTGGTGCAACATAAATCTTTACGAAGTCT
Source organism: Portevinia maculata (assembly GCA_949715645.1). Classification (NCBI taxonomy): domain Eukaryota; kingdom Metazoa; phylum Arthropoda; class Insecta; order Diptera; family Syrphidae; genus Portevinia; species Portevinia maculata. The sequence continues at coordinate 62,109,583 of OX454525.1, read as the reverse complement.
CTGGTCAGCTATGTATTTTCAAACAACAACAAAATATTAGGGATAAACGGCCCATACAGGGCCTAAGACATAGCTTCTCCTATAAATTTGATGGCGATCTTCTTTTGTTCTTAAGAATATTGATACTAACAAAGTTGCTGGACCTGACTTCCTTTATCCCGTTCTCTTGAAAAACTGTTTATACCCTATTCTAGGGGTATATTAATTTTGACGCATAGTTTGTAACATACCTTAATATTGCCCGTAGACCCCTAAAAGTTACTATATTTATGATCAGCATCGATAGTAATGTCGATCTAGCCATGTCGGTCCGTCCGTCCGTCCGTCCGTCGGCAAAAATTAGGCCTTTAAACTGGACCTAGAGAGCTGAAATTTTAACCATATATTCTCTAGGGTCCCGAAATAATCAAGTTTAAGAATTTTTGAAATCCGCCCACAGACACGCCCACAAACTCAAAAAAACAAAATTTTGGAAAAAATCGAATTTTGAGCTAGAGAGCTGAAATTTTTTATATATGATCTATGGCCCATAAAACTGATTGGGACATAAAATTTTCAAAATCCGCCCACTGACACGCCACAATTAAATAAAACAAATTTTGTGAAAAATTGAATTTTGAGCTAGAAAGCTGAAATTTTTTATATATGATCTTTGGCCCATAAAACTGCTTGGGACATTAAATTTTCAAAATCCGCCCACTGACACGCCCACAATTAAATAAAATATTTTTTTTGAAAAACCAAAATTTGAGCTAGGGAGCTGAAATTTTTAATATTATACTCTCTAGGGGCCCTTTATGCTCATGTGTAAATATTTTCAAAATCCGCCTACTGACACGCCCACAATTAAATAAATTAAATTTATTGAAAAACCAAAGTTTGAGCTAGGGAGCTGAAATTTATAGTATTAAATTAAATTTAATTTTAATTTTTTTTTAAATCCGCCTACTGACACGCCCACAATTAAATAAAACAATTTTATTGAAAAACCAAAGTTTGAGCTAGGGAGCGTTTTTATTTACAAAAGCTTAGTTTTTTCGTTAAAATCCTTTAAATTTTTGTCACGCCCACTTATGGGATATAGGAACACGAATAGGGTATCCAACAGTTCGCCCAAGCGGACTGTAGCCCGCCCCTATGTTTGTCTTCTCTATTTCTGCCGTTAAAATTGATTTTCAATCTTTCACTTTCAACGGATGACTTTCTGGACGACTGGAAGATTGCGCAGTTATCGTATATAAATAAGAGCGGAGCACATTAGCAAGTAATCCCAAAACTCTTCAGAACAACCGTAAAAGAAAAATTATATTTCAATGTGAAGGAACATGATATATCGCATACGCAACATGGTGTTGTGGCAGGTCGTTCTATTTCGACAAACTTAGCCCTATTTTCTAAATTTTGTCTTATTTCGATGGAAGGTGCTGCGCAGGTTGATGTGTTATTTACTGACTTCTTATAGCTTTCGACAAAATTAATTAATCTATATTGAGGGGAAAGTTGGCCATACTAGGGTTTCATCCCAACATCTTGAAATGGCTTTCCTCTTTTCAATAGGAAATATGTCGTCGCAGTTGACGGTTTTTTTCTCGATCATGGTAACCGTAATCTCTGGAAGCCATTTTGGGCCATTGCTATTTGTACTCTTTGTAAACGAAATACCTCAGCTTTTAAAAAGATGGAGGTTAGTTTGACTAAATGTAAAGTTTGCACGATTTCTGACAGCTCGATTAGCATATCGATTACATTCAGCCCTATTATGAATAAAATTCCCACCGAACTTTTTCGCTTACCGGGAAACCCGGTATTATGAACAATATTCGAAAAGGAAAGGAAAAAGTTCTCCCTATTGTGAATAACTTTCCGATGGAAATTTTGACAGAAATTCCATCGAACTTTTTCCCTGTCATTTTTCTAGGGGAAAAAAAACAAAGAAAAACAAGTTCGTGTCAAATATACGCAAAATCTTAAAAATGTATAAAAGTATTTTTATTTAAATTTCGACGAAAATATTTATTAGCGTGCGTGTATTTACATTTGTAGGTCGAATGCTACAAATAAAAGACAAAGTGAATTATTAGTTAACTGGCTGGAGCAATGACCAGATATAGCTTACGGCTTCACTAGGCGGTGTAAGGAGGAGCAGAATGAAATCTGGAAAAAGGTGGAAAAAGAACTGAATAGTGTTGGACCGCCAGTAAAATCAACGTTTGAATGGAAGAAAGTATGTACTATGAATTATGATAGATTTAAATGAATATCTGAAAATGTATCTTGTTTTAGGTTTGGGGTGATAAGAAAAAATATATAAAAAAAAAATTTCAGAAAACCTTAAATCGAAAAATTTGACTGGAGGAGGAGGAGGGTCTTATTAGGAGTACCAATAAACATATGTGCGATGAACCAATCGGTGAAAGGTTCATCTAGTGCCTTAAAGTTTGGATTACCGTCTTGCTCTAAAATCCAAAGTTCCACAGTGGAAAAGAACAACAATGTGATAGACGACTTACAACTGGATGAAGCTGTTTTAATGGAACACCACACCCCTTTGGATAATCAGAACTTTCAGTCAGGCAGTGAAGACACATTCGATAATTCTTATAAGGAAAACTTTCATCAAACCCCAATTCATAATTGTTTTAAAAACTTTTTGCAAAAACGAATATACTAACATGGTTGGTGGCAATTCCAAAGGATTTGATTTGTCTTTTAATTGTCTTCTTACTGCTTGTATCACATTATTTTCCATTTCCTGTTGCTCCATACTTAATAGTATAACACCAATCCTAAACATTTTTATATTTATTTCTTTTTTCAAAATAAAGCACTGAATTCTGATTTCTTTTTTCATAAATAAACACTCTCATTTCTGATAAATGACAGCAATAACAGCTGTTAAATATTTCGAACATGATTTCGAATAAAGTCCGGGGGAAAAAAATTCCGATGGAAATTCATAATAGCAGGATCAATCAATATCCTTTTTATGGTATTCATTCTTCTCGAGTAGAACCGGTACAAAACTCTTTACTTCCATCTTATAAATGTAGCTGATTATTGTTGGGCCAAAAAGAGTGCTAAGAGACAGACATTTGTTTTTACATCCGGTACATAGAACGTATTATGGTTTGTCCGAGCCCAGTACTCGATGTGTTTTTTTTCCGTAGATAAAGGGTGATTTTTTAAGAGCTTGAGAAATTTTAAAAAAAAAAACGCATAAAATTTGCAAAATCTCATCGATTCTTTATTTGAAACGTTAGATTGGTCCATGACATTTACTTTTTGAAGATAATTTCATTTAAATGTTGACCGCGGCTGCGTCTTAGGTGGTCCATTCGGAAAGTCCAATTTTGGGTAACTTTTTCGAGCATTTCGGCCGGAATAGCCCGAATTTCTTCGGAAATGTTGTCTTCCAAAGCTGGAATAGTTGCTGGCTTATTTGTGTAGACTTTAGACTTGACGTAGCCCCACAAAAAATAGTCTAAAGGCGTCAAATCGCATGATCTTGGTGGCCAACTTACCGGTCCATTCCTTGAGATGAATTGTTCTCCGAAGTTTTCCCTCAAAATGGCCATAGAATCGCGAGCTGTGTGGCATGTAGCGCCATCTTGTTGAAACCACATGTCAACCAAGTTCAGTTCTTCCATTTTTGGCAACAAAAAGTTTGTTAGCATTGAACGATAGCGATCGCCATTCACCGTAACGTTGCGTCCAACAGCATCTTTGAAAAAATACGGCCCAATGATTCCACCAGCGTACAAACCACACCAAACAGTGCATTTTTTGGGATGCATGGGCAGTTCTTGAACGGCTTCTGGTTGCTCTTCACTCCAAATGCGGCAATTGTGCTTATTTACGTAGCCATTCAACCAGAAATGAGCCTCATCGCTGAACAAAATTTGTCGATAAAAAAGCGGATTTTCTGCCAACTTTTCTAGGGCCCATTCACTGAAAATTCAAGCGTTGCTCGTTAGTAAGTCTATTCATGATGAAATGTCAAAGCATACTAAGCATCTTTCTCTTTGACACCATGTCTGAAATCCCGCGTGATCTGTCAAATACTAATGCATGAAAATCCTAACCTTAAAAAAATCACCCTTTATTAACCTGGATTTAACCTCAAATCTGGATTAATTTTAATAAAACGCTCTTACTGATTTAACTTATTTTTTTTTGTAATCACATAATGCCAATTTATTAGTTTATTGACTTAAATCATTATTTTGTTTTATATTTTTATATTTACTGTAAGTACCTATATTATTTGATAAGCAAAATCTGTTAAGGTGTTCTACCCGGTAGATGAAATATATAAAAAAAACATAGGGAGAGGCTACAGTCCACTTGGGCCAACTGTTGGATACCCTATTCTTTTCGTAATACTTATACTTGATTTTCCGGGCCCCCAGTGAGTACAGTATACTCGCGGTAGAGTGAATATCGGTGGAGTGAACAATCCAATGGTGTAAACCCACAGAATTTTGTACAGACTACTCTACGGAGTGAACAACGAAATCTCTTTAGAGTGAACTCATATTTTTAACACTAAAACACAAAAAAGCCAGCTGCTGCACAATGAAGCAAATTTTCTGTTCGTTCTGCGAACTTTCAATCGAGTCTGGATAGATATTCTGTATAAATTTCATTTGGTTAACTGGTTTTGACGCTTAAGAAGGTGTTTTTTAGGGTTCCGTAGCCAAATGGCAAAATATGGAACCCTTATAGATTCGTCATGTCTGTCTGTCTGTCCGGAAATGTCACAGCCACTTTTTTCCGAAACTATAAGAGCTATACTGTTGAAACTTGGTAAGTAGATGTATTCTGAGAACCGCATTAAGATGTTCACATAAAAATAGAAAAAAAACAATAAATTTTGGGGGTTCCCCATACTTAGAACTGAAACTGAAAAAAAAATTTCATCAAACCCATAAGTGTTGGGTATCTATGGATAGGTCTTCAAAAATGATATCGAGGTTTCTAATATCATTTTTTTCTAAACTGAATAGTATATGCACGAGAGACACTTCCAAAGTGGTAAAATGTTGGTCCCCCCCCCCTCTAACTTCTAAAATAAGGGAATCATAAAACTAAAAAAAATATATGATGTACATTACCATGGAAACTTCCACCGAAAATTGGTTCGAACGAGATCTAGTAAGTAGTTTTTTTTAATATGTCATAAATCGTAAACCCCAATTTACCTTTCATTAAATCAACTCAAATATAAAAAAAAATTTAATTTCATAAACATAAACCTTATGCGTAAACCGTGAACCATTATTTTCTAATAATAAATCTGTAATAGGTGCCTAAGTAAATAATAATTATAATTCGCGCGGAACCCTTCAGTCCGACTCGCACTTGGGCGCTTTTTTTTCATAATGACTCGTAGCCATTTAACTTTGGTGGAAACAACTAAAATTTTAGATGAGTTATCTATCAAATTCAATGTGTTTCGGGTACAGTATTGGCAACAAAATATGAAGTTGCCAAATCGACTGTATGTGCTATTAAGAAAAAGAATTTATTTATTTATTTATTTATTTCTTTCACCAAAGTACAAAATCATTCATAGACATAAGGTCATACATTACAAATTAAATAGATGAAATAGGAAAATACAAAGAAAACATAGAGCAAACAAATTATGACTGAACCCTATCAAGTAATTTTCTTTTTATGGCGGAAATTGATAAGTTAAAATCGATTAAATTGACATAAGCATTATATGATATCATTAAACCGTTAACCGAAGACGAACGACCGTAGTTTGTACGAGAGTGGTCTCCTCTAAAAAATCGAGTACATTGCAGGTTAAATGATGGAACATTTATGTTGAGAAGGCTTTAGAATGTCTGTTGAATCAATCTCTCCTATTAGGGTCCTATGAACAAACACAACTCTTGCCACCGTTCTCCTAACTTCTAATAACTCTAAGCTTATCAATTTTAACCTAGATATATAAGGTGGTAAGTTGCTTAAGTCAAACCAAGGGACTCCTCTAAGAGCGAACCTTAGGAATCTTTTTTGATTTTCAATTCTATTAATATGAATTCTATAGTAGACGCATATGCTAATATAGATCTAACAAAAGCTACGTACACAGTTTTAGTAACATAAACGTTAGAAAGCTAACAAGCATAGCGTCTCAACATTCCCCATGTTATATTTGCCTTGTTTGTGATAGACTCAACATGGTAATTAAACGATAGCTTAGTGTCTAAAAACAATCCTAAATCTTTGATTACAGAAACACGGGGAATGACTACGCCACCAAAAGTATACGTATACATGACAGGTGATTTACAGCGGGAAATGTTATGACTGAACATTTAGAGACATTTAATGAAAGGTAGCTTTTAGAGCACCACAGATGAAGATATGAATTTAGAAGGTGAAAAGAGTGATAATCATTTCCCGGCAAATATATTTTAAAGTCATCCGCAAACAATGTTTGTTTAACGGGCTGTAGGTCTTAATTTAAAAATACTCTTTTTTTGTATTTTAAATTATATATTTTGTCCAATATTTCCAATATTCAGGGACTGTGAAGAAAAAGTATTATGACAATAAAATTAACAATTTACATTTACATTGTGAAACTTACACAACTTATTGTACAACATAAATAATTACATTTCACAAAAAATAAAGTTATGATGCCGGCTGAGTTATAACTACTTTCGTCTTCCGTTGTTTGTTTATAAGATGTCTGTAGATGTGTGCGCATTTTTCGGTGTCCGTTTTATAGTTAAGTCGTTTTTGTATTGGTACATTTACCTGTTTGTTTGTATGTTTTATTGCATACATTGGACCCGTCTCCATTACAAGATATTTTGTAAATCAGATTCGATTTGTCAAGTTTGTCTATTTTTGTTTTTGTATTGCTGTATAGTTGTCGTAGAGTATTATTTGTCTTAAGTGCGATTTGATATTTATCTTTGTCATATATGTCCGATTTAGTCAATCTCTCCGAGAAGTCAGTAATATACGTCATTGATTTAAATATTATGTTTGGCTTTTCTTTCAGCTCAATGTTGTCCATTTTATAATAATTATTGATTAAGTCCCTCGTTGTCTTCTTTGGAAATCCATTTTTAGCTAGTATTGTCCTTAACTTGTTGATGTTGTCGTGGTGAAATTGTTTGTCACTTATATTTAGTACTCTTCTAATAAACATTAACAAAGAACATTCAGGAATAAATTCGACAAAATCATTCACAAACAGAATAAAAAGTAGAGGCCCAATGTGACTTCCTTGGGGAACACCAGAGGTTACTGATATATGTTTCGAAAAATTATTACGAAACTTTACATTTGAAATCTACTCGTATCAGTAAGGAAGGAAGAAAGTCATTTTAAAAAGAAAATTGGAAATCCCATTTTTGTAAGTTTAAAAAGTAACATTTAATGGTCAACACGATCAAGAGCTTTGCTGAAATCCGTATAGATCGCATCAACCTGGTTACCCTTACTGATTTGAGAGATCACAAAGTTAGTAAATAACAAAAGATTGGTTACAGTTGACCTCTTTTTTACAAAGCCATGCTGATTACTGCATAATGAGGGATTTACAATAGAAATGTAATCTTTCTGTAACAAGAGAATCAAACAATTTTGGAAGAGAAGATAGACATATACATACCTCTATAGTTTTCAATTTCATTACTCCTGCCAGACTTAAAAATGGGAACTATAAAAGAAATTTTCCAAACAGTTGGAAATGTGTCAGTTTTTAAAGATAAATTAAAAATATGACATACGATTTTATGTAAAGGAAACGCACTGTTTCTAAGGAAAATAGAAGGAAGACCATCAGGACCGGGATTAAGGCTGGACTCCGAAGCAGCTAAATTCTTCAAAACATCATACTATTAAAAAGAGAATTAGGAGAATCATTAATATAATCAAAAAAATTCTCATCAATGATCAAGCCATTTTTCGAATAAATTGATTGAAAGAAGCTTGCAAAATTAGTACAAATAGTATCGGGAGAATCCGCGAAACATCCGTTAAAAGATAGTGAGGCTGGAAAACCATCACTTTTGTTTTTTAGAATTAATAAATTTACAAAATTTAACTGTCCTGCAAACAAGAGTGTTCTGTATATCGTTTAAATACACAAGGGGTATAAATACACTATCAGCTCTGTGTCGTGGAGTGCTTAAAGCAAGCAACTATCACGAGCAGAAATTACCGGCACTAAAAGTGCTCTCACAGGCTCATCATTTAGTGCAGGTGTTAGTAAGGACAAAACAATTAAAAATACAATAATTATGTACCTACAAAATACTAACACAGACACAAAATAATGAAAACAATTTAAGACATTAAAGCATTATTACGCAAAACATTTTTTAGCTTAATTTTACTAACATGCAAGTCAATCACATGATCATTTAGATTATAGATTCTACTCATGCAACTAATAGGCTCATGCTTCCCATAATTCATTCTATGATGGGGGCTAAACAATAATTCAGCACTGTGCAAATTATGGGCACCACCACGAAAATTAAAGCCAATAGACGACAGCAAGTCAGGTGCATCTATTTGACCGGATATAAGCTGCTGTAAAAAAATGATATCGCTATTAAGCCTTCGTCGAGAAAGGGGTAACATTTGAAGAAGCTTAATACGCTGACTGTAAGGAGGAAGGTTAAAAGGATCATCCCATGGAAGTCCTCTAAGTGCAAATCGAATAAATTTACGTTGAATGGCCTCTATTCGATTTAAATGAATGTTGTAGAACGGCGTCCAAACTTGTGAAGCATACTCTAGAATCGGACGGACAAAACAATTGTACAATGACATAGTAACGTATGGGTCATTAAATTCTTTCGCCCACCTTTTTACGAAGCCCAGCATAGAATTAGATTTATTAACAATAAAATTGATATGCTTGGCAAAAACCAGTTTGGGATCGAAATAAACCCCAAGATCCTTAAAATTATCAACATTACAAAGAATATGTTGAGACAAAGAATATTGAAAGTTGGAAGGTATATTCTTTCTAGAGAATGTCATATGTTGACATTTAGTAGGGTTCAGGGATAAACCGTTTTTATCACACCAATTGGCGAAGCTATTAATGTCAGATTGAAGAAAAATTCTATCTTGCTGACTAGTGATAGATTTAAATATTTTTATATCATCAGCGTAGATCAGGATATTACTGTGATTTATACATGCTTTAACATCATTAATGGCTAGTATAAATAGAATTGGTCCGAGGTGACTACCTTGGGGAAGTCCAGACTCAGCTGTAAAAGATGCAAATAGCGATCCTCTAAATTTGACTTGATAAACCCTTGATCTAAGGTATGAATTAACCCATTTTATGAAACTTGGTGGGAAACCAAAAGCCCTTAGCTTAAACTCGATTATTTCATGGGACAGCTGGTCGAAAGCTTTAGAGAAGTCAGTGTATATGCAATCCATTTCGTCCTTATTCTCTATGGCATTAGAACAATCATGCAAGAAACTTAACAGATTAGTGACAGTGTATCTGTTTCTTACAAATCCATGCTGTTCATTGCAAATTACATTGCGACAAAGAAATATTAACTTTTCGCAAACAATTTGTTCAAAAAGCTTAGGGATACACGAAAACTTTGAAATAGGCCTATGCATGGTAGAGAGATGTTTTCAACTCAGACTTCAGCCTTCTAAACAAAACGTAGTCTTTAATTGCCAAACTACAAGGCCATTTCTTGTAGGCTCGGTTTTTTTAGTTTTTATGTAGGTTGTAATTTCGTTGTCCCATGGACATGACTCAGCTTTATTTTTAACGCGAACTACAGGAACATATCTCAAGATAGCTTAATTAATAACCGCATAGAATTTGGAGCAAATGTCATTAATTTCGAATGATAGATAAGGGCTCCAGTCATAATTATTAAGCTCTTCACATATATAACTATAATTAGCATTTAAAAAATCAAATCTGAAGGATTCACAAATAAATGTTTCATTAAAATTTAAATTGCAAAAAAGGTTTAAAGAAGGATGATAAGAATCTTCCGGGACGAGAGGAGTGAGGCTCCTCGATACAAGAGTTTCGTCGCTGTTATTGGTAAAGATGAGATCCAAAGTACGATCCATGGTATTTTTAACGTGATTCACCTGGAGTAGACTAAATGAGTGGAGCGTATCAACAATCAACGCACCAATTGCAGATAGGGGGTTGACGGGACTGAGATACGAGTACGAGTATGTACAATCAGAGTCCCCCGATGCCCAGTGTATATTCGGTTGATTATAATCACCAAAAGTGTAAATTAAATCCGAGGCAGTTAAAAGGCTCACAATGAAACGAATAGCATCTGTGTACCTCGTTACTGTATCTACTCGGGCACTTGGTGAGATGTAAATATAAACGATGTATAATTTAGCGGTGCATATATTGAATATGTCGAATCGGCTAGGAACCTCGGAGTTGTTTTCAACCGTAATCTCACATGGGACCATCACATTTCCGTTTCTGTAGGAAAGACATATGGAGTGCTACGCACTCTTTGGGTCTCCCAGCGGTATACCCCTTTAAAAACGCGTGCTATGCTTGCGAAGTCCTTAATTTTACCGATCTTGGCCTACGGCTGTGAAATTTTTTGTAGTTGCAGTTACGTGAGCAAAAGAAAGCTCAATGTCGTTTTTAATAGCATTATTCGCTATATTTTTGGGCTCCGTAGATACGATAGAGTGTCGAGTTTTTCTACTCGTTTTCTCAATATGCCGCTGGAGAGCTACTTTGAGCTTCGAACTTTAACTTTGCTTTCTAATATACTGCTTACCCACCAACCATCATACCTTTATGAACGATTTACGCGGGCCTCTTCAGTTAGGTCTAACCAATTAATTCAGCCTCGGTATGACTCCCTGACATCTGAGCGCCAGTTTTTCATTAACGCTACTCGTCTTTGGAATTTTTTGCCGCACCACATTAAAAGAATCAGTGATCCTACAAGATTTCAAAAAGAACTTAGACATTATTTTTTCAATCTCCTAAACACTATACTCTGTCGTACTTTAATTTTCCTCTTCTTTCTTTTTCAGTCCCTCAATATCCACCCCTTCTATCTTCAATCTCCATTTTCTCTTCTTTTTCTGTTTTCTTTTCTTTTTGAATTTTTTCTGAATTTTTTATCGTAAATATATTTTTTTCTCTTCTTTTTTTTTATAATATTAGGTTTAAGCTCTTTTTTTCAAATGTATAGCCTAGCACTAGTTTATACGATATTATATCTTAATGTGTATAGGTACCTCAAAAATAAATAAATGAAAAATGAAAAAATGTTAAATTAAAATGGCTGCAGCATATTTCGATATCTTTATAGCAACTAAGGTCAACATCTATCGCTCTAAAATTTGTTCGAATGGCTATAAGCGCACCACCAAGACGCTTGTAAACGCTGTTTTCCGTTGATCGATCACATCGATTAACATCAAAGTAGGTGGGGAAAAGTACAGAATCGCTGAAATTATCATCTAAGCCTGTCTCCGTAAGAACAAGTATGTCATATGAACAGCTATAAACACTTATCAGGAATTTAGTGCACTTAGTCCGTAGCCCTCTTACGTTTTGGTAGAAGAGGGCAACTTCCTTAAGTTTTTTGAAGAAGAGGTTTTAGCATTATTCTTATTATTCCTGTTTGTAAATTCCTTGACAAGTATGTTCAAGTACGATATTATAGCAACGGTGGCTAATAGAAGCGGCACTTTATGAATGGTTCCTAGAATAGCGGAGGAAGAATTTTCCTATTAGTGACATAAATAAAAGCTTGCACGGCAACGAGTCCAATTTCGTAGCAATTGGCGGTTGGGTGCAAAAATTTAAAAATAGGTTTGGTGTTCGGTACCTGCAAATATCTGGGGAAAAATTATCGTCACAACCAGAACTTGTGTGTCCATTTAAGAGGCATCGTAAGAAAAGAATATTAGAACTGAATCTTAAACCAGACTAAATTTATAACGCTGATGAGTCGGGGCTATATTGGAAACTTCTACCACCAAAAAGTTATGTAGGATCAGCTGAGAAAACTGCTCCTGGCGAAAAGCCGAATAGCAAAGGATCACTTTTTTGGCGTGCACTAATGCCACAGGTCGGCACAAGTTGAAGCCTCTAGTGATAGGCAAAGCGAAAAACCCTCGTCCATTCAGAAATATATTATCAAATCAGCTTGGATGACTGCAGTCATTTTCAAAGACTTCTTTTGCCCCGAAGTTCCAAATTTCCTTAAAAAGGAAGCTTTACCTGTCAAAGCTCTACGGATTATATTTAATGCCCCAATTCACCCACCGGAGAGTGAGCTACAAAATTCAGATGGTACTTAACAGTAATGTATATGGGTCCAAATGTAACCCCACTCATTCAGCCTATGGAAAAGGAAGGTATTCGTTTGACTAAACTTTTCTTCAGAAAAAGCTTGCGGTTAACACTTGTTGCTGCAGAAACAAATTGATATTTTTCATATGAGTTGCGTTTTAGCTTTCATTAAATTAATATATAAATACGATATACCCCTTAATATTCTTCGTAATCATCCAATCACAAATGTTGCCGAGGATGAGCAAGAGAAGATCGCCATCAGAAATGTTTCTTATATGGCTTAAACAAAAATTATCTGTACAAAGTTAGAAGCGAACAATTTAGCAAAAAGTTCGCTAGTAGATTCGTAACAGTTCGATAGCACGCCCTGAAAAATTATTTCTTTTGGGAAACCAGACGATTCTCGTTTCGAATTATAATGCATCCAAAAACATCTACCATTTGCTCTGATTCGAGATTAAACCAACGAAATATAGAATCGATACAGAAATCTTTTCAAAAACCCGAACTCCTTTCTAGGCGAAGAAAATTGTCTTTACCAGCCGAAGATCCAGATCTTATTAATACAAAATGTGCAGACAATTTTTAAACCAAGTTCAAAATTTCTATTACAAAGAACATTGTGTAAAAAATACCTTTATCCCGTGGCTCCCGGATAAGTACGTATACAATCTTGTTTATTCACCACTCAAATTAAATATTGAAGTCTACAGCGCCAGCATTCTCACACAGATATCAATTGTAGACTCTGGAAAGACATAAATATTATGTTTAAGTACAAATTAAAAAACACAAACCTTGTTAAAACGTTTATAGCTGCTTCAAAACAAACGGATTATGGAATCAAATTTATCTACGAATCAAATAATTACAATACTCAACATAGCAATACAAAATATTAATGCAATCCTAAAATAAATAGTAGATAAACATTGTTATTTTGAAACAACAACTTGTCAGCACATTGCACTTATAAAGTTACCAAGTGATTTCTTAACATCTTCACTCACGGACCAAAATAAAATATCTCTCATAAAAATCAGCATACGAATATCTCACTTACGGCACACTTTGTGAACTATAAAAAAGAGCAATTCAAGAATAATAGCCGCCGCCGGTAATACCTCAATATTCGGTACATTGGTTTACTTCAAGTTCTGCGATTATGTTGACGGCCTTCTCAAACAAAGCGTCGTTTGCCATGCAACGCTTTGCACTGAACATACGCTACGCATACTTTCTGCTGCTAAACCACATGCTTTGTTTCGTATGAAAAATAATCGCACAAAAATTAATTTACTGTTAGCAGGATATTAAGTCGCAATAATAATGGCGAGAGACGGTGGTCAGTCAGTCAAAATGATCTTCGCGCCTCGAGGAGTATGGAAGTATCATACTGCATCCATATACAGTATGCAACGGCAGAGATCATGAGGCCGGCCTAATGTCCGATCTTGATAGGGATCATGACGATGATGGTGATGACTTCGATGAAAATTACATTAATGCTTCTTCGGATGGAAGCTGTCTGCCTCCTGTACGTGATCGTTTCAGATGCCGGAGCCTGTCTGGTAGAAGTGTGCTGTAATAAATTGAAGACGATTGTACCTCGATCTTTTGTGCACTGAAGGGTAAGATCGTGAAGAAGTGTCAGTTCTGAAAGCAATTTTAAAATAACAAATAAGTCAAAGAAGACTTGTGGTGGTGGATGAAGTAGTTTAAGGTCGGAATTGCTACAAGACATGTGACGAATATTGCATGTGACAACTGTTAAGTGTTGACTAAAGCTTGACATAAATAACTTTGTAAAAAGTAGGAAAGTTTTATGGCGCCAATGCCGGGAGAAAAGCAGGAAAGGATACTTGATACTGGGATCAATTGAAAGAAAATTTCTTTGTCGCATATAGGGTTCCCGTGCGGGGACCGTAACTGCAGCGCCCCGAAAAACAGTGCTTTTTGTAAAAAGCGAGTAGACGAAGAAATCAAACCTTCGCAGTACTACCATTCTGGTGAAAGTGAGGGACATATTCCACATCATGCACGTGTATCTCAAGAAAGCATACAAATCTGAGTGTTGACACTACTGCAGAGCAGCAGCACACGTCGAAACCTTTAAAAGAGAGGCAGACCTAAAAACTCCTGGACCATCATGACAACATGGTTTAAGCCAAGAGAATCTTTAATTCTCAGCTCCCAGGTTTGCGACAAAAAGAAAGACAAAAACCCTCTAAGACCAAGACATCGATGATGCCAAAGCGCTTGGTCTGCACAATTTGGAGCAGCGTGCCCCGGGATTTCTGAAGATGGAAGACTACCATATATCATTGAGGCTCTTGAAACGTGGGCGAGCCCCACTCCTCGGCATAATCACGCCAGGCAGATAAGCGGGACCCGAAAAGTGAATTGTCGCTACGCCCCTGTGGAAAAAGAAAAAGAAAGAAAAAGCTGCGCACAGCAAGTTCCACATGAACGTATTCGATCCACCCGCTCTAGATTCAGCAGCAAGTGGGACTGGGGTGAGCTTTGCCCCGACTCTGGACCCAAGAAGAATAAGCTGCGTGTGGGAAGCTGAGAGCAGTATAGCAGGCGGCATAAGCTCCACACAAAGGAGCTCTGTTCTGGTGTTAAGTCGAACCAAAAGAAGTAAAGAAGGTGCACTTGAGATTTCCAAGTCACGGTCGTATTGATTAAAAAGAAAAAAAAAAAAAAATTCACGGCAAAAGAAACAGCCATCGACTCGGTGGTGTTATTGTTCGCGACGTGAATAAACTTGATAGAGAGTTAAGAACTAGGTAATCGATCGGGATAAGATAGATATCGCAAATTGAAAAATTGAGAGTGAAAAAAAAAAAATTAATTAATAGAAACATATATCTACACAGGTTAATCCATAACGGTCCATCACCAGATCCGTAGATATAACGCCCAGGCAGGAACCGCTATAGCGTACCAGTCCGCTGAGTTAAAGCGGTACAACCAGATTCACCGCAGCCTACGGTGAGGACGGCTAGGTCGGAAGAGTGTCTCGAGGACGAAGCTCCAATAGGACGCTTCACCAACTAACCAGAGACACCGATACGAGCCGAGGTCCTTACACCCCAGGGTGAGTACAGCTAAGGGGTGTTTTAAGCACGGAGGTAACCGGCATTATTCAAATTACCAGGGCAAACATCAACCCCAAGGTCACAAGGGCAAACGAAACGCCAGATAGGCCAAGATCAGGGGACATTAAAACGCAATACCACCAGTTATTAAAGCAGGCATCACTTTTCCTATATCGCGTAGTGTTTTAAGTTAAGTATACTATTAGTATTTATTTGTCGAAGTTTGTAAGAGAATATTGCCCAATAATATTTGAATTTGCCCTAGCAGAAGAATTATTGATTAGGTCGACGAGGAGAACGTGCAGCGCGCTGAACTCCCACTCCTGACGTCATCAGTGCAAAAAGGCACATAACAAATTTGAACTGGTAAGTTTTTTTGGTTTTTTTCTATTATTTTGGCAACTTTTTCGTAGTCGTTTTTATAAATTCATTCTGCCTTCAGCGAAAAAAAAAAACAAATAGAGAAAGAAGTTTGTTCCTTCAGAACATGAACCTAGGATTAAGTACATAATAAGTAATATGAATTGGAATTTAAACTTAAATAAATTTAAGTAAATGAAATGAAAGGAAGGATGTTGCACTAATTGAAATTTGTGGTGGAGGAGGGGGGGTTCAAAGAGAGAGAGGGATGCACGATTGGATTTGTTGACTTATTAGGTTCACAGACTTGGTAGCAGCGGCCGTTGATATAGGGGATTAGCAAACGAAGGCAGATTAAGCTAGTCATCGGATTGGCGATGCAGCCAGACAGAAGGGAGGGTAGAAGAGAGCGCAACCACCACCTCAAGTGCACTCCTTAGGAAGTTCTGCTGTACTGGACGAACGAACGAAAAGAAAGAAGGAAGCTAAAGAGAGCCGAATAGTTAAGGTATGTGAGTATTCGCCGCAGACGGCGATCGCGGAGAGTTATGGGAGATCAGCAAGAACCGCGGCCTAGCCTGAGCTTTAGCCGAGCCCCCGCGTGCAAGTCCCAGCTGCTCTCCAGTCCACTCCGGTAGGTAGATTGTTCCGCCGAATGATGATAGTTAGTTTAGCGTGATAATCGGCGGCGGACATCGACATAACACTCTTTACAAAAGTTAAGTGGCAGGAAATGTTTTTTTGGAACGAATAAAAGGGACATGGAATATTCGCGCAGACTACAAGGTCACAAGTTCTTCTGATTTTTGAAAATGTTCTCACGACAATTAATTTTTTTGATATTTGTCAGACCTATTGTCAGAAAAAATCATAAAAGCTCGGCTTAAGATTATATGCCCATTCCATTTGTGAGAAAAATAAATACGCATACAAACGGTTAGAAAAAAAATGGTTTAAGACTCTGAATATTAGATTTGGGCGAACAAAGGTTTTGTTTTCAAGTCGTTATACGGCCGAAAAGTTGCTAGTTCCGGAGACTCAAAAAGGGTAAAAAAAATCTGTTCATACCTTCCGGTCGCGGGGTTGCTCTATATTTTCCAAGATTTGGAAGGACTAGCATTTTTACGATAGTTTTCAACTTCTTCAAATTATTCTTTTCCGAATGTTATAGCTCAAATTCGTGTGTAGTATAAGTATAACGACCGAAAAATAATGTTTAAATATTATTTAATTCCATCAGCATCTTCCGGTCTCGCATTGCCTTCAAAGTAAATAAAATTTGTATATAACCCTTCCATATACGCCAGCTTTGGACTTTAACGTGACAAGAAGATCAATAATATCTGTCTTAATTACTTATTTAATGGGCTTCCATTCTGTGGTGAGCCTCTACCGAAGGAACTGCTTCATTTCGTCCGGACACTTAATATTATCCAGATCATGCGCCCTGGCATCTACGATAGCTTCATCCTTAAAATTGAGGTTCGGTCTTGCTTGTGGTCCCGAATAACAAAATAAAAGAGTCAATGGCGCGTTGAAGTTTCGATGACACTGTGCGAGAATTATTCTACGTCCCCTGTCTTATGGATATGCCATCCAATTCAATTACATTGATGCCTCTTCTGGTGCCGTATCATAAGGTCATGTGATATAAAGCCAAATAACGCATGGCTTTATGTCGCTTTGCGAAAAAAAAACAAAAAACCTTTAGAAGCACCTTATAAAGAATTAATTGCGAAATGAAATTACCGAAATACAGAAAAAAAGACAAACGTCAGCAAGAATAACCACAGAAGGCTATTTCGCGGTAGTACAGCCTGGGGTGGGTTCGTTTGAAAAAGAACAAAAAAACTCTGAAAAATAATTAGCACGCTGTTGAATCCAAAAAAAATGGGCGCTACACAATTTTTGCGGAAAAATTGTGAAACCGTATGGTGGACCAATTGTTACCGCTGGAAGAAAGTTCAAAAAAACACAACACCGTTTTTAAGGTTCCGTAGCCAAATGGCAAAAAACGGAACCCTTATGTATTCGTCATGTCTGTCTGTCTGTCAGTCTGTCCGTCCGTATGTCACAGCCACTTTTATCCGAAACTATAAGAACTATACTGTTGAAACTTGGTAAGTAGATGTGTTCTGTAAACCGCATTAAGATTTTCACACAAAAATAGAAAAAAACAATAAATTTTGTGGGTTCCCCATACTTAGAACAGAAATTCAAAAACCCATACGTGTGGGCTATCTATGGATAGGTCTTCAACAAAAAATGGATAGGTCTTTCTAATATCATTTTTTTCTAAACTGAATAGTGTGCGCGAGAGACTTCCAAAGTGGTAAAATGTGTTTCTCCAATAATTCGTGCGGAACCCTTCATGGGCGAGTCCGACTCGCACTTGGCCGCTTTTTTTTTAAGTAGCTACGTTATAGGGCTCCGCCGTTGGAGCTTGGTCACTTTATTGTTTAGGGTTATGATGACTAAAATTCAAAAAAAAGAAATATTACCAATTAATCTCAAAATTAAATTAAAGGAAAATGGCCAATGAACTAAAAATCAACTAAGTTAAAGTGACCGGGGTTGACCAGCTATGGCGTCGCCCCGAATACCAAAATATTGGACCGGGTCTCGTGTCCCGATTATTCGCGGGAAATTACGGGGCAGAATCCTACCAGACTTAGTTATCACAACACTCCTAACCAACCGAATAAACTATTGCACTACAAAAATGGCACTCTACTTAGCTTTATTCTTAGACCCGCTTCTTAGATTAGATTAGATTAGATTTTAGCGGGGAGGTGGTATAATGTATCCAGATCATTGCGGCTGCTTGTGGGCCTATTGTGATATCTTCTATTTAGAGCTCGTCAATGATGCCGCAGTTTTTTAGAAAGGCGGATAATTCTTTGGGAGAGCTGGCAGTAATGTCTGCTGCTTCAATGTAGAATTTACCTATGAAACTTTGACGCGTTTTGATTAAACAGTTGCATTCACATAACATATGTTCTGTTCTTTCTACGTCCTCGTTGCACAATCTGCAGGTATTGTCTTGTGCTATGCCCATAATCATCAGGTATTTTTTGACACGGCAGTGCCCTGTGAGGAAGCCTGTGACTAGTCAAATCTGACTTCTACTTAGTTGTAGTGGTTGTTTCGTTTTTTTGTGGAACTTTTTGGAATAAAGTTTATAGCTTGCCTGTTTCCCTCGGTTTCCCTCCACAAATGGAGCTTCTTTTCCTCAAGCCAGGTTTTAACACAACTTTTTATAGTGTTTATTGGTGGCCCGCAGAATTGTCTGGGCATCATAAATGGCTGGTTCGTCTGCATTTTCATTGCCTTCGTATCCATTGTGCCCAGGCACCCAAATCAATTGAACTTTGTTTGTGGTGCCCGGTAGTTGAAGGAGCTGGAGACAGTCCCAGACCCGCTTCTTAATGCGCATTATTTTCCTTTTCCTTTTACTCTATTTCCTTCTGCTACCCCCTTGTCGGATTTCTCGAAAATTCTTCCTCCGTTAATTTGTAATTCAATTGAGTCCTCTGTTAAACCAAAATCACACTTTAGCAAAATTCCTGTCTGTCACAAAAACTAAACTACTTAGTTAGCCAGGCAAGTGGATCCCATAACAGTCCTTAAGTCGCCCGCTTCGCGGGTAATATGGCTTAAAACTTTAGACACCTCTTCGGCTCACAAAAATAAAACACCGAACGCGGCGCAGCGGCTCCCTGAGCACTCAATTATTGGAATATTTATTTTTGTGAGTCGAAGAGGTGTCCAGAGCCTTAAACCCTATTTATGGACCTGATGTCTTGAAAGTGTCGCTTTAAGAAAGCGACATAAAGTCATGCTTTATAACTTGGCCTTTTGTCAAGGCGAAGCACCCCTATTCATCATCTTTTTCTTAACGACGAGGTCATGAACTGGACTAAACGGATCATGTCCATCTGCATGTATGTTAATAGGCCAGTAGCCCATACTAATGGCAACCATTCTAGAGACGCACTTTTGCACATATTCTATGATTTTTAAGTGGGCCACATCTTCCTGGAAATAATCATATTTGTTAAATTCGACAACCTAAACTTCGCCTTCGAGGAGAGATTTGTCTCTTGACTGAACCTAGAGGCAAGTAGACTTCCTTCGCAGATGATTCGCAAATCGATACCATGGTTCTATATGCAGGTCAAGAAAGTTGAGAATCACATTTACCGCTTCTGTTGGATTAACCATAGGGCTAGCCTGGTTGCAACTCCAGCCGTCTTTTTGACTCTGACCAATTTCGTGAAGCGCTAGGCTTTGCTTGAGGCGTGATAAAGACTTTCTTTAAGGCAGACCTACCAATAAGATGTACCACGGGTGTGTGCATCCAGAGATTCGTTTTTGGCCTAAGTCCCACTTTTAATACCCTATTCTAAGGGTATATAATAATTTTGACGGTGCCGTGACATAACCCCAAGCGTCATAAGCCGAAATCTCGAAATTTGGCCTTATGTCGCTTTTTGAAAGTGACATAAGGCCAAATTCCAGCATTTGGTATTATGTCACTTTCACAAAGCGTCATAAGGCCAAATCCGGAAAGTGACATAAAGCCAAATTTTCGAAACCGTACCTCGCACCTACTCCAAATCAAACAGTGACCTCAAGCAGGGGGGTTACAGGGGGCAGAACCCCCCCCCCCACCCCATAGGCATTGTACTGTTTATGCAATCTACTTGCGATTTCGCAACTAATCCCATAAACAGTGCAATGCAAATGGGGGGGCATGCATATTATAAAGCCAAATTGGCCTTATGACGCTTTTCCAATGTGTCATAATACCAAATGCTAAAATTTGGCCTTATGTCACTTTCACAATGCGACATAAGGCCAATAACATGCCTTCATATTGCTCGACCCCTAAAAGTTAATATTATATTTATGATCAGCATCGGTAGTTATGTCGATTTAGTCATGTTTGTCGGCAGTTTCTCGGCCCTAAGACTTGAGCTAAAATGCTGAAATTTGAAACATATACTCTTTAGGGCCCGAAATAATCAAGTGTCAAAATCCGCCTAGTGGGAAGCCCACTATTTGAAAATAAAAATTTAATGAAAATCCTATTCTTCTCAAAGTATGTGCCTAGATAACAAAAAAAAACGGAAGTCGTACACCATATCCTTCTCAACAATTCACCCATACTTAGATTATGTATACACCCATTTTTTGGGAGATATGAAAGGAGTATCCAAGGCTTTCCTTATATTTACAAAAGATTTTGTTACAGGCGCAAAAAGCTATACTACGTCCTGTATTTTGCACTAGAGAGAGAGTTGTTAATAATAAAGGCGGAAAATTCTGAAGGATGGTGTTTTTCTTTTTGTGTTGAACGGTGTCAGTTCAGTTTTTCTCGGATTAAAACTGAAACTACACGTTGTAGCTCGTTCCATGATTTCACTTAAAATATATAACAATTATAAAACACACAATATAAACTACTCAAAACTAAATGGGGACCACCCAAGAATTACTTTGTATTTTGCCTAAAAAATACTTAATTGGTAAACATTATCGAAACGAAGCATTTTATTGTAGAGTTTACATGTGTATGAGTCCTTATCAATGCTTTGAACAACAATTTTACCGTTGCCTACAAGTGAGTAGGCAAAAAAAGCCAATGGCTCGAAAAAAACAGTCAATTAAAAAATTATTGCACTTGTTTTCTCAATCCGATTCTAGCCTTGTTGCTATGTGTTACTTTCTTTAATTGTTTTTCCTTATTTCTTCGTGATTAAACGTGATTACCACGGCCGGTTCTAGACGTCATTTGGATACTGAAAACGCAATTAGAGCGATAAATATGCCGGAGCAAGGCGAGTCCCAAAGGGTTGTTGCAAATCGTATCGGTGTGTCGGGGAGAGCTATCCGAAACGTGTGGAAACGCTTTCGGGAGACCGGTAGTGTAGCAAGGAGACCTGGATCGGGAAGAGCCACAACTCGGTAAAAAGACCGGTACAATCGAATAACTGCACGTGGGGAGCGTACCATAACCGCCCGGGCTTTACAAACTCAACCGCGGCATTCAATTGGCACTCAAGTCGCGATCAAAATAATTGCAATCGACTCCACGAAGATGGTCAACGTTCCAGAGTGCGTTCTATTCGCCCGAAACTTACAGCGGCTCATCGGGCAGCGCGCTTAAGGTAAGCCCGTGAGCATTCGAATTGGACCATGGACAAGTGATGATAAACGAGTACGCGTGTGGAGAAGACGAGGTGAACATTTTACCGACCCGTGTATTGACGGAAGTGACCGATTTGGGGGCACAGTGTTATGGTATGGGCTGGAATAAGTTTGCTAGGCCAAACAGAGCTGGTAATCCTGGATGAGGGCACCGTTACCGCCGCCAGTTACGTTGAGTTGGCGATAGGTTTGTTATTATGCAAGACAATGCTCGCCCACATCCGGCCCAAGGAGCTCTTTCTGACGCCAATATTTCACTTTTGCCATAGCCAGCAAAGTGGCCAGACCTCAATCCCATCGAGCATTTATGGGACCAATTAAAAAAAGCCTCAAAGAAAACCACAGCCATGTCAACACTAAACATGAGCTGATAAACGCGTTAAAAGCCTGCCGAACAAAATGTAACGAATCTGATCAAAAGCGTCCCAGTTAGGCTAATACACTGCATACGGATTAGAGGACTACGGACGCTACTAAGCAAAACAATTCAACAACAAATCATAACAAAAAAATTGTGATATGTAAAGTTGTATTTTTTCTTTATTTTTCGAAAATGTTCCGGGATTGCCCGACGATATTCCACAAATTTGTGAGAAAACACTTGTAGATTACACACTGCACAAAAACCCGGGGCAATAGGAATTTTTACACTTGTAATCAAAATGTTTATTGTTTATTGTTACAATTTTTTTTTGTCTAATCACAAATTTGTGGGTTCATATATTTGCATTTGGCTAAACGGAAAACCAGATTACAAATTTGTAATTGTGATTCACAAGTACAAATTTGTGGTTATAATTTGTAGTTTGGTGATATAGGCCCCAGGCTAAAGACCCTAAGTTGTAATTTAGTGGATACTGCACACTGCGCTCCTCATCACGTTGTGCGTTTGCTTTTTCTTCACAAAGTCGGGGAAATCACTATTTTAAAAGCTGTTTTGTGTCTGAAAGTACAATGGATCCGGTTTAAATCTGAGTGCTTCAGCCAATGCATAAAGCTTCTGACAAAGTTAGCGCTTTAAAATTTTATGATTAATGGTTTTTTATGTGATACCACACAATTTTTCCTGGTTTTAATTTTTGTTTTCCGTCAATTCCTTTATTTGTTTTGAATGAATAGCCTTACATTCCTTACCACGTAAAGTGGACGGCTGGAGTTACAGCGCTGTTTCACGGTCAGCCACAACCGATCATCAGACTCCTTATGTGGTGCTGGTCTGTCTTTTTCCTTCATTTATCCCGAAATTCCATTTTCTTCCACTGGGATTCGAACCTAGACCAGCGTCTTCTCAGGCAAGCACTCTTGCACTGTGCCATTGAAGCCACGAGTTTATCCAGTTTTTATTTGCAATTTCTTGGACAAACTTTTGCTCCTGTAAGTATACTATGTTATTGTGTGGTATCACATAAAAAACCATTAATCATAAAATTCTCGACAAAAAACAATGTCAAAAGTCTTTCACCCTCTCTATCACCCATTTCAGTCCAACTATGCTTGTCGAAATGGAATAGAATTAGAGAAAACACAGAAAGAAACAACCTGAATGAATAACATAGTATACTTACAGGAGCAAAAGTTTGTCCAAGAAATTGCAAATAAAAACTGGATAAACTCGTGGCTTCAATGGCACAGTGCAAGAGTGCATGCCTGAGAAGACGCTGGTCTAGGTTCGAATCCCAGTGGAAGAAAATGGAATTTCGGGATAAATGAAGGAAAAAGACAGACCAGCACCACATAAGGAGTCTGATGATCGGTTGTGGCTGACCGTGAAACAGCGCTGTAACTCCAGCCGTCCACTTTACGTGGTAAGGAATGTAAGGCTATTCATTCAAAACAAATAAAGGAATTGACGGAAAACAAAAATTAAAACCAGGAAAAATTGTGTGGTATCACATAAAAAACCATTAATCATAAAATTCTCGACAAAAAACAATGTCAAAAGTCTTTCACCCTCTCTATCACCCATTTCAGTCCAACTATGCTTGTCGAAATGGAATAGAATTAGAGAAAACACAGAAAGAAACAACCTGAATGAATAACATAGTATACTTACAGGAGCAAAAGTTTGTCCAAGAAATTGCAAATAAAAACTGGATAAACTCGTGGCTTCAATGGCACAGTGCAAGAGTGCATGCCTGAGAAGACGCTGGTCTAGGTTCGAATCCCAGTGGAAGAAAATGGAATGTCGGGATAAATGAAGGAAAAAGACAGACCAGCACCACATAAGGAGTCTGATGATCGGTTGTGGCTGACCGTGAAACAGCGCTGTAACTCCAGCCGTCCACTTTACGTGGTAAGGAATGTAAGGCTATTCATTCAAAACAAATACTTTAAAATTTGTTTGGTTTCTTTTAATTTAGAAACAAAATCAATTGGCATCTGCAGTCCTATAGTTTAACTCTCCTGGGATAAAAGAGGTATTATCCAAAGAGGGCGCTTATGTTATTTTTAGTTTCTGTTTTTTACAATTTTTTATTTCTCAGTTATCGTTTCCATTCGACAATTTTCAATTTTCGTTTCTCGATCGTTGCTTATTCTCATGTTTCCCACTCTCACCTCCTTCAACAAATACAAAATATGGCACTGCATCGCCTTATCACGCCTTATTACCCGTATGTCAAATAGTGCTGCCTGTGTAGATTTGCACTTTAAGAGCTATTAATGTTCAGACCACAGAACCGGTCGAAACTTATGACTTTGATTTTATGATGCGCGCTGGCGAGCACGCATACTTAGCGTACTTAGTGACTTAGGGCTTCAGTAACATAGCATCATAGCATACGGGAAACCGCTCATCAGTTTATAATCATTTTCGCTGTCCATAAGTATCAAATTTAATATCCATTTTAATCGCTTCATTATGGACCGCCACTTGGTAAGAACTTGATGTTTCCACCATAAAATATGTTGTGCCAATGCATTACTGGCTGCTGCCGGTGATGATGATGACGCGGTGTCAGTAATGCTTCTGCATCGGCATATTGGATGAAGACGAGGGGTAGTGTAGATATTTTGGATGAAATAGCAGCCGGCCTAATGATGTGGACTTTCGCATTGGTAGTTGTGTGTGTATCTTAAGAGATCCCTTTTGCCGACAGAGCAGCGCATGGATGATAATAAAGATGCATAGAGATTTGCTTGCTGGTTAATATTGCAGAATACATGTTTGCTCGTGGAACTAGTTGAAGTCGAATGAATGGCTAAGTGTTGATCTTTTGAGCGTCGCTGTTTAGGACGTGTTATACTATTTGAGTGGGTTGATATGTCCTTACCTACAACCATTTCAATATGCTTAGGTGGAATTATGTAATATGATATGTGGTATTAGCACGTTCCATGTTTTATTACGTCCGAAGATGGAATTATTGCCCTAAAATTTTAATATGTTTGTGTCTTAACACATTGACTGCCAAGCCAATTTTCGAAAAATAGCTAAAGGTGAACAAAAAAAAATGCTTAGGTGTTTTTATTCGGTTTGCTAACTAATGATACATTATTTTCATTACATGCAACGTCATTCAAATATGAATGACACACAATTTTCCGTGGGGGCCACGTCACTCATATGTGTATGACGGCTACATGCCACTAAAAGGCCATGGCATTCAAAAATGAATGACACTAGGAACAAACTGAATAGAAATGTAAAAGCCTGGCCACTGGTGATCATTGTAGTATACTTGGTTCGGGCAAATCTGCGAAAATGTGGTTTTTATTGAAGATTAAAATTGACGATGAAAAAATTTACTGATTATAAGAAAAGTTCTATTTCAGCACAAAAAACTTAAATCACAATCCAGTGTTTATAGTAGAAAAAGTTAGAAAATACATTTTATTCACATAAAATAAATTAAATTCACATAAAAAACTATTTGTGCTCTGTGTTGAAGCACGGAAGGCACATTTGAAGTTATACACCAAGCTTCCTATACCGCTTTACACCTTTCCGGAGAATCGTCGCGTATGAGGCCATCTGATCAGACAGATCAATGCCAGCTTTACCTGCATTGTATCAAAGTACTGCAAGTGGTTTTGTGGTAACCTTTCCATATTTACGTCCTTTGGATGTTGCCTGAGTTTGGCTGGTGGAAGGCTGGTCAGTGTTGGTCGTGGTTGCTGACTGCAATGGTTGGACCTTCTGGTTTTTACTCGTAGGTCTAGGTACTAATATTGGAGCATGTTTGGTGGACAAGATCCTCACGTCACGGGTATCCTTCCATTTCAGGACAAGCAAAAATGTAAAATATCAAAAATTCTCCTTCTTAGATTTTTCAAATAATAAAATGTAACCAAATTATGATAAAAAGGATGAAAAATAAAGAAAATTGTTCAGTCTGTTCAGAACTAAAACCTGTGTTCGTTTTTTTTTATCGAACCGCAAGCCGATTCGATAACTTATATGTATGAATGGTATTACCTATAACGTAAAATGTCATCACATATTTCATGCAGGGCCACGTCATTCATATATGAATTACAGTCGTCCGCACGTCCTACCGCTTCAAATTCTTCAACAAAACGACCAATCTTTACTACAAATATATTTTTTTTAGTAAAACAGTTATAAAAAACCCAACGCATACTTTTCATGTTAATTTTTTTTTTTTCAAATTGGCTTGGCGCGCAATGTGTAATCTAAGTGTCATTCATTTTTGAATGCCATGGCATGCAGTGGAATGTTACCGTCATGCACATATGAATGAAGTGGCCCCCACGGAAACATGAGTGTCATTCATATTTGAATGACGTGGCAGTCAATGTGTTAAATTTGCTTTATGATGAAAAACCATTAGGAGTTAGTCTACCATTCTTCGTCAAGAAATTAATTCCAAATACGTGTTTCTATTTCTCGTCATGTTCACTATCAGCCATTTCCAAAGGGACAGCTTACCGAAAACTAATTCTGCAACAATGTAACTTCCACATCTGAACATATTGTCCGAGAATTTGTGCCATATGAACCGCTGGACCAGAGAGAACTCCATTCAACGGAATCCACTTCGCGTTTCATATGACTGAGCCCGCATTACTTTTGACCCACTTCAGACTCCCTGCTGATGGAATGCCATCAAATCAATAGGATACTCCTGATTCACTGTGACTAGAATATATCACTTTCCGTTGTTCACCTCATCAATAAGTTTGCACCTTGAAGAGTTAGTAATTTTCCCCCACTAAGAAGAATACCCCCCAACAGTAACTACACAGCCTCGGCATGTAGTTGCTTTTAAATTGAGGATTGCGCAGATGAAACCAGACCATAATTCAGGTATTAAAAGAAAATTATCACTCCAACCAAAGTGGTAGTTAGGAGGAGCAGTTCTCCACACATCAACAGAACGGATGCTGTATTGGGGGGTTGCAGGAGTAGGTACTTGATTCGACAATAATTTCAGCCATTGAATCAGTATGTACGAGCTCACCACTCCGGTATGTGAGCGAAAACTTATGTGGCATGTGCTGAAATCGCGGTCCACACTCACAAAAAAAAACGGCCATCACTGCAATGTGGCAGCTACACAGTGCCCCATGGATGCGAAATGGCATTGCAATGGTAGAAGGCTGCTTTATGCCGTTGGTATTGATAACCTATGATTATCAATAATTTTTATTTTGTTATGCGTTCCCCCTTCGCGTCGTGATTTCTGAACTCCTTGGATTTTGGCTTGAAAGAGGAATGCAAGTACCTCAAGGCGAAAACGTTTTTACGGCCCGGCGTTGAGCATAATTAGGCGCACAAGTGCAGAAGGTAGATAGGTTGTTATAATGGACTTATCGGATTTATTAAGGCTTTTCTATTTGAGGAGAAGAAGAAAAGTGGTCACTTCCGTTTGGGAGCAAGTTGATTGCTCTGTCTTGCACCACTCGATGTCAGGTTGGAGAATTGTTGATTAAGACCGCTAAAGGGGTTACATTAATGGAAGTAGGCAGGAACTTTTTGGAAGTAACTAACCTATGACAGTAGGGTGGCGACGGTGTAGAGGTTAGAGTGTTGACTTGTGACACGTGCGGTGCAGGTTCAATCCGCAGGGGGAACAACAACATACGCCACCCATTCTCCAAGCTCTACACAACAAGGAAGATTTTTATTAAAAAAAAAAAAAAAAAAAAAACCTACGACAGTCCTGTGCAAAAGTGTCAAAATTTATACAAGTTTTTGACATTGCTGATCTTCACCAAAAAGTGCACCGGTTCTGCCTTGCATTTTCGCAAATGAAACTCTGTAAAATCGTACAAAACATAAGGAAAGACTTCAGTATGCTTGTGTGAACTTGTATACCGTAAAGTGGGAGTGGCAAAAATCTAAGTATCATATTTTGTTATACATAACCGTATAAGGGTATATTAATTAATTTTGACGAAAAGTTTGTAACATACCTTAATATTGCCCGTAGACCCCTAAAAGTTACTATATTTATGATTAGCATCGATATTAATGTCGATCTGGCCATGTCCGTCCGTCCGTCTGTCCGTCTGTCGGCAAAACTTAGGCCTTTAAACTGGGCCTAGAGACCTGAAATTTTAACCATATACTCTCTAGGCGCCCGAAATAATCAAGTTTGAGAATTTTGAAATCCACCCACAGACACGCCCACAAACAAAAAAACTAATTTATTGAAAAAATCTAATTTTTAGTTAGAAAGCTGAAATTTTTTATATATATGATCTTTGACTCCTAAAACTGCTCGGGAGACAAAATTTCTAAAATCCGCCCACTGATTGAAAAGTCAGAGTTTGAGCTAAGAAACTGAAATTTTTAATATAGACTCTCTAGATGCCCTTTATACTTATGTTTAAATATTTTTTTAAATCCGCCTACTGGGCGTGTCCACAATTTAAAAAAAAAAACTTTTTTTGAAAAACCAAAGTTTGAGCTAGGGAGCTGAGATTTATAATATAGACTCACTTTATACTTATGTTTAAATATTTGTTTAAATTCGCCTACTGACAGGCCCACAAGTAAAAAAACAGATTTATTGAAAAACCACAGTTTGAGCTAGGAAGCGTTTTTTTACAAAAACTTAGTTTTTTTTGATTAAATCCTTTGAATGTTATATAACAAAATATGTAGGGCATTCCTAACAGTTCAACCATACTTACCCTTTTGTCACGCCCACTTATGAGGGATAGGAATAAGAATAGGGTATCCAATAGTTTGCCCAAGCGACCTGTAGCCCGTCCCTATGTTTTAAGTTTTTTAGAATGTTTTAAAAAAAACATTTTTTTTTAACGTCTATAAAAATTGGGCTTGGCAAGAAACATTGTATGCAGTAATGGTTAAGAATGACTTTCAATTAGACCGTGAATAAATAGGTCAGCACAAGAGTCAACATAAAGAGTGTAAATAAATCCCAGTGGAAATAATGGATTTTCGGAATAAAATGAAGGAAAAGACAGACCAGCACCATAAGAAGAAGGAGTCTGATGATCGGTGGTGGCGAACCGTGAAACAGCGCTGTAACTCCAGCTGTCCACTTCACGTGGTAATGATTGTAAGAGATATGGTTGTTCATTCAAAAACAACATAAAGGAAATTGACGAAAAACAAAAACCAAAAACCGGGAAAAATTGTGTGCTATCACATACAAAACCATTTAAAGTGTAGATAACGTCTTGGAAGTCTGGAATGAAATGACAATCAAATGAGTGTCCGAACCTTAGTTAAAATTTTCAATGTCTAAGATAACGTGCGGAAATTAAACTAATTTGCTCTCAAAATCTAGAATCGCGTTTTTTTAATGAAACATGTTTTGGTTCTCTTCAGTTGACTATTCTAGTATTGGTGAGGGTGGCAGTACCACACACAGCAACTGCCCTACCGACTGAAATATTTCACTATAATTCAAAACCACGTTTTCCTCACTTTGGCGTTCGACTCAAGGCTCTATGTATTGATAAATTATAGCGCGAATATCTCAGATATTTGAGATGGCATCTTCCGTGTTAGGGGAAAATCTTGAATTGCTCTTTAACTTCAATGAAACATGTTAAACCGAAAAAGTATGTTGCAAACAGTGAGCATCTCGGGGAGTATAGAATGTTTGCCTTGAGTTCGTCAATTGTCAAAAGCTTGCCGGCGTAAACTTTGTTTTTCATATAACCATACAAAAAGAAGTCCGGAGGGGTCAAATCTTTAGATCTGGTGGGGCCAGTCAATGTTACAATTTGTTGACAGCACACGTCCAGGGAATTTTCGTTGCAGAAACTGGATTGTTTGATTTGCAGTGTGGCACGGTGTATCGTCTTGTTGAAACCAGTAACCACCATTCAGACCTTTTTCACACATTTTTGGGCAGACATAAGGAGCCAACATCCACCGATATCGATGCCAATCGGCTGTTTGACCTTCTCTGATGAAAAATGGCCCAATGATGGTTTTGGCGCAAACAGTCACTTTTCGGTCAAGCAATGATGTTTCATATATCTCGTGTAGATTTTCCGTTCCCCAAATGCGGCAGTTTTGCTTACTAATAGCGCCAGAGAGTGTGAAATGGGCCTCGTTTGAAATCAAACTTTGCTCCCAAAAATCAGGCTCAGTCTCGTCCATTATACGGTCTGTCGGAAATACGCTTTGAGTCAATTGCACTTCAAACGGAAACAAATGCAAATCATCCTTCAAAATTCTCCGCAAGATGGTTCTATTGACGCTAAAATGCTGAGCGTGGTGAAACAAAATTTACCAAACGACGAATAGTGCTGTCAGACGGTGCTTGTTGGCCACAATATTTTTGACGATATGCAGGTTGAGTAAACACATTTGAACGACTATTCTCAATGAGCAGCCTAACTATTTCAGGGCATTGTTTCGGTGTGAAGCTATTCAGTCTCTACCTGAGAAACTGCAGCCCTCTATCTACCAGTTACCAGTTGTCCAGACGAACAAGTCGACGTATTTTAGCTTTTTGGACCACTTTCACATCTTGGTACAGCTCATGCGGCCTCTTGGCACACTTGGCTCGAATTTCAAGACCTTATAGTTACCGACGGATGGGTGGACGAATGGACATGGCTAGATCCACATTATTATCGATGCTGATCACGAATATAGTAACTTATAGGGGTCTAGGGGCAATATTAAGCTGTGTTTCAAACTATGAGTCAAAAAGAATATACCCTCAGAATCCCAGAATAGGGTATAAACATATATATACTTGTATAGGGTGTCCAAAAAATTTCGCAAGCTAAATGTAGCCTTTCCAAAATTAAGCTCTGAATTCGCTTACGTGTGCTGCATTTTTCGAAAGACTTTCTCAATGTTGGGAAATACACCAAAAGCAAAGTACGTTTATCTTATCCAGCCCATTCCCATAGTGAAGTCTGAATTCAACATATCTGCCATTCTGACAGGAATGTTAAAGTCAACTTTGACAATAGCCGTGTTTCTTTGCACGCGGATATAGGCATGCCATTAAAAAACGACCATCGCCGCTTAAGAATTCATCAAAAAAAACTTGGCAGCACACATGCACCTATGGCGTTTATTAGTGACACAGCTGTAAGTTGAGTTAAGAAATTTGTATTGTATATATTAATTTCCGACAGTTGAAATTAATGCCAAACCTATTCTAAAATTATAAAAAACAGTTTCACATCAACAGATTTACTAAATTTTGAAAAAATAATAATAATAAAATCACGAACAAAATATTCGGCGGGATGTCAAACTTTGACATTTCCTGAAAAATTCATCGCAACATTAATCAGAAACGAAGAAATTGGGGTTTGGAAGCACTGTTTATCACCGCGATAGCTATCCCCGCTAAAGTTAGCGTATATAGGCTAAGTTGTTGTTGTATTTTACATGCAAATTTCAATTTATCCCTATATCCGCGTGCAAAGAAACACGGCTAATGTCTCGTAAAAGGTTCCTATGCCCAATGTAGCATTCCACATCATTTTTAGTATTTCCATGATGCGATTAAGTTCCTAATATCTATCATCTTTCATTTCCGTTCAATTCCATTTTAATACAACTTTACTGGACCACAAATTGACTTAGATAGCTCGGGATAGTCTACCTTATGCATACGGAGACCATACGGCGTACCTTATTGAACTGCCAGTTACTCTTAAGAATACCGAAAATAAATAAGACATAATCTACTTTGATCTACAAACTAAAATTATACCCAATTAAATTAGAATTCTATAATACACCGTGATTCTCATAGCACAATAAAATAACTCACGTAATACGGAAGTCTTCTCATGGTAAGCGCACATCTGCCGCCGACAGTGTTATTTACAGCTGTCGTGGATTCTTAAAATCTACTTAAATGCTAAATGCATTTACGCAATTACATAATTTCTGTTCGCAGCGTATTCATATATTTTCATAGACACTTCATTGGGAAATTATGGTAATGTATGTTAATCTGGCGGTTTACCACGACGGGCTACTGTGTCTTGGTCGACACCGCTGCTCGAACAGAAGCAATTCAAAAGAATGACAGATAAAAATGAGCAGACAAAAAAATAACCCAGCAACCAAACCGACAGGCTAAAACTAAAAGCAATTATAATCGTATCTAGATACATTAACGAATTCAATAACTACACACATCACTTGGCGTTAGTGATGGCCAAATTCAGATACAAAGCAAATAAATAGGCAATCATTAAAGACGAAGCAATCACACCTACTGTTTTGCACTTGAGTTACTCCGATGAGAGTAGGGGTATGACGTTGGCCGTTTTTGTTTTTAAAACGTGTTAACATGACGACGTTTCAATATTTCATTATATCGACGGCTTTAATTTACAATTACATCGACGATCAGATTTTGGTTTGTATGCATAGATGTCAAAGGTATACACCTTATTTCAAAGGTATCTGAACGGCCAAAAACACTGTCGATATAATGCCGGCTACTGTAATCGTGTGTTAGGCTGAAAACACACCGGATAAAGCAAAACGTTTTTGATTCGATAGTCAAAACAAAATTTGTTATGTCAACACACACCAAGCGAAACGGAATGTAACAAAACAAAACGTTTTGTTTTCTTGTTTCGTTTGGTGTGCGTTGAAATAAAACAAAATTGAATTCGCGACTTGCTTTAAGTGTTGTTCAACATGTGTTCGGATTCAGCGATGAAGTTGTGTCAATCTTACATACAATTTTTGAACCAATTGAGGAAAAGGACGCAAATAGCAGAGAGTGGTGGGTGCATCCATATAATCTAAAACAATATGCTGAGGATGTGATTATAAACTTAATAGCAGAGTTAAGAACTTATCCTGAAAAATTTAATAATTTCACCAGAATGCGGATACATAATATGATTAGGGAACGCGAAGAATTGCTTCAGGAAATATTATGTTGAGCGTGACGCTAAGGAATACGTACCTCAAGGAGAAACACATGAAAATATTTCTAGAGCAAGACCATCAAATGCTGCACGTAACATACGCAATCAGTATGTTCAATACTTTAACTCCTCTACTGGAACAGTTCCTTGGCAATACAAGTATGCCATCTAATTTTGGTTATATGATTTTTAAATACAGTATGTCAAGTATTTAAAGTAATACCGTGTGTATATATTCATACACATTATGTACATTAATAAACATGTATAAAATTAAAATTCAATAAAACTTACCTTAGCAATTCATTTCTGTTGCTATTTCTCTCCACAGCTTATCAATAGTAACTTTATTAGCATGTTCCTTATCTTTATAATTATAGATAGGGCTTCTTGCCTCAATTAAAAAAATCAATTCTTCTCCATCTACATCCATATTTGCTAAAATTTGCGCACATAGCGCATGAGTAGGGACACTCTCATATTTTTGATGGGTAATTGTAGAGGTTCATAATTAGGTGTAATCATTAAAAAAAATAATCAGAAAAACCAGCCATAAACCATTTTAAACAGTAAATCAGGTACCACTGCACGTAGTGAAAAGTTATACACAACGAGGATCAATTCGATGCGCCTTTAAAAAAGCTAACAAACATAGGGACGGGCTACAGTCCGCTTATGCGAACTGTTGGATACCCTATTCTTATTAATATCCCTCATAAGTTAAGAACGCTCTACATATTATTTGGTTATATAACATTTAAAGGATTTTATCGAAAACAAACGAAGCTTTTGTAAGAAAAAACGCTCCTTGGGTTTTTCAATAAAATTGTTTTATTTAATTGTGGGCGTGTCAGTAGGCGGATTTAAAAAAAATTACGCATGAGCAGTAACGGCCACTAGAGAGTATATACTATAAATTACAGCTACCTAGCTCTAACTTTAGATTTTCAAAAAAATTGTTTTATTTAATTGTGGGCGTGTCAGTGGGCGGATTTAAAAAAAATTATCTCCCGAACAGTTTTAGGAGTCATAGATCATATATAAACAATTTCAGCTTTCTAGCTCAAAATTCGATTTTTTCGAAAAATTGTTTTTTTGAGTTTGTCTGTGGGCGGATTTCAAAAATTCTTGATTATTTCGGGACCGTAGAGAGTATATGGTTAAAATTGCAGCGCTCTAGGCCCAGTTTAAAGGCCTAATTTTTGCCGACAGACGGACGGACGGACATGTCTAGATCGACATTACTATCGATGCTGATCATAAATATAGTAACTTTTAGGAGTATATTAAGGTATGTTACAAACTATGCGTCAAAATTAATATACCCTTAGAATAGGGTATAAAAACCCCACAATTATTCGTCTTACGAAGGAATCAAAATTTTGTTTTGCAAAAAACAACAGCTCAGCTTTCGGCAACGAAACACGTTTTTTTGTTTTGCTTTTGTTTTTTTGTTTCGTTTCATTTGGTGTGTGTTTCGCCATAAGAAAGTAATCAACTATTGTCAACCACGCTGGGTCGAAACAGTTTTGTTGCATTCGGTGTGTGTTGCTCGTATACAATGGCATGTATTTTCGACAACCACCACCGAAACACTTCGAAACAAAAACGTGTGTTTTGTTTCGTTTTCTTTGGTGTGTGTACTCTCATAAGAAACAATGTTATCCGGTGTGTTTTCAACCTAAGTAGTCGGTCACTCTATTTTGTTACGGTCATTCGAAATAGCACCACAGGTTGAGATCTTACTCCCTTTCAGGACAATAGTTATAGGCAGGGATACGATTTTGTCGAATTAAATAAATAATGAAGGCAAAATAAAACATTTTTCTTTTTTTAACGACGAAGTTATGATCTGGTGGACATAAGCAATCAAAACCCTCCCCACTTCACTGTATCCAGTGGTACGGCTGTGCGGTTCGCCGGTTTGACATCAGACAAATATCGGCGTTCCTCCTGATTTCGAATCACTTCATTACTGAGGCCAATCAAATGCTGGTGTTGTATCATTTGTGTTATCCATAAGCAATTAGGAATGCCTCTCTTTCGCCTCTATAAAGGGGTTCATAGGATTTCTCCATTAAACACGACAGTCCTTCAGAGACCCCAAATAAATTAAAAAAAGGCCACATAATTCCATTTATATGCTAAACGACCCCAAATAGTAAGCACCAAATTTAATCACAATGAGAATTAACCCAAAAAAATTAGCGGAAAACAAAGATGCGTTAGCGGGATAAAGCATGCGGAGAAAGGGTTAAATCCTTTCTACCCGCTAAGAGGTTTGATTTGAAAAAGTAACCCAACGTAGGTGTCTGCCAGACTTCTAGCACCTACCCTTAGCAGAGTATTCTTCTATGGGCCCACAATGACCAGGCGAAAATATTTTAAAATATCGCCCACTATTTAAAAAAAACTCTTCTTGAAGTCAATGGAAATGGAAGTCCTATTATTTGTACACGCTTAACAATTCCTTCATACAAAGTTTTCTGCCACGCCCACTTTTTGGGGGTTTTTTTTACCTAAATCGTTGTTTATACCCTATTCTAAGGGTATATTAATCTTGACGCATAGTTTGTAATATACCTTAATATTGCCCGTAGACCCCTAAAAGTTACTATATTTATGATCAGCATCGATAGTAATGTCGGTCTAGTTATGTCCGTCCTTTCGTCCGTCCGTCGGCAAAAATTAGGCCTTTAAACTGGACCTAGAGAAGTGAAATTTTAATCATATACATACTCTCTAGAGACCCGAAATAATCAAGTTTAAGAATTTTTGAAATCCGAGCACAAACTCAAAAAAACAAATTTATCGAAAAAATCGAATTGTGAGCTAGAAAGCTGAAATTTTTTACGTATGATCTTTGACTCATAAAACTGCTCGGGAGATAAAATTTCTAAAATCCGCCCACTGACACGCCCACAATTAGATAAAGCAATTTCATTGAAAAACCAAAGTTTCAGCTAGGGAGTATTTTTTTTACAAAAGCTTCGTTTTTTCGATTAAATCCTTTAAATGTTATATAACAAAATATGTAGAGCGTTCTTGACAATTCAACCATACTTAGACTTTGGTCACGCCTACTTATGAGGGATAGGAATAAGGATAGGGTATCCAAAAGTTCGCCCAAGCGGACTGTAGCCCGTCCCTATGTTTTTTCGATGTTTTCTTGATGTTTTTTTATAAAACCTTCTTGGGGGCATTATGTCGTTAGTGTTCTGGAAGATGATGCTATCGATGTTTTATTTCCAAATGATTTCATTGAAGAAGCACAAGCACATAAAGGGTCGTATAATTATAACGTAGCAATTGCTTTTACTCAGACTAAATGTCAAAATCGAAGCAATTGCTAAGCTTCGTATGAATAAAAACTGATTTGAGTTAACTCCAACTTTTGACATCTTCGAAAAGCGGCGTCACCGACCTTTTACTCAGATTGATATGAATAAAACATTGAAGTCAAAGCAATTGCTACGAAAATTCCGAGTCTGCTATTTTGTTGACTCAGAGCATTTGCTAAATATTTTGCGCACGCCTTTTTTTACAAAAACATTCTAGCCTTGTGAGTTGCAGTGTTTTTTTTTATAAATATTTGGTTAAATAATTTTTGCTTGTGAAAGAAACAAAAATGGATGCGATAAGTTGGCACATTATACCTGTTTTACCTACTATTGTTAACGTTCGTGAAAAAAACGGCATAAGCGAAGAAGAATTGGTAACGATAACAACTTTAAGAAACTGTATCGTTTTACGCGTCGAAATGTGGATTACTTGGCTAATACTTTTTTAGAAGAAAATCTGGGTGGTGCTCTTTAAAATATCCAGAAAATAAAATCTTTCCTGAGATATATTTATTTTTTTTTTTTTGGAGGAGAGATTACGTGATGTACCGTCAAGTGATAGGCCATCACCACTTGGTGTGTCCGACTCTCTCGGACTAAACTCTCACCGATTACGGCCTACAAGCCACCCTGGAACCGCTCTTAGCATTACATCAGGGTGGCGGTTGTTAGTCTTCTGTGGCCTAAGACGTCTGTGCCTACTGCGACTCTTGGTGGTCTTCTTCTCTTTTTTTTCTTTTGAGAACATGTTCTGTGCAGCTACAGACTTTTTGCCAGTTGTCGTAACTCTGTAGCATCTTCTCTACTATGTTCTCAGGGGTGATGGCGCCAATACTTATTTGGAGGTCTTGGCGAAGGCTTTCCCATCTGCTGCAAGCGAAGAAGGTATGTTTCGCGTCATCTTCTAGCGAGTCTCCATACTGGCAGGCTGGACTGTTTGTTTTGCCGATTTTGTGCAGGAAGGCGTTGAAATATCCGTGTCCGGTGAGTAACTGGGTGACGTAGTAGTTGACCTCACCGTGTTTCCGGGCTTTCCACTCAGCCACTTTCCTAAACAGCCTCGCTGTCCATCGTCCTCTGTTTTCCGAGCTCCAACGCTGTTGCCACTTCTGGTTCGTGAGCTCCTTATCCTCCTCGGATGCCGCTTCCATTCCCATTTCCGCCTTTTTGTCGTAGACGTGCTTCTTGAGGTAAATAGGAGATCCGGGCTTCCAGGTAATCATTTTAAAAATCTCTCCATGATTTAAACTATAAAACTACTGAAAAATTAATATTTTTAGGTTGGTGTCGGAGAGGATCTTGGCATTCATCAATCAACAGTTTCTTTGACTAATTGGTATGTGTGTCAAAAAATAGTCAAACAAGCCGATGATTGGATACAATTTCCGACAAATGAAGAAGAAATGAAACGACATCAAGCGATTTGGCAAACAAAATTCATGTTTCCAGCTGCAATTGGAGCACTCATATTGCAATAAAAAAAAACATCTATACATGGTAATGAATATGTTAATCGTAAGAATGTTGCTTCATTTAACGTACAAGCAACTTGCGACGGAAATAAAAAAAATAAACGAATGTTAATTGTAAGTAGAGTGGCTCTGTACATGATGCGCGTATATGGAAAAATTCAAATATTCAGACCGTATTAAAGAGAACTGGCGCGATTCTCTTAGATGATGAAGGATATCCTCTAACACCATGGCTTATGACTACATATCGCAATCCTCAAACCTTGATTGAAAGAAATTACAATAAAGTGCATAAAAGTGAACGATGCATTATTGAGCGTATGCTTGGCCAAGTTAAACAAAGGTTTTTGCCGATTTTGCAATCAAAATTGCGAATGGCCACAGAAAGAATACCTTCAATCATCGTAGCTTGCTTTGTGCTTCATAATGTAGCTAAATATTTGAACGATCCAGATTTTGAATCGCCAGAACAGCTAATTTCAAATCCTGGAGATATAGAAGTGTCTGCAGTGGAAGAAATTAACGATACCGCCTTCAGGCGAGGACAAAGACGACGAAATAATATTGCTACTTCTTAGGTAGAATCATTTAGAATAAAACAATTATTATCGAATGTAATTTATTGTAATATCTTTTTTTAAATGAATTAATTCTATTCTTACTAACCTAAGTTTTTTATTTTCTCTTCTAAAAGTTTCTCTTTCATTTTATATATGTATTGCCATATTCTTAGCATGTTGCTCTTGGCTCCGTTCTTCTTGTGCTCTTAACATCTTATTCTGCAACTCTATAAGCAGTAGTTGCTTTTCAAGAACAGTTGCATGTAGATCGTTGGTATTTTCCTATTAAGGAAAATAATGAAAAAAATAGTTAAACCTTTCACTTAAAATTAGGTTAAATTACCGTTTCAGATATCCGACAACTTTTGGCCGATGATTGCGGAGGAGTGGAAAAGCTTTTTATTAAATAACTTTCTAAAACTTTCAAAAATTCAAAAAATAAACCAAACGACAGTTATTGTCACTTGCAAATTTTGACAGAAACTGCAATGGAAGGACACATGTAGTGAAGTAAATGCTTTGTTCGAATTTTCGAACTTACTCGTACTTTAGCAAAGTTAGTTTTTATTCATACCGATTTAAAGCATTTGCTAAGCGCTTTTACTTTGCTACCACCTTTTATTCAAAGCAAATGCTAGTTTTTATTCAATACGACCAAAAGTCAATTTTGGATTTTTGGTCGAGATATAAAAACAAATTCTCGAAGACTTGCAAAAAACAATTATTTGTGATGTGATGTTAATAACTTGGAAACAGCGAAGGGCCGATTACAAGGGAAATGATGAAGAAATTCACTGCTGTTTTTAATGCAATACTTAGAGGCGGATATTAATCCTACAATTGTTTCAGCGGTTCCAGAAGGAGTAATAACCGAAGAAAAGCTTAACGGGGCAATTGATACACTATCTCACTTCAAATCACCTGGGAGAGATGGGATTTTTCCTACTATGCTCCAGAAGACAAAGACCGTCATCATACCGGTTCTCAAACGACTTTTTACACGAAGTCTGGAGTGCGGCTACATTCCTAAAGCCTGGCGGGAAGTGAAGGTGGTATTCATTCCCAAGGCAGGAAAACCTAGTCACATCTATGCCAAGGACTTCAGACCGATAAGTCTGACATCTTTCATCCTAAAAACGTTTGAAAAGCTAATGAACATCCATATTCGCAGTCGACTCGACTATAGCGCCATCTCCACCGCCCAACACGCTTACATTAAAGGCAAAGGAGTGGAAACTGCGCTACACGACGTCGTCAGCACTATAGAAAAGTCTCTCAAGGACAAACAATACATACTTGCAGCGTTTTTAGGCATTGACGGAGCATTCAACAATGTGGAAACGCGAGCAGTGGAAAGAGCATTGCAGAACTCCAACGCCGATCAGTCTCTCACTAAGGTGATTATGAGCCTTCTCAATGGAAGATACATCAATGCAACACTAGGCGATAATGACCTAAGAGTCGTGGCGTCCAGAGGCACACCACAAGGTGGAATCATATCCCCCTTACTCTGGGTCCTTGTTGTCAATGAAATACTCCTAAATTTCAAAAACAGAGGGGTCAAAGCAATTGCATACGCGGATGACGTAGTATTGCTTGCGACAGGAAAATTCCTATCAACTCTGAGCGAACTGTTAGAAAACTCCCTGCGGACACTCACTACGTGGACAAGAAAATGCGGTCTTGGGATCAATCCACAAAAGACTGAAATGGTGTTGTTCACTAATAAAAGGAAAATACCAGAATTGAAACCACCAGAAATTGAGGGAATACCCCTGAAGGTGGCGGAGAGTGCGAAATATCTAGGAATTATCCTCGATAGGAAGCTGAGTTGGAAGCCAAATGTCGATGACAGAGTTAGGAAAGCGGCCAACGCTTTCCACGCCTGCAACCGTATCTTCGGAAAAAAATGGGGTCCAAACCCTAAAATAATTCTGTGGATGTATACGGCAATTGTGCGACCAATACTCACATACGGCAGCTTAGTCTGGTGGCAAGCTACAGACAAGGCAACCAATCTCAAGGTCATGGCAAAAATACAAAGACTAGCATGTATAGGGACAACCAGTGCAATGAGAACAACCCCAACCGCTGGCTTGGAAGCCATTCTCAATCTGCCACCATTGGATCTATACATGCAGGAATCGGCTGCAAAAAGTGCCTTGAGGATCAGCCAAACAAAGAGCTGGAACCCGAGTCATTTTGGACATGCACTGATTCTGAACATGTTCATAGGGAACAACGTCATATCTGACTACATGTCTCCTTACTTAGATTTCGAAAAACCATTCTCTTGTTCATTTCCGAGCAAGGAGGAATGGTACGCAAACGAACCCATGAAAAGGAAATCGATTTCCATCTTTACAGACGGATAAAGATGGACTGTGGAACGGGTGCTGGACTATTCTCAGAGGAACTACACATTAGCAGATCTATTAGATTACCTGATCACTGTAGTGTATTCCAAGCAGAAGTCTTAGCAATCACTGAAGTCGCAAGCATGGTATCAATGATGGCGATACCACGCAGTGATATTACCATTTTTATTGATAGTCAGGCGGCCATTAAAGCGGTGTCAGCTACAGAAATAAAGTCCTTGCTTGTTCACCGTTGCCGCGAGGAGCTCAAAGCTCTTTTCGCGAAGCACAAAGCGAGTCTCTGCTGAGTCCCTGGACACAAGGACATATCCGGTAACGAGCGAGCTGACGAACTGGCAAGAAATGGGTCTGCGATGGACCATGAACAGGCACTTCAGTCGGTTAAACCACCACTCTGCAACCTCAGAGAAAGAGTGGAATACAAATACGAATGAAAGCCAACAACAGGTGGTGGTCACTAACCACTTGTGACATATCACCCAAGCTGTGGCCAAAATATGATAAGGGCGAACCAACAAACTTTTACGTTACGACAGGACATCGCTGTCAAAGTTGATCGGTACTCTTACTGGCCACAACCTGCTAAGGAATCACACAATGAAACTAAATCTCAAGGGTGACGACATCTGTAGAGGCTGCGGTGATGAGGAGACCCATGAGGACACACCTCACTTTCTCTGTCACTGTCCAAGCCTTTGTTACCTGAGGAACAGAACACTTGGAAGATACTTCTTCCAAGACATTCAAGAACTTTCTGATGTCTCACTATCAAATCTTTACAGGTTTATACGGACATCCAAATGGCTGGACAAACTGGAGTAAGAAGGAAACCAAGGACGAAAGACCAAGGCCAGAACAGCGAGGCCAACACTCCCAACAAAGGGTATCACAATGGGACCACATGGACTTAAGTGTGGTGTAGCAGATTCGCTCCAGCCCGTGAACCTAACCTAACCTAATGCAAATACAGGACTTTTAACTGTTGAGCAAATAAATACTTTAATCAAAAGCGACGTGGATTCCAAACTTCCCGAAAACATTTAAGTTAATTATGCAGAGAGTTTAAAATGCGCTCCACTCGTTTCGGTTTAAGGAGAGAGTTTATATGTGCTCCTTTTCTTAAGGGCAATCTTTCTTAAGGACAATCCTAGATGGTTATTATCCGACAATTAAAAAAAAAAAACTGTTGGTAGTTAGGTGCTACTTTATAATCAGCGCCTTAAGCTACATTGGTGTGGAGACCTTATATCAATTGAAGATGTGGAGGCCATTATAATGCAACTGAAAATGTCCCCAGATTTTGATAGGGATAAGAAATGCATATATTAAAGCAAGGCAAGAACCGGCTTACAGTTCTTGCAACGGATCTTCAACTGCTACCTTAAAGAATGATATTTTCCCAATGAATGGAATGCAGCAAATCGTATGCCGATTCTGAACACAGGTTTAGGGTGCCTGCCTCCCTTGTAGTTACAGGCCGATAAGCTTGTTAAACTCGTTTTTCAATCAGCCTAATAGAGGGAACGCAGTCACAGTTGCTGATTAAAATTACTTGGTAGCGGTACTATTTAACGCATTTAGAGC
The DNA here is from genome assembly GCA_949715645.1 of Portevinia maculata. NCBI lineage: Eukaryota > Metazoa > Arthropoda > Insecta > Diptera > Syrphidae > Portevinia > Portevinia maculata. The sequence goes on along the minus strand of OX454525.1, from coordinate 62,066,933 downwards.
CTACGTTGCATTTTGTTTTTTTGTCGGGGTCCGAGATTTTATACACTTTCTACTCAGACTCAATACTGGTCCACTGTACTACGGCATTCCATTTCTAAATTTAATAAAAGTATTTAAGATATCGAATTGAGGCAGGAAAATTGTGATGGGTATGCAACGGTCCCTGAAGTTAAACAATAGCCTCGAGATCACCAGCGACTCCCCTTTAAAAAATGACGCACTTCAAAAATCTTATTACAGTCGCAGATTGAAGAGTTTGAAGTAAATAAAAGCAAATACATTTCAAAAAAAGGTTCCAGTTGATCCGCGACGATATTTCACTTATGGGTACCCATGATGCAAATGCAATCAAAAGCGACACAAAATCGCACAACAAATACCTAACAAAGTGGACAAAATTCTTTAAAAGCGTTTCAGAAGCAAACATCTTGCAATAATGGCCATTATTCTTACTTTAATTTGAATGCAATGCGAACCGCTGCTGCGGCTAACCAAAAAAAATGCAAACGCTGCGGTGCGCCTACAATCCATCTGCTTATGCTCACCCGCAGTTGGATTTTAAACTAAAAGGCTTAAACAAGAAATTTTACACTACCTGCGGCTGTTGAGATACTTGAAATTGTTTTCGAGCACAAAATTGCTTCTGCGGATGCGGTACTCTACTACTCCACACCGAATCTAAATCTCAATCCAAATCATGATCATCAGTGGCAGCGGCAGAATCAGCAGCAGAAAGACCAGCATCTTGATCTTCATCGCGATGAAACAACACACAAACACCTTTGCTTCCCGAAACCAGTTCATCATCGGTACTGAGCCTGGAGTTTAGAGGGTATTTGTATCTATATATTTGCAGGTGAACTTCAAAGATTTCATTTAATTTGCAAGTCATCGTCTCCATTTTAGAGTTGATTATAATGAAAGGAGACGACGATCTTGACTATAGACGAAGCTGAATACCCAAGAAGATACTGGGAGACGGAGAAAATACACAGAGCACCCGAGGCATAACCAAAAGATATAAAGATGGCACATAGAAGTGGGATAAAGGCAGAGAACGAGAATCAGATGACTTTTCAGCGAGCGGATAAGAAAATTACTGGCACTTGAGGAGCACTTGTCAGATATTGATGGTTCACTTCCAAAACAGCGTTTCTTGCCATGTCGGACATTGGCAAAAGCGTCCTCTTCTTGATCTGTCTTCCCTTCCATTCGTACGCTTATTAGATACTTTCAGAAGAAAATCTGTAAGCCCATTTGAAACAGTGACCAGTGAACAGTTCAGTTTGTTGAGAGCTCAGGTGATGGCTTCCTACACTGTAGTCGTTTGATGAAGAGACCGAAGAGCTCGGTTAACGGCCTGGCGGTGGTGTTTTTAATTTTCGATTGAGGTGCTATAACTGGAATTACACTAGAACGGTGACATATGAGTTTGGTTTAATGGGAAACACATCTCTCATCAGACTAAAAACAGAATGTCTAAGACCAATGTATATACAATGGATAACAATGGACGACCACAATTAACGGACAAATAACCACAATGGAGGTGAAGTGTAATTAATGTTGCGCATTCATTTCATTTTCGGCGACGGTTACACTGAGGATGATGATGGTGATGATGATGATGATGATGATGATGATGATGATGATGATGATGATGATGATGATGATGATGATGATGATGATGATTTTTTTTTTTTTTTTTTTTTGGAGGAGAGAATACGTGATGTACCGTCAAGTGGTAGGCCGTCACCACTTGGTGTGTCCGACTCTCACGGACTAAACTCTCCCCGCTTACGGCCTATAAGCCACCCTGGAACCGCTCTTGGCATTACATCAGGGTGGCGCCGTTTATAAGTCCGTAAAAGGACGCCGTCTTGTTAGTCTTCTGTGGCCTAAGACGTCTGTGCCTGCTGAAACACTTCGCGTGTTCTTTCGTGTCGATGAGGATTTCATCCGTTTTGTGAGGGTATATTTTCGTCTTCCTCTCTCTTTTTTGATCGTAGTACCGTTTCGATAAATGAACATATTTTGTTCCAGGCTTCGGTACTCGTCGTCATCTGGCTTACGGCGGTATCTGGGGTGAAAATGCCTATTTCCGCCTCTAGCCTGTTTCGCTCAGCTTCCCATCTGCAACACATGAAAAAGGTGTGGTAAGCATCGTCCTCCGAGGAGTCGCCATATTTGCAGGCTGCGCTCCCTACTTTGCCCATCTTGTGGAGGTATCGGTTGAAATATCCATGTCCAGTCAGGAACTGAGTGACATAGAAATTTACTTCACCGTGTTTCCGCTCCGTCCATTCATCAATGTTCCTGATCAGCCGCGCCGTCCATCTACCTCTTGTTTCGCAGCTCCATCTTCTCTGCCATTCTTGTTTGCTGAACTGCTTCGCCTCTGCAGTGGCCGATTCCACACCTGCTTCCGTCTTGTTCTCGAACACGTGCTTCCTCTCTGTCGCTAGGATGTCGATCGGGGTCACTCCCGCGACGACGAGAACGGCTGGTTCCGACACTGTTCGGTAGGAGCTTGCAACTCGAAGTGCTCCTAGTCTTTGCACTGCTGCAATTTTCTTCCTGTATTTCTCCTGTCTGAGTGCATCGGCCCAAATCTCACAACCATACAAGAGAATGGCATGAGTAATCGACATGAGCAGTCTTCTTTTGTTTGCCGTTGGGCCACCTACGTTCGCCATGAGCCTGCTGAGTGATAAGGTTACCTTAATAGCTCGCTCTGATGCCGACTTTATATGTTGCCAGAACGTTAGTTTGGAGTCAATGGCTATTCCCAGGTATTTTACTGCCGTCTTGCTGGTAATGATTTCGGAGTCTACCTGGAAATCAACGATTGTCGGGATGTATCTCCTAGTCAAGAGGACTATCTCTGTTTTTTCTGCTGCTAGACAAAGGCCATGGTCTTCCATCCAGGCGTGCACGCGTCTCATGACCTGATTAAGCCGTCTCTGTGCGTCTTCGGTATCCTTTGCTGTAATCACCGCACCGATGTCATCTGCGTAACCTACTAGGAATGTGTCTTCAGGCATTTCCATACGGAGTATTCCATCGTAGGAGATATTCCACAGATCGGGGCCCAGTATGGAGCCCTGCGCTGCTCCAGCAGTTAATTCCTTTCTGCGGGGTCCCTCCGTCGTGTCGTACAACAGCTGCCGGTCCTTTAAATAGTCCTTCACCATCCGTAAGAGGTATTGCGGTATCTTGAAGGTATTTTCAAGGGCGTCCAACATATCAGCCCACCTGGCTGAGTTAAACGCGTTTCTCACATCTAAGGCTGCCAGGACGACGACTTTTTTTGGGTGGTGATTACCCTGATGAGCCATTCGCACGGCCTCTACAACTTCATTGACAGCTCCTATTGTAGAGTGGCCTCTTCTGAACCCATGCTGTCGGTCGGATAGGCCACCTCCTCTGTTAATTGCTGCTGTGAGCCGCGGCTTGAGCATCTTCTCTAAAAGTTTTCCCGCCGTGTCTAGCATACACAGGGGTCTGAAGGCTGAGGGGGAATCCGGGTCTCCTTTCCCTTTCCTTATAAGTACTAAGCGTTGCGTTTTCCAGTTCTTATGAAAGATCCCATCTCGAAGACAGTCGTTGAACATGCTCAACAGGAGTTCGGGGCAGGTTCGGGCAATCACTTTCAGGGCTTCCGCTGGTATGCCGTCGGGCCCCGGGGCCTTCTTATTTTGTAGCGTGTTCGCCGCCGCTAGCAGTTCATCTTCGGTAAACGGTGGTCCATTTTGCTGGTGGGTAGTAGGGGTGGGGGCGTCAGGGGGTCTAACAGGATGGGTGGGGAAGAGTGTATCAACTATGTCCAGCATTTTTTCCGCACTCAGTATAGGAGTTATTTCCTGAGCGCCCAGCTTGCGCATAACTACCTTATAGCCCAGTCCCCAGGGGTCATTGTTGACGTCTCGTCGGAGGTCCTCCCACTTCTGTCTTTTGCTGATGTTTATGGCCCTTTTAAGCTCAAACTTTGCATTCCTGTAGTCTGCTAGGACGTCTTCAATGATTCCAACGTGTAATCTCCTTCCCCTCGTGACTTTGCGTCTGAGGTGTAGACACCTCCTTCTATATGCAGCGATCTCTTCGGTCCACCAGTATACTGGTTTTCTGCGTCCATTCGAGTTCCTTGATCGGGGCATGGAGGCGTCGCACGCATGGTTTTTTTTTTTTTTTTTTTTTTTTTTTTTGCGGTGGAAGGTGGAAACCTTGCATAGGCACCAATGGTCCGACGTCCACTGGTAGTGCCGGATTCTTACCGGCTAAAACCACCTCCCTTCCTGAACAGACCGATTTTATATATCCCCCGCGGAACCGCCGTTAGGCATTACTTCACGGGGGTCGGTATGGAGACTTAGCTTCGTCTAACTCTATGATTTGCATTATCCGCTTTACGTTGGCGCTCTAAACGCCTTAGATCGCTTAGTATGCGCACCGCCACGTTACTTACAGTGGTCCAGTTTTCAGCATTCTGAAGCATGTGATTAACGACATTATCGGGAGTGGGCCACTCCCCAAATTGATCCCGTAGGGTGATCCTCTCGGTTTCGTATCGTGGGCAATGAAAGAACACATGTTCCGCGTTTTCCGAAACTGTTTTACAATGTGGACAGTTTGGGATGGATTCATATCCGCGTTTAAAGAGATATTCTCTGTAACAGCCATGACCCGTCAAGAACTGGGTCAGGTAGAAGTTTGTTTCGCCATGACTTCGTTTAATCCATGCGTCGATCACTGGTATGAGACGATATGTCCATCTTCCCTTTAAGGATTCGTTCCAACGTTCTTGCCAGATTGCGATACTGCGATTTCTTTCGAGTTTCCTTGTTTCGGAATCTAACGGGCCATTTCGGACTCGCTCGGTTCTTAAAGTTTTTGTTTCTTCAGCAAGTATGTCGATAGGTAGCATTGAAGATACGACTAGTACAGCATCGTTCGAAACAGTTCGAAATGCACAGGCGACTCTTAATGCGCTAAGGCGGTGGACGGATTTGATTCCCCGCACATAGGACTTAACTTTCGCGGCATTCGACCATATTTCTACTGCGTACATGAGTATTGAGCCGGCAGCTCTTGCAAGAAGCATTCTTTTATTCTGCCTTGGTCCTCCGATGTTACTTATCAACCTTGAAAGTGCACTAACAGTTTTTGAAGACTTGTTGCATATGTACTCTAGGTGATTTTTGAAGCTTAGACGAGCATCAATAATCACTCCGAGGTATTTAATGAACGGTTGGGAAACAACTAGATGCTCTCCTACTCTAAACGTTATCGTTTCCCTTATTTTCCTACTCGTAATAAGCACTGCTTCTGTCTTATGTTCTGCGAGTTGCAAGCCCGCGCTAGCTAGCCATCTTTGTACAGTAGCAACTGTCTCGTTACAGTGCAGTTCGACATCTTCTATAGTTTTCGCGACAACAACCACGGCGATGTCGTCTGCGAAGCCGATAATTGACGATTCTCTTGGAATCTCCAGGCGAAGAATTTCGTCATACATGACGTTCCACAGCAAGGGACCTAGGACAGAGCCTTGTGGTACACCACCAGTAACTTCGTACTCTTTAACTCCCTCATCAGAGTCATAGAGGAGGACTCTATTCACAAAGTAGTTCTTTATAATTTTACGGAGATAGTCTGGTATTTCAATCCGGTAAAGACAGTTTATAATGCGTTGCCAATTCGCCGAATTAAACGCGTTTTTTACGTCTAAGGTTATAACGGCGCAATACTTTTTGGTGCCTCCTTTCCAACGCCTTCCCTCTATAGCGGCATGTGCTCTCGTTATTACCGCGTTAATTGCGTCTACGGTAGATCTTGACTTACGAAAACCGTATTGGTGTTCCGAGAGGCCTCCTGCAGTTTCAATTGCTGGCTGGAGCCTATTGTAAATTATCCGCTCAAGGATTTTACCAATCGTGTCTAATAAACAAATAGGACGATAAGATGATGGTTCGTTTGGATTTCCCTTACCTTTTGGAAGTAAGACAAGTCTTTGGCGTTTCCAAGGCTCAGGAAAAATGCTTTCCTGAAGACACGCGTTAAACATTTCGGCAAATAAGTCGGGTCGCGTTTTGATTGCTATCTTAAGGGCTTTATTTGGAATACCATCCACTCCCGGAGCTTTTCGATCGCGTACCTTTTTACATGCTTCGAATAATTCTTCTCGTGTTATGATGGGAATAGGCTCGTTTTCGTGAACCCTTAGACTACTTTGCCTACCTGTCGCCTGTCCTTCTTGGCGAGGAAATAGTGTCTCAACTATTTGTCGTAACAATACTGGGCATGTTGGCGATTGCATGCGGGGACCTCTAAGCTTCATCGAAACGATTTTGTGAGCTTTACCCCATACGTCGTTATTGAGTTCTTCGCATAGATTTCTAAAGCAAAGACGCTTGCTAGATTTAATTGCTTTTTTTAGGCGGATTCTCGCTTCTCGATGTGCGCTGCGTAAGAGTTGCAGTTGTTGGTCATTGGCGTTATGAGTCCGGGAGCGCTGGTAAATTCTTCGTGTCCGATGGTACGCCGATCTAAGTTCCGCGATTTCGGGAGTCCACCAATACACTGGAGGTCGATGTTTTCCCGTTCCTAACTTAGACATTGACGTATTACAGGCGTTAACAACTAGCCGTGATACCTGTTCTACGAATTCCGTTGCACTTCTGGGTTCAATTATCGCCTCACTGACAACGAAGCTTAAAAGATCTTCATCTAGAGTGTTGACATTCCACTTCGATCGCTTCAGCGTCGTCCGGTTAGTAATGTTTGTCGATACAGTGCTCGCGCTGAATAAAATAGCGTTGTGGTCACTATGCGTGTAATGGTCGCTCACGCGCCAGCTACCATCACTTAGCAGCCTACTGCTTGCAAAAGTGATATCGATGATAGATCCCGATCTAGCTGTACTAAAAGTGTTCGTTCTTCCGCTGTTAGCTAAAATAATATCTAAACAAGAGAATGCTTCTAGTAGAACAGTCCCTCTACGATTCGTATATGAACTGCCCCATTCCGAGGCCCATGCGTTAAAATCCCCTGCGATTATGACGGGACTCTTACCGGTTACGTCGGCGACTAGTCTGTACAAAATCATCTCAAAAATGTCAATAGATAGATAGATAGATAGATAGATTCTTTATTTTTTCATCATAAAGTTTACAAATTGGTATACTTAAGAATAAGGACATGGCAATACTGCCGTCTGCCTGGAATGTCAATAATAACGCTAGGTGGAATATAACAGCTGTATATATAAATACCGTTTATCTTAGCCCATATGAAGAATTTCTCCGGCACCTCCGAGCGTTCCTGAATGGAGACGTCTCCGCAAACCCAGATTGCAGATGTTTTCGTCGTGTCGGCAACCCAGTTATTGCCCGATAGATTCCTATATTGTTCACAGAGAATCGCTACATCAACTTTCTGTTCACGAACAGTTTGTTGTAGGAGGTCTTGAGCCGCTTCACAGTGATTTAAATTAAGCTGTAGTAGGTTCATATTTTTTTCGAAATAATTTCCACCGCTTTCTTGTATTCAGGACATCTTCTACTACCAGTTATATGTCCAAATTCAACATTTTTCGCTTCGCAAAGCAGGCATTTTGGTCTGGCTTTGCAGTCTTTTAATTTATGACCTTTTTCTCCGCATCTAACACACAGATCCGTTCGGTCGTTTGGGCTTTTGCATGCCCTTGCGAAGTGTCCGAACTCGAGGCATCTAAAGCAACGCTTGGGTACAGTCTTTGCCCGTATTCGGCAGTAGACCCAACCGATTCGCACTTTTCCCATTTTTAGCAGCCTGTTCGCCGTCTCCGTTGGTAGGCTTATGGTGGCTGTTTGTGTTCCACCATAGGCTTTTCTAACATTTTTGATCATCGCGACTTTAAGTTCGAAATTTATTTGACCTGTTAAAGCAGCACAGATCTCCTCTTTCGACGTCACTTCGTCTATATCTTTGCATTCAAGCAAGACCTCTTGTGTAAGGGACCAAACGTTACCATTCTCTCCCAGAGCTTCCTTAATTTTGTTTTTAAAGACTGCGGTTGAAGGATTTGCAGTATTTTTTAGCGACAGTAAAAGGTCACCGCTTGCAGTTTTACGGATTCGGCTAACATTAGTCCCTACTTCCTTTAGCGCCGGATCCGCCTTCAGTTTCCGGAGTAGGTCAGCGTACGATATTTCGCTAGTCTTCTTGATTACTATCGCATCTGGACGCTGTGGTTTTTTCACATCTGCTGCACGCTTCTTTTTCGCAACCTTCACCCATTCTTGCGCTGTCTTAGCTTCCGAGTTTGGTGTCGGTTTCGGCGTATTCGGCTTGTCCGTTTGTTTCTGCTGCTCTGAAGCTTGCTTAGACGGGCCTTTAAAAATGTTACCGCATGTTTTTTTCGGCGAATTTATCCGCGTCTTTTTTGGAGCAGGAGCTTTAGGTGGTTGCTCCTCGGGCCGGTTACCATTCATATCCGCATCCCTATTTCTTTTCACAGATCGGATAGACGGTCTGTTCTTGTCGATCGTGGGGATTTCTTGGAACATCTCTTCTCGGCCCGTATTTTCGTCAGCCGGGGCTATATCCGTTTGCGAGGATGCTGTCGCATGGGTTTTTTCCGCATTAAGTCTAAGGACCTTTATCTGTTCACGGAGTTCAGATATCTCATTTCGTAAATCGGCGACCTCGGATTCCGCCTCCCTGAAAACGGACTTTATGAGCGTACCCATTTTCTTAATTTCTCCATGGACGTTATGCTTGTCCCGATAGAAATCGATCAGACCGTCGATTTTAACGCCAAGTTGGAGCATTTTATTATTCTCGTGTTTGTCACTGGTATTTTGAGCGCCGTGAGCAGTGACAGTCGCATTTATTGCGTCAACTCTTGCCGATGACGTCGTTTCCGAATGTGAGCGCGTATTGTTTCTCAAGGAAGTCACTTTAGTCACTTTAGTTGGCGAACGTGCACATCGAGTGCTCCTTCCAAATGGGTCAACAACCGTATCCACTTCGCTTAGATCTTTTCTTGTAGCATTACTACCTACAGCATCCAAGTTTACCAATACTGTAGCAGGTGCTTTAGCACTATTATTTTTCAAAATTTTGCAGTCATTGTATCTCGACGACTTTGAGCCTGCTTTCGCACTCTCCGCCGCCGGTACTGGGGATCCGACTCCCTGCACCGTAACTTCATTCCTTTTGTTCTCTTCCATATTAGATTTTTAAAGAGTATCCACCTCCTGTCAGTTTTTTGGTCCGCGGGTGGTATTGGCTATTTCCACCAACCCTGCGAGTTTGCACACTATCTGGCATACACACGCACAGGGGCCCCCTATCCGCCACCTGGGGACGCGCCCGATGGGAGAACTGACTAAACTCCGCACGGGCGTCGCACGCATGGTGTATGAGCCGCATTGTGGCTTCTGTCTTTGACTCAGAAGTACCTGACATTTCCATAATCGCGTCTTTGCCTTCCTGGATTACGCCCTTAAAGCGGTCTTTGTTGAGTCTGTCCACCTTCCACATCGGTGTTCGCCTTTGGTTTCTGTGAGGAGCACGTCGTTCCGCCTGTAGATCGAAGACGATATATTGGTGGTCGCTGCCAGTGTAGTCCTCGATGACTCTCCAGTTATGAATATCTCTGCTTATTGTTTCTGAAGCAAAGGTAACGTCCGGGATGGTTTCGGCATTGCCGGGTCGCCTGAAGGTGGATGTGTTGCCGATGTTCATCACATTGAGCCCTAATCTGGCGGTCATCTCGAGTATTTGCCTTCCTCTTGAGTCCGTAGTAAGCATTCCCCACTCTAGGGCTTTAGCGTTAAAATCACCGGCTAGTAGTATTGCGCCCTCTATTTCCCTTATCGCATCTTCGAGGTCATCTATCTTTCCTCGGAAGTCGCTAATAACTTCGTTCGGAGTAAGGTAGCAGCTGACTATTGTCGCTCTCTCGCACTTCACCCAGACAAAACCTCGTCCTGCTCCATGGTCTTTAATGGGCACTGCTCCTGTGTCCGGGATCCAGATAGCTGCTGTGCCGAGCAGATCCGCATACCAGCCAGGTACGTCTTTGTTTTTGTACTGCTCGCTTATTACTACCACATCGGCCTTAAGGTCTAGTCGAATTTCGGCCAGCAAGTCGTCAGCTGTTCGGCTCCTGTGAAGATTTCCTTGGAGGATTTTCATCATGATGGCATACTTTTCTTCGCTTTATCGAGTGCGTTCTTGAACACCTGGCAGTTTCTCGAACCCGATACATGTGCTAGCAAGTCAGGTGTTAACTTGAGCTCGGCGCATAAGTAGCACTTGGCGGCTGTTTTGCACTCGACCTTCTTGTGGCCTTGTTCTCCGCAGTTGAAGCACAGTCCTTTGCCCTTCCGGTTTGTCCCCTTGCACCCTGACTGTTGGTGTCCGTACCCAAAGCATCTATAGCAACGCGGGATAACCACTCTTTCCCGTATTCTGCAATGAACCCAGCCAATTTTAATTCGAGGACTGCCCAACAGTTCCTTTGCAGCTCTGGTGTTTAGTTGGATGAGAGCCATTTTTTGAGCTCTTCTATTTGCCTTCGTCAAGAAGACTCGAAGGTCCAATGTCGGGTCGTGAACTTTGTATTTGATAGCCACTCTTACTTCCTCTTCTGTTGTAAGGTCATCCAAGTCCCTTATTTCCAAAGATGTCTTAGGCTCTAGGTGTCTTATGTTTGCCTTTACGCCCAAAATGGATTTTAATGATTTGCTGAATCCATCAGTGCCCTTTGATTTGGCCGTAAGCTCAAGAAGGACGTCTCCTGATTGCGTTTGGCGGACGGATTTTATTTTCGTTTCCGTGTCGTCAGGGTTTGCTTTACTGCGGATTTCTCGCAGGATTTGGGCGTACGTTTGCGAACCTACAGGTTTTATGAGAATCGCCTCGGGTCTGGGTTTGGGCCGTCTCTCTTTCTTCTTTTTGGTCTTCCTGTGAGCTGATGCGGTGCCATTGCCTTGCCTTTGTTTGTTTCTAGGCGTGTTCTGCATACCCGAGCCAGTCGCGTGCGCATCGCTTCTACTCAGCGGGTGTTTTCGATGCCGTGATTGTACACTTATTGGCGAGCCCCGCTTGACTTCTTGCATTTCATCTAGTGTGCTATGTTGTGAGATTGAAGGTCGCGCGGGAATGCTACCGGGTGCTTGCTTCTTCTTTTTCCCGGTTTCCTTCTCAGGAGGGCTTGATGGAGGCCTTTTCTTGGGCTCCCGGTTTGTCGGTGGTGTTGTCTGTCGACCAGCTTGTGTTTGTTGGTCCATTGCTGCCCGTTTGGGGTGCATGTTTGCCTGATATGGGCTCTTAACCTGCAGATGCTTTATGATGTCGAGGGATTCTTCGAGTTCAGCCAGTCCTCTTTTCACCTCTGTACTCATATTTTTTTGCCTTTCTGCAGCTGCTTTCATCCTTTTGATGAGCTCTTTACACTTTTGCAGCTCTTTGTTTATGGTTGTACCCTGCTGAGCGTCTGCTAGCAGTCGTCCATGGTGTTGGAAGCCTTTGGGGGTCCCCACTGAAGAACTTCTGTTGGCTGCCCTGTGGTTTTTAGATTTATCTAGCACAGGCAGAGCTTGATTAGTGGCTAGCGGGGAACGTGTCACTCGTGAAATCCTCTTAAACGGGTTTACAGCTGCTTCTCTTGTAGCTTTACGTTCTGTGGTAGCCAAGTGTTCCTCTCTCTGAGTCCCTGTTTCTTGCGGGGGCCGAATTTCGGGCTCCAAGGGGGACGCATATTGTTGCCGTGCTTGGGGTACTCTCAGGGATTCCAAGTTGGGACCCTCCATTTTGTCCCCCCCGTTGCGGCCTAGTTCCGTTGGTAACCCCGGGTTTTCCGGCGAGCGTTGAACGCGCGAGCGCCTTTTGAAGGGGTCTTCAAGCCAGGTTTGGTTACTGCCGACCGCTCCGGTTCAGACGCAGACCAGGGAGCCGCCCATTTTGGGTCAGACGCTTCTGGGTTTAATCAAAATGTTTGCAAACACACATAATCCTTCTATATAACTCGGTTTCATCCTTCCGTTATGACCTTACTGCCAAGGGTGGCCCTACCAGGAGACTGTGCTCCAGACAGCATCGCTCATAACATCATTAAGATTACTTCCTCGGGCGGATTTTAGTCGCCTCTTACGACAGGCATGCCTTACCTCAGGACGATTCTAACCCCGTCGCTGCAGGGGGTTTCCTCAGTTTCATCTTTCCGTTATGACCTTGAGATGATGATGATGATGATGATGATGATGATGATGATGATGATGATGATGATGATGATGATGATGATGATGATGATGATGATGATGATGATGATGATGATGATGATGATGATGATGATGATGATGATGATGATGATGATGATGATGATGATGATGATGATGATGATGATGATGATGATGATGATGATGATGATGATGATGATGATGATGATGATGATGATGATGATGATGATGATGATGATGATGATGATGATGATGATGATGATGATGATGATGATGATGATGATGATGATGATGATGATGATGATGATGATGATGATGATGATGATGATGATGATGATGATGATGATGATGATGATGATGATGATGATGATGATGATGATGATGATGATGATGATGATGATGATGATGATGATGATGATGATGATGATGATGATGATGATGATGATGATGATGATGATGATGATGATGATGATGATGATGATGATGATGATGATGATGATGATGATGATGATGATGATGATGATGATGATGATGATGATGATGATGATGATGATGATGATGATGATGATGATGATGATGATGATGATGATGATGATGATGATGATGATGATGATGATGATGATGATGATGATGATGATGATGATGATGATGATGATGATGATGATGATGATGATGATGATGATGATGATGATGATGATGATGATGATGATGATGATGATGATGATGATGATGATGATGATGATGATGATGATGATGATGATGATGATGATGATGATGATGATGATGATGATGATGATGATGATGATGATGATGATGATGATGATGATGATGATGATGATGATGATGATGATGATGATGATGATGATGATGATGATGATGATGATGATGATGATGATGATGATGATGATGATGATGATGATGATGATGATGATGATGATGATGATGATGATGATGATGATGATGATGATGATGATGATGATGATGATGATGATGATGATGATGATGATGATGATGATGATGATGATGATGATGATGATGATGATGATGATGATGATGATGATGATGATGATGATGATGATGATGATGATGATGATGATGATGATGATGATGATGATGATGATGATGATGATGATGATGATGATGATGATGATGATGATGATGATGATGATGATGATGATGATGATGATGATGATGATGATGATGATGATGATGATGATGATGATGATGATGATGATGATGATGATGATGATGATGATGATGATGATGATGATGATGATGATGATGATGATGATGATGATGATGATGATGATGATGATGATGATGATGATGATGATGATGATGATGATGATGATGATGATGATGATGATGATGATGATGATGATGATGATGATGATGATGATGATGATGATGATGATGATGATGATGATGATGATGATGATGATGATGATGATGATGATGATGATGATGATGATGATGATGATGATGATGATGATGATGATGATGATGATGATGATGATGATGATGATGATGATGATGATGATGATGATGATGATGATGATGATGATGATGATGATGATGATGATGATGATGATGATGATGATGATGATGATGATGATGATGATGATGATGATGATGATGATGATGATGATGATGATGATGATGATGATGATGATGATGATGATGATGATGATGATGATGATGATGATGATGATGATGATGATGATGATGATGATGATGATGATGATGATGATGATGATGATGATGATGATGATGATGATGATGATGATGATGATGATGATGATGATGATGATGATGATGATGATGATGATGATGATGATGATGATGATGATGATGATGATGATGATGATGATGATGATGATGATGATGATGATGATGATGATGATGATGATGATGATGATGATGATGATGATGATGATGATGATGATGATGATGATGATGATGATGATGATGATGATGATGATGATGATGATGATGATGATGATGATGATGATGATGATGATGATGATGATGATGATGATGATGATGATGATGATGATGATGATGATGATGATGATGATGATGATGATGATGATGATGATGATGATGATGATGATGATGATGATGATGATGATGATGATGATGATGATGATGATGATGATGATGATGATGATGATGATGATGATGATGATGATGATGATGATGATGATGATGATGATGATGATGATGATGATGATGATGATGATGATGATGATGATGATGATGATGATGATGATGATGATGATGATGATGATGATGATGATGATGATGATGATGATGATGATGATGATGATGATGATGATGATGATGATGATGATGATGATGATGATGATGATGATGATGATGATGATGATGATGATGATGATGATGATGATGATGATGATGATGATGATGATGATGATGATGATGATGATGATGATGATGATGATGATGATGATGATGATGATGATGATGATGATGATGATGATGATGATGATGATGATGATGATGATGATGATGATGATGATGATGATGATGATGATGATGATGATGATGATGATGATGATGATGATGATGATGATGATGATGATGATGATGATGATGATGATGATGATGATGATGATGATGATGATGATGATGATGATGATGATGATGATGATGATGATGATGATGATGATGATGATGATGATGATGATGATGATGATGATGATGATGATGATGATGATGATGATGATGATGATGATGATGATGATGATGATGATGATGATGATGATGATGATGATGATGATGATGATGATGATGATGATGATGATGATGATGATGATGATGATGATGATGATGATGATGATGATGATGATGATGATGATGATGATGATGATGATGATGATGATGATGATGATGATGATGATGATGATGATGATGATGATGATGATGATGATGATGATGATGATGATGATGATGATGATGATGATGATGATGATGATGATGATGATGATGATGATGATGATGATGATGATGATGATGATGATGATGATGATGATGATGATGATGATGATGATGATGATGATGATGATGATGATGATGATGATGATGATGATGATGATGATGATGATGATGATGATGATGATGATGATGATGATGATGATGATGATGATGATGATGATGATGATGATGATGATGATGATGATGATGATGATGATGATGATGATGATGATGATGATGATGATGATGATGATGATGATGATGATGATGATGATGATGATGATGATGATGATGATGATGATGATGATGATGATGATGATGATGATGATGATGATGATGATGATGATGATGATGATGATGATGATGATGATGATGATGATGATGATGATGATGATGATGATGATGATGATGATGATGATGATGATGATGATGATGATGATGATGATGATGATGATGATGATGATGATGATGATGATGATGATGATGATGATGATGATGATGATGATGATGATGATGATGATGATGATGATGATGATGATGATGATGATGATGATGATGATGATGATGATGATGATGATGATGATGATGATGATGATGATGATGATGATGATGATGATGATGATGATGATGATGATGATGATGATGATGATGATGATGATGATGATGATGATGATGATGATGATGATGATGATGATGATGATGATGATGATGATGATGATGATGATGATGATGATGATGATGATGATGATGATGATGATGATGATGATGATGATGATGATGATGATGATGATGATGATGATGATGATGATGATGATGATGATGATGATGATGATGATGATGATGATGATGATGATGATGATGATGATGATGATGATGATGATGATGATGATGATGATGATGATGATGATGATGATGATGATGATGATGATGATGATGATGATGATGATGATGATGATGATGATGATGATGATGATGATGATGATGATGATGATGATGATGATGATGATGATGATGATGATGATGATGATGATGATGATGATGATGATGATGATGATGATGATGATGATGATGATGATGATGATGATGATGATGATGATGATGATGATGATGATGATGATGATGATGATGATGATGATGATGATGATGATGATGATGATGATGATGATGATGATGATGATGATGATGATGATGATGATGATGATGATGATGATGATGATGATGATGATGATGATGATGATGATGATGATGATGATGATGATGATGATGATGATGATGATGATGATGATGATGATGATGATGATGATGATGATGATGATGATGATGATGATGATGATGATGATGATGATGATGATGATGATGATGATGATGATGATGATGATGATGATGATGATGATGATGATGATGATGATGATGATGATGATGATGATGATGATGATGATGATGATGATGATGATGATGATGATGATGATGATGATGATGATGATGATGATGATGATGATGATGATGATGATGATGATGATGATGATGATGATGATGATGATGATGATGATGATGATGATGATGATGATGATGATGATGATGATGATGATGATGATGATGATGATGATGATGATGATGATGATGATGATGATGATGATGATGATGATGATGATGATGATGATGATGATGATGATGATGATGATGATGATGATGATGATGATGATGATGATGATGATGATGATGATGATGATGATGATGATGATGATGATGATGATGATGATGATGATGATGATGATGATGATGATGATGATGATGATGATGATGATGATGATGATGATGATGATGATGATGATGATGATGATGATGATGATGATGATGATGATGATGATGATGATGATGATGATGATGATGATGATGATGATGATGATGATGATGATGATGATGATGATGATGATGATGATGATGGTGATGATGATGATGATGATGATGATGATGATGATGATGATGATGATGATGATGATGATGATGATGATGATGATGATGATGATGATGATGATGATGATGATGATGATGATGATGATGATGATGTTTTTTTTTTTTTTTTTTTTTTTTTTTTGGAGGAGAGAATATGTGATGTACCGTCAAGTGGTAGGCCGTCACCACTTGGTGTGTCCGACTCTCACGGACTAAACTCTCCCCGCTTACGGCCTATAAGCCACCCTGGAACCGCTCTTGGCATTACATCAGGGTGGCGCCGTTTATAAGTCCGTAAAAGGACGCCGTCTTGTTAGTCTTCTGTGGCCTAAGACGTCTGTGCCTGCTGAAACACTTCGCGTGTTCTTTCGTGTCGATGAGGATTTCATCCGTTTTGTGAGGGTATATTTTCGTCTTCCTCTCTCTTTTTTGATCGTAGTACCGTTTCGATAAATGAACATATTTTGTTCCAGGCTTCGGTACTCGTCGTCATCTGGCTTACGGCGGTATCTGGGGTGAAAATGCCTATTTCCGCCTCTAGCCTGTTTCGCTCAGCTTCCCATCTGCTACACATGAAAAAGGTGTGGTAAGCATCGTCCTCCGAGGAGTCGCCATATTTGCAGGCTGCGCTCCCTACTTTGCCCATCTTGTGGAGGTATCGGTTGAAATATCCATGTCCAGTCAGGAACTGAGTTACATAGAAATTTACTTCACCGTGTTTCCGCTCCGTCCATTCATCAATGTTCCTGATCAGCCGCGCCGTCCATCTACCTCTTGTTTCGCAGCTCCATCTTCTCTGCCATTCTTGTTTGCTGAACTGCTTCGCCTCTGCAGTGGCCGATTCCACACCTGCTTCCGTCTTGTTCTCGAACACGTGCTTCCTCTCTGTCGCTAGGATATCGATCGGAGTCACTCCCGCGACGACGAGAACGGCTGGTTCCGACACTGTTCGGTAGGAGCTTGCAACTCGAAGTGCTCCTAGTCTTTGCACTGCTGCAATTTTCTTCCTGTATTTCTCCTGTCTGAGTGCATCGGCCCAAATCTCACAACCATACAAGAGAATGGCATGAGTAATCGACATGAGCAGTCTTCTTTTGTTTGCCGTTGGGCCACCTACGTTTGCCATGAGCCTGCTGAGTGATAAGGTTACCTTAATAGCTCGCTCTGATGCCGACTTTATATGCTGCCAGAACGTTAGTTTGGAGTCAATGGCTATTCCCAGGTATTTTACTGCCGTCTTGCTGGTAATGATTTCGGAGTCTACCTGGAAATCAACGATTGTCGGGATGTATCTCCTAGTCAAGAGGACTATCTCAGTTTTTTCTGCTGCTAGACAAAGGCCATGGTCTTCCATCCAGGCGTGCACGCGTCTCATGACCTGATTAAGCCGTCTCTGTGCGTCTTCGGTATCCTTTGCTGTAATCACCGCACCGATGTCATCTGCGTAACCTACTAGGAATGTGTCTTCAGGCATTTCCATACGGAGTATTCTATCGTAGGAGATATTCCACAGATCGGGGCCTAGTATGGAGCCCTGCGCTGCTCCAGCAGTTAATTCCTTTCTGCGGGGTCCCTCCGTCGTGTCGTACAACAGCTGCCGGTCCTTTAAATAGTCCTTCACCATCCGTAAGAGGTATTGCGGTATCCTGAAGGTGTTTTCAAGGGCGTTCAACATATCAGCCCACCTGGCTGAGTTAAACGCGTTTCTCACATCTAAGGCTGCCAGGACGACGACTTTTTTTGGGTGGTGATTACCCTGATGAGCCATTCGCACGGCCTCTACAACTTCATTGACAGCTCCTATTGTAGAGTGGCCTCTTCTGAACCCATGCTGTCGGTCGGATAGACCACCTCCTCTGTTAATTGCTGCTGTGAGTCGCGGCTTGAGCATCTTCTCTAAAAGTTTTCCCGCCGTGTCTAGCATACACAGGGGTCTGAAGGCTGAGGGGGAATCCGGGTCTCCTTTCCCTTTCCTTATAAGTACTAAGCGTTGCGTTTTCCAGTTCTTATGAAAGATCCCATCTCGAAGACAGTCGTTGAACATGCTCAACAGGAGTTCGGGGCAGGTTCGGGCAATCACTTTCAGGGCTTCCGCTGGTATGCCGTCGGGCCCCGGGGCCTTCTTATTTTGTAGCGTGTTCGCCGCCGCTAGCAGTTCATCTTCGGTAAACGGTGGTCCATTTTGCTGGTGGGTAGTGGGGGTGGGGGCGTCAGGGGGTCTAACAGGATGGGTGGGGAAGAGTGTATCAACTATGTCCAGCATTTTTTCCGCACTCAGTATAGGAGTTATTGCCTGAGCGCCCAGCTTGCGCATAACTACCTTATAGCCCAGTCCCCAGGGGTCATTGTTGACGTCTCGTCGGAGGTCCTCCCACTTCTGTCTTTTGCTGATGTTTATGGCCCTTTTGAGCTCAAACTTTGCATTCCTGTAGTCTGCTAGGACGTCTTCAATGATTCCAACGTGTAATCTCCTTCCCCTCGTGACTTTGCGTCTGAGGTGTAGACACCTCCTTCTATATGCAGCGATCTCTTCTGTCCACCAGTATACTGATTTTCTGCGTCCATTCGAGTTCCTTGATCGGGGCATAGAGGCGTCGCACGCATGGTGTATGAGCCGCATTGTGGCTTCTGTCTTTGACTCAGAAGTACCTGACATTTCCGTAATCGCGTCTTTGCCTTCCTGGATTACGCCCATAAAGCGGTCTTTGTTGAGTCTGTCCACCTTCCACATCGGTGTTCGCCTTTGGTTTCTGTGAGGAGCATGTCGTTCCGCCTGTAGATCGAAGACGATATATTGGTGGTCGCTGCCAGTGTAGTCCTCGATGACTCTCCAGTTATGAATATCTCTGCTTATTGTTTCTGAAGCAAAGGTAACGTCCGGGATGGTTTCGGCATTGCCGGGTCGCCTGAAGGTGGATGTGTTGCCGATGTTCATCACATTGAGCCCTAATCTGGCGGTCATCTCGAGTATTTGCCTTCCTCTTGAGTCCGTAGTAAGCATTCCCCACTCTAGGGCTTTAGCGTTAAAATCACCGGCTAGTAGTATTGCGCCCTCTATTTCCCTTATCGCATCTTCGAGGTCATCTATCTTTCCTCGGAAGTCGCTAATAACTTCGTTCGGAGTAAGGTAGCAGCTGACTATTGTCGCTCTCTCGCACTTCACCCAGACAAAACCTCGTCCTGCTCCATGGTCTTTAATGGGCACTGCTCCTGTGTCCGGGATCCAGATAGCTGCTGTGCCGAGCAGATCCGCATACCAGCCAGGTACGTCTTTGTTTTTGTACTGCTCGCTTATTACTACCACATCGGCCTTAAGGTCTAGTCGAATTTCGGCCAGCAAGTCGTCAGCTGTTCGGCTCCTGTGAAGATTTCCTTGGAGGATTTTCATCATGATGGCATACTTTTCTTCGCTTTATCGAGTGCGTTCTTGAACACCTGGCAGTTTCTGGAACCCGCTACATGTGCTAGCAAGTCAGGTGTTAACTTGAGCTCGGCGCATAAGTAGCACTTGGCGGCTGTTTTGCACTCGACCTTCTTGTGACCTTGTTCTCCGCAGTTGAAGCACAGTCCTTTGCCCTTCCGGTTTGTCCCCTTGCACCCTGACTGTTGGTGTCCGTACCCAAAGCATCTATAGCAACGCGGGATAACCACTCTTTCCCGTATTCTGCAATGAACCCAGCCAATTTTAATTCGAGGACTGCCCAACAGTTCCTTTGCAGCTCTGGTGTTTAGTTGGATGAGAGCCATTTTTTGAGCTCTTCTATTTGCCTTCGTCAAGAAGACTTGAAGGTCCAATGTCGGGTCGTGAACTTTGCATTTGATAGCAGCTCTTACTTCCTCTTCTGTTGTAAGGTCATCCAAGTCCCTTATTTCCAAAGATGTCTTAGGCTCTAGGTGTCTTATGTTTGCCTTTACGCCCAAAATGGATTTTAATGATTTGCTGAATCCATCAGTGCCCTTTGATTTGGCCGTAAGCTCAAGAAGGACATCTCCTGATTGCGTTTGGCGGACGGATTTTATTTTCGTTTCCGTGTCGTCAGGGTTTGCTTTACTGCGGATTTCTCGCAGGATTTCGGCGTACGTTTGCGAACCTACAGGTTTTATGAGAATCGCCTCGGGTCTGGGTTTAGGCCGTCTCTCTTTCTTCTTTTTGGTCTTCCTGTGAGCTGATGCGGTGCCATTGCCTTGCCTTTGTTTGTTTCTAGGCGTGTTCTGCATACCCGAGCCAGTCGCGTGCGCATCGTTTCTACTCAGCGGGTGTTTTCGATGCCGTGATTGTACACTTATTGGCGAGCCCCGCTTGACTTCTTGCATTTCATCTAGTGTGCTATGCTGTGAGATTGAAGGTCGCGCGGGAATGCTACCGGGTGCTTGCTTCTTCTTTTTCCCGGTTTCCTTCTCAAGAGGGCTTGATGGAGGCCTTTTCTTGGGCTCCGGGTTTGTCGGTGGTGTTGTCTGTCGACGAGCTTGTGTTGGTTGGTCCATTGCTGCCCGTTTGGGGTGCACGTTTGCCTGATATGGGCTCTTAACCTGCAGATGCTTTATGATGTCGAGGGATTCTTCGAGTTCAGCCAGTCCTCTTTTCACCTCTGTACTCATATTTTTTTGCCTTTCTGCAGCTGCTTTCATCCTTTTGATGAGCTCTTTACACTTTTGCAGCTCTTTGTTTATGGTTGTACCCTGCTGAGCGTCTGCTAGCGGTCGTCCATGGTGTTGGAAGCCTTTGGGGGTCCCCACTGAAGAACTTCTGTTGGCTGCCCTGTGGTTTTTAGATTTATCTAGCGCAGGCAGAGCTTGATTAGTGGCTAGCGGCGAACGTGTCACTCGTGAAATCCTCTTAAACGGGTTTACAGCTGCTTCTCTTGTAGCTTTACGTTCTGTGGTAGCCAAGTGTTCCTCTCTCTGAGTCCCTGTTTCTTGCGGGGGCCGAATTTCGGGCTCCAAGGGGGACGCATATTGTTGCCGTGCTTGGGGTACTCTCAGGGGTTCCAAATTGGGACCCTCCATTTTTCCCCCCCCGTTGCGGCCTAGTTCCGTTGGTAACCCCGGGTTTTCCGGCGAGCGTTGAACGCGCGAGCGCCTTTTGAAGGGGTCTTCAATATCCTTTCTTGTAGCACTATCTACTACTTCAGCCAAGTTTTCCACCGTTGTAGTATTGCAGTAATTGTATATCGACGACTCCGAGCCTGCTCGCTCACTCTCGGTCGCCGGTACTGGGGATCCGACTCCCTGCACCGTAATTTTACTTCTTTGCTGACTTTTCATCCTTGGTTTTTTTTCCGGGTTCCTTCCCATAGCCGTTTTTACCTTCAGCCAGGTTTGGTTACTGCCGACCGCTCCGGTTCAGACGCAGACCAGGGAGCCGCCCATTTTGGGTCAGACGCTTCTGGGTTTAATCAAAATGTTTGCAAACACACATAATCCTTCTATATAACTCGGTTTCATCCTTCCGTTATGACCTTACTGCCAAGGGTGGCCCTACCAGGAGACTGTGCTCCAGACAGCATCGCTCATAACATCATTAAGATTACTTCCTCGGGCGGATTTTAGTCGCCTCTTACGACAGGCATGCCTTACCTCAGGACGATTCTAACCCCGTCGCTGCAGGGGGTATGATGATGATGATGATGATGATGATGATGATGATGATGATGATGATGATGATGATGATGATGATGATGATGATGATGATGATGATGATGATGATGATGATGATGATGATGATGATGATGATGATGATGATGATGATGATGATGATGATGATGATGATGATGATGATGATGATGATGATGATGATGATGATGATGATGATGATGATGATGATGATGATGATGATGATGATGATGATGATGATGATGATGATGATGATGATGATGATGATGATGATGATGATGATGATGATGATGATGATGATGATGATGATGATGATGATGATGATGATGATGATGATGATGATGATGATGATGATGATGATGATGATGATGATGATGATGATGATGATGATGATGATGATGATGATGATGATGATGATGATGATGATGATGATGATGATGATGATGATGATGATGATGATGATGATGATGATGATGATGATGATGATGATGATGATGATGATGATGATGATGATGATGATGATGATGATGATGATGATGATGATGATGATGATGATGATGATGATGATGATGATGATGATGATGATGATGATGATGATGATGATGATGATGATGATGATGATGATGATGATGATGATGATGATGATGATGATGATGATGATGATGATGATGATGATGATGATGATGATGATGATGATGATGATGATGATGATGATGATGATGATGATGATGATGATGATGATGATGATGATGATGATGATGATGATGATGATGATGATGATGATGATGATGATGATGATGATGATGATGATGATGATGATGATGATGATGATGATGATGATGATGATGATGATGATGATGATGATGATGATGATGATGATGATGATGATGATGATGATGATGATGATGATGATGATGATGATGATGATGATGATGATGATGATGATGATGATGATGATGATGATGATGATGATGATGATGATGATGATGATGATGATGATGATGATGATGATGATGATGATGATGATGATGATGATGATGATGATGATGATGATGATGATGATGATGATGATGATGATGATGATGATGATGATGATGATGATGATGATGATGATGATGATGATGATGATGATGATGATGATGATGATGATGATGATGATGATGATGATGATGATGATGATGATGATGATGATGATGATGATGATGATGATGATGATGATGATGATGATGATGATGATGATGATGATGATGATGATGATGATGATGATGATGATGATGATGATGATGATGATGATGATGATGATGATGATGATGATGATGATGATGATGATGATGATGATGATGATGATGATGATGATGATGATGATGATGATGATGATGATGATGATGATGATGATGATGATGATGATGATGATGATGATGATGATGATGATGATGATGATGATGATGATGATGATGATGATGATGATGATGATGATGATGATGATGATGATGATGATGATGATGATGATGATGATGATGATGATGATGATGATGATGATGATGATGATGATGATGATGATGATGATGATGATGATGATGATGATGATGATGATGATGATGATGATGATGATGATGATGATGATGATGATGATGATGATGATGATGATGATGATGATGATGATGATGATGATGATGATGATGATGATGATGATGATGATGATGATGATGATGATGATGATGATGATGATGATGATGATGATGATGATGATGATGATGATGATGATGATGATGATGATGATGATGATGATGATGATGATGATGATGATGATGATGATGATGATGATGATGATGATGATGATGATGATGATGATGATGATGATGATGATGATGATGATGATGATGATGATGATGATGATGATGATGATGATGATGATGATGATGATGATGATGATGATGATGATGATGATGATGATGATGATGATGATGATGATGATGATGATGATGATGATGATGATGATGATGATGATGATGATGATGATGATGATGATGATGATGATGATGATGATGATGATGATGATGATGATGATGATGATGATGATGATGATGATGATGATGATGATGATGATGATGATGATGATGATGATGATGATGATGATGATGATGATGATGATGATGATGATGATGATGATGATGATGATGATGATGATGATGATGATGATGATGATGATGATGATGATGATGATGATGATGATGATGATGATGATGATGATGATGATGATGATGATGATGATGATGATGATGATGATGATGATGATGATGATGATGATGATGATGATGATGATGATGATGATGATGATGATGATGATGATGATGATGATGATGATGATGATGATGATGATGATGATGATGATGATGATGATGATGATGATGATGATGATGATGATGATGATGATGATGATGATGATGATGATGATGATGATGATGATGATGATGATGATGATGATGATGATGATGATGATGATGATGATGATGATGATGATGATGATGATGATGATGATGATGATGATGATGATGATGATGATGATGATGATGATGATGATGATGATGATGATGATGATGATGATGATGATGATGATGATGATGATGATGATGATGATGATGATGATGATGATGATGATGATGATGATGATGATGATGATGATGATGATGATGATGATGATGATGATGATGATGATGATGATGATGATGATGATGATGATGATGATGATGATGATGATGATGATGATGATGATGATGATGATGATGATGATGATGATGATGATGATGATGATGATGATGATGATGATGATGATGATGATGATGATGATGATGATGATGATGATGATGATGATGATGATGATGATGATGATGATGATGATGATGATGATGATGATGATGATGATGATGATGATGATGATGATGATGATGATGATGATGATGATGATGATGATGATGATGATGATGATGATGATGATGATGATGATGATGATGATGATGATGATGATGATGATGATGATGATGATGATGATGATGATGATGATGATGATGATGATGATGATGATGATGATGATGATGATGATGATGATGATGATGATGATGATGATGATGATGATGATGATGATGATGATGATGATGATGATGATGATGATGATGATGATGATGATGATGATGATGATGATGATGATGATGATGATGATGATGATGATGATGATGATGATGATGATGATGATGATGATGATGATGATGATGATGATGATGATGATGATGATGATGATGATGATGATGATGATGATGATGATGATGATGATGATGATGATGATGATGATGATGATGATGATGATGATGATGATGATGATGATGATGATGATGATGATGATGATGATGATGATGATGATGATGATGATGATGATGATGATGATGATGATGATGATGATGATGATGATGATGATGATGATGATGATGATGATGATGATGATGATGATGATGATGATGATGATGATGATGATGATGATGATGATGATGATGATGATGATGATGATGATGATGATGATGATGATGATGATGATGATGATGATGATGATGATGATGATGATGATGATGATGATGATGATGATGATGATGATGATGATGATGATGATGATGATGATGATGATGATGATGATGATGATGATGATGATGATGATGATGATGATGATGATGATGATGATGATGATGATGATGATGATGATGATGATGATGATGATGATGATGATGATGATGATGATGATGATGATGATGATGATGATGATGATGATGATGATGATGATGATGATGATGATGATGATGATGATGATGATGATGATGATGATGATGATGATGATGATGATGATGATGATGATGATGATGATGATGATGATGATGATGATGATGATGATGATGATGATGATGATGATGATGATGATGATGATGATGATGATGATGATGATGATGATGATGATGATGATGATGATGATGATGATGATGATGATGATGATGATGATGATGATGATGATGATGATGATGATGATGATGATGATGATGATGATGATGATGATGATGATGATGATGATGATGATGATGATGATGATGATGATGATGATGATGATGATGATGATGATGATGATGATGATGATGATGATGATGATGATGATGATGATGATGATGATGATGATGATGATGATGATGATGATGATGATGATGATGATGATGATGATGATGATGATGATGATGATGATGATGATGATGATGATGATGATGATGATGATGATGATGATGATGATGATGATGATGATGATGATGATGATGATGATGATGATGATGA
Organism: Portevinia maculata; assembly: GCA_949715645.1. Taxonomy (NCBI): domain Eukaryota; kingdom Metazoa; phylum Arthropoda; class Insecta; order Diptera; family Syrphidae; genus Portevinia; species Portevinia maculata. The sequence continues at coordinate 62,039,787 of OX454525.1, read as the reverse complement.
TGATGATGATGATGATGATGATGATGATGATGATGATGATGATGATGATGATGATGATGATGATGATGATGATGATGATGATGATGATGATGATGATGATGATGATGATGATGATGATGATGATGATGATGATGATGATGATGATGATGATGATGATGATGATGATGATGATGATGATGATGATGATGATGATGATGATGATGATGATGATGATGATGATGATGATGATGATGATGATGATGATGATGATGATGATGATGATGATGATGATGATGATGATGATGATGAGTTTTTTTTTTTTTTTTGAGGAGAGAATACGTGATGTACCGTCAAGTGGTCATGTACCGTCACTACTTGGTGTGTCCAACTCTCACGGACTAAACTCTCCCCGCTTACGGCCTACAAGCCACCCTGGAACCGCTCTTGGCCATACATCAGTGTGGCGCCGTTTATAAGTCCGTAAAAGGACGCCGTTTTGTTAGTCTTCTGTGGCCTAAGACGTCTGTGCCTGCTGAAACACGTGTTCTCTCGTGTCGGTGAGGATTTCATCCGTTTCATCCGTTTCATCCGTTTTGTGAGGGTATATTTTCGTCTTCCTCTCTCTTTTTCGATGGTAGTACCGTTTCGATAAATGAACAGATTTTGTTCCAGGCGTCGGTACTCATCGTCATCTGGTTTACGGCGGTGTCTGGGGTTAAAATACATATTTCCGACTATAGCCTGTTGCTCTCAGCTGCCCATCTGCTACAGATGAAAAAGGTGTGGTAAGCATCGTTCTCCGAGGAGTCGCCATATTTGCAGGGTGCGCTCCCTACTTTACCCATCTTGTGGAGGTATCGGTTGAATTATCCATGCCCAGTCAGGAACTGAGTGATGTTAAAACTGCAATTTCAAATATGTATATATGAATATATTTTCTCATTTAATACAACAGTAATTAAGCTACTTATTTTATAAATATTGAATTAACTACTTATCTACTTTATATTTTGATAATTTCACTGAACGCATACTTTCATGAATTATTTATTCTATTACATTTCTTTCTATGTAACTTATCTACATATACATTAAATAAACTTAACTTACTTGTCATTCTGGATTTGGACTGTAAAAGACTGCGTTTTATTTAACAGGGTTATGGGCCCAGAAATAATTCTTGAAAAATCAGAGTAATCCTTTTTATATTTTAATCTTGAGAAAGTGTAAAATTAAGTCGTCATGGCTAATCATCAATTAGTAAAAATTGAACCATTGTCGTGAGACAATTTTGATACTTGGAAGATGCACGTGGAAGCCTTATTGGTGAGGAGCGAAACATGGGATTATGTGTGCGGGCTAAAGCCAAGACCCACTGGAACCGAGGCAAAGGATTTGGTTGATGCAACAGCCTGGGACAAAGAGGACCAAAAGGCGAGATCTGACTTAATATTGTCAGTAAGTTCATCAGCGTTAAAGGAGGTAAGAGGTTGTGTTACTTCACATGATATTTGGATGAGATTGCATAAAGTGTACCAATCACAAGGACCCGCAAGAAAGGCAACTCTGTTGAAACAGCTCGTTTTAAATAAAATGTGCGAGGGTGAGGATATTCATGTCCATTTGTCTAAATTTTGGTCCGCAGTGGACAAGTTAGCGGGCATGCAATTAGATGTTAACGAAGATTTGCTTTCAGTTTTATTGTTATACAGCCTACCAGAGTCATTTGAAAATTTTCGAATCGCTATTGAGTCTAGGGATGAATTACCGAAACCTGAAATTTTGAAGATCAAAATCGTAGAAGAGTACGAAGCAAGAAGAAACAAAGACAGCGATCACAGCGGTGCTTTATTTGCAAGAACTAAATATCACAAGTATAAACCTAGGGGAAACTTTTCAGCAAAACCCAATGAAAGACATTTTCATGAAGAGAAAAATAAATTTAAAGAGAACGAAGGTAAGAAAAATTTTACTAATCATTTTAAATGCTATCGATGCGGTCGCATTGGGCATAAAGCAACAGCATGCAGAACCAAATTAAATGCAATAGACAAGTCTGCAGTCACTGAAGAATCATTCTCGATAGCACAAGTAGGAGAGGCACAATTCTATGCAAAAATTAGTGTATGGTGTTTGGATAGCGGAGCAACCTCCCACATGTGCAGCGACAGAAACAAGTTCACCGATCTTAACCTTACAGAACCTCGTCAACTGTTATTGGCAAATAAACAAACAACTGACATTACAGGTTGCGGTGTAGTTAAAATTTCGACTTTATACGGGAATGATATGAAACTTGATAACACACTCTACGTGCCTGATCTGAGGACAAATTTAGTGTCTATACCTAGAGTGACGGAAAAAGGTTTTACAGTAGTTTTTGATAAGAGTCGTGAATTAATTAAAAACTGCACAAATAAAGTAGTTGCTGTTGCTAAAAGAAAAAAGGGGCCAAGTGCGAGTCGGACTCGCTCATGAAGGGTTCCGCGCGAATTATAATTATTATTTACTTAGGCACCTATTACAGATTTATTGTTAGAAAATAATGGTTCACGGTTTACGCATAAGGTTTTTGTTTATGAAATTAAATGTTTTTTTTTTTTTATATTTGAGTTGATTTAATGAAAGGTAAATTGCGGTTTACGATTTATGACGTATTAAAAAAAAACTACTTGCTGGATCTCGTTCAAACCAATTTTCGTTGGAAGTTTGCATGGTAATGTACAACATATATTTTTTTTAGTTTTATCATTCTCTTATTTTAGAAGTTAGAGGGGGGGGGAGCAACATTTTACCACTTTTTAAGTGTCTTTCGCGCATACTATTCAGTTTAGAAAAAAATGATATTAGAAACCTCGATATCATTTTTGAAGACCTATCCATAGATACCCAACACTTATTCGGAAAAAAGTGGCTGTGACATTTCTGGACAGACAGACAGACAGACAGACAGACATGACGAATCTATAAGGGTTCCATATTTTTCCATTTGGCTACGGAACCCTAAAAAAATGGATTATATTACATTGCTGAGAACATTGATGCCGCCCACCTAGGAAAGTCTGAAAATAATATCTGTTTACGAAAGTGGCATGAGAAATTTGGTCATTTAAATTTAAAAACGTTATGTAATATGATAAATTCTAAATCAGTTTTGGGTTTAACTACGAGTACATGTAGGCAAAACATTGCACGAGATGGTGGAATTCCTGAATTTCGGTGTGAAATTTGCATCCAAGGAAAACAATCGATGAAACCATTCCCAACGGTGAGCACTCCCCGAAGCTGTCATCCGTTAGAGCTGATCCATAGTGATGTACGAGTATGTGGTAAGATTCAAAATAAGTCAAACGGAGGAAGCAACTATTTTGTTACTTTCATCGATGATGCAACCAGGTGGTGTGAGGTTTATTTTCTAAAACATAAAAATGAAGTTGGCAATGCTTTCAAAGATTTTAAATCACATTCTGAAAATTTTATAGGAAGAAAAACTAAAGGCATCAGGTCGGATAACGGAGGAGAATACTGCAACGATAAATTCAAACAATTTTTGTCTCAGCATGGAATAAAACATCAGCTAACCGTCCTATATAACCCACAACAAAACGGCGTAGCAAAAAGGATGAATAGGACCCTAGTGGAAATGAGTCGCTGCATGTTACTTCAGGCAAACCTGCCATTATCATTTTGGACAGAAGCTGTAGCATGTGCAAAATACATCTGAAATCGATGCGCTTCAACTAGTATCAATGGAGAAATACCCTACAAGTTATGGACAGGAAGGCCGCCTACAGTGCACCACCTCCAGGTATTTGGTAGTAAAGCTTATTGTCTAATTAGTAATAAGAAGAGATCAAATAAATTTGCTGCTAAGTCGAGATCTTATATATTCGTAGGATATTGTGAAAAGGCTAAAGCGTATAGGCTATGGTGTCCAGTAACTAGAAAGATAATTAAAAGTAGGGATGTTGAGTTTATACAACAAGGATTAAATGAGGATATTGTTTTTCAAAGAGAGCCACTAAACAAAGATAAAATAGAAACATATTTTGATGCGTTTAATATAAAAAATGAAATGATTAATAAGGATGTTGATGATGATGAGGTATTTGATGATTTAAAACAAAGAGACAATGAAGTTGGGAGTAGCTTGCCAATAGAGGGAATAGGTATAAGAACGCGATCAAGAGCAAGACAAGGATGCATGGTAACTGCGGATCCTCAAAATATTGGGGATATTTTAAATGATACGAATGCAGTTGAGTGGAAAAATGCAATGAATGACGAACTATTAGCACATAAAGAAAACAAGACTTAGGAGATTATTGATAGACCAAAAGGGAAACATGTAATTGGATGTAGATGGGTTTTCCAAACGAAAACAGATTCTAAGGGAGATGTATGTAGGAGAAAAGCGCTCCTAGTGGCAAAGGGATGCTACAATGAAACGTTTGCGCCAGTTGCTCGACAATGTTCCATTCGATTACTTATAGCCCTTGCAGCGGAATGGGGCCTTATATTACATCAATTAGATGTTGTCACCGCATACCTAAACGGAAAGATTGATGAGACAATTTATATGGAGTTACCTGAAATGTATTCCGGACTAACTGGTGAACATGTTGGAGGCAACGCAGTATATAAAATTCAAAAGGCTATCTATGGACTAAAGCAGTCGGGTAGGCAGTGGTACATTAGACTCAACGAACAACTTTTAAAAATGGGAATGCAACCCTTAGTATTAGACCCTTGTATTTATATGTCACAAAAGGGCAATGACATAGTTATTGTTGCAATTTATGTCGATGATATAATTGTGGGATCAAATAGTCCAGAGCAGATAGATTTATTCAAAGAAATGATGAATTCGAAGTTCTAAATGAAGGACATGGGAAAGTTAAAATATTTTCTAGGGATTGAGTTTAACCAAAATTCAAACGGAGAGATAACTATGAATCAAAGCAAATACATCGAAGAACTTTTAAAACGATTCAATATGGAATACTCAAATCCAGTTAATACACCTTTAGACACAAACACCAAACTTTCAAAGAAAATCTGTGGAGAATCTCAAATAAAGGAAGAGTTTTTGAATAAGTTACCCTATCAAAATCTCATTGGTGCTTTACTTTATTTAGCAGTGACGACCCGGCCCGATATCTCGTATGCTATCAGTTTCCTAAGCCAGTTTAACCAAGATTGCGAAAAGTCGCATTGGGTGGCCGCAAAAAGGGTGCTTAGGTATTTAAATGGAACAAAACACTAAGGGCTATTATTTCGAAAAACTGGTAATGACGTTGTTGGATATACGGATGCAGATTGGGGCGCGAAATCGGACGATAGAAGATCATATACTGGGTATGTTTTCAAACTTGCTGGAGCAGCTATTTCATGGGAATCAAGGAAACAGAGGACAGTCGCGTTATCGAGTGCCGAAGCAGAGTATATGGCAATTGCAGACTCAGTAAAAGAAGCAATGTATCTTCGAAAGTTTCTAAATGAAATTATTTATACAAAGGAAAAGGCAATCATCATTTACAATGATAATAAAAGCGCTAAATCAATCGCTAAAAATCCAGTTCAACATTCACGGACAAAACATATAGACATAAGACATCATTTTGTTCGCGAATCTATACAAAGAGGAGAGGTAGTTCTAGAATACATTAATACTCAGCACATGACTGCCGATGTACTCACCAAAGGACTCGCCGCAGCGAAGCATTATAAACACTTAGAAGAACTTGGTTTAACAATTTGTAATTGAGGGGTAGTATAAAAACTGCAATTTCAAATATGTATGTATGAATATATTTCCTAATTTAATACAACAGTAATTAAGCTACTTATTTTATAAATATTGAATTAAATACTTATCTACTTTATATTTAGATAATTTCACTGAACGCATACTTTCATGTATTATTATTTTATTCTATTACATTTCTTCCTATGTAACTTATCTACATATACATTAAATAAACTTAACTTACGTCTCATTCTGGATTTGGACTGTAAAAGACTGCGTTTTATTTAACAAGTGACATAGAAATTCACTTCGCCGTGTTTCCGCTCCGTCCATTCATTAAGAGCCGTGTTTCTTTGCACGCGGATATAGGGATAATTTTAAATTTGCATGTAAAATACAACAACAACTTATCCTATATAACTACGCTAACTTTAGCGGGGATAGCTATAGCCGCTAAGTCCTTTAGCGGGGATAAACAGTGCCTTCAAAACCCATTTTCTTCGTTTCTGATGAATTTTTCAGGAAATGTCAAAGTTTGACATCTCACCGACCACTGACACATCCCGCCGAATATTTTGTTGATTTTATTATCTATTATCATTTTTCAAAATTTAGTAAATCTGTAAATGTGAAACTGTTTTTTTTATAATTTTAGAATATGTTTGGCATTAATTTCAACTGTCGGAAATTAATATTTTTGAATTTCACGATTTTCAATACAAATTTCTTAACTCAACTTACAGCTGTGTCACTAATAAACGTCATAGGTGCGGTGCATGTGTGCTGCCAAGTTTTTTTTGATGAATTCTTAAGCGGCGATGGTCGTTTTTTAATGCCATGCCTATAACCGCGTGCAAAGAAACACGGCTAATGTTCCTGATCAGCCGGGCCGTCCATCTACCTCTTGTTTCGCAGCTCCATCTTCTCTGCCATTCTTGATTGCTGAGCTGCTTCGCCTCTGCAGTGGGCGATTCCACGACTACTTCCGTCTTGTTCTCGTACAAGTACTTCCTCTCTGCCGCTAGGAGATCGATGAGTGTTACTCCCGCGACGACGAAAACGGCTGGTTCCGACACTGTTCGGTAGGAGCTTGCTACTCGAAGTGCTCCTAGCCTTTGTACTGCTGCGATTTTTTCCGGTATTTCTCCTGTCTGGGTGCATCGGCCCAGATCTCAGAACCACACAGTAGAATGGCATGAATTATCGACATGAGCAGTCTTCTTTTGTTTGCCGTTGGACCACCTACGTTCTCCATGACCCCGCTGAGTGATAAGATGACCATTATAGCTCGCTCTGCTGCCGACTTTATATGCTGCCAGAACGTGAGTTTGGAGTCAAGGGCTGTTCGCAGGTATTTCACTGCCGTCTTGCTGGTAATGACTTCGGAGTCTACCTGGAACTCAACGATCGTCGGAATGTATCTTCTAGTTAAGAGGACTATCTCGGTTTTTTCTGCTGCTAGACAAGGGCCATGGTCTTCCATCCAGGCGTGCACGCGTCTCATGACCTGATTAAGCCTTCTCTGTGCATCTTCGGTGTCCTTTGCGGTAATCACCGCGACGATGTCATCTGCGTAACCTACTAGGAACGTGTCTTCAGACATTTCCTTGCGGTGGATTCCATCGTAGGAGATATTCCACAGATCGGCGCCCAGTATGGAGCCCAGCGCTGCTCCAGCAGTTATTTCCTTTCCGTCGTGTTGTACAATAGCTCGCGTTCCCTGAGGTAGTCCTTCCGTTTCTCACGTCTAAGGCTGCCAAGACAACGCCTTTTTTATGGTGATTTCCCTGCTGAGCCGTTCGGACGGCCGCGGCCCTTAACAATTCATCGACTGCTCTTATTGTATAGTGGCATCTTCTGAATCCGAGTTTTCGATTGGATAGGTCACCAGCTCCGCATCTTCAGCATCTTCTCTAGGAGTCTTCCCGTCGTGTCCAGCTTACACAGGGGTGTTTGATGAGGAATCCGGGTCTCCTTTCCCTTTCCTGATTAGTAACAAACGCTGTGTCTTCCAGCCGTTGTACATGCTCAGCAATATTTCGAGCAATCACCTTCAGAGCTTCCGCTGGTATATCGTCAGGCGCAGGGACCTTTTTATTTTGAAGCGAGTTCGCCGTAACCTTTCATCGTATCCGAAGAGTGTTTCACTATAGTATTTAACGAAAGAAAAAATGTATTACGGGCTATTCTGTGAGTACTACAGTAAGTGCTAAGAATGTGCTTACACAAGAAAAGTAATCGCTTAGTGACAAACTTTGGAAGTCTTCGCGTTGATCGAGTATCATATGAAAATGTCGGATGTATCGATACGGATCAAGTTCTAATGAATGCACGTATTTAAATTAGGATGAGCCCTGTTTTGTAAAATTTGTAATGTGATAAATACCTGATCATATGCATCCTATCGCCTGGAACGCGGTAATATATGCCTTGTACCGCATGAGGAAAGACTCGAGTTTTTGAATAGCTAGGTGTACAGCGTCCACAAGTTCCAGATGCATTCTTTCAGATCGTATTCCATTGAGATTCCGGGGGTCTGGGGTCGACGAGACCATTGATTCATTTTAATGAGTTCATCGGCCGAATCACGTCCTCTTTCTGAGTCGCTCATTTAAGACTTCTGAGACACTTGAGCCAGGCTTTCCGACAGAGCATAACAGTATTGCCATTTTCTTCTTGTTCTTATAAGTTTAGTAAATCAAATCTGGATCACCCTTACAATTACCAGGTGGTTATAATGGGTAGTTCAAAATATGACACAGGATTTGTAGAAGAGTTGGCGGAAAAAGTGGCTAATTGTGGAGACTAAACAAGGGTAAAAAAAAGAAATAAAATCAGTTCATAAATTTAGCGAAATTTGGAAAAATTCACCTTTTTTAGTCTCCCAATTAGTAACTTTCCCGCGGTATTACGACTTGAAAAAAATAAAATATATTGTTCGGCCCACTCTAATGTGAAGTCAACGATACAGCACTGGATATCGTTAGTTTGAAACCGTTCAGTGTTGATCCTAGTCGCACAAATAAATTCCTATCCCTCATAAGTGACCGTGACAAAAGTCGAAGTATGGTTGAATTGTTAAGAACGCTCTACATATTTTGTAATATAACATTTAAAGGATTTAATCGGAAAAAACGAAGCTTTTGTAAAAAAAAGATCCCTAGCTCAATCTTTGGTTTTTCAATAAAATTGTTTTATTTAATTGTGGGCGCGTCAGTAAGCGGATTTAAAAAATATGTTAACATAAGTGTAAAGGGCACCTGGAGAGTCTATGTTAGAAATTCCAGCTCACTAGCTCAAACTTTAGTTTTTCAAAAAAAGTTTTGTTTAAATTGTGTGCGTGTCAGTGGGCGGATGTTTAAAATATTTACACATGAGCATAAAGAGCCCCTAGAGAGTATATATTATAAATTTCAGCTACCTAGCTCAAACCTTATTTTTTCAATAAACTTGTTTTATTTAATTGCGGGCGTGCTAGTGGGCGGATTTTAAAAATGTTATCTCCCGAGCAGTTTTAGGAGTCAAAGATCATATATAAAAAATTTCAGCTTTCTAGCTCAAAATTGGATTTTTTTGATTTGTGATTTTGATGATTTGTTTTTTTGAGTTTGTGGGCGTGTGTGTGCGGATTTCAAAAATTCTTAAACTTGATTATTTCGTGCCCCTAGAGAGTATATGGTTAAAATTTCAGCTCCCTAGGTCCAGTTTAAAGGCCTAATTTTTGCCGACACACGGACGGACAGACATGGCTAGATCGACATTACTATCGATGCTGATCATAAATATAGTAACTTTAAAGAATCTACAGGCAATATATTAAGGTATGTTACAAACTATGAGTCAATATTAATATACACTTAGAATACCTAGGGAATAAAAAGACCACAAATCCCAAACAGTGTGTACTTTAAGCTAATTAGGTAAACTATCATCTCCAAAAAATCCATACAAGCTTAGTATTAATTCAAAATGAATATGTTTATTTACATGACGTTTGCATACTTTTCACCCCGACTGTATAATGGTCATTTACTGTCACCCCATTGGTTGATTTAATAACAAATTATGAATATTTATTAACGCCTCTGGCCCAAATTCATAAATCATTCAACAATTAAACGCATCACCGTAAATTATGTGAAAGTCACGCATTTAGCGCAGCGATAAATAATCCACGCAAACGAAGGCCTCCGAAACTGCTACAACTGGTCATTCGAATGGGTGAACGTTATATGCATGTTCATCATCCTTAAATGTATAGCTAAGTGCTCGGAAGGGGGTAGTGATCCTTTATCGGTACGGATTGCAATAAATAAGGATCAAGTCAATTTTGGAACAAGTTAATTTTGATTTCCTCTTATTTTCTTTTGTTGGCCGAAAGAGTTTTGCGAATGATTTATGACGAGCTATATTATGGGTAGGTAGTCGGGGTTCATTATTACGATTTTTGTGTACTGTTGTGGGTTTTGAAGTCTGTGACTACTCCATGGGGGAATTTGCATTTCCTTAAATGATTTATTTGCATCAAATTGGGTACTCAACAACTTATGAGTTATGTTATTGTGCAAAAGTTGACAGTTATCCAGATTGAACTTTATTAGAATTGCCTGCTCAACCGGATCACTCACGTCCCATCATCTGACGAAAACAATTTGGTAGTACTTTATCTGTCATTATTGGTATTGCAGCCTCACTCACTATGTTCTGCATAATGCAAATTCTCAAACCAAATCAACATTCCTTTCTGTTCACGGTTCATCGTTTGCATACGAATCAGCAACTTTGTCAGAATCCATATCCAATCAACATCATCCCTCGGTGCGGTCCAGTTTAACTTGCGTAATTAGGTCTTAGCATGATGTCCGCATATATATAAACTTTGCTACTTTATTCACATATAAATGTCGACTAACCATTGCCACGCACCACTCTTTTGCGCAACTATCATCATCTTCATCATCCGGATACTGCACCGTGCGGCTGTGGCGGCTTGTCTCTTTACCATAATAGCCCGATGATAGTATTAGCACGTTTGAGAACAGCCGCTCCAGCGCACTAAGCTCAGCAAAGGCTTGCAAGCCGCGCAAGTCGCGCACGCATGCGCAGATTTTCGTCGCAAATTGACTGTCAAACTGAAAGCAGCCGCCGATAGCACAACCCGCAGTGCGTCGCCGCCTGTCGCATACATACCTCAAAATTGGTTATTTGAAGGCGCATAATGTCTGTCGTTTGTTATCGTAAATGTTAACAGCTTTATACGGCTTTATTAAAGTGAGAAATGAAATATCGGGTTTATGGCTGAAATCACTTAATTCCTGGTCGTCGAGTTCGGATTTCGAATAAAGTGCGCAAAAATATTACACTCATCGATGCGAATCGGCAGGAGACAGAGAGAAATAGTTAGAGATGGAAATTTTCGCGGGTTCGCAGGAAACGATATAGGATCTCTGTATGGCCGGATAGCTGGAGAAAAAGAAGTACCTACGCTTTATATGCATGTACGGCTTAGATATTTTCATCAATAATTAATAACCGGACGTATTTTGAGGTATCGATTGGTTGGATCATTTATCAAAGCGTTCTGAATTGAAGCGGATAAGCTAATTGCAGATGTATTTTCTGTATCTTGCATCTGTAAACAGAGTTCAGGACTTGCATTTGAGTGCAATGTTACACTGATTGATTGCAGGATGCTTACAATGTGTACTAGTGTTGCGTGCGACAGTGTTGTTAAGTAGATTTATCAGATTTGATTGGGCTCACTGTGAAACATAAGCAATTAAGGAGCCATATTATGAGTCTGGGGTTGGTTCGGTGTAATTCTGGGAAAAGTTATCTATCTATTATTTGTCTGCAGGCTACGTAAGCAAACTGTCAACTGATCAAATTGCAAATTTCACTCAATAAAATCTTAAAGATGGTGCCAGCTCCGCGACAATAAAGTTGAACTCATTTCTGATAGAATTCCAAAATAAGAATTTTAATTTTCATCCTGTGTCAGTTGTCTACCTTAATATGTTTGTTTCAATTTTGCCTGGTGATTTTGCATACCCTTATTCTAAGGGTTACATTAGCTTTGACTCAAATTGTAACATACCCTAATATTGCCCGAAGACCAGTTAAAGTTATTATATTCGTGAACAGCATTAATAGTAATTTTGATCTAACCATATCCGTCCACCCGTCGTCAAAAATTATGCATTTTAACTAGAGCTAGAGAGCTGCAATTTTAACCGTATATACACTTTAGGGGCCCGAAATAATCAAGTTTAGGAATTGCTAATATCCTTCCACGCCACAATTAAAATAAAACCATTTTATCGAAAAGTCAAAGTTCGAGCTAGGAAGCTGAAATTTATAATACATACTCTCTAGAGGCCCCCCATGCTATGTGTAAATATTTTAAAAATCCGCCCACTGACACGCGTCCTTTTCAATAAATACCCGTTTTATTGAAGAAATCATTCGCAAAGTATGTAGTTAAAGCCGTTTTGAACAATTCCTTTATGTAAAGTTTTCTGATATGCCCACTTTTAGATAGATAGTTTATTCTTGCTTCATGAAATAAAAATACGTTGTCGCCCAATTTACATTTTATAATTGCAGAGATTTGACTTTTTTTTTCTTTCAACTGAATCATTATTTATTATTTTTTTAAAAAACACAAATGCATATGAAAATTTTATTATTAATGAGGAAAGTCATAAGAAAAGCCTCAGCTGAAAGAAAAAAAAAATTAAAATAAATAAAAAAATAAATAAATTAAAAAATAAATAAATAAATAAATTAAATAAATAAACAAATAGATAAATATATCCTAATTAAAAAATAAACAAATAGTATATATTATAACAAATAAATAAATAAACAAATAAATAGATACATACATAAATCAAAAGGTAATTATTTGAACAGTTAAATAAATATTATTAAGTTAACAAACACAAATAGATAAATAAGAAATGAAAATATATCGGTATTTAGTGAACACAAAATATTTTATGTCACGATGAAATTAGTTGACTGACTATTGATTGCCCACTTTTAAGTGGTGTTTTTTTACAAAAACTTGGATTTTTCGATAACATGCTTTAAATGTTGTTTAAACAAATGTGTAGCTCCGTCTTAACAGTTCTCCCATGCTTAGATTTTTATCAACGCCACTTATTGAGGAATATAAATAGGGTATCCAACAGTTCGCCCAAGCGGATAAATGCACATTGGTTCTTTAGACAAAAGATAGGACAAACCGTCCTTATCTTCAGTCGATGGCAAGGTTGTTGCAAAAAGAGCCCCGCAGCTATGCCATATTGAGGAATTTTTCCCGTTTTTCGGGATTTCTTGACCGTAAAATGAAAAAGAAAAAAACAATCCAGAAAACAGGAAAAATAATCTGCTCAAAATCTTTCAAATTTTAATACAAAATGTGCTTCCCCTAAAACGTTTAAAAAACAAAAATTTTCTTCTTTCCCTTTAACAACGAGGCTATAATCTGCATCCCTACTGCTCCACCTGTGGGTTTCGCCGGGAAGCATCTTCATCTCAGCTGACGTTGGTTTGCCCTCATACTTTCGGTTTGTGGGCGCAGTTGCGCAGAGGTAAGTGTGTTGGACTACTAATATAAAAGTCTCAGGTTCAAATCCTGCGGGGGTCAAGTAACATTTAGAGTTTTTTTCCACTGCCCCACCTCTGGCGAACTTCTGACAAACATCCAAGAGTATCAATTTTCATGAGAAGCTTCTCAAATTTGCCGTGCGGATTCGGCTTAAAACACTTAGACCAATTCAGGTCCATTGTGATACCACGTATGTATTATCTACCTCAACTCTGTAGATGGGACTGGCCAACGACACCAGGTTGTTCTCAAACGGTCTACCATCTACGTACTAACCGCGCCCAAGAAAGTTATTAGTTCCTTAACCCTAGAGAGATAATCATATTTTTTATGGCGTAGAAGATAATCATACGTCTCAGAGACGTATGGCCCTTTGTTAGTTTATTTAATGAAACCTATGAGTTTTTTAAAAAATATTAACGTTTTATTTATTAATATAGTTCATAATAAGAGAGATAAATCAATAATTCTGTAAAAATAAATATAAGTAAAAACATAGGGACGGGCTACAGTCCGCTTGGGCGAACTTTTGGATACCCTATTCTTATTCCTATCCCTCATAAGTGGGCGTGACAAAAGTCTAAGTATGGTTGAATTGTTAAGAACGCTCTACATATTTTGTTATATAACATTTAAAGGATTTTATCAAAAAAAAACGCTCCCTAGCTCAAACTTAGGTGTTTCAATAAAATTGTTTTATTTAATTGTGGGCGTGTCAGTAGGCGGATTTAAGAAAAAAATAACACATGAGAATAAAGGGCTACTAGAGAGTATATATTATAAATTTCAGCTCCCTAGCTCAAACTTTGAATTTTCAAAAAAAAAAAAAAATAATTGTGGGCGTTTCAGTGGGCGGATTTTGAAAATATTTACACATGAGCATAAAGGGCCCATAGAGAGTATATACTATAAATTTCAGCTCCCTAGCTGAAACTTTGGATTTTCAAAAATTAATATACCCTTAGAATAGGGTAAAAAAAAATTATTTTATTTATTTGTGGGCGTGTCAGTGGGCGGATTTTGAAATTTTTTTATCCCGAGCAGTTTTAGGAGTCATAGATCATATATAAAAAATTTCAGCTTTCTAACTCAAAATTCGATTTTTTCCAAAATTTGTTTTTTTTTTGAGTTTGTGGGCGTGTCTGTGGGCGGATTTCAAAAATTCGTAAACTTGATTATTTCGGGACCCTAGAGAGTATATGGTTAAAATTTCAGCTCTCTAGGTTCAGTTTAAAGGCCTAATTTTTGGCTACAGACGGACGGACGGACGGACATGGCTAGATCGACATTACTATCGATGCTGATCTTAAATATAGTAACTTTTAGGGGTCTACGGGCAATATTAAGGTATGTTACAAACTATGCGTCAAAATTAATATACCCTTAGAATAGGGTATAAAAATAACAATACAAAACCTAAACTCCATTACAAATCAACGAAAAACATAACTTATTTTTAAACGAACCTTAAAATTGACTCTAAGTTCTAATAGTTGTTCGCATTTTTTGAGTTAAAATAAGTCTACTAATAAGTCTTAGTAATTTTTAATCACATACGATTAAATTAAATGTAAGAATAACAAACGTCTCACACGTTTCCCAGACGAACGGTTTAGCTATAAATTGTTACCGCAGGGACTTACCGTCGCACCATGACTGTTACGGGGAATTGCGATCACCAGCTGAGTCAGTTTAAGCAACCAACCCGATGCGGCTTACAGTTAAAAGGATATATCAATTTTTTCACGCGCCATACGTCTCACAGACGTAGATTATCTTTCTAGGGTTAATGCTTTTCTCAGAAACTTCCTCAAGTGTATCGAAGAAAGGTTTTCCAAATGCTCGTTGTCTGGTCGTAGCAAATGTGTCAGTGAGTTTTATCTGCGATGCCTAGTTTGACCATATGATCTCCTAAAGGCCAGTGTCACGTGATAACAGCTGTTGTTCTTGCGATATCTTTTCGGGTTCTTAAGTGTTACCCTTTTTGTAGCTGTAGCCTTCTTAATCTGAGGTTCGCTGTCAAGAGCTATTCTAAAGTGATGCCTGCCTTTTACCGTTCCGAGCGGAACTGTGTCGTGGAAAAACGCCGATCGAAGTAACGCCGACTTTTGAAATTCTAACGAAAGCGAAATAACTCCGTATTTTCGTTCTGCTTTATGTCGCTTTGACAAAGTGAAATAACGCCGATCGTCAGTTGAGAAACAAAGCCGAAGTATTTTTTCCAGAGTTCGGCTTTATATTCCATGATGAATTGAGGAGTTGCGCTTTCTGAATTTATTTCTAAAGTAGATAGGGTGGGAAAATGTCAATGGACGTTTGACTCACACATCGACCGGTCTTTAGCCTCACATGCGGCTGCTCAGGCCGCCGCAACACTGCATTGTGTTTAGGTACTAGATTATATGCAATTTTCCTTGCATGGCGAACAAAAATAATATATTCTAATAATTGAACACAACGCCGTGTAGCGGCTCGCTTCGTACATGCATGTGAGGCCGAAGGCCGGCCAGTGTGTAAGTCGAAGGATGTCCAAAGTGTCGAAAGTACGAAACCATTTTAACATGCTGAACGGCCCACCGTAACAAAATTATCACACTTAGATTATCACCCGCAAGGGTACTTCTCTGGAGAGAGGTAACGGGCGTAACGACCCTGCGGACCATAGTCTCAAAAATCCAGAAGCGTCTGACCCATATTGGGCGGCTCCCTGGTCAGCGTCTGTTCTCCATGTCAGGAGCGGCTGTGCACAATTAAAAAAAAAAAAACGTTTAAACTTTTCACAAAAGTTAAAATTAAAACATGCAATGAACAAAACAAAAGATTTTAATACCCCAGGTGGTATGCCATCTAAAGTGGTAAATCCACCCTCTTCGGAGGTCGGTCCCATGGATTCTGGGGGGGGGCCATTTATTGCTTACCGAGAACCCTTTTGGAAAAAGTAAGAGGGTAGAGAGATCACCCCCATCATCATGTAAAATGGATGAAACCCAAACTCTGAATGCAAAATATTCAGAAGTCTGCAAGGAAAGAGATGGGTTTAAGCAACTAAACGAGACATTAATCCAAGAAATTAATAGTCTAAAGCAGGAGTTGCAAACGTTGAAAAATCAGATCAACAGCCAAAACAAAGAAAAAGAAATAATTAAAGTAGTTGAATTCTCAACTGATGAGGAAGAACTACTAAAAGAGACAGAAAGAAAACCCAAAAACGGGAACAAAAATAAAAAACGGAAAATGAGCACATCCCCAAAGATCTCATCTCCGGAAGAAAGCTATCAAGCTACCAATTATGTTCCAAATAAAGAAAATAAAATTCAAAAGTCAGTCAAACCTCCTCCAATTATTGCTCTGGAAATTACAATGTATGAAAGCTTAGTTAAGTTATTGGAGGAAAATAAAATTTAAGCTAATACAATGCTAATAAATGGCAATGACATTAAAATAAATGTAGATGAAGAAGTTTCTTATAGAAGACTTACCAAAATACTTAACCAAAAAAAGGTGCAATGGTACTCTTATGAGAATAAACAAACTAGGCCAATTAAGGTTGTTGTAAAGAAACTACACTTCTCATGCTCGCCAGAGAGTGTAGTTACAGATCTAATAAGGAAAAACCTAAAGATATTAGAAGTTGTCAATAAGCTAAAATCTAAAAGCAAAGCACCGCTTCCAATGTTTATGCTAACTTTTGAGCACGACGAAAATATCAAAAAGATATACGATATTAAAGACATCCTTGGAATGAAGGTAGAGATTCATGCCGTAAGGAAATCAAAACTTGTACCACAGTGCAAGAATTGTCAAAAGTATGGACATACGAATAAATACTGTAGCTCTAATCCAAGATGCGTAAAGTGTGCAGGAAACCACCATACTAAAGATTGTATGAAGAAAAAAGACGAACCAACAAAATGCGCTAACTGCAACGAAAAGCATCCAGCCAACTATAGAGGCTGCTTAGTTGCTAAACAGATTCAATTAGCAAAAGACAAAAAGCATAAACAAGCTATGACAAATACAAAAAAGGACGCACCTAAAGACATAAAGGACTTGCAGATGCGAGCGCCAAAAGAAGTACCCATAGCCGATAAAAATATCAAAAAGACATTAGTACCAAAAACAGGAGCGGGTACAGTATTGACATATGCACAGGCTGCATCGAAAAAAGTAGATAATGTCGCAAAAACGAAAACTACAACCAAAACTAAATTAAATAATAACATGGAAACGTTCATGGAAAAAATCCTAAGTAGAATAGAAAGCATGGATAAAAGCAATAAAGCTATATTAGAAAGAATCTCGCTCCTCGAGAAAAAAAGCAGCAATAACAAGGCTGCACAAAAAAGAAGAACATGATGGATAGGTTAAAAATCCTGGAATGGAATGCTAATGGTATCGAGAACCGTAAGGATGAAATCCAAGTAGTCCTCGACATGAACCAAATAGATATATGTCTTGTCTCTGAGACGCACTTAAAATTCAATACAAACTTTAAACTGCAAGGGTACGAATTATATCACTCCCCACATCCCCATAATTCAGCAAAATGCGGGGCTGCAGTTATAGTAAAGAATACGATCGATCACCATATAGAAGCCAAGTTCCAATCATGCGTGATGCAAGGAATTTCTATTAACATTCGAACGAAAAGTGGACAAACTATATCAGTTGCATCAATTTACTGTTCTCCCAGTTACAATCTAAAGAAAAATGACTTTTTAGGCCTCTTCCGAATATTTAACAATAGATTTATTGCAGGGGGAGATTTTAATGCCAAAAACAAGTATTGGGGATCTAGATTGACAAATACAAGAGGAAGAGAACTTTATGAAGCAATAAACGAAATTAACGGCAAGTATCACTCAACGGGAAAACCTACGTATTGGCCAACAGATAGAAACAAAATCCCTGATCTTGTCGACTTCTTCGTAACAAAGAATATCTCGACTAACAATATGAAGGTAGAAGAAGGACCAGATCTTGACTCAGATCACTCAACAATACTTTTAACACTTGGCGATAAAATCACTGTTAAAGAAAATAGCGCAAGGCTAGGAAATAAGCTGACTGATTGGAGCTACTTCAGACAGCATCTAGAGGATAGTATTCAGCTCTCAGAAACAATAGAAACAGAAGATCAATTAGAAGATGATGTTCAAATATTAACTGTCAATATCCAAAGAGCTACATGGGCTGCAACACCTAAAACGAAAACTAAAATCCAACAAAACTCGTATCCAAAAGTAATATGTGATATAATTACGGAAAAGAGACGAGCTAGAAAACGTTGGCAACAAACAAGAGCGCCCAGAGACAAAACAATACTAAATAATCTAAACAGCCAGCTTAAAAGATCGATAAGAGAATTTAAAAATGAGTCTCTTAAAAAATACCTTACCAATCTTACAAATGATGCTAATACCGAGTACTCACTCTGGAAGGCAACAAAGAAAATGAAAAGGCCAATTGCTCACATTCCACCAGTTAAAAACAGTGAAGGTAACTGGGCAAAAAACAACCAAGAAAAAGCTAATTTCTTTGCTGAATATCTTGAAGGCGTCTTTCAACCATATGAAGATAAAGACTGTCAAGAAAGCGTAGAATTGTGCGAAGAGGAAAGTCACATCCAACCGGTAACGGCTAAAGAAATTGCCAATGAAATAAAAAAAGGCATCAGTACTAAAAAAGCCCCGGGATTTGATTTAATATCAGGGGAAATCCTTAAACAATTCCCAAAAAAAGGCCTAAAGAAACTAGCACAGATCATAAATGCTGTATTCAGGATAAGGTATGTACCTAGCATGTGGAAAGTCGCGGAGGTGATTATGATACCAAAACCAGGCAAACCGCCTAGTGAAGTCACCTCCTATCGCCCCATATCTATACTACCTATGTTGTCCAAGTTATTTGAAAAGATGTTGATTAAACGTCTGAACAAAATAATCGAAGAAAAATCGCTAATCCCAAACCATCAATTTGGTTTTAGAAATGAACACTCCACGATCGATCAGGTGCATAGAATAACAGATAAAATCGAAAAAGCATTTGAAGAAAAAAAGATATGCTCTACTATATTTCTCGATGTAGCACAAGCCTTCGACAAAGTATGGCACAAAGGACTGATCTACAAATTGCAAAAGCATCTGCCAAAACAATTTTCAGAAATTTACGAGTCCTATATATTAGAGAGATTCTTTAGAATTAAGCAAGGAAATGACTACTCCACATTAAGAGAAATAAAAGCTGGTGTACCACAAGGAAGTGTGTTAGGTCCTGTATTATATCTCTTATTTACTAGCGACTTGCCGAACAGTGATGAAACAACTGTGGCAACATTTGCAGATGATACTGCTGTACTTGCTGTGGGAGAAACAGTTGAAGTAGCGACAAAAAAACTACAGAAGGCAGTGAACAATATAACAAAATGGACAAAAAATTGGCAAATTAAACTAAATGACCTAAAATCGGTCCATATAAATTTTACAAATAAAAATGTTCAGCACATACCAGTGTTCATAAATGATAAAGAAGTAGATTACGCAAACACAGCCAAATATCTAGGCATGACACTAGACGCAAAACTGCGCTGGAAAGCACATGTAAAGAAAAAAAGAGAAGAACTAAATATGCGCTACAGTAAAATGTATTGGCTTATAGGGAAATACTCTTGTTTGTCAAATTACAATAAATTACTGCTTTATAAGCAAATTCTAAAGCCAGTATGGACCTACGGGCCCAGCTATGGGCATGCACATGCAAAACAAATCTACAGAAAATTCAAACATTTCAAAACAAAGTTCTACGGAATATAGTAAATGCACCATGGTACATAAGAAACGCTGATCTGCATAGAGATCTAGAAATAGAAATGATTGAATATGAAGTCAAAAAAGTAGCTAATAGACATAAACTTAGGCTTCTCAATCACGTCAGCTCAGAAATGAAGGAACTATTAAATACTAGCAATATGACTAGGAGGTTAAGAAGAATTAAACCTTTTGAACTAGCTACATAGCTCGAAAAATAAAACAAAAACAGTATTAAATCCTCTATGGTCAAATACTTAGAATATGAATTGTAAAATTAGAAAGACAAATTGCTGATTGGTTTAACTACTAGGTGCAATAATTGGAAAGCTGGCTAATCCCCGCCCTGCGGCAATGAAATACCAAGAAGGTTGTACCGCAGGGAAAACGGGAAGACGGGAGAAGGGGTTAGTGGGTAGAAATCACCACACTGTTACTGAGTACGGGCTCGGTTTCGTCTTTGGAAGATTACCACTTCCCAGCGTAAAAAAAAAAAAAAAAGATTAGATTAGATTTTTGGGGGGAGGTGGTATATTGTATCCTCCATTTAGAGCTCGTCCGTAATGCCGCAGTTTTTAAGGAAGGCGGCTAATTCTTTTGGAGACCTGGCAGCTATATCTGCTGCTTCAAGGTAAAATTTACCTAGATAACGTTGACGCGTTTTGATTAGCAGTTGCATTCACACAGTATGTGTTCTGCTGTTTTAACGTCTTCGTTGCACAATCTGCAGGTATTATCCTGTGATATGCCCATAGTCATCAGGTGTTTTTTAACACGGCCTTCGGTTTCTTGGAGCTTCTTTTCCTCAAGCCATCTTTTGATACAGCTTTTAATATCACACTTAAGTATAAAACATAATATTTTTTAGATTCTACATGTGGAGGAAGCTTTTTTTATAGTATATAAGGCATCTTTGCAAGTAAACATGTACTTCTTCCAAAGCGAAATAAGACGGAACGTCAAAATTCGGCTTTATCTCGCTTTCAGACAGTGAAATACGGCACCGAGCGGACGATGGACTGCTTTCACGACTGAACACTGAATATTACGAGTATCATGTTAATTTCCATAAAACTTACTATATCCTGACGCTAAGATCAGGGTAACTTTGAACTGATCTAGCAGCGCTAGCTCATTTTAGCAATCTAGTACTAACTAAGACGATATATTGAGGCGATGGCTTTCATAGCAGCCTGGCTGTCAATAAGTAAAGCGATCATTTGCATCGACGTAATGCTTGATTGTAGTTGGATATGGCAGCAGGGGTCACGGATAGCCAGTAACTCCGCCTGGAAAACGCTGGCAGTATATGGAAGTCTGTAGGATTTTGAGATGTTTAAGGATTCCATAATAACACCCAAAACTACTCCACCGTCCATTATTAAACCGTCGCATTTGTGTAATTGATTGAAATCCCTAGTTACTTGTCCCATTTGCTATTCTTTCTTTGCGGGGACCTAAACGTCAAAATGCCTTTTGAAATTAGAAATACTAAGTTCTGCTACGATGTTAATTTCTTCAACTCAATCCACACCCTAGGTCACTCGAGTATTGGAATCGAAAGGGCGCATATGAACAAATTGGGCTATGGAGTTTTACGAACAGCCACTCCTACCTGCCATATCTTACACATTTAAGCTTTATAGCTCAAATTCAGAGGCCTCGGGATTGGTAACAGACGTCCAGACGACGATGAATGATCGTATGGGTACCTCCTTTATTAATGTGAACGCCTTTAAACCTTTCTCAAAGGTGGATTCGCGACAAGAAATCAAAAAAACTCTGGTGAAATTATGCTTTAAGCGATAATGTGTTATATGTTGTCAGTTTTTGAACATTTGACCCCCTCGAATGGTGGTCATTTTAAAACAATCCGATTAAATCCGATCTAATAACTTGCACTTTTCTACCTAAACGCAAAGTTCCAAATCATTATATCCAGCCGACTTGGTCATTGTGTTTTTGTTTTGTTCAAAATCATGTTAAATCGTCTTCTAAAATAGTCAAGAGGATCTAAAAATCTCCTTCTAATGCACATCTGCAGTATAAACAAATTGCCCTGCCTTATCAGTTTCCAAGGACTAGGTGTTCTTCATACAGTGATCAGGGATTGAATGTTCTTTAGATTTAACACATGTATTACGATTATGTATGTTTCCTTTGAAGTATTCAAAATTTCTTTTAAAAATAGGCGATTTTAATACCTCTCAAAAACAACGCGTCGATGTTAAATAGCTCTCCCAAGTTTTTTTTTAATTTCTTAGACAAAAAATTTAAAAAAAATTCGGCATTTTTCTGCGAACATATTAGTTTGTGGGAATTCACATAATCTACATGTATAGTCGAAGGTATAGAAAAAAGGAACACCGGAATTGCGCCATTATTACGCATACCACCTCTAGAAACAGAAGATACGTCTTATTGGCAGCGGTTAACTCAACGATTCTTGCTCAGCCGGCGGCAATCTTTGTCTGTTGCGTGCACATAATCCTTGGCAATGATATCCGGGAAAATTATAAGACGATATTGTAGCCCAACCACCAATTATCCAAAAAGTCTTTTCGTTTCGAATACTGTAAAGCACAGAAGAAAGAGAGCACAGTACCCCGGCGGCATAGTTCTGTCTTTAAGGTGGCTATTAGCCCAATGATAGATATTTTCAACTGAAATACCAACCTCAGAAAGAGATACAAAAATACTCAAGGCAAATTGTATGTTCTACCGAAACAATTATCATAAAGGAAATCTCGTCCAGCGCTAGCGGCACATTGCATGCCGTACTAAATCCAACCGTCCAACAACAACATACAGAGTTACCCTTCTCCTAATGTCATACCCAAGATTTTGGACGTGTCGTTATGGAATAAGAAGCGACTTCAAGGCATCCACTACATTCATATTTGCTCATGATCATGACGCTCATATGGTAAGGTTCTGTCGATGGCATGCAACAGGATGTGGTTTCCATTTGGCGCCAGTAAATCAATTATACGCTCAAGTTCAACATTCATGTCTCTGCGCCCCGAAAAGTGAGACGACAACTGACGCCCAAGACAAGAATCACTCCCGCCAGACTACGTACCAACGGATGCAACAATTACTTAGATGCATCTATTGTCATTTTCTATTGCTCCGCTGCAGTGAAGATGATAGTTTGAACTATGTATCTGCAACAACTTTTAATTGGATTAAGATGAGAAAGGCTCTACTACGCTGAATCACAGGCAAAGATTGTGAAAAATAAAGAAAAATGCTGACGTTGTAGTTTGTTGATTAAGTGGTATCATGGCGAGATTAGAAGAAGAGAAGAACAGAAAATAAAATCCAACAACGAACAGAAGCAACTGATAGAAACAGTAGCAGTTCAGCAGCGGTATTATTTAAGTTGTTGTGCAGTGTACACGGCTGGAAGATGATGTTCGATACTGAACTTTACACGACAGAGTACGAAGCGTATATAAAGTCATCATGATCATTAGCGCCAGCCATCGGCTGTGGTTGCTATGATATTCTGCAATTGAAGGAGATTTATCTGCTGCAGTTGAATGGAATGGTGGAGGAATATTTTAAGTTCTTCAGATAGACAGTGGCTAAGAATGTGGGGGCAAATACATTTCTTTGCAGTGAAACCAATGGCCCAAATGGGAAGGTGTCAGCAAATAAAGTTCGCTGTGCAACTCTTTTGTCTTTGGACTTTATGGCATTGAATGCGATCAGGAACGATTCTCTTATGATGTTGTCATAAAGGAACATTTTTGTTCAACTGGTTTTGTGTCATAACACACTTTCTTTCCGTCAATGTACATAGGCTCAGCTTCTGTTCTTTGACTTTGAATGGTTGAATGAGCAATACTAACTTCTGATACGCTGCCTTCGTCTGCTGGCCGAAAGCCAATGGTATTCCGGTACTGGGCCCTAGAAGTCTGGTCTGGTTCACCGACTACACAAAAATTCAATCTCGAGTTCGACCGGTCGTTTTGGACACAACGCAAAAGCGTCGGTGCCAATGGGAATGTGTCACACTGTTTCCAGGCAGAAATCTGCACCAGAATAAACCATGATATGGGTGTAGAGGGCTCCATAATAAACCTTTTCTCTGATAGTCGAGCTGCTCTCGAAGTAATGTCATTTTGTTTAATGGATATAATACCCAAGTGCCGCTAAAATGCGTTTCAATCCCTAGCCAGCTACAACCGGGCTTAACTTAGATGTTCGCCAGGCCACTGGGGTATTGCAGGGCACAAATCTGCGGACGAGGTAGCTAGGACTGACCACGTTATTCGGACCAGAACCGTCTTTCAGAGTCAACTGCTCTAGGAGTGATTGATGATTGAGAATACCAACTTCGTCTTAACCCGTGAGAAAATGTTTCAAGACTCAGACAATCCAAATGATAAGTCAGGGCTTACTCCTATCTCCTATGAGAATATTCTTATAATAGATAAGACAAGTATAAGGAAGCCGTCAAGCTAGACTCTGTCTGGAGGAGGATGAATCGTCTGGACACATTATATCTGAATGTCCGACGCTACATTGCTTAAGAATGCGTTTCTTCCACAGAGAAATAAGTTCACCAGCAGAGCTGAGAACAAAAAAAGCTAATTGCTACCAAGTGAGGTGGGGCTGGATTTACAGCGCTGTTTCACGAGTTGCCTCATCTGACCATCCGACTGATGTGTCTGTGGTGCTGATCTATTTCCATTCATTATTCTCAAAAACCCTTTCCTGCGCTGCGATTCAAACCTAGACAAGCATCTTCTTAGGCAAGTATACTACGCGCTCCGCCAGTGAAGCCATAAGTTCAGCTGAGCCTAAAATGTGATCTGATTGTTTGTCGATTTTTAATAAACAGACCAACATTTTTCTAAGCTCCCTAAAGTAAAAAAAAAATAAATATTAGGCATTAACGGCCCATGGAGGGCCTAAAACCTAGCTTCTCCAACCACTTCCTTTGCGAAGTAGAAGGGACCTACAATTTTACGCCGAATCCGAACGGCAAATTTGAGAAGCTTCTCATGACAATTGATACTCTTGGATGTTCGCAAGACGTGGGACAGTGGAAAAAAACACAAGATATTACTTGGCCCCGGCGGGAAATGAACCGGGGACCTTTCGATTAGTAACCATTGAGCCAGTGCGCCCGACTGTACACTGTTATTTATTCGGTCTCCTTAATTTTCCTATTTTCTTTCATTATTTAAAAATTCGTTGGACTGAGTGAGGGAGGGGAGAGGGTAAAACATTTCACACGGGTCATGAATATTAACTACAATTCAACTAACCAGGTTCCGTCTGTTTGCTTTTATTATTTGAATGAACAACAGGTACTTATTATTGATATTTTCTAAAGTGGGGGCTGGAGTAACAGCGCTGTTTCACGGGTTGCCACAAGCGATCAGTACTGCACAGCACTGTTAAAGCACTGTTTTATAGTATGCCGCTACCAACCATCAGAATTGGAGCAGTAAAAGGATGTTGATAAATATGTAGACTTACTTGCATATTGCGTCATGCGATGGGTACCACTTGTAAAGTTGAACGTCGCTGTGATCTTTAGTACTGTCTAGTAAGATGGCAGGATTGTCATATGTAGTGCCAGCGATCTATCGTCCAGGAACCTATGATCGTCTGTACGGTACGCCTGTAGTAACGTAATGTCAATAGAGGAAAGTAGAGTGAATGGCAGGCTCAATACGCCATAAAGTGCCATAAGATGAGAAACAGTTTGTTATTGAGTCAAATTGAATCTAATTTTTAGTTCACAAATGTTCTACTTATATACTAATTATGTTCCCTCTTAGCATTCTCAAATCCACTTCAACTTGTGACCCGAATCGAAGGGATCGGATTACTCCTTTGATCCACATTTGGCAATTCATAAGCGATAAGCAAAAACAATGAATGGCGCCTATGTCATAATAAATTATCACATCGGTTTGTTTACATAATGCGAGTGAGTCAATGCATGTGCACTAGGTCACTTAGGTTACTCATAATGTTTAATGTAATTCGACTTTCGTTGCAATATGTGTGGGACATTAGGTCTATTGTTATTCGATTTCTTTTCCGCTTATCGCTTTCGTTTGTCGATCGTATTGGGTAATATGACCTTGTGTATTATTGACTTGTGGGTACACTACACACTTCAAGGAGGGTGCAAAAATCATTTCGCTTTATTCGTTTTTAATCCAAGCTAAATCGCTAGACTTCGCCATTAATATATAACTTCAAAAGCTTAAGTAAGAGGCTCAACACTCTCGCTCTCCCAAATATATCAAAATACATGGTAACGTGTCTATCAATCACTAAGGAATAACAGTCATGGCAGAATTTTCTATTTTAATTATCTCTAACCACACCACACCGATTCGATTCAAATCACAGTCTGATATCCATGTATTTTCAATGCAACCCGTGAAATATTGTTTCTGTTTGAGCCTGCACTTGCAATGAATTTCCATTTTAATTGCCAATAAATACTTCAGAATGTTTCTTAAGTGACAGTTCCTTCAGCGAATTTGCCATAAAACATGTCATAGCTGTGACCGGGTGTTAAATAGGTACGATTTAAGATCTGTCTTTTTAACAATTCCACCACTGAAAACCGTAAACAATTTTCTTTGGCTTTCTGTAGCTTACCACGCAGCCAATTAGCAATGTAACTGTTAATTAATATCGGCTGTAGTCTTTTGTGACACCTAACAAGAGCGCACAAGGTTCTTAAAATATTCGAATGAACATTACAGACGATGACCACCTTCAAATGCGCGATTGGTCGAATCGATTCCCCGACACTTTGAATAGTCGAAGCCAGACGCAAATAAAAGTGTCACGCCACTGGAAATATAGTTCAACCAAATGGTCACGAACAAAATGCAACGTTTTGTGCTGCTGCTGCTGTATAAGCAAAAACAACTACAGTAGCCGCATGGCAGCCTTTCACGCCTGAATTTTCCATGGACCAAATGGACATACTTGCACCACGGCTGGCACATTTGCAAGGCTGTCTCGACAGTGTCTTGTACAATTGTGAGGCAACTCATTGGTATCGCGCGCGCAAGTTCCTTCTCTCAACTGTGCGATCAGCAACGGACCAATGTCGGAAATGAAACTATCTGGCCAAATGGTGTTCCACTTGGAATCTCATGGACCTAACGTCTCAATCAAATAACACAAGCAACACCGGCCAAAAGTCAGTCGATTATCAAATGATTTGCATATTACAAGACCTTAATTTAGAATACATTTTCCTAAGGCTGTGCGGATACTTCACACTGATCCGGCTGTAGCTTGGAGGATTGTTCACTCATCTGGGAGCTGTTTGAATTCTGAATTTTCATTTAGCTACCGTGTTGTTGCATGGTATTCCTTAAGTTGCAGCATAACATGATCTGATGCAACGGCAGGTGAAACATAAACAGGACCTTAACTAACGGACACAGGTGATGTAACTATTTCGTCGGTATTTTTATGTTAAAAGTGTCCCGAGTGACCTTTGTCTGCGATTTTTCCGATTATCGGATGCATCACGTGCTGTGAACGGTGTTGATGAGTTCAAATGATTGAGGTCCTTTTTTCGAATTTCACAAGGGTGGAGCACCTGCTGGTTGATTATGTTTTCTTTATTCTCCGACTTGAGGTAACGATACAATATGATGATAGTAGGCAAGAGATATCCCTTTTATTAGTGCACCGGGATAGTCTTTTAGAGAGAAGCATCCTGTGTAATTTTTACATCATCATAAAGGCGGTATATGTATCCTGGATGGCGGCATCAATGGAATCACCTGTGCTGTTGGATTGCGTGTTGTACTCTTGACTTTATGACGTTGGGCAGGTGATCATGCGGAGCAATTAATGAGACTATAGCTATTGAATGGGATTTCCTTTGTATTCCTTTGTGTGTCTATAGACGGCAGACTGATGATCGAACAGACAGGACGCGAAGTTAATATATAATTGCAACCTACGACGTCTTGCAGTCGATTGAAGTATTCATCGGAAATCGAGTAGTTATAATGTTTTGAAGTAATAATCGATTAAATATAATTTCATTGGGATGGCGTTACATATCTACTTTACTCTACGCATTGAACGCAATGACTCTGTGGACTATTCTACGTTGACTATCCGATCCCATGGGTGAAAAGCATCAGATAGTGCAACTTTTATGAAAATGCTTTGACCATCCGAGAATTTCGCTTATGCGAGTGATTTGAAAAACGATGTTCCATTGATGCATGATGGTTAAATCAAACCTCCTTTCTTATATGCAGACATCCAAAATCATTCGTTGAGTGCACTAACTCTCACCATACAAAAGTCTCTACTTCAATACTTCGGTGAGGTCGTGGGAACATTGCACCTCATCGTCTAAACTTCAGCATTTTCACACATCGTCTAACCAGAGACAGATACCTAACTTATACCTCCACACTCAATCAGTACTGATTCCAAGCAGGCTTTAGGTTAAGTCGATCGCGTTCAACATCAAAGAGATTCCGATATCCGAATCAAACTATCTTCGCCGAATGGAAATAAATTCTTAACGCGATTGCGAATAACACTGGAGAGCATTTAGCAATACTCACACACTTATTCTCAGGTGAGTGGTCCTCCGCGTTCAGAAAGTGCGATGATGTCGATTGCTGCCGATTGGAAAGCGTCGTCGTCATCAGCTTCCGTAGCATTCGCGGCGAAAGTCACTAATAATGATTACACACAAACACAAGTGTCCATCAGAGAGCAAGAACGATCGGATGAGTGCGAGGTTTACCGTCATCAACCAGTAGCATCCCCACATCGATAAAGATTTGTGTGCGCGCAGATACGCACGAAATTTCTGCCAACCATAGCTGCTCCTCGGCTATTAGTGAAATATGCTTTGCGATCATCCGAACGCAAAAGGAGCCGCATCCATTGTTGGACGTGAAAATACCATGGATGCCTTCCTCGGCGTTGGACGCTTAGATTGTTAATGCACCGAGGTCCTGCAAAATTTGTTGGCTCTTATGTCGGACATTCTCACCACCTTCGTGTGGGCAATTCAATTTTGCTTACAACCGGGCAGGTTGGGACTTTTGCTGATCCTCATTGTCGAAAGCGAGGAGCGGAATTTTCCCATCGTGAGAGTGGTGATTGTTGGTTTCTAATATTTGTATTGGTATTGACTGGATAAGTCGATTCCTTTTACTCCTATCAGTGAATGGTGTTACTTCTCATCTTTGCTAAGTAGTTTGTGCCACTTTTGAAGTTGCATCTCCTTGCTGTAGGTGGTGTGCTGTCTCCCATGACAACAGTGACAGGCGTAATTATGTAAACGATTATTTAAATAGTCTTGCAAGTGACCGAAGGAGTTGTTGGGGTGATTTCTTTGAAAAGGAATTTGTTTTATTTTTACGGTGGCTGAGCACCAAATAGTGGGAAGGGTGCTCATCCTTGTGGTACAACTGATGTTATCCGTGCGGTCGGTTGTGCATGGGAATTAATTGCATTGTCGTAAGGAGTTACATAAATACTTGTTGAATTTATCTAGGGGGACAAGGTCTATGCAAATGATGAGAATATTTCAAAAATTTCGTTTTTGATCAGGCAGTGATGAACAATTGCAAGTTCGTGATGCTATTACGTTACGGGCAAAAGTAGGATGAACAACTTTGACATTTACTACGGTGGTTGCTACAGGGAACAGAAGCAGCGTCTATTTGGATGCGGATTCGTTATAAGCGGCAGACTTGGGCAAGAAGTCTTGAGCTTTAGACACGTTAGCGAACGTCTTGTGACAATCCGTATCAAGGCTAAATTCGCCAACATCAGCCTAATATGCGCTCACGCCCCCACAGAAGATAAGGGCGATGCTACCAAAGAGTGTTTTTACGAGCTCCTCGACAAAACATATGAGCAATGTCCTAAGTATGGCGTTAAGATCGTCTTAGGTGATTTTAACGCCAAATTAGGAAAGGAGGACATCTTTGGCACAATCGGAAAGCACAGCCTACACGTCACCACGTCTGGAAACGGACTTAAGCTGATTGATTTCGCTGCGGGGCGTAATGTTACCATAGCTAGTTGACGATTTCCCCACCTCAATATCAACAAAGGAACATGGCGGTCATCAGATCATCAAACCGTCAACCAAATTGATCATGTTGCGATCGACGCAAGGCACGCCTCCAGTAGTCTAGATGTCCGAACTTTCCGAGCGGCCAACATAGACTCGGACCAATGCAGATATCCTGCACGCCACAACAACGAGGAAGTACTGTGAGGAGATTTAACGTTGAACGGCTACAATCGGAACAAACCGCCAGAACCTTTGCTGATCGCGTATCCCTCAACCTCTCGAGAAGTCCTATGCTGCCAGCATCAAGTGCCGAAGACCAGTGGCATCGATGCCAAGAAGTCATCAGAAGCGCCGCAACTGATGTGCCCGGTCTTACCAGGACACCAATACGAAACCCTTGGTTTGACGAGGAGTGCCGGCAAGCGCATGCAGCAAAACAAAGCGCCTACAAATCGGCACTGCATAGAAGGACGAGAGCAGCTCGTGAGCTCTATGAGCAAAAGAGGAGGGAAGAACATCGGCTTCTGCCTGCGGAGAAAAAAGAAAGAGCATAAGAAGCGAGAGATGTTACTCCAGGAACAATGGACGGAAGTTTTACCAAAAGGTAAAAAGGACGTGTCACGGACACAAGACCCGAACAGAGACCTGTATAGACGAAGAAGGAAATCTTATAGTAGATTCACAGTCGGTGCTGAGAACATGGAAAAACTATTTCTGAAGACTGTTAAACGGCGAAGACGACACAAATTACGCTGTCAGGCAGAACGAACCGTTCAATCGAACTCTTCCCATTACATCCAATTCAACAAATAGTTTCAAATCCGTTAATATATTTGCTGAACGCTTTCACTTAATAATAGAAATCCAACCTATAAAGCAAAACAAAAAAAAAAAAACCAAATCGAGAACCAAATGCTGAGTTATTAACGCGGTTAGATTTGAAGGAAAATTATTCAAATTGAAATCAAATTTTTAAAATACGTATGGAGGGACTAAAGCGGTTAATTCCTTAAAATTCACCACTAAGCAGAATAAACTACCCAGTAACAAGCCCCCCTTAAGGGAGGTTTTGACTTTGATTCACTGCCAGTGGTGCTTGTCTCTTTAAAGAGCTTTTTCTATGTGAGCCCTAGAAAGTGCTCCGAAATCGAATTTATGTTAACATTGTTGAAGGCTCCTTCTATATCAAGAAATGCCTTAAGGGTGGGATTCCTAGCACAAATAGATCTTTCGAAAGGGTGTATCATAAAGGGGAACCCCAGGTCAAATTCATTCGCCTTTTTTTTGGAGTGTTGTTATCTACAATGGAACAAGAATTCTGGCGAGAGTATTGCGCATTAAAGGTTTTTATAAATAATAAATTTACCTCGGATCACGTACCGCATATAGTGCAGAGTGTCAGACAACATTTCAAAACGCATGACAGGTCCTGGCGAACAGTTTCGAATGCTATCTCTATGAACGCATTTTTTGTTTTTAGTAACTGTTTTTGGAAAGTTAAGATCTCTAGAGTAGTTTCCTGAATTAATTGTCGGAAACTTAAATGAAAGTAACCATAATATTTTAAACTTACAAGGTACAGCCACTGCTAACGATGACCTTGCGTAATGTGTCTGACATACAAATTCGAATGTCATTATAAATATTTTCTATATGACTTTCCACTTTTGAAAAGAATGGATATAATCAAACAATCTTAAAATAAAATCAACAATTCAGCACTCAAGTGGACTGTCACGCCCAACAAATCTCACTTCTTCATAAGCCGCCCATAATAGTGGTGTACAAAATGAATTCAATTGCACTATGCGCCTGTCATGAACAAGGTCCATTCAACATTCGGTCGCACATTTGTATAACCTACCACCATCGAAAGTTTATGCGATTGTAAAAGATTCAATTAAAACGCAGATAGTATGGCCCTAGTGTCCATGTTACCATATTCGTAGCTCAGTATCTGAATAGAGCATGCTTTTATCTGTCGCAGATAACGATGCCGCTTTTGATGTTATTGCCAAGCACACCAACTATATGGCCCCAGAAATGTGATTATTTTTATCCTCGGGCGGATCTTTTTGATGCGCGCGCATACATACACACACAATGAAATAAAAATGGAGCCATATTCAATAGTATAAGTAGGCACCTCTGCAACTCTGTATCTCTCACCAGCTCAAATTAAGAAGAGGAAGATCCATTGATTGTGTCCTTGTTCGCTATCCCTATCGCAAGCAAGTAATTCTTTGGCGAATTGTTGAAGTCTTTGCGGGCTTTTTTTTACAACTCCTTTCCGCCATCATCGTATCCGGCCCGATTGAGGATAATTAGCGAATCTGAATGTTTGTTGTTGTCGCACGACCGACCCATCCACTTGCAGTAGTTGTTGGGTGCGATGCGATTACGATAATAATGAGATTTTTCTTAATTTTTATTATTTTCATTATTTAATGATTATTTTTATGCGCTGCGTGCCGCTATTATAGGCAATGTGTTTTGATCATATATTTGTGTAAATGATTCGTATCGGAAAAAATGTGGAATGTTTCAGTTCATTAACATTTTTTTATCGAAATTCTTCTGAGTGACATTAAAGCTGGTGAAACGAATTTACCAACATCCTTATACGGTTTATTCTAATTTGTTTACAGATTCCGGAAATAATTGCGATTGTGTAATCGGCAATATAAGCTGAGTTTGAAAGAAATAAATCTTTCAGTCACAATTAAAAAACAAAACCCAAAATTAAATCAAATTAATACAAAATAAATCTCTTTAATTGAAAGCCCAATCGATTTCTCAGATTATTGATGTATAAAACAAGCCTCGTAGACACCATGACATTTTGACAGTTGTCGGTACAGAAAAGGAATTCACCGAATTTCGTAGGCTTATTGATGGGGGAAGGGGGGGGGGGGGGGGGCAGCAACACGCCCTCCCAGGATGGTGCGTTACTCTAGGTAACATCCTCTTAATTTCGAAGATAGATTAAGTTACGTAAGGTGTTTCTGAGAGAGGCCGGGCCCGGCCAACTTGTTGTGTTGCTTCCGGGGAGTAACCGACGGTGTAAGGCTTCAGTCGGCTCACGGCGGCGCGTGTGCACGTTAACAGCTGTCAGACGCTCGGAAAACAATTGGGATTTTGACTACTTCTTGCGAAAGGCAACGAGTGCTCAGAATCCTAAATATAGTCAGGCAGACGGCAGTATTGCCATGTCCTCATTCTTAAGTATACCAATTTGTAAACTTTATGATGGAAAAAATAAAGAATCTATCTAATCTAATCTAATCTAGTTAGAATATGTTAGGTAGTTTATGTAAGTAGAGTAAACTATCTACTTTAATTTATTCGCAATTTGTTTTTATTTAAAAATATAAAATTTAATAAAAATGCCGAGTTTTGAATAATTATCTCCATGAAAAGATAAATAAAATTACTTCGTTAAATAGTTTTTAGGTCGACAGGCAATAATTATAAGATGTAGTTAAATTTGAAGCGTCCGCATAAGGAAAAATAATAAAGAATAAATGCCCTGTTAATTTTAAGTGAGATTTAATAATCTTGTCTAATTAAGTTAATAAATAAAAAATAAAAAAAAAAATATAATTTTAAAAAAACATTTTGTTAGTGTCATTGTTGCATTTATGTGATCCTGGAGTTCTTAGGCCTGCCTCATTTTTGGGATTGGCATTGCCTTTTTGATAGTGTTCGTAATATCTTTCCTTTGACCATATGACAGTAACAACTGAGCAGGTCGCGCTCCTATCTCTGAGACAGGTTCTTTGATATGAAGGCTTGCTCTGATCTTTGTTACTCCTACTATCATGTGAAGCTAAAGATCTCATGAGATGAATAGCTCATGTCATTTAATTTGACCTCTTGCTTTTTGTACGCTTTCCACGATTGTGAACTGTATAAAATCGCCGGATACGCAATTGCGGTAGAGCCTTCCTTTCAGCTTAGTACTTTTTTTGGTCACAAAAGATGGCTGAGTTTTCCCGCCCTTCATCGACCGTATGCTTACGCCATGATTACAGGTTGCTTAGCTATTGATCATAGATCCCACATATTTGAACTTTTCGCACATGAAAATTACTCTTGTATATTTGAGATTGTCTTCAATATTCTGTATTAAGTTTTTTTAAGGATTAATACGATACCCATTTCCTTCGTGCTCAACATCGATAGTAATATCGATCTAGCCATGTCCATTCTTCTATCGGCAAAAATTAGGCCTTAAAACTCGAGCTGGAAAGCTGAAATTGAACCATTATACTCTCTAGTGGGTCCAAAATAATCAAGTGTAAGAATTTTTAAAATCCTCCCACTGACGCTCACAATCTCAAAAAAAAGCAAATTTATCGAACAAATTAAAATTTGGGCTAGAGAGCTGAAATTTTGAATACATTGTTGTTAGCGTCCCGCAATGCTCATGTATTCAGATTTTTTAAATCCGCCGACTGACAAGGCCAGAATTTAAAAAAAAACAGTTTTCTTAGAAAAATCCAAGTTTGAGCTAGGATGCGCGAATTTGAAATATATAATCTCTATTGGCTCTTTATGCTATATAATGCTATATTTTTTTAAAACTGACCACCGACATTAACACTATTTAAAAATAAGACTTTCTTTTTAATAAATCATTCGCAAAGTATGTAGATAAAGTCGTTTTGAACAATTCCAATTCCCGCTAGCGGTAAGGGGTCCTATTTTAAAGACTGTAATAAATATCAAGGGAAGATTCTTTCCTGCTGTCCATCATGATGTTTTTCTATCATGATCCATATACTTTGGATTGCATCTATGGTTCATTTACCTGCGACAAACCCGCGCTGGTCCTCCGATAGCAGTATTATTTTCCGCCGTTGTGTGAACGGTAATTATCAAAGACTCCCCTATCGTCTTTTCCTTTGTACAAAGGAAGAAGCTAACTTTTCTTCCACTGGATAAGCAATGGATAACCTCTCATCTGTTTGTTTCCCATTTGTTTCCAGAACTCAGAGGGTATCTTATCCGGCCTAACTACTTTTAATTTTTTGCAGTGTTTGCCAGGCAAGAAATTGTTTATTAAGAAGTCCTTCACAATATACTGTTGCGACGGGTGCAGTATTTTTTCACATCCACTTCATCAGCACTTGAGCATTGCTGATGAAGTTTGGCAAACAAGTTTCCTAAGCATTTCTCTTAATCTGAGCAATTATTTTGAAAATGGTTGTGTAACTGTTAAAAATGTTTTTTTCAGAGTCCGTGGATAGTCTGGTTCCAATCAGCAACCGAGGCTCCATACACTTTGCTTGAATTGGGACGCACTGTTTCTTCACGAGTCTCATGGAAAGTCTATATTCCAATTTGAGACGAACTTTTTCATCTCCATTATTAGTGGGGCACTTTTACTAAGCTTTAAATGCCGCTTTCTTGTCACTTAGCACTGCTTCAGTGTCACCTGTCCAGCAATATAATTCTTTGCTTTGTTGATAGTGTGCTTTTGAAGCCCCTAGCAGTTATTTGAATCTATCCAAGCAAGGTCGTTGTAGGGGACTCCAAATGGTTTGTCCTTCGTTGATAATGTGATTGGAACTAATTTTTTACTGTACGAGTAGCATTTGATTTTCGCCGACAGTTTGTTCGCTTATTTTTGTCATAAATTATCAAAAACTTTAAAACAAATCAAGCAAATAGTTAGAGCCATTTTCTGTGAAAATCAGGGTTTCAAAGGAGGTTATAGTACCTTAAAAATAGTAAATTCAAAGTTTTAAAACTCCCTTAGCGGAGAAATTCTGGTTGATAGACGGACCGACGGAGGTTAGGTCTGGTAAGAGAGCCCGTCAGCAAAAATAGACACACTAAGATCAATATGAGGTCCTTTTTTACCGCGGGATAAAAGGAGTTGTCTTCTTACTCGCTCATGAGATGATGGACGAACAGTATCCTTCTCCTGGTCCATACAGATTTATAAAAAAAAACCTTGAACCTCTTACAACGCTTCAGGTCCACCTTTGTCCAGTTATGTTTCGTTGCGAAAGACGTTGCACCACCTTCCCAATTAAATTTTGTTTCTTCGACGCATCTATCTGAAATATAAGCTTGTATGTAGCGTGAGTGATCTGAGAGCTCTTCAATTACAATTACAATTACAATGTCTGTATGCGCCGGCACCTTACAAATATCAAAGTTGAAATTATCCGCCATCTTCTTAACAGATTATCGCCAGTCTAAAGCTACTAAGGACTTAAAAGAGACATATTAGAAAGCTGTCGCATAAAAAATTGTTATCTTTCCTACGCAAATATAATATTTTGTGAATAGTGCATTGGACTACTGAGCGAGGAGCCCACGTTCAAGTCTCCCCAGGAATACCCTACATTTGCTTCATTGCGAATGTCTGACAAACATCCAAGCTGGGCTGGATTTAGGGAAGGGCAGCCGGGGCTACAGTCATGGGCCTCCACAAAACAGGGGACAAAATTCCGACGAGTAAACACCACAAAAAAATAAAAAAAAAACAAAAGCGCCATCATCAAACACAGGACCGACGACGATGAACATCATCTTCAATATCTTTGAACTAGAACTTCAATATTCACGGTCCTAAATAGCGGTAAATTGCAGAGGGGCGAGAAATACATTTCAAATCAACAACCAGCTGCATTTGGGATCGACCGTTAAGCAACAACATATACATTGCCGAACCCAGAGCAATAAGTCATCATGCTCGCAACAACGAGCAACTAACTAGAACGATAACAAACATATACTCGTACATATCATCAACGCGGTGGAAAACGTGTCATACAAAGAAAATAGGAATGAATAATAGCTACACAAACAATAGGCTATTGCGTTATTGGTGATTCGGATCGCATCATTTGAACGACACTTTCCTACTAGCCCTTCACAAGTATAGTTTTCTCCAAGCGGCAAGTGTAAGTTTTCTCCTGTTTCCTGTTCTTGACTTTAATTTTTGGAATATATTTCTGTTGCATTTTTCGTGCAGTTTTTAAATAATTCACATGCGTCTTCAAAGCTACTGACATTATTCAACAATTTAAATCCTTTCGAATTTGTGTGGACACAAGTGAGTACTCGTATTTTTATTTTTATCTTGTGATCTATTTGGTGTTTCTGCTAATGTTTGCTTTTGCTCGACTATCAACTCCACGACTTTTTTATTCGCATTTTTTCTTAAGTCTTAACTTTTTTTTATAGTGGAACCATGAGTGATAGTCACAAAACTTCTCCAGTTTTTGCTAGTGGCTCCCAGAAGAGGAAATTGCAAGCGAAACGTGGAAAGGAATCCGAAGAAACTTTAGCTTAAACACGCAAATTGACCAGCTATTTTACGTCGTCAAATAAAGAAGAACTCCCTTAAAATACTAAAAAAAAAAAAAAAACAGCAGATTCCACGGTAGATGGAGATGTTTTCGATACTATTCAAGATCATCCTGAAGTTTCATCAGGCGACAACACACAATTTTCTAAAACTCATTATGTATTAGAATCCAGAGCAAGCAGAATTTTGGGGTCTCAAAAATGTCATTGGTCTTTGGCCTGACCGCATAACAAATGATGATCGAATATTGGACTGAAAAAGGTTCCACAAAACTTCAAAATTGCGATGAAGTATCTATGCAGAATTCAGTTCTTTAAGATCAGTCGCGACATAGTTCCAACTTTGTTCGAAAGTTTTCAAAGAATATGTTTACACGCCACAATAAAAATCAAGAGACCGTCAATCGATTCTGGCTTTGCTTTTCTCTAACTACGGGGAAGATATATTGTTATGCCTGTAAGTTAATGTCCATTCAAAACACAAAACTCAGTGGAGAAGGCTTCAGTGACTGGAAGCATGCATCTGATCGTCTATATGAACATGAGATTTCAAAGACTCATTTGGAATCAGTAATGAGTTTAGTGCAACGGGGAAAAGTCACAGGACGCATCAATTCTTCGATTTCGTTCAGAATTTATATAAGTTTTTCACAGCAAGTACAGAGCGATACCAAATTCTGACTGAAAAATTATCCCAGACGAAAAGCGGACAATTTTACGTTTTAAAAAACCTTAGCGATACTCGTTGGTCTTGTCGAGCTGAAGCTACGAAAGCTATTGTCGATGGTTATTCTGAAACCAAAGGAGCTCTAACCAGCATATCTTCTGATAAGGAGCAAAAAGACAACGTGGTGAATGAAGCATCGAACCTTTTACAAAAGATGAGTTGTCTCGAGACCGCTCTATTTCCTATCTTTTGGAACGACATCTTAGAGCGATTCGAAGCTAGAAACAAAATGTTGCAGAATCCGACAATGATTCTTGAATCTGCAATGCGTGTATTAGAATCATTGAAATCATTCGTTGAATCCAAAAGAGACGATTTTGATCAATACGAGAATGCAGCTTAAGTAATATGTAGTACTGACCAATATGTACAATCCGCAGCGGAACAAGAAATGTGAGGTTGGATCCACTCGGGTATATGAAAGCACAAGACGCAAATCTGTCACCAAAAGAGAAATTCAAAGTATCCGCTTTTATCCCAGTTATCGATCAGCTATAAGTTTATCCTACTGAAAGATTGCTTGCATACGAAGCTGTATGTATTCTCAATCAAATAGAGAAGATGGATGCTGCAAATTTGCATGCTGCAGCAGAGGCGTTGGTAAAAGTATACAAAGATGATTTAGAGCCTAGTCTTGGTAATGAGTTGGTTCAATTTTTATATCTTTGATCAACTGATACAAAAAGGATTATAGAAAAGACCAATCTACCGAGCTATTTTGCTATCACATTCTCGAAGATCAACATTTTAGAGCTACACTCCCAAACATTGAAATTGCACTCAGAATGTATTTGGTTTTGATGGCGTCTAATTGTACTTTAGAGCGCTAATTTTCAAAAATGAAAATTATAAAAAATAGACTTCGAACTACGATGGCACAAAACCGTCTATCAAAGCTATCCCTACTCAGCATTGAAAGCGATTTACTGCGGGAACTGGATTTCAGTGAAATCATTAAGGATTTTTCGTCGAAAAAAGCTCGCAAGGTTGCATTTGTTAGCGCTTTAATATAATTTCATATAATTCTTGTTTTTGTCTATATTTATATATGTATGTTTGTTAAGATAATTTACTTGGATTCGTAATAAATTATTAAACACTTGACTGAAAAAAATTGTTAATTTTTTTTGGGAAATAATAAGCCCTAAATCCGGCCCTGCATCCAAGAGTATAAACTGTCATGAAAATCTCAAAAAAACGTTGCGTTCGATAATTCCAAGTCCCTTCGATTTGTACCAAAAAAAAAAACAGAAAAGCTTCGCAAACACAATTAGCAAGAGAAACTAGATTTAAGGCCCTAAATGTGCCTAATATTTATTTATTAACTTTTTGACATTCTTCTGAAAAATAACAAACCTTGCAAGGTTGTCCCGAATGATATGTACTCAGCTAAAAGGGTTTAATTTGCAGCCATTCAGAATCAGGAGAAAAATTGCGTTTCACCCTCTCCTAGAAAAGTATAAAAAAAATCCTCATTCAAAAGCATAAAATGTCTCTCAATGTATACCATTTCTTGCGTGAAATACTGTAAACTAAAATATCTCAGGAATTGCGTTCAATGAATTCAATATCACTGATTAGTTCCAAAGATGGAACTACCATGTGAATATGGTGATCCTCTTATGCCGCCTCGAGGTTAGATTTGTGCATTCAAATTGTAAAGCACGCTGCACTGCCGGCCGCCAATTGGATACACTGCGAGCTCCCAGCTCTTTCAATAAAAATAATTAAACAAGTTTTGCAAATAGAAAGACCCAGACAGTAGTTATTTGCATTCCAATCACCAGTGCAACACTTATTCGCTATTTGGGGGCAACATTTGCCAATTTGGCCTCGAGACGCCGGTCACAGATAGCAATCTGGAGCTTTTGTTTTGTGCGAACAGCACTGGATGCGACTTACCCCGGAGCCATATACAAAATTGTCTAATTGACATAAATACTTCCTCTTCACCCACTCGTTCGGTACGGTCGGTGTGTCGCACAGTCTTGCAGTATGCCTTGCAAGACATTTGCATATTTTATTCCGTGCGCTCTTAATTATTTGCCAAAGTCATTACCAAATTGGTTTTCAATTGGTTGCCGGTTGGCAAGACGGTTAACTCGTTGTATTGCGTGTGATTGCGGAGATAGTGTTATCGTTGCCCGACCAAGTCAAGCACAAGCTGGCTGATGTGCTTCGCGCGACGCATGCGTACAGAAACATATCAAGTTGGTGAAATATTGGTCCATCCATTGCACAGTGTTGGGGGAACAACAAAATGCACTTAGCTGCTACCGCATAGGATACAAAATTATTTGTGTTTAACATAAGTTACGTTTTGGCCAGACTGTAACCGACTCTAACCGTTGCCGTAAACGGAAGGCGCGTTATTTATGGCGGCGAGATCTTTAGCTCATTTTGGGTATGGTATAGCAATTAGTGAGTAAATTGCTTAAGCTACTGCTGGTTGCTTTGACGTGAAAGAGTTGTCGAACGAATGTTTATGGCGGCAGTGGGTGTTTCTATGTATTTGGCAAATTTAAGTGGGACTTGCATCAACTTCAGGAAGGATATAAAGGCAATGTCAATTTATTTTTTCTAAAAATGTTTCAAAAGTATTTTGGAAAGCATTAATATCCTTGCAATTCAGAATAAATAAAGTTGCAGTATTGGGTCGGAGGAAACACTCTCGCTTTTAAT
Source organism: Portevinia maculata (assembly GCA_949715645.1). Lineage (NCBI taxonomy): Eukaryota > Metazoa > Arthropoda > Insecta > Diptera > Syrphidae > Portevinia > Portevinia maculata. Next base: position 61,998,840 of record OX454525.1, on the reverse strand, counting down.
GAAGCGCTTTTGAATTGCATTAGAGCAAATGACAACCGGAGTAAGAACCTTAGGGGGCCAAAAATTAAATCTATATATCATCGGTATGCTGCAAAAACTGCTCAAGTCCATTTTGGATAAAATGGGGTTTTTAATGACCAAAGTCGCCCGTAAAAATATCTCAAGCCCACTTTCAGCAGTTTTGTAGATATTACAATAAAACATAACAATTGGGAATTGACATTTTGGGGAAAAGTCTCTTGGTTTCTAAGTTTGTAGCCCCAAAATTGATTTGTGGTATACGCCAAAATGCACTTTTTGAACTGGGTATGCAGCCATGTGTTTTCGTGGGCACTCTATTCAGCTTTGTTCTATCTCTTTCCATTGCTGAGATATTCAGAATGATTCTGACATATACAGGGTGTCCCAGTTACCCAGTTAAGCAGTATAATTCTTTAAGGGGAGATTGCTGAAGTTCCGCCGAACAAAAAACGTAATTTCAAGTTATAGCCAATCAAAGTTCGTGACCTCTGATTTGGGGGTGTAACCACATTAAACGCTGTAACTTCTAAACTATTATGGGTACAACAGATTTTTTGTATATATTGGAAAGGCACTTTAGTAGCGCATATTTCTATTTTCACCCCATCTCAAGTTATAGCCTATCAAAAAATGTGACCTCTAATTTGAAGGTGTAAGTACTTTAAACGCTATAACTTCTAAACTATTATAGGTACAATAGATATTTTAGTCTTAAACACTTGGGGTACATGTGTGCAGCTACAAAAAAGTTATGGATCCTTAAACTCAGAATTATAAAAATGTGTTGTACATTTTTTTTACTTAAAATGCAATTTTCTCTAAAATTTTTCATCTATAATTTTTTTTTATGAATTTTTCATCTTTAAAAAATTCCCTAAAAATTATGTTAGGCAACTTTTTTACTTACGATCAACAACAGTTGTAGAAAAAGCTTATTTTTGTCAGACAAAAATGATCACCAAGAAGTATACCTACTGAATTACTGTTAAAATCTCTTACATATATTTTGGTCCTGAAGAGGACCTTATTATTCAGTTTATGGGATGTTTATAAGAATTGTTCGAAGTGCCTTCCTTCCATTTATTCTTTCATAGCACCCCAGAAGAAAAAATCCATGGGTGTTAGCTCACTAGATCTGGGTGGCCAAGGCTTGTGCCCAAATCCACCGTTCGTTAAAACCGCTGCTACTGTGACAATGTGCTCCATCTTGTTGAAAGAACATCGCCCTTCTCTGAACAAGAGGAACATCTTCAAGGAGCTCCGGCAACCGTTCTCCAAGAAACTCCAGGTAGTTATGGAATTAACTATTTGTGAAAGAACGTGCGGGCCTACTTAAGTGTTTCCTATTTATCCAGCTCAAACATTTATGCCAAACCTCCTCTAAAATAAGCAACACATATTGAAGAAGTTGTTTACAATAATTAAATTCTTACCTTTGAAAGGATATTGAGCGTATTAAATGGGAGTAGGAATCTGACCAATGGTGCTAATAATTGTGGTTTGTAGCCCCATCTCTTGTGAATTGCGCTTCGTCAGACCATAGAACCTTCTTGAGGAAGTTGCCAAAATTCCAGTCTTCTTTGCGCACCTCATTGTAGTAAATCCTGTACCGGTGTTAAATGCAAAGGGTGTAATCGATTACTCTGTAGAATTCTGTGAATACTGGTGCTGTACAGTTCAAACTGCACAGCTAGTCTGCGGACGCTGACTGAGGGCTGAACTTCCATAGCACTCAAAATCCTACACTCAACTTCTGCTGTGCCGCTGCGTCAGAACGTCGTTCCCTTTCGGTGCAGCTGACCCGGTATCAACAAGACGCTGATACGTATCAGCGAATAGCCTACCACATGGTGTTCTACGATTTTGGTATCGTCGTTGGTCCTCCAATCTTGCCATAGAAGCGTTTCCATTGTAGAGCCCGTATACGAACACTATTTCCGCGTATTCACCTTTTGAATACATTTTGTGGAGATCAACTTATTAATTGGCTGTTCACTCACAGAGCAAAATGTCGATTCTAAATCAGTTGAATCAAAGTTACGGTACATTTGCAAAGCTGTGATTATTCTTTGTTACACTTTTTTTACTATTCGACAATGTAAACTGCATTGCTTATAGGTACGTCCGTTTATTATTCTTACTTAATTTTTATGACCATTTTTGTCGGATAAAACAAAATTATTAAGTACAAATTTGGAGAAAAATTCATTTTAAGTAAAAAAAATGGAAAAACAAATGTTCATAATTTCAATGGCCATAACTTTTTTGTAGCTGCACAGATGTACCCAAAGTGATTAAGACTTATATGCGCTACTAAATTGTCTTTCCCAAATGTACAAAATATCTATCTTACCTATAATAGTTAAGATGTTATAGCGTTTAAAGTGCTTACACCTTCAAATTTAAGGTCACCCACTTTGATGGATTATAACTTGAAATGGGGTGAGAATAGACCCCCACCATACAATGTTTTGTTCGGCGAAACTTCAGAAATCTCCCCTTAAAGGATCATACTGCTTAACTGGGACACCCTGTATCTATCAAAATCATCAAGTTCGCTTATTGTTTTGACATATACGTCAAATTGTTCATACAATTTAGGAAATTATATTCTTAAGAATTGTTTTCAATTACGTCTACGAGTTTTGCTGTGACAATGGTGTATGCACAGTGGCGTGCACGGGTATCATCACGTAACTTTTGAGACGATCGTCGTCCAAGCGATAATAATGAACGAGATCGTCATCAGTCTGCTTCACGTAACTCTACCATCATCGCGTCGCCTACCGTCAATCGCATTAGAATAAAATTAAGAGATCTGGCACGAATCCAGTTGGAATAATACTCGTACTCAACATGCCAACCCCATAGGGATTGTACTGTTTATGCAATCTACTTGCGATTTCGCAACTAATCCCATAAACAGTGCAATGCATACGGGGGCATGTTGCCCCCCTGCAACCCCCCCCCCCCCCCCCCCCCACCCCCCCCTTGGGGTCACTGTTTGATTTGGGGTAGGTGCGAGGGCAAATTATTGAAAACAGCACCAAGCGAAAGTGTCATAAAGCCAAATTGGCCTTATGACGCTTTTCCAATGTGTCATAATACCAAATGCTAAAATTTGGGCTTATGACGCTTGGGGTTATGTCACGGCACCGAGTTTTTATACGTATATTCACGAAAGCAAGTCTCTTTCCAATTTTTACTTTCCAAATCCATTTTCCTTTTTACTATTTATCGCTTGTAAGCGAATATGTATTTATGAATGGTTTCGGGGTGGTCAATTTGTTTGATGTCCGAACATTTTCAATGTCTTAGCTAGCCCACGGACGACATCGGTAGATACATAATATATTACTTGGACATTTCTTAATCGCAAGGGAAAAAGAAATGAAGTAGAGTTTTTATTTATAATAAAATGCAGACGTTTTGCACGCACGTTTGTTGAAAATTACATTCGGTTACGTCAAATATTAAAAAATGGGTTTGATCCTGGACTTTGGTCGCGTCTGGCAAGGACTTCGCTGCGTGCAAAACGTCTTGGACTGATATTTTCATGCTCAAGAGGGCATGTGCTATGTTTGTTGAAAATTGCATTCGGTTAGGTACGTCAAATATTAAAAAATGGGTTTGATCCTGGACTTTGGTCGCGTCTAGCAAGGCCTTCGCTGCGTGCAAAACGTCTGGGACTCAGGTTTTCATGATCAAGAGGGCATGTGATATGTTTGTTGAAAATGACATTCAGTTACGTCAAATATTAAAAAAATGGGTTTGATCCTTGACTTTGGTCGCGTTTGGCAAGGACTACGCTGCGTGCAAAACGTCTTGGACCAAAATTTTCATGTTTAAGCTGATCTATTCTGTTGCTTATGGCTTTAATCAAATGATTACACTTATTATTACTATTGTGGAAAATATTGCATATTCAACGCGCTGTCACACGCATCGGCTGCCGAGATTAGCTGCCAGATTAATATTTTCGATACACTCTCTACTGAGGCTACACAGAATGCAAATATCTTTCGGTTACCTCTCAGACCGAAAAATTACTTCGGGCTCTTAGACTAAGAGGGGTTCCCCAAGGTTCAGTCCCAACCCCTGTTCTTTGCAACAAAATGTATGATTCTGTATTTAAAATACCAAAGCCGAGTAGAGTACACATCATTGGCCACGCTTATGGCATTGTAGACATTGAAATACGTTCTTAATGCAGGTGAAAAGGAAATAAATCGGGGAAAAATTAAAATGTTCCTAAAAACTGAATACTTTTAATGTATTTCTTCTTGTCAACCACATAGTGTTATGGTTTCCTATCTGCAACTACTTCCAGAGATGCATATCTGGCCCATTCGAATTGGTAACATGTCATCATCCTTTCATCGACTTTCGGTCTATGGAATGCAGAGAGTCGACCAACCGCAACTAGCTCATCTTAATCTGCAATCTTCAACGCACTCGCGTTGAATTTGTAAATCGATGTGATCTCGGTATACACGAGAGTGCACTAGCTAGGATATATATACTATTCAATGTGTGCCATTCACATGAGTTCTACAAGTTGTGGGGTAAGTATTGACTTTTCGCGTGAGATAACATAGAACACCACAGTGTTTGCAAGAGATATCCACTCCTCACATGGCAATGCGTGACGGACCTGAACATGAGAATCTCATGTAGCTGGTGTAATGCGATACATCAGGATGCACGGTGATAACACCAGCCAGCCGCACCGCATCATGCTGCCAGCATTTTCTAAAGCCGCACAACATGTTATCGCGGACAGTGTGGATGGGAGCGGATTCGCTTATTATTTATGAGTTCACATTGTGGCATGTTGTACATATGGCGACACTTTCCCGTGACACGAGCTCAAGGCTCGTAGTCGTACTACTTTTATGATGTGACACATCATAAATGCCATGTGAGTATGGTTGTGGTACCCGCTCAAGCATTAAAGGAGGGTGAACTATGCACTGACCACTAAGATTCGAACGAGTATCGTGTCCATATTTCACGGTTGCGCATGGTAATTTGCGGCTCCTCGGGCGAGTGAATTTTAACGCCCACGCACTGCCCACTGTTGCAAGTGAGCGTGAAACTTTTCAATTAACCGCAATTAGATAGGCATTAGTCTGGCTTACTTCAAGCTGGAGCGGAGCTGCGCTTGATTTTTTTTCTCCAATCAAGTTTAAGTGGTCGTTTTACGGGTCAGACATTCAGGTGGACATCGTGATACACATTCCGCCGCGTACCTACTGGAATGATAGAGATTAGCATAAAATCATATTTTTACTTTGATATGCCACACTGATTGACTGTTGATTAAATGGAATTATGCACAATCTAGAGGCAGTCAATTAGGTGGTTGTGGTTCAATAGAAGCTAGTTTTGAGCTTAGAACCAGAATGCTAATTTCAGGAAAGATTAGATTGGTTAATCCACCCAAAAGGAGTTAATTTATGGTATATATCACTTTCTTTTTAAGGATTTCTTGCGTTGATCGTGATGTACGTCTTAGTATTCTTAAATTACAGCCAGAGCTTCCATTAGGTATTTTTTTCATTGAAGCAACGTTGAAATTGATATCTAATCCGTTCCATGTGTTTACGAACAGGTAGTTTCTTGATTTGTCAGGCGCAGTGGCTCAGTGGTTAGTGTGTCAGAATACTAATCGAAAGGTCCCGGTTCAAATCCCGCCGGGACCAATTAACATCTACAATTTTTTCCACTGTCATGAGAAGCTTCTCAAATTTGCCGTTCGGATTCGGCTTAAAATCCACTTCGCACAAGCAAGTGGTTGGAGAAACTGGGTTTTAGGAACTGTATGGGCCGTTAATGCCTAATATTTATTTATTTATTTTAGTTTCTTGATTTACTTTTACGAAATTTTTTAAATACTTCCATAGCTAATATTGGAAAAACCAAATGCAATATGAAAGAAGGCTGTATTATGATTGTGATGTAACATTGGGATTAGGCATATAAATTCAATTTTTGTGATTTTCTTCGTTCTAACTGTTTACGAACAGTAGCAAAACCTGTTATCACATTTTAAATCAAATATAAAGGCATAAAGAGTACCAGCAGTCTTAGTTCAAAATATGTCTGCATAGAAACAACAACTATAGGTAAAAGAATTCATTAACCAAGGAGGAAAAGCCAAATTCGAGCTTACAAGGAGCAAGGCAAATCTATTCGTTTTATAGTCGGTAAGATTGGAAGAGGACCAACTGTTGTTCACAGCTCTCTTAAGCACCCTCAAAACTATGGAAAAACCGGAAAGGAGGAATAATCAGAGCAACAACATGTCAGGATCGACACACGATACAGAGAGCTGCTTCACATTCAAGACTTCCGCTAAGTACGATCAAGGCAGAAACTGGAGTTGAAGATAGTAGATCAACTGTTTATCGCATGATACAGCAGTCCAACCATATTAGACACAAAAAAATGTAAAAGAAACGCAGAACGCAGCACGCAAAATTCAGAGACTAGATTTTGCAATAAGTCAGGTGGAGTCGAGAGTGGCATACCGTTGTCTTTTCAGATGAAAAAAAAAAAAATAATTTTGATGGACCTGATGGATATAATTATTATTTCTATGATTTGAGGAAGGATGAAATAACATTCTATAGAAGGTGGAGTAATGGTATGGGGAGCATACGCTACTGCAAACCTTGATTTTCAAAGTTCAAGAATGACCGCAATCAGAGTCAAAATGAAGACCTACTGGCATGGCCGCCATATTCACCGGACATGACCATAATGGAAAACGTGTGGGGATGACTTTCAAAAAAGGTCTAGTATTTTTTTTAGTATTTATTTATTTAATTGCATCGCTGTACAAAAAGAATAAATTCTTAAAAAGTACAGGTATTATGTATAATTGTATATGTTACATGTTTAGAGACAATTATATGAGTTTTACTTTAGTTATATATTTAGTTAAATTGCCAAGAAAAAAATAAAAATAAAAATCAAAGTGAACATTATAATTTAATTTAACTACATATAAAACATCACATCTGAGAATTATCCTGCGATAAAAAGGAGAAAACGACTGGTAAAAACTGCATATGTTCAATGTGGTTCCTTAATGATAGAGGGAGATGATTCCAAAGGCTTACGGAATGAATGAAAAATTGACGACGCGTTGTCAGGCAGGTGTACGTACTAGGTCTTAAGGTCGTACCTCGCGCTGACTGCGAGAAAGTTAACTAATCACACAAATAATTTGGGGTTATTCCTTTTATAATTTTGACGAGTAAGGCGATGCATTTGAAACGAAGAAAACACTGTAGGTTGCTTCCGAGAATTTGTCGCGAGTATCCGGATATATGATCAATCCTGCAGAGGCCAAAGACAAACCTGGTAACAGCGTTAAGCGCTAATTGCAATTTACGCAGCGATACAGAGTCTAAATCGGCAAAAATTTGGCAACCATAGCTCAGAATCGGCACAATTAACGCCTTGACCAGCCTTGTCTTAACCTCTGTAGGTAAGAAAAGTCTAGAGTTAGATAGACCGCGAAGTGAACCATATATTTTTGCAATAACACTATTAATGTGGTCGCTCCAGGATAGAGTGCTGTTAAATATTATTCCCAGATTTTTAATCTTCGACACCATTTCAACCTGCGACCCATTTAACAAAATGGGAGGGAAGTCAGAAAAATTGGGTTGCAGCCTTCCAATTGGTAAACATTTTGTTTAGCTGGATTCAACGACAGCTGGTTTTGCGTTGACCACCTTACTATCGATTCCAGATCCTCGTTCATTTTCAGCACAGCGTCTTCAACCAGACCTATGGGAAAATCAAGATACAGCTGGACATCGTCAGCATAAATGTGGAAATTGCTATATTTAGTAATAGATGGCAGATCGTTTATAAATAAAGAAAAAAGTAGAGGTCCAAGAATAGAACCTTGCGGTACACCCCTTCTTACAGGTAGAAAGGAGGAAAGCCTGTCATTGCATGAAACGGGCTGAACGCGATCATTTAAATAACAGAAAATCAATTTAGTTGCACTGTAAGAGAAATTAAACACCCGGGATAACTTCTGACATAGGATATTCGGATCAACGGAATCAAATGCGTTTGAGAAGTCTAACAGTGTGAGTAGTGTTAATTTATTATCATCAATGGCTAGGCGAATATAATCCGATACCTTCATAAGGCCGTTATACAACTGTGGCTAGATCTAAACCCAGATTGAAAAGGGCTTAATAAATTTAAGCTATCAACATACTCCTTGATTTGTTTGCTGACGATAACCTCAAAGACTTTTGATAAATAAGACAGAATGGCAATTGGACGATAATCATTCTTACTTCTTGAGCTCTTCGGTACAGGAACTATCTTAGCCCGTTTCCATTCAGTCGGATAAATAGAGACAGTTAGGATGGAATTGAAAATATATGTAATATACTGGAGTATTTTAGGAATCAGAATTTGTATATAATCGGGATGAATATTATCCAACCCAATACACTTTAACTTTATTGAGAAGATCGCATTGCCAACAGTTAATGTATGTACTGCAGAAAGTGAAAAGGCACTTTGAGAATGATTCGGTGTAAACATACGTGAGGATGAGAAGCAGTTTTGCGTGGCCTGGTTGAAGTTGACAAATCTTGTATTTATTTCCTCAATATTAATATCGTCATTCAGAGCGGGGGATTTTTTCCCAAGCCCAAGGTCTTTCACTTGTTTCCACAGGTATTTAGAGGAGCGGTTTAAATCAAATTTGTGTAGATAGTGGAGGTATTTCGCGCGTCTTATCATACAAGTAATCCGGTTTCTGGCTCTCTTGAATGCATTGAGCATATCAGTGCATTCAAATCTTCTCCATCGTCGAAAAAGACTATCGCGTAAGGATATCGCACTTATAATATCATCTGACATCCAAGGGCACTCGGCGTTTCTCACAAATTTCGTTCTAATTGGAACATATTTATTAAACAAATAAGAAATATTTTCGTTGAAGATGTGAAGCTGATTGTCAACATTAGGTTTTACGTAAATGTCACGCCACGCAAGGTTATCGCATTCAAGGAACAAGTTTTGGAGGTCTGTGTTTCGAAAGTCTCGGTATTCAAAACTACGCTGAGTGTTGTTGTTACCTGAAGCAAAATCAATGGTAGTAAATAGGAGATCATGAAAAGAGAAGGCTGGTGCTAACAATTGGCTATAAAATTTCAATAAGTTTGGGTCACTAAGCAAAAAAACATCCACGAGTGATGGAGTCTTATTAGGCATGAAATGCGTTGCTTCTGTTAAGTTTGCAAATATAAGGTTTGCGGCATTCATAGCATCTCTGAGGAGGTGGCTGGAAGAGTAACTTAGAAGATTAATATTAAGATCTCCACAGACTATAAGTTTTTGGGCGAGGTGGGAAACCTCATTAATGAGATTTTCCACAATACTTGGTGGCATATACATAGATCCAATAACACATTTATTTACGCCGTTCCCTATTTCAATAAACACATATTGTACCGGGCTATTCTCTTCTGAACGCAACACAACACTACACTTAATTTCGTGTCTCAGATAAATAGCTGCTCCCCCACCAATTCGCCCATAACGATCGGCGCGAAAAAGCTTAAATCCTTTCATTGAAAAACATTCATTCTTGGCGTTTGGATTAAACCAAGTCTCGGATACACAGACAACATCAACTCCACTTTTCTCAAATACATGCCTTAACTCGTCTACTTTGTTAACAAGACTCTGCGCGTTGATATGACAAATGTGCAAACCCGTTCGCTGTTTGCACAAGATGTTTATTAGCGAGTGCAAATTTTCATTCATTCTGCTACTATTGTTGTTAATTACCAAAGACATTTTGTGAATCAAGGAAGGAAAATCGAACACAGAGATTTCAAATTAAAAACAGAAGCCGTCGGATAAGTATCAAGACACTTGACAATTCTCGTACAACAAAAAAGTTTAAAAAGAAAATTAAGAATACAAAGCAATAGAAAAAGAAAGAAAAAAGGAAAATGTACAAACAAAGAAATTAATAATAATATAAACATTTCTTAAGTCGTAGCTTTTATGTTGCGTTGTTTCCTTGGCCGTTAAAGTCAGTTCCGATCGCATTTCTCAGGTCTTCGATTGAATTGATCATTCTAGGAGATTGATTTGTTGGAGTGCGTATATACAATCTTCCGTTGAACGTGTGGAAAGAGGAGATGAGTGAACGCTCTTTCAATTTAAGAGCTTGCCGTTGTAGTTGGTATGTGCGTTTTGTTAAGCTCTCGTTGATATGAAACCTTTTTTGAGAGTTAAACCCAATGTCACAAAGCTTTAATGTAGAACTCTTTCTCTTACGATAAGCAGCAACAGCTCTTAAGAGGTTTTGTTTATGTCGGTCATTGGCGAATTTCAACACAATGCAAGCATCTGTTAAATTTGAAGCTGCGCCGCCATTCCGGGATGGTCTCACTCTAAAAATGTTGTTTAAGGCATGAGCCGGAGTGCCAATCGTGTCGCAGATTTTATGGTAGACGCCACTTAGATTTTCATCGGGCTGAGTTGGGACTCCGTACAAGATCGCATCCGATTTGAGTCTACGAAGCAGGAATGCAATACTCCAACCCGGAAGTAATAATTGAAGTCATAAAACGAGCCTGGTCCGAAATTTCACTAAATCTATCTACATATATATATAAAAAAATCAATCCATTTTGTGTTTTTTGCCGGTGTTTCGCCCAACGCGTTAACCGATTCCAATGAAATGTTCTTTCTATGAAATGTGACGTCTGTACGAAGAATGATATGTATGTACGATGTCTCTATCTGCATCGGTGTGCGAATTATGGGCATTTGAGTGAGTACACATGCATATGTCCGTATGCGTGTAAATTCCGATGCAGATACAGAGACCGTAGATATAAAAAACCATCGTACAGACGTCACCTATTTTGTTATCCGAACGCGCATATGAAAGAGGGAGACCACACGAACGTTTCAAGCCTATTGCGGTGTTTGTGCGCACTTTCATTCTTGAGATATCGTGTGTTCAATGTTTTATTCAAATAACTCTTGTTGAATTTTTTTGCAAACGTGCAGTCCCTTTCACCGGTTGAGCTCAAATAAGGCAATCTTCGGTATTGGCCTGAGAGTGTTTCTGTGAAGTTTGGTTAAAATCGATCTTCTTTTCTTAGGCGCAGCCGGATACCCGCTATAGACAATAATAAGGAAGTCTATTCGAATATATATTGGCCAATAGAATTCTCGGGCACGGGCAAAGCCGGGCGGGTGCAGTTTATATAGTTTAGTTTAGTTTTTTTTTAGTTAGAGAAACTTTATTTGAAAAATAAATTTGAAATTTTTACAATAATTTGATAGTCTTAAGTTTAATATGGTTTGGCCAATGGCCGTCTACCAGAATTATAAATCTCTTCCTAGCAGGCTTCTTGTGTTGTGTTGTTTTATTACCTTTTAAGCATATATCAGGTAGATTTAGTAACTGTTCTTAAACAGGGAACGAAAAAAGCACTAATTTGAAGCAACATAAAAATTTAATTTATCTACCAAATCCCAATTTTGTTTCTACAACATAAACATAATATAGCCTTCTTTTATACTGTATTTGATTTTTCCCATATTATAAAAGGATTTAAAAAATTGCGTAAAATTAAATCAAGAAACTACGTGATCGTAAACACGTTTCAAGTTATTTGTCACGAGGACAACTGTGGTGTTTGTTTCAACTGTATAAAAACTTGTTTTTCAATAGTTTTTCAACGTATTTTCTTGTTGTTTTATAAAATGAAATATATTTTAAATCTATATTTAAATAAAAAAAACGTTGAAGTACAAACTTTTGTAGTCTGAAAATAAACACTTTATTTTTTATTGATCAAATGATATTTATGTTTGTTTTGTTTTATAGAAAAGTAACTACAGATTTAATAAAAAATTAATATCTTTTATTTCGAAATTTATGAACCTATCTCATACATATTTATAAACAATAAATGTAAGTAATATAGACGATTTTAACATTACACGTAAATGTGGCTTCTGATTATGGTTAACGTAGGTACGTAAAAATATGATAATGTTCTAGGGTTAAGGACAGCTTGGACTGACTGGAGTAAATGCCTACGCTTGGTGCCTTATAAAGGCGCATCAGTACCTAAAATGTATCTTTGTCAAGTAACAGCATAGCTACAATTACAATAAGAAAGGTTAAGACTAAGAATTTAAGAAATTGTTATATGAATTTTCAAAAAACATCACTTTTCTTAAAATCGGCTCTGATGATTTTGATAATTTTTGGGATTTTTATTACCTGGAGTATGTGTAAGAATATGGCATACTTGGATTTGTTCAAAGTAGTTTTATTGTTATAAGAAACAATTCCGAAAACTGAGTATGCACATTTGTTCTAAATGTTCAAATATGTACCTATATAAAATTTTCTTTAATATCACTTTTGTCATTTTTGGGATATTGCCTTATGTTCTCTAAAGAACCGTTAATCGTAACTTTTGGGAAAAACTGATTGAGCCATCTTCTTACACTCACTCCAAGTATTCAGAACATTAAAACTGATCAAAATACTTAGAGCCGTTTTTGAAAAAAGTTAAATTTTTACAAATTTAAAATATTATTATCATTTTCTTCCTTAATGGGAGCAAAGCTACGGTCAGGATTAACCTTCCTATACCCGCGCCAAAAAAAAAGCACATACCCGGACCCAAATTTCTAGAGTGTATTTGTCATAGTTTTTTACGAAAGCCTTAGTCAAAATAAATTTGTATGAATACTAATGGATGTGCTTAAAAGTTTTAAATAAAATATAGGGAAAATATTTGCTTTAATTAGTGACTAACAGCTTTTTATAACAGCCTCTGAAAATAGTCAGTTTTTCTGACAAGTAATGCAAATTTTGTAAAATCGTAATTTTTCAAAACTAACTAAAAATTTATTAAAAACCTTAGCGATTACAACGTTAGACAAAAATTAAGATAAACTAATTTTCCACAGACGTCTCACAACAGCAGTCGGAGCATTCCGTAATTACATGTTGCAAATTAATTGCCGTGTACTGACCCACGCGATTGCGGCATAATCGCTCGCGTCATGCTGAATTGAAGTACGCGACGAATCATGAAGCTACCAGTAAGCTCATTGCGATAGCATTTTCGTATCGGTCTGACAGACCAACGCGCGGGTATAGGAAGGTTAAAGGGATCATAACCCTCCAACTTCACTGGATCCCTACTGGTCCACCTGTGGAGTCCCCCGTTTCGACCTCAACGAATATTAGTATTACTCCCTTTCGCATCACACGATCACTGAGGCCAATCAAATGCTGGTGTTGATGCATTTGTGTGATCTAGTAGTTTCTTATGCCTGCCTCTGTTTAACGGTTAAGACACGTACATGCTTTATCGAAAGATAGAACGAGTGAAGGTACAAGCTCAGATCATGCTCAGGAAAAATCCTCGACAAGTTTAGCTCGTCTCGTTTTTTTTTTTATTTCTTTTTGCGAAATCCAATCTCGCTAACTAAGATTTTAAACTTTTCGTTTTTCTTCCAAATTGTTTTATTGCATCTTCGGTGTCAGGGTGGCGATGGTGTAGAGCTTAGTGTGTTGGCTGGTGAACCGTGCGGTGTTGGTTTAATCCCCATAGAGAACAACAACATACGCCACTTATTAATGGAGAGAAACGAATGACACCTTGATTTCTCCAACCACAACACCAAAAAGAGGATGTCTGCCTGGCAGTACCATGGACCATAACCAAGTCTGAGTGCTGTTTGATTTGGATTTCCTTTTTCATAAAAAAAAAATCTTCTGTGTCTTTACTGTAAGACAAAATATTTATTTCATCTAACCAGGCTGAATTTGCTGACAAGACGTGGTTCACTATCAGTTTGTTCAAACCTTCTTCGCCCAAAAATTATCTTTTAAACTTACTAATTTTCTTATTCTTCTTCAACGGCGAAACTATGACCAGGATTAAATTCGTCTGCTTACCAAATGATTATGAAATGATGAGAATGGAAGTGATTTAAACCAAACATACTTAATATACCTGCAAGGAATGGTTTATAATAATGAAAATAACACATTATCACGAAACCATTTTAACCGACAAACAAATTTAATTCGACTACTGATTTTCTGGGCTCATATTTTCTAATAGGCGAAAGAAATCAAAAAACAATTTTTTCAAGCAAATTATCTTCACCGATGAGGCTCATTTCAATAAATTCTTTCCTATCTCTCTATTCCTTCTAATAGTATGTAGCACCAAAAAGCATGCAATGAAATACGATACTGCCGGGTGCTGCTTGCTGTTAAAACACAAATGCATACGCTGTGTTTTTAGCACTATAAGGGTACTGTAACAACACAAAAAAAAACTTTAGTGTAAGCAAATTACATATTAAAAAAAAAATGGTCGCATTTGGGCTAAAGAAAATCCTAGAGGATTGTTTGAAAGGCCAATGAAACCAAAAAAAGTTACTGTATGGTGTGGATTTTGGTGCGGTGGCTTAATTGCTCCATTTTTCTTCGAAGATGAAAATCTCAATATAGTTACTGTGGATGGAGCTCGATATAAAGCGATGATTAGAAACTTTTTGTGGAGTCAATTGGATGATATTGATGTGCAGAATATGTGGTTTCAACTGAATGGTGCAACATGATACACAGCAACGAACTCAATCGATGTTTTGAAAGAGAAGTTTAACAATCGCATAATTTGCGAAGAACAGACGTGAATTTGCCACCAAGATCATGCGATTTAACACCACTGGATTTTTTCCTTTGGGATTTCTTAAAGAGTAAACTTTATGCCGATAATCCTCAAACTGTTCAACAACTCAAAGGCAACATCATCGAGCAAATATCGCGTATTGAACCATCATTATGCGAAAAAGTGATTCGAAATTTGGGTAAAAGGTTGACAGTCTGCCGAGCTAGCAGAGGAGGTCACTTGGACGACATTCTTTTTCATTATTAACCGGAACTAATGCACATCAATTTTCAATAAAAATAAATACAGATTTCACACAATTTATGTCTTTCATTCAAAATTTAAAATTATACCTCAAATTTGAACATTCTTTGGAAGCTAGCTAGAAGAATGTGGACAATTTTCAGCCATTCAAGCTGATACTATCAAAAAAAATAATTCAAGTTCGTCCTTAAACAATATGCCGAATGTACAAATAATGACAACCTCCGTTGGAATGACCACATATTCGATGTCGCCAAGAACGCTGCGAAATGTCTAGGCTTTCTTAAGCGATGTAAGAAATATTTCACCCCTTCTGATTTGGCTACAATTTCTAAGGCGTTTATTCGCTCGAAACTCAAGTACAACGATCATATCTGGTCCGGTGCACCAATAACTTACTTGACAAGATCCGAAAACGCGTGATAAAAATCATTAACGACCGAGACATTGCGAGATCTATTGACTCTCTTAGTCATCGTCGTAATATCTCCCGCCTTTCGTTATTATGTCGTTATTTCCACCAAACGAAGTGCTCAAACGATATAGCCAGTTGCATTCCACCCCTAGAACTCAAGCCTGTATTCGGACAGTGAAGTTCAAAGAATCTTGGAATGTGGAATACTCTTCCACGCTCTATTTTCCCATCACATTATTACCTACAAACATTTAAAACCAACGTGCATCGGCATCTCTCCTTTTCTTCTAATCCTAATTTCCTTAACGCTCGCGCTGTGTAGCCAATCCAAACGCCAGAATTTTCGTTAAAGGAGACAACAAATTGCAAATCAACAATCAACTTTTTGTTTATCAAATTTCACGAGGTTTAGTTGTCAAATCAGCAGCGGACATGTCGCTCATTAGTGAACTATTTGGTGACAGTGGTTACGAGTACTTTAACTGCAGCGAGGGAGCGAGGTTGGCCGTGGTTCCAAGCTCTTCTTCCGCTTTTGGCCTCCAACCGCAGCGAGCGCCATTTGGAAATCAGAGTTCACACCATATTAGGGATAAAACACAATAGGTAAATTCTGTCGTCTGCCATAACACAACTATTTTTAAAAAATTAAATATATGCTCGTATAATATAACTGGTCTCAAAAGTAAGCTTTTACATTCCGATTTTTTTAAATATTTACACCAATTTGATGTTATAATTCTTATAGAAACTTTTATTGAAGAAAAGAATCAAAATGAATTTCTAAAATATTTCAAAGACTTTAAAGTAATGTTTACACCCGCGATAAGATCTAATTTGCATGGAAGAGCCAGTGGGGGTATTCTATATGGGATTAAAAAATCTTTATGGGGTAATCTTATTAATTTTAAAATTATTGAATCTAAAATTATTTTTCATATGGCTAGCAACAACCTAAACTATTATATTATTCCTATTTATTTAAATTGCATTCATTGGCTTAGCGACTTCGATGAACTAGTGGAATTTATGAATAACACTTCTCTTGACCATGTGTTAATCGTCGGTGATTTAAATGCTAGGATTGGTGAATATCAAAATTCTTCCGCCAATATTTTACGAGCACGAGTTGCACTGGCCGAGAGTAGATGTTCTAAGGATAAAATTTATAACCGCAACGGGGGGAGTTTAACAGACTTTTTTGAAGTTTTCGGTCTATTTGTTTTGAATGGGTCTTCTATTAGTGATGCATGTGGCGAATTCACTTTTGTTAGCGGGCAGGGACAATCCGTGATTGACTTTGCTGCGATTTCAGGGGACTGGCTGAACATTATCGATGACTTTGAAGTTGCACTAGTCAACTACTCGGCTCATTTTCCAATTGTAATTAAAATTCAGCTAAAGGAGTTAAACCAGCAAGCTACACCTTCTAGTTTTAATAAGCTGAAGTGGTCGGAGAACAATGCAACCCTCTATAGAAGCCTCCTTTCTCGGCACTTACTATCTCTGCCCCAACAATCCGCAGTCTCGTCTGAAGTGGTATGTGAAAGTATAGAACGGGTTATAAAGACCGCAGCCCCTTTTGCGTTGAAGAGTACACACACTTTTGTAGCTAAAAATGTATGGTTTGATAAGGATTGCAGAAATCTCCGTAAACTTTCGTTCGTTTACTTAAAACTGTTTAGAACGACCAATTCTCAATTTTTCAAAAACATCTATCTTCGCGTTAATAATGATTTTAAAAAAAATGTGCTCAGTTAAGAAAATCACCTATTTAATAAACGTGGCTAAGAAATTGGAAAACTGCACAAACTCAAAGATATTTGGGGAGACAGTGCGCAATCTTGGTGGGCGCAATCAGGGTATGAAGTTCTCTTTAGAAGCTGAGACGTTAGCAGCTCATTTTAAAACTCTACTCTCAGCTGATGAAGACCTTCATACCTTTGATTACGCGCTACCTGATACTAGAGTCAACGAGCTGGATTTAGAATTCTCATTGCCCGAATTGGAAGTAACGCTCCAAAGATTGAAAAACAGCAAGGCTCCTGGCCTAGACGGCATACCAGTCGAGTTTTATAAAAACAGCACTATTGATTTTAAAAACTACCTCGTGTCGTTCTATAACAAAGTGTACAATGATGGATGTGTCCCTAACAGTTTCAACGAATCTGTAATTTTTGCCATTTTTAAAAAAGGTGATGCTAACGCGGCGGAAAATTATAGAGGTATTTCAATTTTAAATTCAATAAGAAAAACTTTCACTGCAATCCTATATGAAAGGCTCTCAAAATGGATTGAGGATAACAGTCTTTTGAGCATCTTTCAAGCCGGTTTCCGCCCAGGTTTTTCAACCATGGATCATGGCCATTTCAAGCATTGCTCAACAATTTATAGATAGAAAAAAGAAACTATACACTTGCTTTGTTGATTTTAAAGCTGCATTCGATAAAGTCAATAGACAAGCTTTAATATACAAACTTTCATGCATTGGTTTGTCAAGAAAGTTTCTCGAAGTGTATGCAAGTCTTATTTCGTCAACAAATGCAAGGGTATGGGACGGTTTCACATTTTCAAATCGATTTGATACAATTACAGGTGTTCCTCAGGGTTGTATCCTCAGCCCATTATTATTTGCCCTGTTCATAGATGATGTCTGCGAGCTTCTTCCGGGTGGAGCTAATTTTGCTAACATTATAATCAAAGTCCTGTTGTACGCGGACGATCTAGTTATGCTTGCTGATAATCCTTTCACGCTTCAATTGCAAATAAACCGTCTAAGTTCATTTTGCGAGTCTTGGGGCTTGCAAATTAATACCCAAAAAACTAAGATTGTTATATTTGAAAAGAGACAATCAAGAAGGCGAGCGGAAGAAAAATGGTCTCTAAACAATACACACATTGAGGTTTTACAAGAGTTTAAATATTTGGGTGTCCTCTTGACCTACAATTTAAGCTATCTAAAGCACTCCAAAGAAAAAAGCAACGAAGCTAAATTGGCTCTTAATATAATGTGGCCAAAGTTTTTTTCGAACCAAAATGTTGATATAACGTCCAAGTACAAAGTTTTCAACGCGACAGTAAATGCATGCATGGCATATGGCGTCCAACCCGTCGGATACACACACTTCGAAGCTTTTGAAACTGTACAAAGGAACTTTTTTAAGAGGATATTTCGTTTGCCTAACTCAACACCCAACTACGCCATATATGTAGAGTCAGGAATAGTCCCTATATATATACAAAATTTGAAGGCAAATGCGAACTTCATTACTAGAGTGATGAAAAGAAGTGAAACTTGTCTTTACAAAATCATCTTAAGAAAATTACTTCGAGTGAATGCTTCCCCGTTTAAAAACTGGAATGAACTAGCTTTATCTTACGAAACAAGTTTAAACTTAACAGAAACTAATGTGACCGATTGGCAGGCTCAGTTTTCTGATGTGATTGCTAAGGTGGATCACAAAATGTTTCTGGATAACCTTTCCAGAGCATCTTCATCTACTTCAAGAGCTATTTATAGTCATTTAAACCATGAACTGCCCTCGGAAGTATCTTACTTTAGTAATGAATTTTCAGCCTCGGTTTTAGGTATTATTTTTAGAGCAAGAGTTGAAATTTTAAATTTGAACTTTATACCTCATCGATCAGACTTGCCCCAGCTATGTGATCTATGTAACGGAAGAGTGAATGAAGATATATACCATTTCGTTGCTGCTTGTCCTATTCTACAAGAAATTCGCCGGTTGCATTTTCGGGAAAGTCTTATATCTTTGGACAAACTTTTTGAAATTTTAAATGGAGCAATGGGCTGGCTCAGCCTCTTTAAATATTTCCAACATGCTCTTTCTTACCGTAACAGTTTCACATATTAAACTTAGTCAATTACCCACTGATTGCAGTTTTGACCAAATTTTATACCTAACTATTTATTGTTTTGTTGCTGATCATACTAAATTTGATAATATCTCTTTTGTGTTTCAAATCACGTTAAAATTGATAATATTGTATAAACAGCTATTTCTAACCAAATTGTGTATTATTTTGTGTTTCAAATCACGTTAAAATTGATAAAATTTTGTATAAACAGCTAATCAAATTAACCAAATTGTATAATATTTTGTGTTTCAAATCACGTTAAAATTGATAGCATTGTTTTATATAATAATATTTCTTCATATCTTTTGTTAAACATTTTTTCTTTTTTCCTTTTCTTTATATTTTAAAATTTTTGCTTTTTATTATTTCTTTTATTTTTAAATCATATTATGAAATGTCATCTCAGGCAGACAGCAGTATTGCCATGTCCTTATTCTTAAGTATACCAATTTGTAAACTTTATGATGAAAAAATAAAGAATCTATCTATCTATCTATCTACACGATAAGGGTACTAAAAACATCCCTTTAGTGCGTGAACATAATAAAAAACAAATGCAGGCCACTCCATTCCACAAACTTCCATAATATTAAGGTTCGGTTCGTCCATTCGTTTTTGAAGAGTGGAGTTAGAAAACGTTACCATTACAGTGGCAATCTGATGAAGTGCTTAACACTGAACGAATTTCGTAGAACTCTTCTCATAGAGCCTCTCAATTGCCAAGATCTTCATCCGATGATATAACGCCATAAGCAATGCAACAATCTAAGATCACTTAAAGCAACTCATAAATTATGATTCCAAACGCTTAATCCTTGTTTCGCAATTGCTATTCATTTGTCAAAGGAATGTACCCAGCGAAGTCTAGTTTTACTTTCAATCCATACGAATCTTTACCGTCTATTTAAAAACTTCATCAAACTATGGTCAAAGTATTTGTAAAACGTAAGTTGAAAATAACTTAGAGAAATATTTCCTTAAGTCATTCATGCATACACAATGAGACCCAACTTTTTGTTTTGTTTCCAAGCCCAAGGACACAGTCCTGGCAATATGTATTCATGAATTCTGCAGAAGCTGAACATAAACAATTCGTAAGACGAAAAAAAAGTAAATCAGTCTACCAGCTTCTGGCTATGCTAAGGCAAGTCCACGCCCACTTGCAGTTGAAATCTTAGCTCATTTATAAACCGCAGCTATGCCTCTTTTCCATTGAGGAATCCTTTTTTGATTTTTCCCCAACGACTCGAACACTCATTAGCATTACCATACCGAAAAAGTAACGATCGAGTCATTTTTCGGCGGCACTCTTGCGGCTTCCGCTCAATGAGGTTGCCACTTGTGTTTTTCTTTTTTTTCCTTTTTCGATCTCAAATATGTCCGCAGGTGTTTACCTTACACCTTCTTACTTTAATCTCTAATTCCATTTCGGTCGAGAGTCGCTTCGGTACCGGTAGTCGATGGATGTTCCAATTTTGCGTATTCATTCAAAAATCGCTCCGCGCCCAAAGTATTTTAATGCACTCGTGCAACTCGGGATGAGACTGACGCAGACGCTACTGTTGATGGCGATGATGATGGTGCTTTTTCTGTTGCAGTCACTGAGTAGATCACTTTGACCAAAGCCATACCAACGAGATGGCTGGCTATTAATGACCGGATGCTCCGCGATGTTCGATCAGTTCAACCCGGAGTGGTGTTAGTAGCTGAAATTATGGTGGTGTGCGGTGGTAAGGAGAACTGGTTCCTGCCCGGTGTGGTGCTGGTGTGCCTGCTCCAACGAATGCCTTAAGAAAATTAAGTGCACCTTGCTACCTGACTTGCAGGTAATGATTTATGATACCAAAGATAATGAATACAGCATTCGGGAAAATTAAGTGGATACGTGCTCCGATGGTGGTGATGGTACTGATGCTGGTGAATGATTCTATGCCGATGCTTCTGCTTCTGATGATGATGATGACGGCACAGCGTTGTATTTTCCTCTTGTTCTTCTCGTGTGTAGATAAAGGAGGCGTATCCATGGCTGAAGGAATCCCTGCTCCCGTAAAGTGACTTATGCTTGGGAGAACAATACTGACATTGGCGGCGACGGCGACGGTAGTGAAGATGACCATACCACTATGATGAGAAATTTTTAAAAATGTTAACACTATCACATTTTTATCTACTCGATTGAGATTTCAATGTGTATCTGGGATAGTTGAACAACAGCATCTCGTTGCTGTTGACGCCGAAGCGCAGTTTAATTACCAAGGGAAATGAGATTGAGAGAGGATCCCTTGGTTGAGCGTAAGAGGGGAATGATAAGTTTGATTGATTGTATGGAATTTATTGTATCTGTATAGCTATTGTTTGATTAGAGGTGGAATCAAAGAAAAGTTTCATTGATAGATGAACATTGGTAGCCGCGGAAGATAGAAATGTTATTTTGTACGCTTGCATCTTGACCTAATCAATGGTTTTAATCGTGCTGAGCTGTTTAATGGGAGATGTACCGCGACGAAATTCTTTTTATGGTGATTAGTTATCATTAAGACGAAAACAAAAAAAAAACTAGTGAGTTTGTCTTAATCGGGTTTAGCTGGAAGATATGAAATCTATTGCGTCGACAAAACCGCTGAAGAATAAATTAGCTGCTGATGTTATTATAGGATAATAAATCACAAGCAGACGGATAGTTAGTAAATTGAATTTTCAGAAGTTTTTTTATGATAGATATTTTAGAGATGTGCTGTCGGTATCTTTGTTTCTATATGGACAATCTCTTGGCTGGTATCCTCAGACAGAAAGAATTCCTTTCATAGTGCCATATAAATTTAGAAACAATTCAGTAATTTCTATAGGAAATCCTCCCAAAATGTGGCATAACATTAATCGGCTTTAAAAGCTACGGAACCGAATATAAAAGAATCAATCTGCGAACTGTTGTTTTTATACCCTATTCTAAGGGTATATTAATTTTGACGCATAGTTTGTAACATACCTTAATATTGCCCGTAGACCCCTAAAAGTTACTATATTTATGATCAGCATCGATAGTAATGTCGATCTAGCCATGTCCGTCCGTCCGTCTGTCGGCAAAAATTAGGCCTTTAAACCGGACCTAGAGAGCTGAAATTTTAACCATATACTCTCTAGGGTCCCGAAATAATCAAGTTTAAGAATTTTTGAAATCCGCCCACAGACACGCCCACAAACTCAAAAAAACAAAATTTTGGAAAAAATCGAATTTTGAGTTAGAAAGCTGAAATTGTTTATATATGATCTATGACTGCTAAAACTACTCGGGATAAAAAATTTTCAAAATCCGCCCACTGACACGCCCACAAATAAATAAAATAATTTTTTTATACCCTATTCTAAGGGTATATTAATTTTTGAAAATCCAAAGTTTGAGCTAGGAAGCTGAAATTTATAATATATACTCTCTATGGGCCCTTTATGCTCATGTGTAAATATTTTCAAAATCCGCATACTGACACGCCCACAATTATTTATTTTTTTTTTTTTGAAAATTCAAAGTTTGAGCTAGGGAGCTGAAATTTATAATATGTAATCTCTAGGGGCCCTTTATTCTCATGTGTTATTTTTTTTTAAATCCGCCTACTGACACGCCCACAATTAAATAAAACAATTTTATTGAAACACCCAAGTTTGAGCTAGGGAGCGTTTTTTTTTTTTGATAAAATCCTTTAAATGTTATATAACAAAATATGTAGAGCGTTCTTAACAATTCAACCATACTTAGACTTTTGTCACGCCCACTTATGAGGGATAGGAATAAGAATAGGGTATCCAACAGTTCGCCCAAGCGGACTGTAGCTCGTCCCTATGTTTTTAAACCCATTTTGGAAAGTATTCATCGATCCGTGAGCTAGTGAGAGAATAACTATTTTATCAAAATAACTTATATTGATGAACATATTCGTTCAGACGTTATCACCAAAAACTACATGCGTTTTCTGTAGGTTTGGTCTTTTTTGGAATACAGGATAAAAGCTCACCATAGCCATCAAACAATACGGTGGAATATTGTGTGGCAACAGAATAATGTTGAGACTTTTCAAGTGAAACTAACTACCCAGTGAATATAATTCTTAGTGCTGATTTGATTTTTTTATTTTAAAAAATAATGTATCCGTCTTCATCCGCAGTTCGCTTCCACTTCGCTCATGGGGTAAATTGAAAACAGTTCCCCCTCTCGAAGTGTTGGCGCCCGAAATTCGATATCAGTATCGTTCAAAGAATTTGTAAATTACTATTAGGTTGTACTTTTCATATGTGTTGCAGGTGAGCCACATATCTTTATGAATAGATTCAATTGTTACATCTGCAGAGAAATCGTCAAGGATTAGACCGCAGCTCAAATATCAATCGAGCGTCCAGTATGATACATTAGGAAAATTAGCTACTTCCGAACAACGGCGAACCCCATAGGCGGAACAATAGTTGCAGTTAAGTTGGATTCTTTAATCCTGATCATTAATCCGCCATTAAATAAAGAAAAAGAAAAACTACTTCCGAACAAAATTGCTCGCAGATTGATCTTTTTTTTTTTTTTGTGTTGGGAAATCGCTGGAAGTAAAAAATCATCGAAAGACATTGCAGAGCTAGTACGCGATCTGCAATAGTGATGGACTTTAACTCATCTAAAAAAAACTCCCGGGGGACTGAGATTCGTCATCCCGAATGAGATTGCACCTAGTCGACGACTAATCGGCAATTTGTTTTTGAACTATTTGTTGAATTTAAGAGATAAATCCACCGTTTGTCGGATTTCTAAACTTTTTTTTTGTTTGAAATCAATACCTGATTTCTTAGCCGTAGCTAACTCTTATAGATCAAGAGGTTTCACCCGCCTCAATCTCCTGATTGCATTGTCATTATTTAAAAGTTCTACTATTTCTGTGCTTACGTGGTTGAGAAGCCTACTTCTAAGCCTTTGAGCATTCATAACTTCATCTTCAACCATTTCAACATTTAGATCTTTATGCAGATCGGCATTGCGTATGTACCAAGGTGCATTAACTATGTTCCTTAGTACTTTATTTTGGAAAACTTAAATTGTTTGTAAATTTGTTTGGCATGTGCATGCCCACAACTGGAGCCCGTAGGTCCAGACTGGTTTCAGAACTTGCGTGTATAGCAATAACTTATTGTAGTTAGACAGGGATGAGTATTGATTATCTCCCAATAAGCCAATACATTTTACTGTATCGCAAGTTCAACTCATCTTTTTTTTTCTTTACGTGCGCTTTCCAACGCAGTTTAGCGTCTAGAGTCATGCCTAGATATTTTGCTGTGTTTGAATATTCCACTACATTGTTGTTAATGTAGACCGGAATGTGTGGTACGTTTTTATTCGTAAAATTAATATGGACCAACTTAAGGTCATTTAATCTAATCTGCCATTTCTTAGTCCCTTCTGTAATATTGTTTATTGCTGTTTGAAGCTTTTTTGTTGCTATTTCGACAGTTGCTCCCACAGCAAGGACAACTGTGTCATCTGCAAAAGTAGCTATGGTGGTTTCTTCACTTTCAGGCAGATCGCTAGTGAAAAGTAGGTATAGAACAGGACCTAGCACACTGCCTTGCGGTACACCAGCTATAATCTCTCTTAATGTTGAGTACTCTGCATCTTGTTTAATTCTGAAGAATCTATCTGATACATAAGACTCCAGAATGGTCGCATACTGCTTCGGCATTTGTGTATCAGTCCTTTGTGCCAGACTTTATCGAAAGCTTGTGATATATCAAGAAATACTGTAAATAGAAATACACACATTTTTCTCTACAAATGCTTTTTCGATTCTATCTGTGATTCTATGCGCCTGATCAATGGTAGAGTGCTTATTTCTAAATCCAAATTCGTGAATTGGGACTAGCGATTTTTCATCTATTATTTTTTGTAGACGTTTTAGCAGCACTTTTTCGAATAACTTGGACAACATTGGTAGAATAGATATTGGGCGATATGGGGTAACTTCGTTAGGTGGTTTGCCTGGTTTAGGTATCATTATTACCTCCGCGACTTTCCACATGCTTGGCACATATCTTAATTTAAATGTAGCATTTATAATCTGCGCTAGTTTTTTTAAACATTTTCGTGGAAATTGCTTCAAAATTTCTCCTGTAATCAAATCAAACCCTGGGGTCTTTTTAGGGTTCCGTAGCCAAATGGCAAAAAACGGAACCCTTATAGATTCGTCATGTCTGTCTGTCTGTCTGTCTGTCCGGGAATGTCACAGCCACTTTTCTCCGAAACTATAAGAGCTATAGGTACTGTTGAAACTTGGTAAGTAGATGTATTATGTGAACCGCATTAAGATTTTCACACAAAAATAGAAAAAAAAATAATAAATTTTGGGGGTTCCCCATACTTAGAACTGAAAGTAAAAAAAAAAATTTCATCAAACCCATACGTGTGTGGATAGGTCTTCAAAAATGATATTGAGGTTTCTAATATCATTTTTTTCCAAAGTGAATAGTTTGCGCGAGAGACACTTCCAAAGTGTTTAATAGGCCGCCGTTGTTGTTCTGTCTCTCTAACAACAATATTTTTTCTAATATCGTTTTATTCGATTTTTGCATGGAGCCAATCCTGTTTTAGGATTTGTTTCATGAGGTTTTCCATGACAGTGTTTGGCTCTACTTTTCGTTTTACCGTTTTATCTGCCGGTATTTGAGTATTTATTGATGCTGCCTGAGCATATGCCATTTTTGGACCCGCCGTCTTTTGATCGGGACCTTTTTGATTATCGCTTGGTCTTTAGGCTTTTCTTTCTGTGTGCTCTTCTCCAAGTCCCCTTTAACTGTTTGCTCTTCCGTATTTGAGTTTTTTTGTGTTTTTTTTTTGCTTTTTGTCCCTTGCAAGTTGGATTTCTTTTGCAACTAAACAACCTCTGTAGCTAGCAGGATAGTTTTCATTGCAGTTTGCACATTTAGGATGTTCATTTTTTTTCTTCTTAGATTCTTTAGTGTGGTGACTTCTTGCACATTTAACACAGCAGATTGATCATGATGGGTTAGGCATTACATATTCAGTATCAGCTCCTGATACAAGTGGTTGTGAAAGGGTTGGAACATTGTTTATTTCCAGAGAGTTTGAATGTTTTTTGCCGTGTATTACTGATTTGACTTTGCCGGCCCATTTTCCATTCTGTAAGATCGTTGAAGTGGCGCGCTGTACATAACCGAAGTACTAACAAAACCTAAACTCTACTACTGTCGAGTTACTTGGTATATTACCGAATACCATTGAGCGCACACGTCACTTACTCTTCTGATCAGTCAGTTGCCAGTTTTCAATCCAGTGCACGAAAAGAGTGGTTTATCGAATAACATAAAGGCAAAGTAAATGTTAGAGAAAGTCAAGATATCTAAAGAACGTTGGTGTCAAAGAGGTAAGTACAGGTCTGTGTGCATTGCCACTTTAGTTATGACAAAAGATCAAAGCGTGGCTGGAGGATAAATTGAGCTGGATAAAAGGTAGTAAAGATTTTCAAGTTGCCAGTCTGGGGCACATATAACAACGGTACTAGTGCTTGGAAAATAAGTTATATTAAATACAAACTATTCATCTTGTCAATTAGCACTTGTAAAAGTGCTATGAACAAATTAAAAAGCTGGGAAAATAGGCGATTTCCTCTTTTTGTGACTGAGTCCCTCACCGGTTGAATGATTGATAAAATCTTACAGACGATCATATTCCAAGTCAAGTAACGTCCACCAACCAATAAAACCCTCTGAT
This sequence comes from Portevinia maculata, assembly GCA_949715645.1. Taxonomy (NCBI): domain Eukaryota; kingdom Metazoa; phylum Arthropoda; class Insecta; order Diptera; family Syrphidae; genus Portevinia; species Portevinia maculata. Next base: position 61,971,791 of record OX454525.1, on the reverse strand, counting down.
TGCTAAGTAAACAATTATTGATTGTTAGGCACCAGCTTATTACCAAAGATTAATTTAATATCAGCCTATGCATTAACGGAGCTCCTGAGCATTCAATGACGTGAAATTTCATAGTGTGTTGGCCAAATACGTGCAAATTAATATCTCCGCACTTTAACTTTAGTAAAAAAAACTTTATTTAAAATCATAATACTAAGTTAACATTCTAAATTCTAATTCTATTCGATGGTGAACTGTTCTTGTTGATGATCGAAACTAAAGTGAAGTCTGGGTGGTGGTTCGGTGAATATCCAAGCGGCGTAATTTTGATGTTTTGTTTACATTACAGCAAGTGCTGGCTTGAAACATTCCTTTGTATCCACATTGATTGTTGGTTGTTTATTCAGCTCCACTGCATGGATTCATTATCGATTTGGAGTGGCTGACGGCTGACCGTAATTATAACCATAGTTTATTGGGTGCTCCAGTAGAACAAACGTCCAAAATACACCAAAATATTTGGTGTATTTTTTTGCACTTTCGTGATATACATTTTAAATATAAAAAATATACCACTTTTGAGTGCAGTTTTTGCACAATTAATTTCAATTCGGTGTATATAATACCGCGTTGTTTACACCGGATGTTCACAAATTATACCGATTTTCGGTACATAAATTGTGCTAGTGGTATACAAATTATTCTGGTTACTAGAACATTATATACCCCGGAAGTGTAAATAATATACTAATAATTGGTTTAAATCATACACCTCGATGGTAAAAAATGTACACCACATTTTGGTGTAAAATTATTCCAATGAGTGTGAAATATACAAGATGATTCGATGAATAAAATATACTATTAGCGTACCAAAATCTGAAACATAGAATTTATTTTAATAAAATTTACACCGTAGTTTATTTTTTTAAATTGGAAAGGATTAAATTTTACACCGAAGTTTACTTTCTGATCGGAGTTGTATCTGAATGATTTGTAATTGTTTCTATGAATCAAATTATTCGCCTGCATTATATAGACGCAAGAAAATCATGAATTAAAATGAATACGAGTGCCTAATTTAAAAACGAAGCACATTCTGCCAAATGATTTTTGGTCCTACCCCGTCTAAAAATTGAGCGCCTCGTAAATATCCATTAATTAATAATTTCTAAAACGATTCGTGAAAATTATTTATTCGAAACCTAAAATTTTTTGTTGTGTTTTATTTTTTTTTTAGAGACGTTATGTTAATAACGAAAATACCAAATGCGGTATATAATTAAGTCGCTATAAAATTAAAATACTCAATCATTGCTTTCATTTAATATTTAATTTTTTTAATTTTTCTTGCAAAATATGGCCGTCGTCCAAAATACAGGGTGTCTCAAAGTAGCCGCCGCAACTTATGAAGTGATTTACTCGGTTTTACTTTCTTTTTGACTTAAAATAATTTTAATGATTTTTAGAATTATTTCTTTTAAACCAATTTTTCCAATTTTTAGGTTGTAGCTTATTTTAATTTAGCAATATATGTATATTAATTTTGATAGCAAATTGTGGGAAAATCTTTAATCGCATAGAAATATTTACATTGAAAAGGCAACAGAGTACATTGAGTACCTATAAACTGAAGATGGTAAATGATACGACCAAGCAGTTCGCAAAAAAAACGCATATCTTAAGTCGATGCTCTCTGCCGATTCCCCGTTAAGGACTTGCTTGGAAAATAACTGGTGATAAAAAATCATACAAATATTTGCAGGTTAATGCTCTATTTAAAAATGTCGTCCATTTTTGAGACCGATATTTTAACCGGCTTTACCTTGGCAAAACTGAAGCCGACTAATCTTGATTTTTTTCTTTTGTATCAAAACAAGAACAGGTAAGATTTTTCTATGCGATTAACGATTTTCCCACAATTAACTATGGAACATATTATTTTGTTAAATTAAAATGGCTTTCGTCTGCGGCGGTCACTGTGGGACACCCTGTATACGTAAACGTATACTCTAAATCCTGAATTTGGAAAAAAAAATGCACCCGTTTTAAAGAACACGAAGAAAAATACACCATTGTACAAAATATATCCAAAATTCCGCTTTCGGTACATTTATTATGCGGGAAAATGTGCAAAATATTGCACCAATTTCAAAGAACAAAAAAAAAATACACCATTGTACAAAATATAACCAAAATTCCGATTTCGGTAAATTTATTATGCGGGGAAACTGTGCAAAATATACCCCAAGCAATAAAAAAATGCACCATTGTGAAAAATATATCCAGTAATTTGTTGTAGTATGTTTATAATTTGCTGTAAATAGTGTAAGAAATGTTAAAAACAAAAACAAAATTATGATTAACATTTGAATACAAGGAAATAAATATATTTAGGTACTAATAATATTCAATAAAGTTGTGTGTATACATTTATACATTTTTTTTTTTTTAAATTTTGATTTTATTTATTTTCATCTTCAACGGCCTTTTTTGGTTCAGAATCCAGAGCAAACACTTCGCTTCCTAGGTACTCAACTGTGTTTTTCAGTTCGTTTATTGCTAATTCAGTTGTGACCCTGTTTTGATTTATGATAGTGGATACTTCCGTCAAGTAATATTTTAAAACTGCGAAAATAATATGATGTAGTTAACAATTATTATTAACATAGAAAAGTAATCATAACTTACCTTTTGCTTCTTTAGCATTAGATTGAAGAAATGCAAGTAGATCCTCATCATTCGGGAGCTCTACATTATTTGATTCATAATCTATAATTGGGTTGTTGGCAGCTTTATTGGCACTTTGTGACGGATTCAGAACTTCATCACAAATTTCAAACGAATTTGGTTTGTTTGTAGCCGGGCTGAATGACTGTGGTTGAAATGACACTGATGAGGTACTTGGAAGCGATTTGAGACTCACGTTCTCTTGGACTAACTGATAAGTTGACGTGAATGGCTCAGTACAAATCATTTGCTGGTGCTGGCTCCGAGCCGACATTAAAGATTCATACATATTTGAATTGGAAGCCTTTTCTTGCACATGAAATTGTTGACGGGTGCTACTAATATTTTTAATGCTTTGGATTTCATCGTCCGTGTCTTCGAATTGACTCCATTTTTTTTGCAGCATCCGAGGCTGCTTCAAAATAGTCGAAAACGCCTTTAAGACACAACATTTCACAAGGCTCCCATTCTTTTTCGTCGTTGAAGTTCGCCGGAAAATCTAATTGGCATTGTTTTTTTTGATTTTTTTTTACCTCGGCCAATAAATGTTACTTTCCTTGTACCAGTTATATGGCACGGCTTCCACAAATTGTGAGCCATCTTTTTCCGCGCAAACAACACAAATAAACTTTTCGAAACATTTTTTTCATATCAATGTATACCAAAATCACTTTTCTTACTCTTTTCTTTCCCTTTAACTTAGCGATGTCAACACGTAACTTGATTGCGATACACTGGCGCATGAGTCTGGCGCATATTCAACCAATGAGTGTATTAAGTACACCAAACTGAGCGCGTGGTGTATAGAATGGCGCATATTCAACCAATGAGTGTATTAAGTACACCAAACTGAGCGCGTGGTGTATAGAATGGCGCATATTCAACCAATGAGTGTATTAAGTACACCAAACTGAGCGCGTGGTGTATAGAATGGCGCATATTCAACCAATGAATTTATTTAGTACACCAAATAAAATACACAATGGACTAGATGTTCTTTCATATAAACTTATATTTTCCAAAAAAAAAAAAATAATAAACGAAACACAATAGTGGTTTCAATTATATACAATTCATAAAGTGTGGATTAGAGGGAAAAAAATGCCTTTTTTATCGTTAAAAAAGAGTTTATTTTGTCTACATAGCGTATCATATGGATGTAAACAAATAAGCTTACATTTGATATGCTGATATTTTGTTGACATATGATTTGACATTGGTATAGTTTAGTGTATTTAATCTCCACAGGATTTAAATCTTACACCGAAAAATGGTTGCTCATTGAAAATAGTGTATTTTATCTACTAAATTTGGTGTACAAAATATCTCATGTTGGTTGATTTCAAAATTGGGTCTTTTATGCGCCATTAATGGTATATTAAAAAAACAGCTGCTAATCGGTTTATTTTTTCCACCGAATTGGAACAGAAATGTTGAAATTTTGCACAGAAAAGGCAATGGTGTAATTTTTATACCGGTATATTTAATCAAATACACCAAAATATTAAAATTTTCTTCAGTTTTCTCAATTTTACACCAAAATTCAAGAAAATATACCAAATTATACACCAGTGTGCTACTTGAGTGGTTAACTTGCACACTGTGATTTGATAAAATATATATTAGGCATTGACTATTTCTTATTGGTATGTGCGAAGTTATATTTTTGGCACAAGTGGTTGGGACCTATATTTTTACACTGACTCCGAATGGCAGATTTGAGAAGCTTGTTACGACAAATGATAGCACTGATGACTGAGGTGAGCACTGACGACTGAACGGCGACCACTCTGTGATTAAACTTTTTCTTTAAAAAAAATTACATGACTGAGGTTTATGATACTACTGACGGATCTTATAAATATTGATGGTCAGACATAGATATTATAATGAAACAGCTTTCATCGACTACCATGGAAAACACTCCCTTGACTGTGGAACAACTAAGGGGCCCTGCCTACGATTAATCAGTACTAACTCTCCAGGCAGCGTCCATGATGCACACGTACTACGAGTACGTAATTGCTCAAAACATCTTAAAATGCGGGTGTGGCCTTTAACAAATGTCATTGTCTTAAAAACTAACGCTTTCAAGGCAAGGGTTAATCAAGGCAAATCTCGAATAGCCAAAATTAAAAAACAAATTGAATGAATATTAAACAACTCCTCGTGTACCGAAATGGAACTATATCTTCGTTAAAAAAAATTCTTTTAGACTCTGAGCATGCAAATTTGTTCAAATGAGTAGTTTTAGCTAAGATATCAAAGTTCTTTGAAATCGCTTTAATCGTTTTTGAGATAATGTTGGTTTTCTAAAGTATTGTACATCGAGTCTTTGGGAAAAGTCTGACACTCTAACGAAATATTCAAAGCATTAAAACCCATCAACATTGTTAAAGCGCTTTTGAGAAAAGCGAATTTTTCAAAAAATTCAAAAAACTGTTATATGAATCAAAAAATTATAAACAAACATTTCAAACATTTTAACATGTAAATTTGTTCAAAATGATATTATTAGTTGGTGTGTTAATTTGTTTAGATTCGAATATTTTTGCTAAATTTAACTAGGCCATTTTCTTACGTTCACCTCTATTTTCATATTTAAAAAAACCGTTAGAGCCGTTTTTGATGAAAATCGATGTTGTAAAAACAAGTTGTACGAAATGACCTAATTGCTGAAACACATGTGCAGCAGGGAATGTGCACCAGGGATAGTAATGCATGCATCTACGCACATGAAACACATGTGCAGTAAGAAATTGCCATCATTCAATAATATGCCTGATCTAAATATCACTAAAATGCTAGGTAATGTCGTAGAATTTCACAGCACCAAACGTCAAACCGGAAAAAAATGTATCAAATTGTGCTGTTCTACTACAATCGGTGCATCAAGATTAGAAATAGAGAAAACTTGCATCAAGAATTGATATGCAGAAAACATGTGTCATCTTACATCTTGCCGCACGGCTCTTACTGCACATGGGTTTCAGCTATAAGGAAAGGCTATTGGTTGCTATTTCCATCCCTCAAAAAGTGGAGCTGCAAAATCTCAGTATGGGTGAATAGTTAAAGAATGATATTGTTTACATAAAAGTATGTATTTGGTAATAAAAACGCGCCAAAAGAGCGGGCATACCTTACGTAACGAGTGATCAGTTCCTATAAGTGTCGAGAAATGGTGATTTGAATTATTTTTTTTGTATGGCAGGTGCCACGCCCCTTTATCCAATTTCGACTAAACTTTACAGGAACACTCCCTGGCCAATTCCGAAGAATTGTCGTAAATTTCAGCTGAATCCGAAAAACAAACTCTGGGACCCGATCGCAGCGCCACCTACCGGGTCCTTCTTCTTGAATCACTCTAGTTGATAGTTTATCTATCAAAAAAAAACACATCAAAATCCGTTGCATAGTTTTCGAGACTATAGCGTACACACACACAAATTTTGAATTTTATATATATAGATTGTTATCTTGTAAAAAAAATTGTGGCACACTTTTGTAAGTACGCACCACTAACAGCAAAACAAATAATCATTCATCACGATCTATCACAAATGCGCAAATGCGCACTGACTGATGGGTTTCTACCAGCTGAAGTTATTGCGTTATAATAATTTGTGGGTAGATGTTAAGGACATGTTCCTGCTTCCTTTATTTAATGAAGAAATGGGGTAAAGTGGCCGACCTACTACCCTATATTTTCTGAATGCAACATATAGTTTTCTTGAACTTAATGCAATTTCTCATTTTAATTTCGCAACGAAATTCCTTTTCTCTGTTACATGTAGACCACCTAGTCAGATGCTGCATCAGATAATATATTAATTTCAATCTCCCGAAACTGGTGCCCAAATGGCCTTCCCTGGTATTTCACATTTCCATTAAAACCGCATACCGTGCACACCTGCTGCCAACTTAGTCGACATAAATTATGAATAAAAATATATTACCCAATCACCATTGCGGACCGACACAGATAACTCAAAATCCAATATTGTCGTGACCACCTACCCGCGTCGGGACCATAAAATACATGTCCAATATGGCAACTTTGTTTTCCAGAATTGTCAGCCAGCAGCTGTACCTACCCACGGTAAGGTCATTGCTGCACCATGTCATCGTATCGTTTGTCAACATGGTTTTACAATTTTGTGCAATGCGTGTCAACTGATTAAATAGCACCTGAGAACGGTACCACCCAACCCCACTGTCTTTGTCACAAAAAAGAAACAAGTTACAACCATGGCACCAGTCACATATAACCCAGCCACAACTGTCTATTTTGTCTACGTACATGGTCCGCCGTGTCTAGACGTTTGTGCATGGATAGCCTACGCATTTGTTTCGCTCGCCGACAAATTGGAATAAATGTCGAAAATTGGAACAAATGCAAAATGAATCGGCCGCAACCGACGACAATTGTCAGTTAGTCAAATGTGTCTGCACTCAAATTTCACTGTAGATATTTTCAAATTGTCTACCCAATTACAGTGGGATTCGTAGTTCCCTTCGATTAAGTTCATACATGCAATGCCACTTTTCAATGATCCGTTCCGGGCGATCACACAGTGTTGATAAATTTTTTCCTAATCCAAGTTGCGGCAATTTGACTGCGCGGACCGCATCCAAACTGCTAAATCCATCCATATGCGCTGACCTGAGAGGAATGCACGAGACAGGGCTGGCCGGGCGGTTAGAGGATGCAACTGCTTCGTTTTACTTTTCATTTGGATCATAGCACGACAGAAATTCAAGAAGTGAACAATTGCACCGTAGGCGAGCGACCCAGCCAGCCAGTAAGCCAGCCCCGCCATAAACCCCAACAACTAGCAGCAAGCATCGAGCAGCACAGTGAATGCTTTTCACTGGAATAAAATTTATCGACGGCTTAATAAATTGTTGGATATCCTGCTGTGTGTCTATGGGGATATTTATTACTTTTGCTTCCTTAAATTAATTTAACATCGCAATGATACGCAACGAACACGATATAACACGCACTGGAACGTAATATGCCAATGCAATGGTCATATGAGATTGCGAGCCAACACCACAACTGCACCGGGGCGGGTCAAAACGCAAGCCATAACGCTTTGATGTGAAGTGAAACACAATCAGCGGGAATTTTCAATTTGGCATCGAGTCAGTTGAAAGTCCTTTGGCTGTGTTTCAAGAGTGGTGGGAGTTGATAAACGATTTGGTGGTCTATGGAGTTGGGTGCTTGGTAATGTTTCGGGTAGGTACTTCAGATTAATTAATGTGAATTAATTTCTTATGTTGATATGTTTAGTAGGAGTGAGTTTAGTTAGGGCGAAAGAATGAAGCTGCTGTAATTTAAAGTTTATCCGCGACTTGTGAGGTTAAGATCGATGCCAGTTCAAGCCAGTTTACACATATGGAAGTGTGGTTAAAAGTTTTTGGTATTTGGAAACTATTTCTAATTTTTTTTATGAAGTATGGAGCTCTGTACTACAAACTAAAGAAAATAATGAGCAGTTAACAAGATGCGGAAATGATTCAGCAACGACTTATAACAACCTCCTTGTAGCCCTTGAACAGTGTCCTAAATTATAAAATAAATATAATAAAATTTGCCGTGACAATATTTGCACTTTCTGAATTATATTTATAAATCTTTCCAGAGAAGTGAAACTTTGAAACTGGCATCTTTGGCCACTCGAATCTGTTCACATTTAAATGATCTGGTTTTGCGCATTTTTTCGCTCAAAATAGCAATTTATTTACACAAATTCTTTCTGCAATAACGATGTAAGAACCGGACTGAAGGAATAAGACCCCTCCACTGAATCCCTAGCGGTTTAACCACAAAATGTATTGGCAGGCTTCCCGGTTTCGAGTCACTTCGTCTTTGAAAGCATTGAAAATTCTGGTGCTATTGCATTTGTGTGATGCAGGAGATTTTAGGTCTGCCTCTCTTTCGCCATTGTACGTTAATTGCATATTGCCTTTTGACGGGGTTCGTAGGATCTTTCCTTTGAACAAGATAGTGCCAACTGAGTCAGTCACGCTCCATTTTATATGATACGGTCTTTTAAGTAATGGCTTCATCTATTCTTGGAACTTCTTATATTTAATAAATAATCTCCTGTCTATTACCTCTAATCTAATCCACTCCTTTGCCGATGAGAGTACCCTCAGCTTCTCATATTCGTTTCTTGGTTCACGCCCCTCATCTTCAGGTGTGGAACTGGAACGGCAACGTATGTTAAGCTCATTAAATTCCGATCTCGACAGCATAACTCAGTGGGGTGTAACTAATAGAGTGGAATTTAATGCTTCCAAAACGCAATGCCTTCTTCTGTCATTAAAGCAAATCCCTAATACCATGCCATTGCCCATGAATGGCACTTGCATCGTTGACACCGAACAGCTTTCCATTCTCGGTATGTGTGTTAATGACAACTTTCGTTGGAATGACCACATATTCGATGTCGCCAAGAACGCTGCGAAATGGCTAGGCTTATAAATCGTTTAACCTCCCAAAACTTGAGTACAATACGCATATCTGGTCTGGTGCACCAATTACTTATTTCTACTTGGCAGGATCCAAAAGTGCACGATGAAACTCTGTAACATCGCGAGATCGCTTGACTCTCTTAGTCATCGTCGCAATGTTTCCTGCCTTTCGTTATTTTATCGGTATTTCCACCATAAGTGCTCAAACGAAATAGCCAATTGCACCCCTAGAACATTTCAACCGTAATATGCGCATCAGTTTACCCTGAAGCATGTATTCGGACGTACAGTGAAATACAAGGAATCTTTCCTTAGCCGTACAACACGAATATGGAATGCCATTCCCCGCTCCATTATTCCTACACATTTCAATCTACAAATATTTAAATCCAACGTGCATCGGCATCTTTCCATATCTTCTTACCCTAATTTCCTTAACGCCCGCGATGTGTAGCTAATACATTATAAGGGTATTCAAAAATCCCCTTTAATATTATAAAAAAAAAACAAATATGATCAAGCTTCGTTGCTCCTGCTATCATGCGACGCATCTTTGTCTCAACTGCTGTTAATTTGCCCTAATACTTTTTGTACGCTGTCGAATATTGTTAAATGTATGTCAGCCCCGGGCGTGCAACTGCGGTATAGAGCCTTCCTTTCAGCTTAGGGCATTTTTCGGTCAAAGAATATGTCTAAATTCTCCCACCTCATTGTTTTAGAGAAACCCATAACAGATCACTTGGTTGTTTATCAACCAACACCATGTGTAAATCCTTTAGGGAATCACGATGTTTTCCCATCAAATTCTTATGCTTTGGATTGCACTGCGCCTCAGATAGCCGTATTAGTTTCCGCAACTGGCTATCTTATATCTAATATCCATAGGGTGCTATAGCACCGATTCCGAATAGGTCTGACCTCGGCATTTCTTTTCTATTGGCGTTCATTTGGAGAAAGCTGGAGTTTAAACGATGGGTTTAGAATAAGACAACATCGCTCCAAAAAAAAAAACCGCTTGTCGAAAAATCGAACAAGAGGATATACGAGTAACATTCAGGTGGGCCTAGAGATTCATTTCACATCTTGAAACTCTCCTACAAGTGTGCATGCAAATCCGTGAGCTTACAAGGCCGGAAATCACCGGTACCGTAAAGGGTGATCAAATAACAATTGTCCATGAATCGAAATCGTACATTACACAAATGCAATAATACCAGCACTTGAATGGCCTTAGAATAAAAGTGATCAAAAACTGAAAAGCCTGCCGCTATTTATTGATGTCCACACCGCGAACCCCACAGGCGGACCAATAGGGATGTAATAAAGTCCCTTTAATATCTTATCATCAGCTTCACCGTAAAGAAATAAGAATAATATGTACGTCCGAATCTATGCCCAAAAAGAAGTGTTGAGGACGTCAAAAATAAGGTCCATCCTTGTAAATGATTCCAGAAATATAAAAGGTAGAAACCTCAAAATTTTATACTGAGAAACTAATATGCACTGATCTGAAATCCACTCCTATTCAACGGTCTAAGCCGCTACAAACTCTCCTCTACCTAAAGAAACTCCATTATTTTCGCGGCATACCATCCACCACAATGACAATGCATTCCATAATTAACATTAATGACTTCAACAGTTTCTTACACCTTTTGCCTTAGCACGAGCCAAGTGTGTTTTTCTGATAAATCCTTCTTTTTTTTCAGCTTCATAAAATGACGCCCATCAAAAGGCCACCCATGACGTATAATGATGGCAAAAAAGGTTTAATTATCCTTTTGCATAAATTAAATTGGTGGCTATTACTGCTTCAAAATAACCGACTTGGGTTAATTACTCCCATGTCATTTCGTCCTTTGAATTTATTTTGGAACATTGTAACATGTTCATTCCATTCCTTGTTCATTCAACATGATTACAAAAGCCTGTTTCAACTTCAAACAGGAGCAAAATAAATGATAGCAAGAAATCAATCACGGTCTAGAATAGAATTTCAAAGAAAGTAATCGGATCCAATTGATAGTGCACAACCAGTCAGGCAGCTACCCAAACAGGGACGACCACTATTGAAATAACCGCGCCAAGGTGTGAAGAAACCAAGTCACGGTACACACTCATTCAATGTCCGTAATTACACTTTAACAAAGTACTAAGGAGCACTGTGCCTGTGCTTGGCTTTGTGCGACGGCATGTGCTTGGCTCATCACTTTCAAAAGATCAAGGCTCAGAGCCGCGGTCGATGGTGCCGCATTAATAATACACTCAATGCTGGTGTATTACGATACGAGTATTCGCAGATGGTTAGAGGTGTGCTGTGTGCTCTACCAGCGTAAAATCGTCGACACCGTAGAGGGTAGTGAATTAAGCTTGGCGGTTAATTTGTTTGGGATTAAGAGAGGTTAAAGGGACGGGCTGAGCGCTTGGATTTTTTTTCGAGGAAGATAGAACTTAATCATACGAATCTGAAGTATTTTATATTACTGTTTACCATTGCATATCCATAAATGAATGCAGACTGCTTCAAAAAAAAACAGCTTGTTGTTCTTATGGCCATGTTAGACTGTTAAAAGATGTCTAAGGTGCATTGCCAATACATTTTAAGACATTGCTCTAGGTTTTGTTTGAATCCAATAGCCTGGGACTCTAATATTGCCAGGTGACAATTCTGCAGATTTGTTGCACCTGTCTGACAAATTTTCATTTCATAAAGTATTGACAGGTGACATAATTGTCAGTTAAATAAGAAGACAAATGTGTCATGACTATCAGATGTCAGATTATGACAAATTTGTCGTGACAAAAAGTCCGTTCGCGTGTAGAAAAATAAAAACTGTCAAATCTCCAAAATCGAGAGAGAATCCTCTAATTTCAAAGAAAAGTACGCTAACGATTTTGCGTAAAAAGATGAAAAATGTCAATGTTTAGCTTGAAAAGAAGCAACCGCTGTTTTTTTGGTTTTTGCTGGCCAACTCTTAGGATTTCATTATTTGACAGTTTTACCAGCTAAAACCCTGTGATTTTCTTTCGTTCATCTTTTCACCATTTTCTAAGTACGCGAACTTGTGTAGTTTCGCACAAAAGTTTAAATTGACGTTTCCATTTTAGTACACGAACGGACCTAATTTTGTCATCACAATTTTATATTTGTCATATTTTGACAATTTTTCCGGGACGTACACAACATTAGCTGTATTTTATTATCACCTCATTCAAAACTATATTTCAAAATACAGTTCGAACTCGGTAAAAGCAACAAAAAGAAATTCGGGAGATTGCATTAATCGATTCAAAAAAATTTTGGTGTGAAAAAAATTGGAACAAAAAGAACAACCTTAAATCAGATGCCTTAATTTTACTCTCTAAATCTGACCCTTCGCTTTCGACCAAATGCGCCAATAGGCTTTTTTGTAATGCAGTTGATCCTTTTTTGATCCATTGGCTGGAGTATAGCTGTGCAATTTGATAGTTAACACATGGTAACAATCATTCTGTCATCCATTTTCGTATTGTTAACCTTGGAATAACACGTTGCGTTGCCACGAGCCTTCTTTAGACAATTTGCAAGGCCAAGAAAATGACAGATTTTATGAACGCATCCTTTCTCCACTTAATTCTGCTTAGGTTTGACTTGATTTACCTTGTATTTTTCAGATGGTTATTAAGCCGATACACCGTTATTTAATCCGTCCAAAATTTCATTTTTCTGCTTTATAGAAAGCTGTCGAATTTTTCACAATATCCATATCTAGCAAATAATGTTGCCAGCTGATAAAAGTGATTTCCTATGAAACTAAATTGGAAAGCATCTGCAAACATGGTCATGTTGATCTCAAATAATCTAGGGAAATCTAAAAGTTCTCAGACTTCATTTACAGTTTTATTCCCACTGAAAAGTAATCGTTATTAGTAGCTTACACATTTTTCCAGTACTCGTTAGAACGAATGTTATAATATCCTTCATAGGTTGGAACTTGGAATATTATGAATCGTCAAGTGGCACTGCCTATTAATTATTTAAATGTACTTTATTCATTCGTCCGGTCATGTTTAATAAGCCAATATAAGTTTAATTTGCAAATTATACCTCACGCCTTATAAATATTCATTAGAACATTGATTGCTAGCCTTAGGTAATTCACTTTACCTCTGCTCCCGTTCTAACCTTCCATCGCCCTTAAACATAACTGCAGACAATTTTCTTGATTCTCCCAGCCAATCTAATCGGTATGATAAATTTCATTGTTTATATTTTTATTTGTCTTTATTCGGTAACAAAATGAATGCACATGCTTCCCATGCAACACCAATAACGCTCGCCTATGGTCAACCAGAATGCTCGTAGTATCTAAACACACAAACGTCAGACCGCAGTTGATAAATTTATCACGACAACTTAAGTAATTAATATCTCCCCATCGTTTGTATACGAAACACGAAACTGAATAATAATGCATAATTACGAATCGTTAATATGCATATTCGTATTGAAAGCTACTCGATTTCAATTTGTTACACTCGAGTCTAAACTAGATTTACGCCTGTTTGGAGAATATTTGAACAACCTATCTGGGAATGGTGTGGAGTTTTTTTTACTTTTAAACAGTTATTTTGTGTCTACAGATTTGAACATACATTAAGATATGACTAGCTCCAGCGTTGATCGGGTTTCCAGTTCCTATCGTACTTTAAATTAAGACGAAATCGTTACGAAATGGAATCTACAGACGAACGAAATGGCGAAACTTCCTGTCATTTCGTTGTCTTATTAGGACACTAGCTGACCAGTGCTCGCCTTGCTTCGTCAGTCTGCCACTTCTCAAATTTAAAACAAAATACTTGCTGATAAAAACTGATAAAGAAAACGTCGAGAGTGTCGCTACTCATTTTATGGATATACTCTGAGTGTGACTCCCTCTCAATCTCATTTACATTTCATACCCTATCTTTTTCAATCCCATGCGCCACAAAAAAAACAACACAAACTACAAAAGGTGCATAAAAAAAAGAAAGAAGCACACGCACAAAAGGTACAGAGAGAGAAACAGATTTGTACCGCACACACACACAAATTTTCCTCCACTCAACGATGGGAAAATCCAACGATCTAGCTTCAATCGAACAATATGACGGACTTAGTTAAATTAGTGACATGGAATGCGAACGGCCTTCTGCATAAGATGGACGAGCTCGAGATATTCATTCATAAATATGATATTGATATTTGTTTGATTTCGGAAACCCATCTGACGAAAGAATCCAGCACAAACATTCGAGGATACATTGCCTATCACGCATATCACCCTTCGGAAAGGGCGAGAGGCGGGGCATCCTTGTTGATCAAAAATACCATTGAACACTCAATCACTGCAACAATTGAGCTTGACAAACTGCAATTATGCACGGTGAGCGTAAAATTAAACACATAAAATATGATTTTGCAGCTATCTATTGCCCCCCACGTGCAACGATGGAAAGAAGCGATTTTATAAGTATCTTTGACTCACTTGGACGAAATTTCGTCATCGGAGGTGACTTTAACGCAAAACATACCTTCTGGGACTCGAGATGCATTTCAGTAAAAGGTAGAGTTCTTTACGAAGCCGGTATGGAATTAGGGGTAGAATTTCATTCCTCAGGTAAACCGACGTACTGGCCCTCGGATACGGCAAAAACACCAGACCTCATCGATTTCTTCATCACGAAAGGGTTGTCGGGAAACTCTATTGTAGTTGAGGAATGCTTCGATCTGTCTTCTGATCATTCACCGGTCATTTTGACAATTAACGGCTGTCTACGAAAAAAAGAAGGTCCGCCCAGACTATAATACTGTGAAAGTAAAATCGATCTCAAAGTGTCTCTTCGAACACCCCACGAACTTGAAGACGAAATCGATCAATTTATTAACGTCATACAATGCTCAGCCTTGAAAAATACTCCCAAATTGCGAAATAAAATATCCCTTGGAAATCACTCAATTGTTAAAAAAGAAAAGGAGAGCGCGCAAAAGATGGCAACAATCTCGCGCTCCACAGGATAAAACCACTCTTAACTACCTTTGTAGTAAACTTAAGAAAGAAATTCGAGACTTTAAAAATCGTCAAATTTCTACATATCTTGGAAGCCTAACTGCGGATAAAAGTACAAACTACTCGCTCTGGAAAGCCTTGAAAGGCATTAAAAAACCAAAAACGCAAGCGCCACCCATCAGGAAAATCAATGGAGAATGGGCGAAGAGTGACAAGGAAAAAGCCGAAATATTTGCAGAACATTTGGAAGAAACATTTAAACCATTTGATGGTCAAGCGTTGCTCGAATTTCCTGTCCTAACAGTGGCACCTGACAATTATAGAATAAAAAGTGTATCGCTAGCCGAACTACGCTTCGAAATAGACAAACTAAAATTAAACAAAGCTCCTGGATATGACTTAATCACAGGACAGGTTCTTAAAGAGTTACCTAGGAAAGCTTTAATAAAGTTTGCCTATCTTATAAATGCATCGTTCAGGTTATTGTACGTTCCACGACAATGGAAGGTAGCTGAAGTTATAATGGTTCCAAAGCCCGGTAAACCACTAAATGACAAAAAATCATATAGGCCAATATCGCTCTGAATTTAAAGAAATCGCGGCAGGAGTTCCCCAAGGAAGCGTTCTTGGACCGATCCTATTTCTAATATACACTTGTGATATTCCGCAAGAAGAAGGCACAACAGTAGCCACGTTTGCAGACGATACATCTATTTAGCGGTCAGTAATACCGTTGAATCAGCAACTAATAAACTCCAACGATCTATTGACAAAATTTGTGATTGGACAAAGACTTGGCGTATTGCTCTCAACGAGGCCAAATCAACGCACGTGAATTTCACTTATAAAAATGTAGACAACTTACCCATTTTCATTGATTCGGTACGAATTCCGTACGCAAACGTGGCAAAATATTTGGGGATGACACTCGATGCGAAATTAAAATGGAAACCGCACGTCAAGAAGAAACGCGAAAAGCTCGCCATTCGATGTAAACAAATGCACTGGCTGCTTGGTAGATTTTTAAAACCGGTTTGGACATACGGTATACATCTTTGGGGTTGTACCAAATCCAGTAATATCAAAATTTTACAAACTTTTCAAAACAAAGTGCTAAGAAAAATAGTAAATGCACCATGGTTTATCAGAAACACTGATATCCACAGAGACCTAAGTATGGCTACCGTCGAAGATGAAATAAAACATTTTGCCCGCAAACAACAGACACGCCTTCACGATCATTGCAATAACACCATGCTACAAATTCGAGACGATACTAACCTAGTGCGCCGATTACAAAGGATAAAACCATTTGAATTAGCGCAATAAGATGTAACCGCGTGCTTATGGCGGTATTAGCAGGTGCCTCCACTGGGAAGCTGCCAGCCAAACGCGTATTTAACAGTTTTAATAAAACTACTAGATAGGAATAACCTAGTTGTAGTATGAAGGTTTCGAAGGGAGGTGGTTTTTGTTTTCTTATCTTAAGTGAGAAAGAGTCGCATGTACGATTTTCCACCTACCCCTATTATTCGTCCGAGCCTAGTTCTGGTTCCAAGTCTCGTACTTTTAACCAGGATAGGTAACTCTCAGCTTGCTAAGAGTTACGTTAATATTACTATGGCTTGGGAGTAATATTAGAAACTCTAAAAAAATCGAACATTTTAATTTTTTTGAATTGTATAAAATGTATAGTTTAATGCTTATTGTTCAACTTCAGGATAACCTACAAAGATGATTTATATCTTAAAATCTTTGTACATAATTGATCTTTATATTAAAAAAAATCCTATTTCATTTGAATGAGTCATTCCAAAGCTAGGAGCTAGAAAGCATTCGAGAGTTACAACTTTTCTTAGATATCAGCTTAGATCTCCGCTTCTGGACAGCGGATGAAGGATTTTCCCGCGGTAAAAAGTAGCCTATGTCCATTCTCAGGCTCTAGACTATGTGTGTACCAAATTTCATGATTTCATTTAAATCAGTTCAGTAGTTTTGGCGTTAAAGCGAGACAGACAGAGAGACAGACAGAGTTACTTTCGCATTTATAATATTAGTATGGATTGTTAATTTTTGGGTCACATGTGCTAGCTTTAGATTTCTGTATACACTTCGAGGGCTCATAGATTTTTTTTTCTGTAGCGTAGTTTGGGCCAACAAGACTGCCGGAAATTACACCAGAGTTTGATGTTCCAAAAGAACTTTTGGAAAAAATCGCTGAATTCTTTTTGGAAAATACGCCAGAAGAGTGAAAAATGATGCCAAACATTATCTTCCACATTTCGAAAATTAAATGGAAATCCGGCCAACAAATTAAAATGTGAAAACTTTTTGCAAAAAATGTCAAAAATTCTGTAAAGCTTGGTAGAAAAATCTAAACAGTTCTTGTAGGAATCAAAAAAAATGAGTATTTCTTCTGAAGAATTTTCTAACATTTTTTGAACAAAAAACTGTTTCTGGCGTAATTTCCAGGAGCGGCCGCCTATATCCCATTTTCTTTCGAAGTTTTGAACGAAAGTACTCTTATGTATATTAGAGTTGAATGGTGGTAACAAATAAGGGGTGGAAATTTTATGTAACATTGAATCTACAAAAATATATAAAGAAAAAGAAAAACCGCTATTGTCAAAAAAATGTTGTTCAATAGTTTTTATTTAACGAGCTTCTCAGGACAATTTATATTCTTGAGCGTTAGTCAGACATTCCCAAGAGGTGCGATATTAAAAGAAACGCGAGGTGTTACTGGGTGATGTGAACCTGGGGCCCCTCGATCAGTAGTCCAACGCAAGGTTGCTAAGTATTTATCTGGACTTCTTGGGTTTAGTCCAGAATCTGCCACAGTGTGCGAATATTTGATCGGCATAAAATGGCACTGATGGGGTACAGCTAGATCATTTAAAAATGCATTTAGTCAACCACTCCATGACAAGAGGTCGTACGTGATGGTCCTTAACATCACGCTGATGCCCCTATAGTTGGCGCAGTTATGCGGTTCTCTTTTTTGTAGAGGACTATCAAGATGTATTTCAAGTCAACTCACGCTACCTTAAACAGCTCGGCTTATAGACCATCCAGCCCAAAAACCTTGCTAGATTAAGATATTCAAATATATCATTTCTCACTTGATTTCGATCGAGTTGACGGAAGTCTGGGATTTCTTCTTCGGTCTTCACCTTTTAACAGCCTGCAGAAATGGTTTTTCCATAACCTTAACACCTTATTCATCCATTATTCATTGTTATTCTTCTGTTTATACTCATCTGTGTTCGGTCTTGTTGCCCTGATACGTCGATTATTATAAGTTTCTTGATAACACAATGTCAATGTGTCTTTCACCCTCTCTGTCACCGATATCAGTCCAACTATGCTTGTCAAAATGTGGAATAATTAGAGAAAATATAGAAAGAAAAACCTGAATGAATAACATACCTAATATACTTACAGGCGCTGGGCTGCCCAAGAAAATCAAAATAAAAAACTGGATGAACTGAAAATCGTGGCTTCAATGGGTCAGTGCATGAGTGCTTGCCTAAGAAGACGCTGGTCTAGATTCGAATCCCAGTGGAAGTAATGGATTTTCGGGATAAAAGGAAAAAACACAGACCAGTACCATAGGAAAAAGGAATCTGATGATCGGTTGTGGCGAACCGTGAAACAGCGCTGTAACTCCAGCCGTCCACTTCACATGGTAGCGATTGTAAGAAATATGGTTGTTCATTCAAAACAACATAAAGATAGAATATATGCTGCAACACCACCACAGCTGGATCAATTTTCAAACATTTGTGGCCGTATGTCCTCAACAACACAAATAATGTTGGTTTCCAATGCGTCCATTGTTGTTGGTTTGTCAGCGTTCCCCAAAGAAAATGATCAAGAGGCGTCAAATCACAAAATCTTGGCGGTCAATTTACAGGTCCATTATGCGAAATTATGCGTTTATCGCCTTCAATAAGTTGATTGTTTCGTTTGCTGTATGGCACGTAGCGCCAACCTGCTGCAAGTCACATCTCTTCAACATTTATGACATCCAATTGGTGAACGAAAAAGTCATTCATCATGAGTTTATAGCGAATACCGTTGACCGTAACACGCTGATTAGCTTCATTTTTAAAAAAAAAAATATGGTGCGATGAATCTACCAGCACAAAGGACGCACCAAACTGTGCATTTTTCGGGATGTAACGGCGTTTCGATAATCGCATGTGTAGTATGTTCCCTCCAAATGCGATTATTGTGAGTTTTGACATACCCATTGATATAAAAATGAGCCTCATCCGTGAACACAATAAAAGAGCGGAACAGCGGCCAGTTGATTTTGGGCAAATTCACCGAAATGTCGACGCTAAAGATGGTCACTCGGTACACGAACTTAATCTTACAATCCTTCAAACCAATATAGTCGTTCAGTGAACTTTTAATTGCTATAGCTGTTAAGATCATTTTTACCAGTAAAACAAAATTTGAAATTAAATTAAAACATAGGGACGGGCTACAGTCCGCTTGGGCGAACTGTTGGATACCCTATTCTTATTCCTATCCCTCATAAGTGGGCGTGACAAAAGTCTAAGTATGGTTGAATTGTTAAGAACGCTCTACATATTTTGTTTTATAACATTTAAAGGATTTTATCAAAAAAAAAACGCTCCCTAGCTCAAACTTGGGTGTTTCAATAAAATTGTTTTATTTAATTGTGGGCGTGTCAGTAGGCGGATTTAAAAAAAATTAACACATGAGAATAAAGGGCCCCTAGAGAGTATATATTATAAATTTCAGCTCCCTAGCTCAAACTTTGAACTTTAAAAAAAAAAAAAAAAAAATTGTGGGCGTGTCAGTGGGCGGATTTTGAAAATATTTACACATGAGCATAAAGGGCCCATAGAGAGTATATACTATAAATTTCAGCTCCCTAGCTGAAACTTTGGATTTTCAAAAATTAATATACCCTTAGAATAGGGTATAAAAAAATTATTTTATTTATTTGTGGGCGTGTCAGTGGGCGGATTTTGAAAATTTTTTATCCCGAGCAGTTTTAGGAGTCATAGATCATATATAAAAAATTTCAGCTTTCTAGCTCAAAATTCGATTTTTTCCAAAATTTGGTTTTTTTGATTTTGTGGGCGTGTCTGTGGGCGGATTTCAAAAATTCTTAAACTTGATTATTTCGGGACCCTAGAGAGTATATGGTTAAAATTTCAGCTCTCTAGGTCCAGTTTAAAGGCCTAATTTTTGGCTACAGACGGACGGACGGACGGACGGACGGACATGGCTAGATCGACATTACTATCGATGCTGATCATAAATATAGTAACTTTTAGGGGTCTACGGGCAATATTAAGGTATGTTACAAACTATGCGTCAAAATTAATATACCCTTAGAATAGGGTATAAAAATAACGTTTACATCGTTTTAAGCAAGTTTATTTAACAATTCGAATTTTTCAGACTAAAGGAACAAAATGTGTTTTTATTTTATTATAAAACGAAAACCAATTCTTCATCACTTAAAAAAAAAAATTAAGTTTTAATAAACAAATACCCAAGCAATATCGATAAGTACCTTCATTATTTTACTTAAATTCTGTGATACAGGCGTACTTGCTGATAAGAACTGATAAAGAAAACGTCGATAGTGTCCCTATCCATACTCATTATATGGATATACTCTGCACGCGACAAACTTCAAGCACAAAAAAAAACCCTTCTCGTTCAAAATTTGAACGAAATGGTCGATACAAAAACAGGATTTTTTTGCGTTCCTAACTTTCAATTGTATCATTTCGTTGCAGAATCGTTTGCACGAGTACATAACTACATACACTATACACAAGATCAGAGATGGTTTGAAAGAAATGGTTGTTATATACAGCGCTCGATATGTTTTGTCTTGATTCTGTATTCGTTTCACACATCATACCAAGCTCGCCTCGTTCAAAAGCGACTTGAATGAAATGGCCCATACAACACGTGAAATTCTTCTCTTTTTTTGTGCCTATACTTTAAATTGTATCATTTCGTTGCCGAATCGTTTGAACGAGTTGAAAAGAACAGTTGGAAAAAAGCTACGGTTGGTTCGTAGGTGGTTCACTTCTGTTTCGAAATGTTCAAATAGGAAATGCATGAGTTGAAATATGAAAAATTACAGCAATCGGAAGAAGAATAAAAATATGTTGTATGTAGTTTAAAGACCGCAAAAATTGAGATAGTTTATTGTGAAAGTTAGTCATTCATGAACGACTTGAACAATATGAGGCTTCGCCACTGATCTTCACGTAAAATTTTCCATAAAGTGGATGGACAAAGACCAAGCTATTGTGAACGACGTCTTTGGATCTTCTCCAACGCTCTCCTACTCTTCAGTACGCACTCTTCTTAAGCAGCTCGGTGCCACTGCATCTAGCAAAGAAAATGTTGTGCGAAAACAACAACGTCAATTATTCCGGGTATAAATGTGGCACAGGATACCATAATTTTGGAGAAAAATTTCAAAGAAAGATGCAATCGGATTTTTGAATTGAATTGGTTTGACCGATAAAACTGTCCGAAGTTTGTACCCATACATCGGCTGCGAAGATCCTCGTTGAGGCAAATTAGAATCCAGTAACAGTAACTGAAACGAATATAGAGCATATAGAAACGGTGCTTCTATTCATACAAAGCCTATGACTGACTATCAAGATAAATAGCTATTCACCCCTATCGTGATTTTCCATAAAAGAAATGCTCCTATGCTGAAAAAGTGCAAAATATTAAAACATTTGGTACGTTTTTTGGGACTTTATACCAAGATACTTTTCGAAAAAAAAAGCCGCTCATTTGCATTCACTTTAACATACAGATTAAATATCGACATAAGATATGAATGTTAATATATTTTCTGTCAGCGTAGCGATGCAAACAAAATAAAAAATCAGATACAAAATTAATCTATTCATTTGACGCGTGAGCCAATTATTTGAATACGTTCAACAAACAGATACCTAGGTACACGTATTATACTGTTTTTTGGGATATTTTAAATAATTTTTTTTAATATTTCGATAGCATGAATTTAATTTATTTCTTGTAAATATTTTTATAATTATTTCGGTCTATGTATGTATTAAATATTATAGCAAATTAACTTCGAACCAAAGAGAATGCACTTATTTAATAAAAAAACATTCACGAACGCATTCAAATATACACAAACACTTTTTTCAAAATTTTATCTATTTTAGCGCCATCTGGCTTTCCAATTTTTATATTGGTCTACCAACTGTTGAACACTAGGTTAATCTAAGGCAGTGTTTGAATTTTTGCTTTGCGTGTAAAATATAAAGATAGTAGGTAGACAAAAATACACATTGATTACCCGCCCGTTTTCCAGACTTCTTCCTATGCGGTTATCTGAAAGACACAACTTGAAAAAAAATCAGATTGAAAATATCGTCAAAAGAAAGGAGTTTTATCGAAACCAAAATGGCGGTCAGCTAAGGGATATAATTTTCCATTTTAAACATAATAAAAAACATTTTCAATATCATAAAAAACTAAACTAAGCTGCCCAACATGGCAACTTATATTTTCTCGAACACATGGACCGACTTAGAATTATCCGAAGGGAGTATTTGTTCTCGAGGGTAATACACCCGAATATTTTTTTTTAGAAAAGTATCATTACGACAACGGAAATGAAATCAAAATCTAGCCACATCATCTGCAAGCATCACACAATAACGGTGATCTTAGAGGTTCATTTGAAGCAACTCTTCATTTCCCACACCAATGTACACAAAAAAAAATGCACAGATCACAGGACATAATCAAAGACCGACCTAAGGAGAACGACAATGATGACTACCAATTCATGTTGCGCCGTTGCTTTGCGCGCAATTTATTTGAAATTCTGCACGAACCTAATGACATGTAACTGTTATTAATAGCCTTGCCAGGACATTGGACACAAGTTACTTTCAACGGGTTATGGTACCTACTTTATTTTGTGCTGCTTGCTCTTGGCCTTGTACGCATTTAAATGCTCTCATTAACTCCAGCTGAACACTTTATGGCCTGCAAGCCACAAAACCAGTTGCACTCACACTAATGCATTGCAGGGGTATAACTAACCCTCAGTCGATTTTGCTGCTATTCCTTTTTCCTTCAAGTTTTATGAGATGCCAAGGAACAACAGCAGCAGCGCAAGCAGCCAACAAACATTACTTTACTTCCAACTGTTGGCCATCACCATGATCGGCTGTAGCGCTGAGCGAAATTTATGTCCATCCGATGTGGTTCTTCTGGGATTCCATTTTGCATAATGTGCATCTGCTGCTGTTTCCCCCCGCCAGCAGTTGGCGTTTGTGCCACTTAATACGAAGAAGTTAAGAGTCAGTTCATCACCATGTGGCGCACCTAAGAGTGAGAGCATGTGTTTGGTTTTTGGCGCGCGTAACACACTGTCATGCGATTCCGATGACACCTAGTCCTACAGTCCTACAAGCAATCCAAATGAAAGAGGAATTTAATTCGCACCATATTAACTGCGGAATTGCGTGCAAGGGCTGGTTCTCAGGGAAAATTGGTTCAAGTGAATGGTAGCTCGAGGGAGTGATCATACTGTTTTTCAAAATTTTAAATCCCTCTCCAGTCCAGATGTGTTTCATTATGAATTCCGAGATCGGAAAATCTTTTAAGCACCCGAAAGTGCCCGAAGTAATGTTGGCATTGGCTAGCATGCAATGATTGGGGTCAGCATTAAGAGGAAAGACCGGAAATATAAGAAGGTTAAATGGGAAACTCAAGCAACTGTTAGCTGTTTCTGATTTCAACCGAGTCGCTAGAGCTGAAGGAATAGTAAATATGTTGAAGCAGTATTTCTATCTATAAGTGTAAGGGCAGAAACAAAATAACAATTTATTTTAATTAAGTAAAAGCAGTAGAAACGACCCAGACAAAGTCCAATGACTTTGTCAAAGTCGAAAAAAGGCGCATGTCAGAGTCAAAGCCCAATAAAACCTCCAAAAGATTGGCAAAAGCCGGAGTGGGGAAGTATGTCGCCAAGTGGGGTATCATCGTCAGCAGAGGCCAACACCGAGGATAGGAACTTTAGCTACATGACTCAGTTGGAAATCTCTCACCCTGACAAAAAAATTAGTCTGAACGGGGCCGAGGGTCAGTACATCGGAGAATGTAACAACGACGAAGAAGACGATGGGGAGGCTTAGCTGAGCAAATTAAAAAGAACCAGCAACAATAAAAGATGCAAGAAGAAAGAGCTGTAAGAAAAATACAGTTTTAACTTAATAAGGCCCGGATCGACAATATCTAGGTCAAATTTTCGAGCGGAGTCAAAAGTCCAACTTGATTACATTAACGCTTCCTAAGACTGCATCATTTAAGGCTCTTCAAGCCGATGAACGAGTTTGGAGTCCCGGGAAACGTAATCTAGCTGTGTCTTATGACCCTGCAAAAGGAATTTAGAGTTGGGAACATTTTCAAAGGACATTTTCGCTCGACGGCGTTTTTACGGCGGTTGGTGATCATTTGAATTAAGATAAATCCAACAGTTTTTTGGTTCGCTCTCGAAGTTGCATTTTTCAATGTGTTTGATTCGACTTCAAATGCTGAAATTGTCGCTCCTGTCAAAGTCTAAGTTTTATTATTGATTCAAACAACGAATTGTTAGCGTATGTGAAAGACAGATCATCATCAAAGGCTGTGACTCTACTGCTAACGTGCTGTTGAAATATGGAGTTCACATAAATTAAAAACAAAATGGGGCCTAAGACGGAGCCTTGAGGAATGCCAATATTAATTTCTGTTTGGCTGTACGACTACGAGCTATCCAATTACAACATTCCGGGGTATGAGCCGTATGGCAATTGCAATAACTCTTACAAAAAGACTTACAAATTATAAGGAAGTGGTTTGCAAAACATCAGCTCTTAATAAGTGAAAAAACTAAGCTAAAGATTTTTAGTTTAAAGGATTCAGACCTTGTCGACTGTGATGTATATGCTTGAACCATACTGTTGGACAAAGCTTTTGTTGCAGTTTTATTATGGACTTGTGAATTCCAAACTGCAATATGGTCTATCAAGTTGGGGTGGAACATTTTTTTTTTTAAAAAGGAAATCCAAATCCCAGAGCACTCAGACTCGGTAGCGTTCCATTGTACTACCAGGCAGAAATCCTCCTTTTGGTGTAGAGGCATGTGATTGGGTGGCGTATGTTGTTGTTCCCCATGGGGATTGAACCTGCACCGCACGGGTCACAAGCCAACATACTACTGGAACATACTACAGTACTCTTGAACCTCTTATTACAAGGTGGCGCAAAAGTAATCCTCCTATCAGGAAATGCTATAAATTTTGCGATTGGCCCCTAATGTCAGTTCTGTTTTGACATTTGTGTAGTAAACACATGCGAAATAGACGTTAATAAACAATGTTACGCTACACTGCTCCAGAACGCGGAATATTGGTGACTATTTATTTGAGCAATAATCGGTCGGTGACTTTGGCACAACGTGAATTTCGTCGCAGATTTCCTACCCGTCCAACGCCTACTGGTGAAACACTGCGACGTTTAGCCGCTCGCCTCAAAGAGACTGGCACAACACGAGATGCTGCCAGGCGTGGCAGACCCCGGAGTAGCCGTCCTGCAGAGAATATTGCTGCTGTAGCCGAAGATGTCATGGAAGCGCCGTCGACATCGACCAGACGACGTGCCACGCAAATGGGTATCAGTCAACGGTCTTTACAGCGAATTTTGGTACAAGATTTGAAGATGTTTCCGTACAAAATCCAGACGGTGCATCAGCTGTTAGCTGCTGACCGCCAATCGCGTCTAACATACGCTCAAGCAATCCTTAATCACCACCAAGAGGAAGATGATTTTTCATCAAAAATTATCATGAGTGATGAGGCCCATTTCCATCTTAGCGGGTACGTAAATAAGCAAAATTTACGCTTCTGGGGCACTGAAAATCCGCGTGTAACCCACGAAGAGCCATTACACCCGCTCAAAGTCACTGTATGGTGTGCTGTTTTCGCTGGGGGAGTCATCGGACCTTTTTTCTTCGAAGACGTCGCGGGCCAAACGGTTACTGTGAATGGTTAGCGCTACAGAGCAATGATCAACGAGTTCTTTTTGCCGCAACTTGATGAATTGGGATTGGAAAACATGTGGTTCCAACAGGACGGTGCAACGGCACACACTGCACGTGCCACAACCGATATGCTGAAGGATGCATTTCCCGGGCGCCTAATCTCCCGTTTTGGCGATTTGCACAGACTTCTTTTTGTGGGGCTTTTTGAAGTCGCGGGTTTATGTCAACAAGCCTCAGACTCTTGCAGCTCTTAAAGACAATATCCGTCAACAATGTGAGGACCTATCGCTGGAAGTTTTGGCCAAAGTGATGGAAAATGCCATAAAAAGGGCTCAAATGACAATCAACTGTGGCGGCGGCCATTTACATGACATCATATTCTCGACTTGATGTAAAAAAAATTAAAAGACCAAATAAAAATAATCCACAAGAAGAATCAAAGTTTTTCATTTTTTTTTTAATTACAGCCAAAAAACATCGGAAGGTTATTTTTGCGCCACCTTGTATATCGCAAAAGCATATTATAAGGATTATTTGTAAAAAAAAAATAGACCAACCAATAGTTGGCCACTATTTCATTGACTTCGGTTTCTGCCTTTAAGACATCTATATGTTTTCAAAGTCTTAAAAGTATTCTTTTTACGAAGCGGTTATAAAATCAAAAGCTCAGTTGCATATAGTCTAAGAGGTAATACCAGAAATCTTGTTTATGTGCCACCCTCCAATAAAACTCAGTATACGAATTTTTTCAGTGTCTTAGCACCAAAACTTTTTAATCAATTGCCATACAATATTCGAATTTTAAAAATGCGTAACCTCTTTCTTAATAAAGTAAAGAAATGGCTTTTTTCAATGAATAGTTGGAGGTCAATCAATTGTTTGCAACATTAATTTAATCAATCAATCTTTTTGTATTACTTTTCAAAAAATCATGTACTTAGATCTCATTGCGTATATTTTTTCTTATATTTTATTTCATTTCTTCCTTCAAATTATGTACGTAGGTATACCCCACACATTTTTTTTTGATTTTAATTATGTGGAAGGGCCTTTCGCCACTAGTCATTTACAAGACTATAGAATGGCATCCTATTTATTTTTATATTTGAATATGTTTTATTAGATCTATTATAAATTATTTTTTGTAACCCTCTCAAAAATTAAAATAAAAATAAACTAAACTAAAAAAAATAAAAAAAAAAGTTAGCATCAGTCCACAAATTATTTCGACGAAGAATTCTCTGAAAAATCACTCCTATCTTTGCTGGCAAAACAAATGTGTTTAAACAAAAGCTCAAGCACGTATAAGCCATACAACTGCACCAGAACACTTGTTTCCTATCTCCCTATTCTTTCTAAAGCAAGTGGCACCGAAAAGCATGCAATGAAATATGCGATTGCTAGTGCTACTTGCTACAAATGCTTGCGCTGTGTTCATAGGACAATAAGGCTAATGTAACATTTATGGTAAGACCCCTTTAGCGAGTACAAATTTATGCGATTAGTGGGAAATTTTGAAATGTGGTTAACCATAAGATATGGTTAGGAATTATTTAATATTAAAAAATGCTCTGTAATGTTGTTCATGGAATTAAATGTAGTTAATAACAGCGAAGTGTGATATACATATATTGACGCAACCATTGTTATGAACACGGAGACCTGTAAATTTACATGTAAACGAAATAACGGAGCACAATGTAATAATGATTTGCTCAATGACAAATGACAATAAATAGTGACAATAAATAATACAAAATAAAGGCAAATTATTTTTGTTATTTCTTTACTAACAAAAAACGGCTGGACCGATTTCGCTAGAAACTTAATCAGTTCTGAGTTACGTAATTACGCTTCGAATAAACCGGTTCCATATTAATATCATCTTTGGTTCTCGAGATAATCGTGGCGAAAGATAATTCCGAACGCACATACGTACATACACACACACAGACATCTCTATAAAAACGTTGAATTTGGATTCTGGTGACCTTGAAACGTGGAGATATAGCAAAATCCGCGATTCACAAAATCAGCCCCATTACAAGAACTTCCACTGGGATGTTAAAAAAGCTCTTTGAAACCGGCTGTAGTTTTTGCACTGATTGCTGGACAATAAGTTGAAGCCGTAAGCAAAGTATAACTGCTTCGAGCGAAAAATCGCTTATCGGCTACTTATTCCCGGTATTTGATGAGGGCACACTTTATGAGCTGTATCTAGATGTACGTATGTAGATGAAGCCCAAAAAGTCGAATAATGCCTACTTTACTGGGTCTCGCCTATACCGAATGATTGAACAACAAAGCAGCATGAGGATCTTTGAATTTCAAAACGCAAACTCGGAATAATAAAGAAGACCGAACCTATACTTTCGAAGGAAGTAAAAGGCTTCAGTCTCTCAGGTGAATATCTTCACGGGTCTGAGCCCCCATAAGAAATAACGTAACGACGACTTATGGCGCCCAACGTGGGTAAAAGTTCAAATCTAAGTTTTCACAAGAAAAAGAAAATGTGATTTAACCTTAAGCGGTTAATCTTCAGACATCCTCAATACACTCATTCATGAATCCTATTTGTGTATTGAATTGAGTAAGTTAAGGCACCTACAGACTATCGATACAATGCAAACGTGTAGGTATCAAATATCGAAAGTAATCACACCGTGAAATAAATTTGAATTTAAACCATTTTGGCACACACGAGCCATTTACAAGCGGTACACTTTGTCGGTGCTTTTATGGTTCTCCACAACACCATAGTAATTCTACTGCAGTCGGCACACTAAACTCTCCCATCATGAACCTATGCTGCACTGATTCAATGTCTGTGCAATGTAGTCCACCACTTTGTTTCCATGAATTTTGCTCCCATTGTACCCTTTAACTGGACTAATTCCTTTGGGGTAACGCGACATCAACTGACACCATGACCATATCTGGTGTTCACTGATTGGACCAAGATACTTTGGATTAAATAATCCAATATCCGTCTTCTAGAATTAAAGGTCATTAATACCACCTTTTTTGATTTTCTCACGCTGCAGTTGCTTTAGGGTTTCTTCCCTAATGATGATCGGCACTATCGCATCATGGCTATCTGCAGGCGTCCCGTTGAGGGAGCCCTACCCTACCAGGGCGAATCATATCATTCAACTTCTGTTAGGAATCAAATCAGTTAAAATGACTGATGGACGTCTCGGCAGAATGAATGGATATGTGCGTATCCGTGTATGTATCAAGAACAAAGATTCATTCATGCAGGTGGATAATTATTCTGATTCTGGGTACAGCACTGAAGCCAACCTAAATAATGTCGGAAGGTTCGGTGGTCTTTAAAAACAAAAACCGGACTCTATGCGAAATAATCGTCAGAGCATGTTACACAGGGAGAATATCAAAGTGGACAGGTGAGTTATTCGATATCCACATGGTGCACCAAACACGTTCCTGTATCAAGTCACCACCGCACCGACCGACGGGGCAGAGAGTGCCACTACAGTGCCCCCGCTCTCAGTTTCTCCTGACCACAGCACGGTGCAGGGATCACTCTTAGGTTCCAAATGAAATTGATCGCGACAATATTGCATACACGTTGTGAATTTATAATTTCCTTAAGGACCGCGTGCCAATGAGGACAACCTACGAGAGTAATACAAGTCGATCAATGCGGGTATGTTTTTTGTCTTATCCGGGGCAAGGGGGAGTCCGCTCCGGTGGACTGAACTGGACACTGTGCAAGGCGACACAGCGTCACTGTGCAAGAGATTCAATGAACGAGTCGTGTGATTTATGAATGCAATTCCAAATGGAATCCTTTGGTAAATTAATGGCTTCACGGGAACAGCAACAACAACCATGAGGTGGTTATCAATATGTAGCGCGTATACTCTTAGATATGAGTCTTATTGCGGCCGACCAGCACCGGCACCGGACACATACGATCCGGCATGAATCAAAATTATGAAAATAATTGCAAACGGATGAAATTTCAGGAATTCCTTTGATTTACTGAAATACGATTAGAGGAAGTGTTTAAGGTGGTGGCAGCCTAGCGCGGCTATGGTAGGACTTTAGCAATAACTCTCTAATCGAAACTGAATCGGATGCTGTTGGGTACTATTTTGCCAGTATGGATCTGCAGCAGTAGCGTGCAAATTGGTAATGAGAGGACGGAGATTAATTTGTATGAATTATGAGGATGAGGTAATGAGGGGATAAGAACTGTATTGGAAGCCGGTTTGCAGTATGTACTGACTGTGTTACGCCAACACTACAATGATATGGAGATTGTTGCAGATTTGCAGAGATCTTTAAAGGTGTATCGGCTATGAACTACAAAGTGTAAGGTTTAAGCTAAGGTAAGGCCGACTCAACTTCACCATACTTGAGTTCCAGTTAGCTTATTTTCATAATCATCATATTAGGGCGCGGGGTTTGTTAGTTACCTTCTTCCTTGCGGTCAACAAAGTTCAGCCGATATGCAACAAGTAAAAATAGTGAGGCGTCAGAAAGATCGTAAATCTTTTTAAGTTGAAGTGATAACTTCCAAGATTTTTGTTGCTCAAGTAGCAGAGACTCCAGCATTGACAGAAATAGTAAGGTGTATCCTCGTGTGTCTCCTCATAACTGCAGCCTCTAAATATATTGCCACTCTTCAGATTTAATTTCATTGTTTGGTTCTTAGGAAGTTATGATGAGTGAGACAACCGATCAACTTAGACAGCGATGCTCTATAGACCGCAGAAGCTTGTTTGTCAGTCTTGTATTTTACTCTGGGAAAAGCGTCCGTGATATGTCACATTTGGATCTTGTACTCGATTTCTGTAACTACACAGTGTGGTTTGGTGGACTAATGACCCATAGCAGACCCGTTTCATGCCAGTTTATACACCCCTTTTTGCCGACTACCTCTCTGTGTCCAGGAATCAAACTGGTAGCCGTATTGTGCTGTGAGCCAGTAACCTTAGGTGCTTCGCGACAGCCTGGCTGTCAATAAATATGGTAATATCACAACATGGTTTTATTATCATCGACATGATGTAGAGAGCTTATGATTAATCAACGTATAGGTAATAGACCAAGAGCCCACAGCAAATTTTGGGCGTGAAAGTATAACCAAAAAGCTGATAAATGAACAGAAAGGTCTCCAAAAAGTAAATTCAAATGTCGAAGTCTGGCAGCGCTTAGTTGCAGCTGAGGTTAGTAATAGTAGATTGAAAACGTGTTTTTTTCTAAAATCTGGATTTTTTATATAACCACTTGAATATAGTATTAAATGAAAGAACAGACTGCCCTGATCACAGAAATATAGCTGCCAGACGTCTTACGCGCAGCCATATCCTTGCCAGACGTACTAATAGTATGTTAAAAATCACATTTTGAAATAATTGGTATAACCAAATAATGGTTACACCAACAAATTTGTGAAAACGCCCAGATCACAAAAATGATGGTCCCAGACGTTTTACGTGCACCCAAAACCTTGCCAGACGTCCTCAAAGTATGCTAAAAGGACATTTTTTTAACAATTCTGCTAACCATGTTGTCATAGCAGAAACGAACCATTGGTTACAAATGTTGCACTAAAGTGCAAGTGATTGACGTAGATCATGCAAAACAAGAAACCGTTTCTAAGAAGTAGATAGTACATGTGTTCTTCATTCAAGTGATAGTCCGAAACAATGCGGAAATATAATTTTGTTTGATGACAAAACATTGGAAAAATGTACCCAAATTTTGACATGTCGGAAAATTCGAAATTTTAAATACCTACTCAAATATAGATCTTCCAATGAAGGTTGATAGTGTAAGTGGTTACCATAGCAAGTGCTATCGGCTATTTACAGCTGCTTCTAAAAAGGTTTATCTTCGATGCAAAGAAATGAATGTAAGTTATATTTAATTATTAAATAATCTACATAAGCCGTGTTTCTTTGCACGCGGATATAGGGATAATTTGAAATTTGCATTTAAAATACAACAACAACTTGTCATATATACGCTAACTTTAGCGGGGATAGCTATCGCCGCTAAGTCAGTTAGCGGGGATAAACAGTGCTTCCAAAACCCATTTTCTTCGTTTCTGATGAACCGATGCGATGAACTTTTCAAGAAATGTCAAAGTTTGACATCCCTCCGACCACTAACACATCCCGCCGAATATTTTGTTCGTGATTTTATTATTATTATTTTTTCAAACTTTATTATAAAGGTAATTGAATTTAACAAATCTGTTAATGTGAAATTGTTTTTCATAATTTTAGAATATGCTTGGCATCAATTTCAATTGGCGGAAGTAAATATTTTTGAATTTCAGGATTTTCAATACAAATTTCTTAACTACAACTTACAGCTGTGTCACGTTGCATGTCATAGGTGCATGTGTGCTGCCAAGTTTTTTTGATGAGTTCTTAAGCGGCGATGGTCGTTTTCTGATGCCATCCCTATATCCGCGTGCAAAGAAACACGGCTATAGTTCCATTAACGTAATTATCTCGGTCTTTTGTGTACACAAAGCAATGAAATATCCGGTGCAAACATCGTACCTGAAAATACATG
Organism: Portevinia maculata; assembly: GCA_949715645.1. Taxonomy (NCBI): domain Eukaryota; kingdom Metazoa; phylum Arthropoda; class Insecta; order Diptera; family Syrphidae; genus Portevinia; species Portevinia maculata. The sequence goes on along the minus strand of OX454525.1, from coordinate 61,938,920 downwards.
CATAACAATACAGTAGCCGTAACTTTGCACGCGGATATAGGGATAATTTGAAATTTGCATGTAAAATACAACAACAACTTATCCTATATACGCTAACTTTAGCGGGGATAGCTATCGCCGCCAAGTCCTTTAGCGGGGATTAACAGTGCTTCCAAAATCCATTTTCTTCGTTTCTGATGAATTGTTGCGATGAATTTTTCAAGAAAATTCAAATTTTGACATCCCGCCGACCACTGACACATCCCGCCGAATATTTTATTCGTGATTTTATTATTATTATTATTCAAACTTCATTAAAAGGGTAATTGAATTTAGCAAATCTGTTAATGTGAAATAGTTTTTCATAATTTTAGAATATGCTTGGCATCAATTTCAATTGGCGGAAGTAAATATTTTTGAATTTCAGGATTTTCAATACAAATTTCTTAACTACAACTTACAGCTGTGTCACGGTGCATGTCATAGGTGCATGTGGGCTACCAAGTTGTTTTTTTTTTTTTGATGAATTCCTAACCGGCGATGATCGTTTTTTAATGCCATGCCTATGTCGCGTATGGAAGAATGCTGTAGAAAATGAACCAATTCTGTTATCACCATCAGAGAGTGGTTGGGTATTATTTAGATGACAACAAGTATAAAGTCAAATGGTTCGACGGAAATGTTGCCCCTGATATGACGTGGATGTTTCCGATGATGAAGATAATTTTATAAACGATTCATCGGCTGAATCTGATAATGAATAACTTTTAGAACGTATTATATACAAGTATATATTATTTTTCAGTTTTGTACATAAATAGATATCATATAATAAACATTGAAGTTCTTAATTTACAAATAATGGTGTATAAATACTTGTATATTATCTTTAAGACAATTACACTTTTAGGGCAACATTCACTAGACATAAGTGAAGTATTTAACAGTTATCTTTTATGACCATTGACCAGTGGCTCTGACAAATTCGTTTCTGTTGTCACAATATGGTTATTAGAATTGTTAAAAAAATGTTCTTTTAGCATACTTTGACGGACGTCTGGCAAGGTTTTGGGTGCACGTAAAACGTCTGGGACCATCAGTTTTGTGATCTGGGCGTTTTCACAAATTTGTTGGTGTAACCATTATTTGGTTATACCAATTATTTCAAAATGTGATTTTTAACATACTATTAGTACGTCTGGCAAGGATATGGCTGCGCGTAAGACGTCTGGCACCTATATTTCTGTGATCAGGGCAGTCTGTTCTTTCATTTAATACTATATTCAAGTGGTTATATAAAAAATCCAGATTTTGGAAAAATACACGTTTTCAACCTACTATTACTAACCTCAGCTGCAACTAAGCGCTGCCAGACTTCGACATTTGAATTTACTTTTTGGAGACCTTTCTGTTCATGTATCAGCTTTTTGGTTATACTTTCACGCCCAAAATTTGCTGTGGGCTCTTAGACTATAAGGAGACATGTATTCGGAGCTAACATCGATTCCGACATACTTTTTCAGGTATTGTGTTTTTCCCAAATGCACTTTTGGTAGGTCAGTTTCAAATCGCTCAAACTTTAAATACAGGGTGCGGCTACATAACTTCGTTTTTGAAATGTGCGCTATTCTGGCTTTAGAGTTGATAGCGGTAGGAGGGGGGGGGGGAGTTGTCCCATTCGATAGGCGTGATTTCAAAGTTTGGTTTCCTTCCAGGTCAGTCGCCGTCATGCGTCGAGGCCTACTTTTCGAATTGATGTTCTCTGATCGCAATCCAGCGCGTCTTCCGAAATCGCTTCGATGTAGCCCTGTTGGGCCCTGTCCCGAACCGGAAAGCAATTGTTAAATGGATCACTAAGTTCAGAAAAACCGCGAGTGTGAAGAACGACTAAGAACTGAAGTCCCTCAGCCCATCAGATCACCTGAGAACATTGAGACAGTGAGAGCACAACCATGCGTCAGCCTTTGGAACTTCCTATCGATCAGTGAGGCGAATTTTTCACGGTGACCTTCATTAACATCCGTACAAATTGGGGATTGTGCAGGAAGTCTCCGAACGCGGCTTTCTCGGAACAATGCGTGTAAGGCGCTTTTCGAAAACGTTCCAGAGGACGCAATTGTTTGAGCTTGATGAATTGAACTTAGGAGACACTAAGTTTCAACAGGACGGAGCAACGGCTCACACTTTAAGGGCATTGATGGCTGTTTTTTAGAAAACATGTAGCCCTTTTCGATTATTTTTCAAACTCCTCGTTTATATCAACCATCCAAGAACCCTAGAAGACTTGACAGCCAAGATCCGGGTAGAAATTGTCTACATACCCGCTGCTATGCTATCATGAGAAACGCTAGAATTCGGCTTATTCAGTGTTTGGACAATGGGCGGCCCCACCTAACTGATCTGATTTTCAAAACTGTGGAAAACAAACCTTTAGATATTGAAAAGCAAACTGACATAAGTCAAAATTCATACATTTTCAGAAAAAGTCATTTGAAGTTTTTCATAACTTAAAAAAATCATTTTAGTTTTGAATTTCAATGAATACCAAAAAGTTGTAAAGTAAAAAAGTTATGTTCAAGTGGTATATTTAAGTTACTACAAAAAGCCGTTTTTCAAAAAAAAAGTTTTGACTTATGTCGTTTTACATCCAAATTGCTTCTAATTTATGAAAAAAGTGTGAAAAAGTGTCGTTTTGTTTTGAAATAAAACCATTTGTATTTTTTGCGTATTTTGTAGAAACAACCCACTTTAAATAGTATTAGGTTAAAATAAAAAAAATATAGGAACTTTTAATGAAAAAATCGACTATAATAAAATTATATAAAATAAAACCTAGCTTATTGGTAAAACGACACTTCTTAAAGTAATCAAAATAACTTTGAAGTTCATCAACTAGTTTTGTGCCAAGGTAAAATGACACAACACGAAAAGTGTCACTTTTCAAGAAACTTATTTATCACGAATTCATAATTTGTTTAGAAGCAAAGTGTTACAAATAAAAAAAGGCATTTAGCTGGGAAAACAAACAGTGATTTTTCCTTAAATTCAAAACGACACTTGTGCCGTCATGCTGTCAGTTTAAGAGTTATAGTTATGTCGGTTTCATAGAAAAATTGTATTTTTGTTTTGCGATTCGTTCTGTATAGTTAACTCAAAATCTTAAAATTTTGACTTATGTCAGTTTGCTTTTCAAGCAACGTTATGTGCCTACATTATGAAAATTCGGATTCATAAAATAGGTTTTATTGCGTGTTGAATAAGGGAAGTGACGTTGCTGCATCCTGTGTTTCGGCTAAATCGGCTTAAATAATATGAAAGACTTCCCAAGAGTAAACAAAATTGTTTATTTTTTTGTTAAACTGTTGAAGTGTATGGGGCTATGTTATGGTTTGAATTGTACTTTAAGTTTTCAGCTCAAATTCGTGGCATTCCTGATCACCATTTGATGTGTGGTAGTGTACTGGATACCAAACCCGGAGGAAGCGCGAGCGAATACGTCTGCTGAAGCCTTTTTTTCGTTAACCTTCTAAGAGGAACTTAAAGATCATAGAGGATACTCTATGGCACGGCGGTGCAGTGAAATTTGGATGGAGAAAATTGAGTGTATTGCACGAGTTGAGACTGGGCGGAAGTATTTTAACCGAGAGTTGGTAGTGTGCGCGGTAGTTTCATTTTTGATAGGCGTTAATCCATATTTATAATAGATGTGATATCTGGACATTAACAAAAAAAAAAAAAAAAAAACAGAACGCAAGATCAATTAATTTACCAACTTTGTAAATCCAGTGTAATACAAAACATAGGGACGGGCTACAGTCCGCTTGGGCGAACTGTTGGATACCCTATTCCTATTCCTATCCCTCATAAGTGGGCGTGACAAAAGTCTAAGTATGGTTGAATTGTTAAGAACGCTCTACATATTTTGTTATATAACATTTAAAGGATTTTATCAAAAAAAAAAGCTCCCTAGCTCAAACTTGGGTGTTTCAATAAAATTGTTTTATTTAATTGTGGGCGTGACAGTAGGCGGATTTAAAAAAAATTAACACATGAGAATAAAGGGCCCCTAGATAGTATATATTATAAATTTCAGCTCCCTAGCTCAAACTTTGAATTTTCAAAAAAATAGGGTATAAAAAAATTATTTTATTTATTTGTGGGCGTGTCAGTGGGCGGATTTTGAAATTTTTTTATCCCGAGCAGTTGTAGGAGTCATAGATCATATATAAAAAATTTCAGCTTTCTAGCTCAAAATTCGATTTTTTCCAAAATTTTGTTTTTTTGGGTTTGTGGGCTTAATTATTTTGGGACCCTAGAGAGTATATAGTTAAAATTTCAGCTCTCTAGGTCCAGTTAAAAGGCCTAATTTTTGCCGACAGACGGACGGACGGACGGACATGGCTAGATCGACATTACTATCGATGCTGATCATAAATATAGTAACTTTTAGGGGTCTACGGGCAATATTAAGGTACTCGTATGTTACAAACTATGCGTCAAAATTAATATACCCTTAGAATAGGGTATAAATATGCAGGACACAGAAGGCTTCGCCTTGGGTTCAATCCTAACCAGTCCGCGTGTCAAGCAAGCGCCTAAGCATTACACCAACCGCCTTCTTCTGGTCTTTGTTCCTCAAAATTTAACGGGTATAACTTGGACGCCCCCACCGTAATTCTGTGTGATCCAGTAAAACCTCAGATAAACATGATGGAATAAAACACAACACTACAACACCTATCTACACCAAACAACTAAAAGTTACCTAATGAGCACGGATATCAAACTTGAAGGTAAAACAAAATCTCTATCTGGACGATACAATTCACTCATATATTTATCTACACTTCAATTCCTTGTTATACCCTATTCTAAGGGTATATTAATTTTGACGCATAATTTGTAACATACCTTAATATTGCCCGTAGACCCCTAAAAGTTACTATATTTATGATCAGCATCGATAGTAATGTCGAACTAGCCATGTCCGTCCGTCCGTCCGTCCTTCGGCAAAAATTAGGCCTTTAAACTGGGCCTAGAGAGCTGAAATATTAACCATATACTCTCTAGGGTCCCGAAATTATCAAGTTTACGAATTTTTGAAATCCGCCCACAGACAGCCCACAAACTAAAAAAAAAAACAAATTTTGGAAAAAATCTAATTTTGAGCTAGAAGGCTGAAATTTTTTATATATGATCTATGACTCCTAAAACTGCTCGGAATATAAAATTTTCAAAATCCGCCCACTGACACGCCCACAATTAAATAAAACAATTTTATTGAAAAACCAAAATTTGAGCTAGGGAGCTGAAATTTATAATAAATACTCTCTAGGAGCCCTTTAAGCTCATGTGTTAATATTTTCAAAATCCGCCCACTGACACGCCCACAATTTAAAATCAACTTCTTTTGCAAATCCAAAGTTTGAGCTAGGGAGCTGAAATTTATAATATATATTCTCTAGGGGCCCTTTATGCTCATGTGTTGATATTTTCAAAATCCGCCTACTGACACGCCCACAATTTAATTTTTTTTTTTTTAAATTCAAAGTTTGAGCTGGGGAGCTGAAATTTATAATATATACTCTCTAGGTCACCTTTATGCTCAAGTGTTAATTGTTTTTAAATCCGCCTACTGACACGCCCACAATTAAATATTATTTTATTGAAAACCCAAAGTTTGAGCTAGGGAGCGTTTTTTTACAAAAGCTTCGTATTTTTTTTGATAAAATCCTTTAAATATTATATAACAAATATGTAGAGCGTTCTTAATAATTCAACCATACTAAGACTTTTGTCACACTCACTTATGAGGGATAGGAATAAGAATAGGGTATCCAACAGTTCGCCCAAGCGGACTGTAGCCCGTCCCTATGCTTTTAATTTCATTTTCTTCTTTATTTTATAATTACTCTTTTTTTCTAACATTGGTAACTTTGGCGCGTGTGAGTTACTTTTATTCTGTTTATCTTTAGTTCTTTTTACCTTTTCTATTTTATTAGTAAGTAAAAAATAAAATAAATAAATAAAAATAAAATAATTTTTCTTTTCTTTTCATTCTATATTTGTCACTATTATATTTTCCTTTGTATATTACATATCAACCTACCTTTAGAAATAACTTGAACTTTTCATTCCGTTACGATTGGCAGTGGTATCTCCTTTTGTGTTTTTTTTTGTTAATGGGAAAGCTAGTAATAAGAATTTCCAAATTGGTATAGGTCTTACATGTAAGCAAGGGGTGGCAGCGTTGCGACGCCGTTGAGAAAAGGTTCATACCGGGGCTAGGGTAATAAGCTGGTTATCGATACCAAGTAGTTAACATAACTTGTCGACAAATCGACAGAAGACCAAATCCTCACACTTAAGCTAATCCGGAGAAAGGCCATTGAATTTCAAATCGAGACCCGACATCTTTTCGTCTACTATACAGCTGCATGTGATAGCATTCATCCTCAGGAGCAAGAATAACGGATGCGCTTTGGGGTCCGCCATTCTTCCTTAAAGTAGATAATCAAGGACTGTTAAATATCAAATGACTTCAGACGCTTCCGTTGTGTACACCCACTTTGATTGCGAACGGGGTTTCAAATGCTGTACCTATGGCATGTGACGCGGTCTTGTTGAAACCACTTGTCGCCAACATCAATATCATCCAATTCAGGCAGAAAGAACTCTGTTATCTCGGTCACGCGCCAGTTACGCTGTAGAGCTTCTTGAAAAATTCTTGTCAACGTAAACATTTCACCAACTTTCACCAACACGCACTGCTTCGATGTTGACATTTGAGCAGCTTGTTTTTGGACGCCCAGTGTGTTAAGCATAACCAACTGATCCAGTCTCGCTGAATTTTTCAATTACTCTCTTCACAGTTGACGAAGTTAAATCAATATTCCAACACACTTTGAACGAAAATTTCGAACTGTGGCCCAAACTTTCATTGTATAGAAATATTGTTCAACACTCTGCTCTCTAGTGTAATCACCCATGTTCTGCATTTCGATCGAAATCGAATTCAATTCACTTTTCAATTTCACTCGGAATGGAATTTGGTGTTATGCATTTCGATCGTTTTAGTTTTTTCCGAATTCACTTTCGAACTGTCAAAATCCTAAACAAACAAACACAATGTTTGCTTTTAAGTCAACATGGATGCAATAGTTTTAGCAATTTTCAATGAAAAAATGCTGGATTCGCACCTGAACCATTCGTAATAACTCCCTACAGATTTGCTCCAATTCACAATTTTCATTTCGATCGAAATGCATAACACACAATTTCACTTTCACCTTGCAAATTCACAAAAAGTTAAATACAGAACATGGGCCAATAGGCGTTTTTCTTTTTTAGCTTCGAGCGGGGCACTGAGCTGTCAAAAAAAGAACTGTGTTACTTTTTTAGCTCGGAGCGCTCTGAGCACAAAATTTGTATTTCTTTTTTATCTCTGAGCTAGCTCAGGGCTCGCTCGATGAGCTCGATTGAAAATGACCGAGCACATCGAGCGAAAAGCTGAGCGCGGCTGACTTCATTCATTATTTGTGCTTTTTCCATAGTTTATTTACTAGAAATTATAATTTAAATGGAACAATCCTTGACAAACACCAATTTCAGAAGCAAACCTGACTATTTTGAAAATTAATAAAAAAAATTATCTAATGACAGTTCAGTGCTCAATTCTGTTTCTTAATTAGCTCGGAGCGCTCAGGTTATGTTCAGCTCGGAGCGAGCTCTGATCGCTCGGGCCCCGCTCTGTTCCCCGCTCGGGGCTAAAAAAGAAAAACGCCTAATGTTTCATTTTTACCAGCCCCAAACTGTCAGCTGTCAAATTGTTTTTTTTTAAGGGGTGGTCAACACTATTGTCTACACAAATAGCAGCAAATTCAAATCCTGCGTTCAAACAAAAAACAAAAGTGTAATATACATACATACATAATATATAAAAGGAAACAAAAGATCAGAACAGAACATATCAGATCAGCACACATGAGCGAAAACTGTCAGATCAAGTTAGAACAAAAAAGTACAGCTTCATGTGACAGCTCTCATATCAGCTGTTGAATTCCAAAATAAATAAATCCAAATGAAAAATGAGATTCAAAGTTGCTTTTGATAAATAAAATAAAGTGAATACTTCAGACTTTTTAATACTCGAGATGTTGGAAGATTCTGGCGGTAGCATCATGTTAAATTCGTCGGATATTACAACATCGGATACCAGCAATAGCGATGATCAAGAAGATTTGTCACTGTTTTTCGTTGAAAAGGACGACAGAAATGCGATTTCTAGGTATTTAGAAGAAGTAGTTCCTTCTTATACTGAAAAATAATTTATAACCCACATGCGATTAAGACGCGATTTGTATCAATGCATACCTAGTGCAACAATTTGGATTATCGAATGAGTACATCGCAATGGAAGCGGCCAAAACAGTTTCTCCAGAAATACATGTAGCACTCTTCAGAGATATAGCAGATAGGTTCAATCTTTCTTTGTGAACAGTGTGCCGAATAATAAATCGCACGTTTGGCTTTTTAAGCAACCTCTCAGATTCAGTTATTCGGTGGCCTACAGAGGAAGAAAAAGGTAGAACTACCTTATGGATGTATAATAAAACTGGTATTCAGGGAATTATAGGTAATGTTTATATTATTTAATCTAACCAGAATAAATTTAATATATTTTATTTAGGTGCTATCGACGGTGCCCATATACTTATTGACCCTCCTAAGCGAGCCAAGGACGATTACATTAATAGAAAAAAAGGTATAAGTATATGTTTGCAAGCTATCTGTAACGAAAGGAAGCAAATTATTGACATCCGTTGGCTATCCAGGATCAGTTCATGACAATAGAGTAGTTTTGGAAAATTTCGACATATATCCTGAGCTCTCAAATTTATGTGGAGAATTGTTTATACTATGCGAATATTTTTAGGCAAAAATAGCTAGTGCCAAATTTCATGACAAACAACAAATCAACTGACATCAGTGACATTTGACGTCTTTAATTTGACAACTTTCACGCAGTTGCCCTTCCTCAAAAGAAGGTGAAGAAAATCCTGTACTTAGCTGAGCTGGACAGCGTCATGGAACACAAAGTGACAGAATGTAAAACATTTTGGGGCAAGAGTTCTGCTCATAGAACACAAAATCCTGTACTTTTCTGATCTTTTCTGTAATTTTCTGTGCAGCTCAGGTTCATTAAACACACCTAGTGTACCTAAGGTAAATGTCATTCAGCGTCAAATTGGATCAATCCACTTCACCGTCAGGTCCCCTGAACGTACGATTTTTTTATTTGGTTTCCTATTATTACTTTCATACCTATGTATTTACATAATATATACTTTATATCTAGATATACCTTATATACCTTATATATACATAATGTTTCCTGTTGTTTTTGAATTTTAATAATGAAAGGAGTAATTCAAATTGCGAGGTTTGTTAAGCACCTGGTTAGGGGGGAAAGGTGTGACAACCAACGTCATCATTGTTCTATAGTTTGGTTCATCTTTTCTTTTATTTGCAGCCATTTTTATATATTTTTTTTTATATTTTTAGCGCCTCATTTTCTGTTTTTTAGTGCACGCAGTAAGTCTATGGTAATAAGTTAAAGTAGCTTATGTTTAATTTTGTCATTTGCGAGTTCTATTTTATTGTTTCAAAAAGAAGTCTTAGGGCAAGGTAAATGCATTTTTTTCAAAATAATTGTTAACAAAACCAACAAAATGCATTCCTTGATTTGTTGAAACCCAATTACATTGTCCTTTGAAAGTTATTTCTCAATTTTACGTAAAAGCCAATATTATGACTAAAGCTGTTTTAAAAAAAATTGTTTCTGAATGGTTTGTATGGAAAACTGATATGTATAAGCTACTATCAAAAATGCAATTATTGTCCAAATAAACTTAATCTAATCTTATTTTTTTGTGATTGCAGGGCGAGTCATTGACGTAGCGTTCTGAAACCCAGACTAAAAGAAAGCATAGAAAAGTAAAAACATGCCAACATAAGCTAATTTAACTTACTCCCGTTCAGGGAAGGGGCTTACAATATCACTGCAGCGCCCCCAAACAGTGCTTGGCGTAAAATGCGACTAAGGGAAGAAATCAAATCTAGGCAATTTTAACATCTAGGTGAGCCTTGCGACACATTTTAAATCTTAAAGCTGTCTCGTAAGTATGCATTCTGGTTGACACGAGTGGTTATCAAAGGTGTAAAAGGTGTAAAAGTTCGATCAAACAACATTCAATTAAGAAAGCATGCATTTGCTGAAATCTATAAGAGACAGGCTTAAAAATACCTGTATCACACCAATGCAACAACACCAGCAATTGATTGGCCTCATTGATGCAGTGATCCGGAACCAGGAGGCCTGCCGATTGAGGTCGAACCGGCAAACCCCACAGTTGGAAAAATAGGGAAGCAGTAAAGTAAAAGGGTTATGATCCCTTTAATCCTGATCATAACCTCGTCGTAAAGGAAGAAGAACTTATTATCGCAGAAGAAGTTGGTGTGATGTGAGATCGGTGAATGGATGCAAGATTCTGGTCTTTAAAACGCGGATTGTGAGCCAGACCTAGCTAGCTCATCCACAGATTCATTGCCTGCAATAGCCCGCTGGTAAGGTACCCAACCAAGTTAAGCCTTTATGGGTCTGTAGGGATTGCAGCGCATCGCAGCAGCGCTTGAATGTAATAAAGTTCATTGAATTGGACGACAGTGCTGTGTATTCTATTGCCCTTTACACCTTTTCACAGTTTATTGTGGCGCAAATCTTAATGGCTTGGATTTCTACCTGAAACACAGTGGGAATCCCATGGGCACGAGGTTTTAGTGTTGGATCCAATAAAGCCAGCTCGAACAACAGATTCTATTTTTAATCAATCGGTGAACGAGACCAGACTCCTGGGGTCCTGTGCCGGAACACCATTGGCCCAGTTTGCACGGTCCAATATTTAAACCTCAAACAGTCTTCCAAATCAATTCGAAGACCAGACTTTTTCTGCCGATTGGCTTGAATGTGTGCTTTTCTGACTAGATCCCGCTCAAACGGGAGTCGGAATTTCTTCAGCGGTACTTTACACATATAAAATGCTTTAAGGCCTCTCTTCCACATTATGCCAGCTTAAGAGTTAAGACATCAAATCATAAAATTAAAAAAAAAACATTATCTACAAGTGCTTCTGCTTAGAAAAACATGTAAACCACCGCAGAGCAATTATTTTAGACCCACTCACCTTAGCCCCGCAAAAAGTAGTATACAATTATTTCATCTCGGCCACGCACCTATAGAAAGACAGAGAAAAGAAGATTAAAATCAAGAAGCGGCCAACAGATAGGCTGCCATTTGTTAGAACAGCGTGTGGCACATGCATCCCTGGAGTGAGCATTATTGAAAATTGATTCGGGTCGTGATTTATGAACGACGAACTACTACAGAGTCTTCTGTGCAAGCATTATAAGGCTCTATGCTCCTTTATTGTTTGCTTCGTACTGATGTTGTAGCTGCTGTGTGTTGTGCGCGCTAAGACTGAGCCTTATTTAATGGAACTACTTCGAGACCGAACACGGGATACCACAAGGGATGTAGCATAATAAATTTCGATAGTAGCTCCCACCTTTGACGCTCTTAACTTATTGCCATCGATCAAAAGTTGCCTCTGTGTAGCTGCACTTACTGGTTGTTCTGTTAGAGTTCTACGAATTGGTGGGTGCACAAAAAAGCACGACGACGATGGCAACCGCGTGGTATTTGTTCATTCATTGAACGTCTGGATTGTGGTGATTGCTTTACGGATTAGATGTTAATTAATCGGTTCTATTTGCAAGCTATGAAGGGATAAAATATACAAAGTATCGGCTAAGTCATATTTTCGTAATGTGCTACTTTGTCAAAAATACCTTTAAGGTCGGATATGGAGACAGCAGGTGGTCAGGCTAATATCGCAAATTCAAATAGCCCTTAATCGGAAAAAACAAATTCCGTTGCTCTTTGTTCATTTTTAGAGCGGCCGCACTCGACTTCCGAAGTCAATGGCGTAAGTTTCCCTCAACCCTGAGACAAGTCATTAAATGCTAAGTTTTATGTTGTTTCCTTTTAATTCTGCTTAAAATGTTGTAACCCGAAATTCACACTCTGCGCACACCCATCCGCATCGATCTTTACTGTGGCAGCATGATCGCTAGGCTCGATTGGGATTAATAATCCTTGCAATGCGGACGGCACCTTTGCGCAAAAAGACTTTTTATGTCCAGTTTAATGTCTTCATTAGGTTATAGCCCTGTTTGAAGAATCTTTTTCCTTAGCGAAACGCAACTTTAGCTCAATCAGGCAATTTCAATTAATTTTTTATTTCCCGGCATGGAAATTAAGACGCGTACGACTGATGCTACACCCGCCGCACAGCCCTATTGACAGCAACAAACGAGCGAATCGAAGAAGGAAGGATTTTTATTGCGCGCGGATGTTTTTATGACCAAATTCATAATTTCCAGAGCGAAGACTCAGTATAGGAATAGGGATGTGGTTTTTGGTGTTTTATTACCCGAAAAATCGTTGGACGGACAAGCATATCGATGGCTACCATTTCAAGGAGGACGTGCGAAATTACATTTATAAGATGGGTTGAGGTCGTGTAAGGACTCGTTTGCATTCTACAATGTGATACTGTTGATTGCCGGCCGATGCAAAACGGCGGCGATTCACTCCGATTGTAATTGGGTTCGAATGCAGGGCAAATAATGGGTCATGATTAAGCGAGACCTAATGAGGCTCAGATTGGGACCGTAAAATGTTAATTAGGTGTTTTGTGGATGCGAATCGTCGGAAATTTATTACTTTTATTAACGCATCGACTTACATTTTAAACGAGTCAATCGGACTTTCTCTACTTTGCATCGAACTGTACGGCCATTAAGAAAACTGTTAATCAAACTCCACTAAGGCTAACAGCCTTATTCATTGGAATTCGCTATAACACCTCTAAGCGGTTGCATAGTTATGCAGTGTATAAGTAGTTATGCAACTCTTGTACATCGTTTCATAAACATTTTCCAACCCATATTAGTTAAACAGTGCTGGTGTCAAATTAAGTACCAAAAATAGGAGATGTATTACATTTAGCTGCATCTCATGAAAATATTTTCGTGATAATAGGTCCGTTCGCGTACTTTATGTGTAGAAAAATGAAAACTGTCAAATCTCCAAAATCGAGAGAGAATCCTCTCATTTCAAAGAAAAGTACGCGAACGCTTTTGTGTAAAAAGATGAAAAACGTCTAAGTTTGGCTTGAAAAGAAGCAACCGCTGTTTTTTTTTTGCTGGCAAACTCATATTAGCCGCGTTTTATTATCCCAATGATCTTGATACGGATCCGATCTGATAATAAAACGATCTGGATCATCAGTGGCAAGTTGTGGCAACAGTTGTTTTTAACACATAACAGACGATACCAGGTATTTCAAGTTTCGATTGGCACTCAGCCATATTGCAAATATAGGGTACAATGTGACGTCACAATATGATCGCTTGTTGTGTCGGGGGTGTTGCCATTTGAATACAAATCAAAATACATTTTGCACTCAATATTTTTTTTTCAGAAACTATGTTCAAATGTTATGTTCAAATATGCAACATATTAACAGTATTGTACTGCTAATATTTCCATTAATTTTTGTGTATTATATTACGAAGCAAAACGTCTCAAAAGTCGCAGTGGTAAATTATTCGAATATAAAAATATGCTAATTGATTTTTTGTGTTATTAATAGTGTTTCATATTTTGGTCTGGCAATATTATTGTGTTCCTATAATTTCCTATAATTTAAATAAGCAACGCCACGAAAAACATGTAGTGAGTTTTGCAATTACATTTTGGATCACGATTAATGATCCCGATAAATAGCAAGATCCTGTGTTGTTTTTGTTTTACGTATTAAATTGATCCAGATTCAGATCCGCATGGATAATAAAACACAGCTATTATTTCATCGTTTGACAGTTTTCATTTTTTTCCAGCTGAAATTCTGTGTGAAGAAAAATGAACGATAGTACATTTTGCTTTCGTTCATCTTTTTACCATTTTCTCAGTACGCGAACGCGTTTGTGTAGTTTTGCACGAAAGTTTATATAAATTTACGTTTGCATATTAGTTCGCGAGCAGACCTATTATTTGCAGACTCGATTGTATTACCTTTATGCAAATGAAATATTATTATTTTAAATATCATTTTGGAATAAATGTCAGTTATTCCTAAGTGAACAAACAAAGCAAAAATTTGTAATTGTTCACCAAACTTAACACTCTTTGCTTGTCTCTCCCACAATAAATTTGGTTCACTGCTGAAATACTGAGCATCATTGAACCAAAATACAACAAAAAATTGATATCTCAGGGTAAAAGAAAAATGGAGAAAATGACATTTCGATACAAAACACCTTTATGCAAGTACTAATCAACCTCCGAACGCGTAAAGATAATGCAGCCTCTATACAAAGTTGCGTAATGAATAAATTTTTTGCGTCTCTGAACGCTTTTTAGAGAATGCATAACTGTAAGAAATTTAACGAAACGACGCAATCTGCTTATATGGGCTGACAATACAAATTCTTAGTTATAGACAGCGCCGTACGCACGTACGCTGTTAGGTAATAGGCGTTTTTATTTTTAAGTTCTGCACAGAGCACTTAGCAGAGCCTGAGCGCTCCGATTTATTATAAAACACATTTGAGCACTTCACTGCCATATGACATGATTAGCAATCACTTTTATTTATTAAATAAAAATCATTTTATTAAGTTGTATTACATTTAACGCCGGACAAACAACCCCTGAAAGCCATTTTAGTTATTTTTCCGTTTTATTTTCCCTCCTTTAAGTAAACACTGTAAAGAGCTCAGAGCGCTCTGAGCTAAAACCGTAACACAGATTTTTTTGACAACTCAGAGCAGTGATCTGAGCTCAAAAAGGAAACACCTACCCCCGTATTAATAAACAACGGATAGCGGCGAGTTAGCACTAGCACACGTGTTAACTCTTAATTTTGATTAATAAACGTGTGTTAGCTTTCACTGACATGTGATAACGAGTGGATTACTTAACTCGCCGAATTCGGCGTATAAGGAGCGGATAACTTCACACATTCTCAGATTGAAGTTCATCCATTCACAAATGGAGAGGATGCGCATGTATGTTTAGAAACATTGAGAGGATGAGAGAGAACACTGTCACTCATTTGGGCTGCCGTATTGTAGGTGATAAAGAGCAAACAGCTAACACAGGGGACAAATATTTTTATTAATCAGAAAAGTTATCCTATGGACAAGTTCGCTATCCTTGTGCCAGCTAACTCATGTCTTAAGGAGCGGATAGTGTTTTTCTATTAATATGGCTACTAATGTCTTTGAATTTTACACAACGAAACGTCAAACCAGAAAAATTGTACCAAATTTTGCTGTTCTACTACTATTGGTGCAGTAAAATTAGATTCAGTTTACATACAAGAACATACACAAACATCGTACTGCACGGGTCTTGCTGCACATCTGTTTCAGTCATTAGACATTGGCAAAAGGTGGTGAAAGAACTTTTTGGGCGTTTTTGGATGATGTTCAAAACGCCTCAGTATTAGTCCTACCCACTAACCATTCACCATCCTCGCACACAGGACCTAATATCTCTTCTTTCGAAGAACCTAATATTAGCTCTCCTTTTCTGCTTATCGTCCAGCACTCGCCACCATTAAGCACAACTGGCAGGATCAGTGTTTTATTGAGCTTACACTTGCTTTTCCGGGTTAGCAGTTTTTAACTAATTTGTTTTACCAAACCGAAGGGTAATTCTTCGTCGGATCTCCTCTCAGGTGTCATTCGTGGAGTTCACCTACTCCGAGTGAGTTCACCTTTCAACCTCGAAGTTGCTGCTATCAACAGTAACGTTTTGTCATAGTCGGTGGACAGATGTTTGTTGTTTTGTTGAAAGCGAGAACTTCGTTTTTTTTTCTCGTTGAATCCAAGGCTAACCAATTTTGCCTGTTCTTTAATCGGCATGAAAGCCTCTAACACGGCACGCTGCAATCGGCCGATGATATTGATGTCGTCCGCGTATCCCAGCAGGTGGAAGGATCTGTTGAAGATATTGCCTTTCGTGTTGACACCTGCCCTGCGCACTATCTACTCCAGAACAAGACTGCAGAATTCACATGACAGAATTCGATAAGTTTCGCCAGGATCCTGACGATGAATGCTATCATATCCGGCTTTAAAGTCGATGAAAATATGGTGAGTCTGGACTTCAAATTCATTTGTTTTTTCCAGGATTTGCCTTAGTGTGTAGATTTGGTCTATTGTCGATCTGCGGAACGGCTTAAGACGTTCACAAAACCCGTTGGATACGATCATATATGCCACATTGAGCAGGGATATGCCTTGATAGTTCTTGCAAGACATATAATCGCCTTTTTTACAGTTGGGGCATATGGAGGTGTTGCTGATGCCCAGATGTTACTTACCGTGTGGTTTTAATAAACAGTCATCGGTTCAGCTGCATGTGTTCGTAGATGCCAGTGAGGATGCTATGGCGGCTGTGGTGTATCTAAGGTATCAAGATGGAGTATCAGTGGATTGCGTAATTGTTGGAGCTAAATGCAGGGTGGCGCCTTTAAAACCACTTTCAATCCCAAGATTGGAGTTGCAGGCGGCTCTGATAGGATCACGTCTGGCCAATACAATTGCGAAGTGCCATGCCGAAATCATCAGCCGAAGGTTTCTTTGGACGGACTCACGGAACGTTTTGTCTTGGCTGCGAGCAGATGCGAAAAGATTTTAGCCATTCGTCATGTTCCGAGTCGGGGAAATCTTGGAGCTTACGCAAAAGGATGAGTGGAAATGGGTACCAACAAAGATAAATGTCGCGGATCTGGCTACGAAATGGACGAAAACACCAACATTTCATCCAAGCAGTAGATGGTTCAAAGGTCCAGAGTTCCTGTACGAGCCGGAGGAAAGTTGGTCAATGCAGCCCGAACTAGTTGAGACGCAAAAGGAGGAATTAAGGCCGCAATTTCTGTTACTGAATGATGTTGTGGCAAACGAAGCTGTAATAGACGTTAGTCGATTTTAGATTTACCTATAACACAAGAAGCAATGGCCTGAAGTTGAGCAAGGAGGTTTTTTTATCCGAGGAGCTTCAACGAGCTGAGATATTTCTTCTGCAGATGGCTCAAATGGACAAATTTGCAGATGAAATTGCAATGCTGCAGAATAACGACATGCTGCCGAAATCAAGTAGATTGTTTAAGTTGTCACCATATTTGGACATGAACGGACTACTGAAAATAAAAGGGAAGATTGATGGTGCCTGGTGCCTTGAAGAAATGACAAAACGTCCTGTAATTATGCCGAATAATCATCGTATCACGTTTCTACTGGTTAACGAGTACCATAATCGCTTTCATCATCGATGCCAGGAGACAGTGGTCAACGAGGTACGCCAGAAGTTTTGGGTACCAAGTGTGCGAACACTCATCAGAACAGTCCGTAGGAGATGTCAGAAGTGCCGGAATGACAAAGCAGTTCCACCGAATCCCGAGATGGCGCCACTTCCTGAGGCAAGGTTGGCAGCATACGTGAGGCCCTTTTCGTACACCGGAATTGACTACTTCGGGCCGATTTTGATAGTCTCTGGAAGGAAAACTGAGAAACGATGGGGAGTTCTTTTCACCTGTCTGACTATACGAGCTATCCATATAGAGGTGGCGAATAGTTTATCGACGGACTCGTGCATAATGTGCTTGCGGAAATTTATGTCACGGAGGGGGACCCCCAGAGAAATATATTCCGATAATGGTACCAATTTAAAGGGAGCCGAAAAGGAACTTCGGGATGCATATCATCAGATGAACCAGGGAGTAGTCCGAAACACGTTCATCAGTGCAGATACAAGATGGTTTTTCAACCCACCAGCCGCGCCACATATGGGAGACTGCTGGGAACGGCTGATCGGATCAGTCAAGGCCGTGTTGAAGGAGATCACTCGAAACCAGCGGTTGAAGGAGGAATCTCTACGGTCGATGCTGGTTGAAATCGAAGGCATCATAAATTCACTCCCCTTGACTCATGTTTCAGTGGATGCCGAAGATGCAGAAGCGTTAACTCCAAACCACTTTCTGCTTGGGTCATCAAGTGGAAACAAGCCGCCCGGAGATTTCAACGATAGGGATCTTCTTCGTAAGAGCTGGAGAGTTTCGCAGCAGTTATCCAACCAATTTTGGCGACGGTGGATTCGGGAGTATCTACCAACACTCACAAGAAGAACGAAATGGTTCCAGCCAATGAGAAATGTGAAAAAAGGTGATGTGGTGATCATCGTAGACGAGAACCATCCGAGGAGTACCTGTCCAAAAGGAATTGTGGTTGACACCACCAGAGGAAGAGATGGACAGACGAGACGCGCTACGGTAAGAACGTCAACTGGGTTTTATGACCGACCTGTTGTAAAGCTGGCAGTGCTAGACGTCAGCAATAACGAGGTTTGTCACGCGGCTGAAGTTGTGCCCGCATCACCGGGGGGGAGAAATGTTGCTGACAGCAGCATCTAAACGACAAGTTAAAGTAGCATTGAACGCGTCCCTGATCATCCACAATGAGAAGTATCTCGCTTAAGGAAAATGACAGCGGCCATTTTGGATTTGTGGGAAGGCGAGGAAAAGTTGGAGATAAAAAGAATTAATGGTTGTCAAGGAGAATAGGTTGGCGAGGAGAAGAAAAAATAAACTATATTTTTAGGTGAGAGATAATTGTTAAACCTTTGTAATCTTTGTTAAAATAAAGAATTTAGTCTTTTCTGACAGAATTACTTAAAAAATAGCACAAGCCAACTAGTTGACAACAGGAGGTGATAGTTTAGTCGTCCGACATGTTTTTTTTTCACCCATACTTGGTTGATGATTTGGTGCATGTGCCCTTCCAAAATATTACCTGCGTATATGAAGAGCCCTGCTGGTAAGCTATCAGAGACGATGGCTTTATTGTTCTTAAGCTTTTTTATAACTAAACCAACTCTTCTATGCTGCGCATCTCAACAAACAAACCTATCAGTTAGTTACCCCGGTGTTTGACTAAGTACATTCAATTGCACCCCGACTATTACGAATCATTTATCCGCCTTCACACCTGCAGTGTGATCTTTTGATTATGACTAGAAGGCCTCAGAGTCCCTTGGCGTCCATACGCCCCCGCATACAAAATTCCATTATTTTATTCAATGAAAATTTCGTGTAAAATTTGCTGTTCGAAATAATGAAGGCTGTAGTGTTTTGCAACACCCTATTCCTGGTACGGTTTATGTCTACAATTCAGCAACTTTGCCTGCGCATTCATTCTATCACAAACTCAAACCATTATGTCTTCACTGAATGCGCTAAAATTTCCCTTAGAAGTTGACTTCTCTTCCACTGACATCTGTCAATAGCGGACTGCGGAGAAAATAAATTCGAAAGTCAAAATTGTAAAATGGCTTGCAGAAAAATCGCCTCCGATCTTCAAATTTTAGCTAGAACTAGCTCTAGAATTGCCGCCATCAGCGGTGCCAGACAATTCTCATCCAAAAATGAATTGGAAAAAGTAACCCACACTGGTCAAGTAAGTGAAAAATAACCGACGCCAATAACATTCTGAAGCGAGTAGTGTTACGCAAACATTTGTTTTGGTTGGAAAAACTAGATTTATTTTCCATTTTTAGGTCTTTGAAAAGGACGACTATCGTAATGTTCGCTTCACGAATGCCACACGTTATGTCAACGAAAATTGGGGCATCAAATTGATTGATGAGATTCCACCGAAAGAGTGCACCGAACGCGTTGTTCACTGTGACGGTGGAGATGGTCCTCTTGGACATCCCAAGGTGTATATTAATTTGGTAAGAAGTTTGTAAGCGGTGTTTAAATTAGGTTTATGAACTTTTGCTAATTCACAGGATAAGCCTGGATCGCATACTTGCGGATATTGTGGATTGCGATTTGTAAAGAAGGACGGTCATCACTAAGCAGATACTTGCGCGGTCCCGCTGCGATAAGTTGTTAAAGCAATGATTAAATGGTTAAACTGATACAATCCGATCTGAGATGGTTATTATTTTTTATTGCTTTGATAAGAAGTGTCTTCTATACCCAAATGCAATTATACGTTGGTGTTAATTCAATTTACACTATTAAAAGTTTTCTAGACGGCTGTGTGTCTTTTTCCAAACCTTACTTCGCAAAGAAATTGCCAGTGCCAAAGTTATTTTCCGTTGCATTTCTGTGATTCAGTGTTAAAAATGGCGCTGGAGTAAATAAAGCCTTTTACTTCCTGAAGGTCTGTGGGAAGTCTTCCATGTGTGACTTCACGACTTTCCTCTTCATTTTAAAATCAGAGAAGTTTCAAAGTTCTACTAGAACTTTCGTTCTAATGCTTTGACTGGTAAACATGGAAAAACTGATCAATATTACATGCAACAATATTCGTTAAAAATTTCTTTTTCGATTCCATTTTTGCGATTGCCAATTTGTTTTTTTTTTTCATTTAATCAGTCAAATTATGCTAGATGGTCATTGAAGCAGTTGTATGACTTAGTAAACTTGAACTTTACAGGATCACCTTTGTTAAATGAGCTCAAACTCTACGCATTTGCTGTGAAAGGACTAGAGGAACCTTAGCGCGAGCTCCTATTGATTTGACAATTGCACAAACTATTTGCTGACGCTGCTAATTCTCTGGCAGCTATACGTTACTTCACCAATTCAGTATCTGATATCTGCCAGAAAATGTTGGGCTCAGCCATAGTATAAAAACAAAAATCATATCGAATCTGCAAGGACATTCAAATTAACCGTAAATTCGATAATGCCTATCAATTGCAGAAAAATAGAATTGACGAAGACAGGAAAGCTCTTGACACCATTGCCGACATAATCAAATGAATGCCACCGAATGCCATCAAAAATTAATTGAATATCAAAGCTTTTTAATGGAATGGAACACATTAGAACTTTAACCTCAATCTCGACTTCCACGTTAGACCTAAATTCAAAGTTGAGGTGCAAATCCCACCCACCTTGGAGCGATATTTTCAGTTTTCCCAACATGCAAATGCTTATATTTTGGTCGAATTTACGCCCCTGCTTGCATTTTGACATAATTTTCTCTTTTATTTACAACCATTTATTGTTTCGCTCTAGAAGTTGCATTTTTCAATGTGTTTGACTCGACTCTTGTCAAAGCCAAAGTCGAAGTGAGGTGTTGATGCGTTTATACCATTAGGACCACTACCTCAACTTCGATTTCAACGTTAGACCTTAATACTAAATTCAAAGTTAAGGGGCGATTCCTACCAACCTGTTTTGTTTTCAGTTTTCCTAACATGCAAATACTTATATATATGTATTTTGAGCGCACTTTCTCTCGCTTGTATTTTGACATAATTCTCAGTCTTTTACTTTTTAAACGTCAGTTATGGCTGAGACACATGTGTAGCGGGGGCACGCAGCAATGCTTGCATCGACGCACATGAAACACATGAGCAAAAATAAATCGCCTTCGTTCAGTATGCTTTTGCCTTATGTCCGGTATAAAACTGAAGGACCGAACAGACTAAATGTTAGTCATATCATTTCACAGCACTAAACGTCAAGCCGAAAAAGTTGCACCAAATTGTCATGTTCTACTACAATCGGGAAAGCAAGATTAGAAATAGAGACAACTTGCATCAAGAATTGGCATGCAGTACCTAAGCAATGCGTCATTTGGCGCGTTCAATTTGCAAGGCAACTGCAGGTTCCCTAATGATTAAACTTCTATCACTTGCCAAACGATGGCTTTGTATATAGACTTTTAGGTTAGGTTAGGTTAGGTTACTGGGTTGACGGGGCAAGAGAGTCCTGCTCCCGTCACACTTAGGTCTATGTAGACCCTTTGTGATACCCTGGAGGTTATGATTCCCTTACTTGGGACCAATGAAAAACCTATGAAAAACCTAGCGGGCTTACAAACCATCCCGATGAGTTGATGAACTTGCGCAAGTCGTTTACAGACTTGCCGGAGAGTTCTTCTAAGTCCTGGAAGAAATATCTGCCAAGGACATTGTTTCTTATGTGACAGAGTGCAGGACAGTGACAGAGGAAATGAGGGGTATCCTCATTCACCTCCTCGTCCCCGCAACCTCTGCAGAGTTCGTCTGTGCTGAATTTCAATTTCTTTGCATGGTAGCCCAGCATGTTGTGTCCGGTGATAGCACCTGTGAGAGAGGACAAAGATTTTTTGTTCAATTCTCTCGGTCTTTCGTTTGTCATATAGTGGCCACATTTTCCTGGTATTGACACAGGAGTCAAGGGCACTCCATCTTTCGTTAGCTGTCATCAGCGTTTTATCACCAATCACCTGTTTAAGGTAACAGGGTGGGGATATAGACTTTTAACTCTATACATAATGACGATGGTCACGTGAGTTATTTGATCAATGAGGAAAGGTAAAATAGTAGGGACTAGTAGTTGCCTTGCAAATTGAACGCGCCCATTTTAGATATGGCCATTATTCAATATGCATTTGCCTGACCTAAGTATCAATGACAGACGATGTTAGGTATTGTCAAATTTCACAGCATGAAACGTCAAACAGGAAAAGTTGCACCAAATTCTGATGTTCAGCTACAACAATTTGCAGCAAGAATTGACATGCAGTAGGCAATATGACATTCAAAGTCATCTTGCTGCACAGTTCTTGCTTCACATCTGTTTCGGTCATTAGTTATTATTAGGAGAACTTTTTATTATTAATAAGAAAGTTTAACAAACGGATACATGCTAGCATGAGTAAATGAGCGCATATGAATTTATTATTTAAAAGGCAATAAGAGTTTCCACCGAAAGAAAAATTGATCAATCTGGCGTTTAGCTCTCTGGCTGTCATTTTGGTTCTCAAATTGAGATCCTGAATAACATCAAATAAATATTGGTGGTATAATATACGTCTCCGGGATCGTGGGAAAGTCTCATTTTGTGAATTGAATTTGTCAACTTCCGAAATATAATTTAAAATAGTTGTGCTTTATTTTCCCAAAATGTTGAAATAAGCGAATGGAACAAATATTGGTCTTCCTCAAATTAAGGTTGGTTTCTTTGTTTTTTGTTCTATGCTTAGTAGTATGTGGGCGCACTGCCCCAACACTTGCGAACGTCTGACAAACATCCTAGAGTATCAATCGTCATGAAAAGCTTCTTAATATCGTCGTTTGGGTTCGGCCTTAAATTGTAGATCCCTTCCACTTTAACAAGCAAATAGTTGGAGAAGCTAGGTTTTATGCCCTGTGTGGGCCGTTAATGCCTACTATTTATTATTTAGTTGTTTGTAAAAAAAACTACGGTTGACTTCTTTCAATCTCTTTCACAATGGGGCAGAGGTAAGTGTGTTGGACTACTAATCTAAAGATTACCGGTTCAAGGGCTTTACTTTTTTTTATAGTTTGCTTACGCTAAAGATGAATTACAGTACTCCTACAGTGCTAAGGACACAGAGCAAGCATTTGTGTTTAACAACAAGCAGCACCTGGCAATATGGTATTTTATTGCATGTTTTCGGTGCTACTTACTATAAGAGAGAATAGAGAGATAGGAAAGAAGTGTTTGTGTGCAGTGGTATGGTTATTATCCCCGGGTGGTGTCTACTTTGCTTAGGGAAATCTAGTTTTCATGTATTCGACTAAAAGTAATGAATTTGGCCGGGATTTGAACGCACGACGTTTCAATCAGTAAGCGAATACACTAGTACCTTAGGAAATAATTTAAATTTTACAGGAAAATATAAATATGTACTATTATTAGAGCTTATCCATTTTTTTGGACTTTCTGTCTGAAGACTGCAGTATGACAGTTTATATCACGTTTTCACCGACCCGATATTTCATTTTACCGTTCCCACCGAATGGAGAACTTTTCATATGACAGCTACGGTTAAACCAATTAAAAAAAATAATAAGATTGGAACTTGTTAAGACTATAGAGATTCTCATTTTTCAATTTTTCATTCAATATCTTATAATTTATGTGTCTTAATAAATTGCCAAATTCCTGATGTGATTACTGGACGAGTCTGAGTATGCACTCCCAGCAATCGCGCCGAACTTGGGTCCACATTGAAATGCAATGGCATATAGAAAGCGAATTATACAATGAACGTTTATATCACCAGGTTGTTTCACTTGGGCGGCATCAGTTTCTTGAGTAAAATACCTTCGATGTCAATCTACGAGATGATTATCGGGTCCATATAGGTCTTTGTCAAGTTCATTGACCAGCCGTTTATAAAACGATGAGAATTTTCTCTCTGTTTTGGTATTTGGATTAAATTTATCTTCAAGAAGACTGCCTTTAACACTTTATTCACACGAAACCACAGCTCCGTCTTCGCCATCAACTGAAAGTTGGCAAATAAAGACAACTTTGCAGATCAGTTCTTTCTCTTTACTGCTTCCAACTTCTTTGCATATTTTAATGAATTCATTTTCCTAAAAATATATCGAGAAACTATTGATTATTAATAAAAAAACTTACTTTTGTTTGCTGATTCCTATTATTTTCCTGCCTATCGCTGATAATTATTTTGTTTGTTTACCCTCCACACTGTTGTTGTTTTTCGATTTGGCATCGATTTGACATCTGTCAACCAAGTGTGGATCCCAATAAATAAACCCTAAAAATTGAAAAAATGGGCCTCTCCGACTTTGCATATATCTCGCTCGCACCTACTCCAAATCTAATAGTGAACACAAGCAGGAGGGTTACATACACCATATATAATACTGTTTATCTTAAATAAAATCATGCCTAAACTAGTTTGCGCGCATTATTTTTTTTTTCTTTTGGCAGAATTGGTTGCACCAAAATATTTAATTCCCCACCTGATTTAAATGCGTTTCTGTCTTCTTTCTCCTATTTTATATATTTTTCGGTAAATCTCTGTCTCTGTGAATAAATATTTTGGCGGCCGTTTTCTTATCAATTGGTTTTTTCAGTGCGCAATTTTCAATCCAGAGACGAAATTTATTATTTCCAACGGTGTAAACTTACTATAAGCATGCATTCTTTCTGTTTCCACCTTAATGAGCTTGTTCGTTTGTTTTCTTTTCTGACTTCATCCTCAGCACATTTGATAAAACTGGGACATACGTCAATATTTTTGTTTATTCGCTTTCATAATGGAGGAAAAACTAATTGAATTGGTTAAAAAGAATCCGTTTTTATATGATAAAAAAAATCGGAATTATAAAAATATTATGTTGAGAGATCAAAGGTTCGAAGAAATGTCCGCCATAATAAATGTTCCAGGTAAATATTATGCAGAACATTGTACTGCCAAGCGCACAATTTAATACCGAAATGTTTTTATACAGCGAAGAAATTGAAAGAAAGGTGGAGAACTCTTCGTGACAAGTTCTATAAAGAGGTCAAAGATGAACGCGCCGGAATAAGTGTTCAAAAAAAGCGATGGAAATGGATGGATCATCTGATGTTCCTTACCCCTGGAGGCGCCCCAAGAGAGGAGACGTATTGACAATGTATACAAATTCGTTAAATTTAAAACACAGCTATCATTAACTTGCAGGTGCAGTACATTTGAAATTTTCCCCAAGGAAGAAAAATTTGACAGTGGTGCTTCTACCAGCTCTACACTAGCCGAAAACATGTCCTTCAACGTCATCGATGATATGCAGCTCGATACAAAGATTAAAATGTCAGAGGTGTTTAGTTTGGCTAAAGAAGTGTTTGCTCCGCCACAAGCTAGGCCAAAAACGGCAGCCCAACTGTTCTTCGAAGGTCTTGCCCAGCAAACCGACGATGCAAAACTATCTCCTGCTGAATTTTCCCACCTCCAAATGGAGCTTCTGATGACATTAAATAAAGTTCTTTATGATAATAAGTAAAATTTTAAATTGTCCTTTTTTTGCTTCGACGAAGAGGCAAGGCATTTTTTAGACTTTTTGGCTGCGCTTTGCTATATGGGGACACGAACTTGGCAAAACTGTTGATGTGGAATTTGTTATTTTAATTTAAGACCATTCATTCTCTGCTTCAATTTTTACTTATGGAAATGAATATTTGCAAATTTTAGAATTTTTTATACAAATTTATTTAATTATTCACCGAAATGTCAAAATGGCTGATTGAGAGCCTTATTGCGAAGATCAATCGACAGTAGTTGATAATTGACTATGTTCAATGTGTGCTATTGTGAACGAACGATTCTATACTATCATTAAGCGATTTTTTGAAATTTTAAGTGCCACCACCCTGGTGTATGCATTACCCTCCCGATTAAAGCTATGGTCCCGGTGCAGCGAATTTTACTCGCGCGATCTAAGCTAATAGAACAGACTGTTAGCTAATTTATTTATGCAGATTCTCGTATGTAGTATTGAATTGTATTGTATATGCAGTGGGGTCATCAGTAGATGAGAAGCACTAAGACCTAATGGTCCATTGTGTTTCAGCACAGCGATTTGCAATAAAGAAATGAGATCTCAAGTCTTTTCTATTCAATCCGAGAAAATAATTAGCTCTGCTGATTTTTTGACCGCCGACAAGCTTCTTCGAATGCCTGCATGACGCAAGGTCATGCAAGAATTCGGAATGCTGTCGACATTTCACGTTTGCGAACAGATGAGCAGCATCCTGTGGATGTTTGTGGACCAATGAAGGCGGTCGATGAGCCTTTCCTGGCCAGAGCATCCGCTCTTTCATTTTCCTGGATACCTGTGTCCCCACGAACCCAGCAGCAGTGGGAGTTCCTCTCATCGCACCTGTGGTGCTGTAGTATCGTCAGTTGAAGTTTGAGGATGTAACCTCTAGCCCACCATACAATCGCACCTTACCTAAGATATGGCCTAACGATGCACGCGTATGTCCGGTGAATCTAGTCGTGAACAGCATCAAATCAGTCGTTGTGGGGTTGACTGACAGAGCCTGCTCATGGCATCAACTATCAACTGTGTTGAGAGCTGTTTCCATACGGTCGCAGAGTTGGTAAGTTACTGCCGCTGATAATGTATGTATGTAGTGGGAAAGAAACATTTATTTGCTGGAAGTACTGCTAAGTAGCCGCATTGTGATTTGAGAAATCATGTCGTTGTCGCTTTGTGAAGAACAATTTTTGTTAGAAAATAGCTTTTTGAAGTACAAATATATTAAAAATCGTTGTGAAATTAGTTCAACTTATAAAAAAAAAGACTGGTGGAGTATGGGGAATCAAAGATGAAAGATGGCCGAAATTCAATGGATACACAACTAAGTATACAAATCCCTTAAAACTCGAAAAAATTATCTTGAATTCGCTTTGTTCGCGCGAGAAAAATAGAAATGAAACCATCGCTTAGTTTCATGCACCCGACCCACAGCATAGGAAATGCGTCGTTTTGAATGAGTTTAGCGAGCTTTACGAATTCGAGCGAGTCAGTTCACTAACATTGGGCTCGTTCAATTTGCAAGTCGACTACTAGTCACTACTATTAAAGCCTTTGTGATTGGATGAATATAATCACGTGATTATCAGCTGTTCACTGAAAATGTCCCCTTCGAGCAAGTTAAAGAAATCAAGCCTAATTCGTTAGTGAAGAAGAAATGGCAAAAACATCTGGTTCATTTGGTTTCAGATTTCGAAAAGTGCATTGTATTTATTTATTTGATTTTTGTTTATTTATTGATTTTCTTCACTTGCGTTTAGACGCCCATGATGCAGCGATAGCGCAGGCGCCAGTAGGTCATTTACAACAAAGTACACTACCCTACATAAAATCGTAATTTGATTAAATGGGGTTCAACGTATAAAAAGATTAAAATAACTTACTAAGAACTTCAACCTCTTCTGAATTTGTCATTTTAAGACTTAGTTTGGATTCTTCTTGAGAAAAATAAAAAAACATACGTGAACTTTGACAGGCAACGCGTTCGAATAACTAGTCGTAAGTTAACTTGCAGTCGACTTGTGTTGCCTTGCAAATTGAACGCGCCCATTCGCTTGCACCGGAACCGCAGCCATAGCGGGGAAAATGGGGTTGGATGGTTTCTTGGTTTCGATATGACAACAGAAAGAATGAATTTATTGTGTAAGAGGGAATGAGACAGATATGGTTTCACGTAAAATAAAGAAAGGATAAATTTATTTGGATTTGCTTGAATTTTGATAGAAAAAAAATCGTTTGAGTGTTCAGAAAAAGCAAATATATCCCTTCAAGCAAAACCCTTCAAGCAAGAGACTCCGTTTTACGTCCGCAAACGGAGTCAATGACATATGGACTACTCCGCATACGGCTCCGCATACGGGTCCGAAAAACGACGTTTTTCGGATCCAATTAGTATGGAAATTGTAATAGCCACGGACTCACATGTGTATGTATTGTGACAGATTGAGTTCGCTTTGGTCAGTAAAAAACGAATCCAAAACTGATCCAAAAAAAAGGTACAAATCGAGGCTAGATAAGAAGAAAAACGAGAATCGAGTATCGCTAAAATAAAAATCAGAAATGTTTGTTCATGTTTATTTTATTTCTTAAAAACAATACATTTTTCCATTTCGTATACCTGCAACCATTTCTCCTTCTCCTGCTAAATAAATGAATCAAATAAATGTGCATGTTATCTATACATATGTATGTTACTTACTTTCAGCATGAATTATTTGTGCCGGTAGCATTTAAATCATCGAAATGCGGCCCACAAATGGTAGTTTCGCCTTCATCGCTTGCTATTTTTTTTTTTGGTTTTGATAAATCTAAATTCAAACAAAGTTTAATTAAGCAAATAATTGTGAACAATAATAAATTCAATTTTAGTTTACCTTTCAAAGAAAATTCTGCAGCTACAGCCAGAGACAGTGTCAGTGACAGATGAACGAATCGCCATTACAAATAACTAATCTCGACTCTCGCTCCTCTTCTTATTGGCAATGTAGTTACAGTCAATTTACAAATGTGTTCGTGTAACGCCTCATATATCGCGGATCCAAAAATGACGGGAAAAGTTGGGTCAGTGTTTTTGCTTGAAGGGAAGTCTCCGTTTTACGTCCGCAAACGGAGTCAATGACATATGGACTACTCCGCATACGGCTCCAATTAGTATGGTAGATTGAGTTCGCTGTGCTCAGCAAAAAACGAATCCAGAACTGACCCGAAAAAGGTACAAATCGAGGCTAGATAAGAAGAAAATCGAGTGTCGTTAAAATAAAAATCAAAAATATTTGTTCATGTTTATTTTATTTCTTAGAATACAATTTTTCATTAGGTATAAGGTATACCTGCTATAATTTCTCCAACAAATTCTCCTGCAAAAGAAAAGAAGCAAATAAATGTGTATATTATCTATACCAATGTATGTTACTTAATTTCAGCATAAATTTGTGCCGGTACCATTAAAGTCATCAAAATTCGGCCCACGCCTTCATCGGTTGCGATTTTTTTGATTTTGATAAATCTAAATGCACACAAAGTTTAATTAAGCAAACAATTGTGTGGAATAATAAATTCAATTTTATTTTACCTTTCAAAGAAAATTATATCTGCAGCTGCAGCCAGAGACAGTAGCCGTGTTTCTTTGCGCGTGGATATAGCGATAATTTGAAACTTGCATGTAAAATGCGGGGATAAACAGTGCTTCCAAAATCCATTTTCTTCGTTTCTGATGAACTCATGCGATGAATTTTTCAGGAAATGTCAAAGTTTGACATCCCTCCGACCACTAACACATCCCGCCGAATATTTTGTTCGTGATTTTATTATTTTATTTTTTTTTAAACTTCATTATAAAGGTAATTGAATTTAGCAAATCTGTTAATATGAAATTGTTTTTCAAAATTTTAGAATATGCTTGGCATCAATTTCAATTGGCGGAAGTACATATATATTTTTCAATTTCAGGATTTTCAATACAAATTTCTTAACTACAACTTACAGCTGTGTCACGGTGCGTGTCATAGGTGCATGTGTGCTCCCAAGTTTTTTTTGATGAATTCTTAAGCGGCGATAGTCGTTTTCCGATGCCATCCCTATATCCGCGTGCAAAGAAACACGGCTAGTGTCAGTGACAAATGAACAAATCCGCCATTTGTAACGGATTGCTACAGCGCGGACCAACAATGTGAGGGCCATGATATATATTTTTTTTTTCCCTATGGCTTACTTGCCCCACGTTGGCCGCCCTCTGTAACAATAAAACGAGTATGCCCTACGTTGCATTGCCATCTATAACGACCGCATGCAAAGCCAATGCATACTCCCCCCTCCTCTGTCTGGTTGGCATCGGCATACGAAAAGAAAAAAAACCCACACACGCTGCCATCCCTGAAGTGTGCACAGCTGGCATCCTGCTGGCACGGAAGGTATCAGGCAACGCTTGTCGCTCGCCTAGTACGTCGACGGCTCTGGCCTACGACTGCCAAGAGTCCGCCGTCGTCAACGGATTAATAAGAGAGAGGGGTTGTTCGACCACTCATAGCCAGGCATGGCCGCCCCGTGCTAGCTCGTCGGCGGGAGCGGGAACTTGCTATAGAGCTCGAACTGGGGTTACCTCGTTATTTACATGCCTGAAATTGTCGTGGTGGACTAGACCTCGGACGACACGATGAACCGTCGCCGGTACCAAAAGAGTCCTAGTCCACCCTCCACTATCCCAAAGGATAGCCTCTCCGGCCCGAAGAAGACGCGACTTGAAAATTTTGTAGGGGCTGACCTGGACCTCCAGGTCTATAAAAGAAGAATACAAGAAAGTTGGGACTTTTGCCGAATGTAAGAGAAGAAGAAGATGTGGTATTTCTTCCAAGCTGGCCCACCCCGCCGCAATAAGGATAAGTATTGCGGACACCTTTGGCCACCGCATCGCTTCACTCGCGATGGCCCCTGCTCCGAAAAGGAGTGAGGTCCCCTAAAGGTTTTAGGACACCTTACCCCATGTGAATATCCACACCGCTATGGGTGGAGGACTACCTCGACTTCCCTCCGTCGACCGCTACTGGATCTAAACCATGACGTGTAAGGCCGACGATGCTCCGAGCGAAAAGAGAAATATTAATGTAGGCGATGGACGCTTCATTGCGTTATGGACATTTATTCATCTTAAGAACTAGTCTTACGATATCTAATCCTTATAAACAAAAAAAAATACGGGGAAGAATAAAATAAAAACAATGTAAAGAAAACCTAGGGCACTAAATATTCTAGAACTACGAAGAAATCCAGAAACTCTGAATGCTCCCGGACTGGAATATATGGATATTGAATCTTAGCACTACTTAGGTGGCGTTCGGTCCATTTACAAAATATAAGCTCGGAAATTGGACTTGACTGTCAGATGGACCGAGGTCACGACAACCCTGCTACTACTACTAATCTTATGGTAAACGAACTTAGTGGTAAGAAAAGAAAGGATTATTAATAGATATCTTACTGTAAAAAAAATAAAGGTTTAATGCTAAGAGACCGTTTGTACTAACACTAAAACTGTAGCTAGGGCTTCACCGCAAAAATTTAACGCGATCGGCGAATACGCTCTGAGACTACTCGGAATGACGAGCGACGTTCACAACAAAAAGAAACACGAAACACGAAGAAACTCGACTGACGATTGGCTTCAGGACTATTATCAGCCCTGTACAGACATTCTACCATCATCCTTTCATATGCCTAGGAGGTATACGGGTATATCTGTATCTATATTTATAAATGTATAGGTATATATCTAAATTTATATATACGCTTCGACCCTCCTGCGAAAGAAACCGTCGCGACTCATTCCCGTAGTGGCACGGAGGCTGTCCCGCAATAAAGTAACGAAACTACTACGCGCGCGTAAAGGGGTGATTCGAGGTCACTGACCTGTGCTACGAAAGTAGGTCACGATCCTACTTCGAGCTGGAATGTCTACTCGGATGCAAAATGTACTGCAGCGTGCTTAGGTACTGAGGGTCACTGCATGGACGTTCTTTCCTTTTTCTTTTGTTGCGTTTTTATTCTTATGTATAGGCCGACATATCGGTGTAGGCCTCAATATATATATATATATGTATGTATTATGGTTTTCAATATATTATAAATATAAAAATGCAATTACAATCCGAAAGGTAATATAGTATATAACGACTTACGTGAGGTTGCTTCCAGCCGATGTGCGCACATTGACGATCCACCCTGTTTGTTAACCTGTTAAATTGCATAGATGTTGTCTCTAGTATATATATATATATAAAAAAAAAAGAAAAGACACTTCCAAGAGAGTATCCCTAGCGTTGAGGGTACCCTACGGATGCACTGGTTCCGGGTTCTACCGATTGTTCGCGTACTGACTTACTGTTTACCGCTTGTATTTCAGCGGAGGCAATAGAATATCTAAGCAATACTAAAAAAAAGATTTACTCGCGCGAGCGGTTCGGATTAAAAATTACCGATTCTTCTAAGAAATTAACTTAGCAATGCATTCGCGTCAATGCAGGAAATGCCCTGTGGCCTTCGATGACATGGATCGACAAGAAAACTTTAACTCGCTTCGCGACGTTGCGCGGATTAGTGTGCGGCCTTGAAAAAAGCCGATTGGAAAAGAATAGAATTTATAAACGCGAGATAACTCGCCTCGATATGCGGATCGAGGGTTGAAAAACGACGACTATCGATTTGTCTTTCGTATACCTAACGACACTGAGATCGCGAACACGCCTTTTCCTATCTTCGAGGTTCGTGATTGAGACACTCGCTAAATTCATACAGATAAGATGGAGTATCTAAATGCAAATGAGAATAAGTCTCTCTGAATTTTTTTTAATGCACGATCTAATTTCTAATGATAATTTAGGTACATAACGTGGCTAATCCACGCCCCTTTCCCTTCTGCTGCTGTTGTCACGTGCTGCTGCGGATGGCGGTGCGCTGCTGGTGTATAGCTTTCAGCTGCTGATGACTGTCGTACTGCTGGTAGCGGGGAGATTGTGGATCTCTCGACCCCTTCGTGGAGCCGCCTGCGGCGTCGTACCTGTATCACTAGGAGAGAAATTTTCGGTAAGTACAGCGCGTTGTAGAGGTGACCTGGGCAATATAGCTCGGCCGGCGAAGACTTACCTAGCCGCCGCGGTCCGAGGATATGATTCGGCGCCTCGTGCGCGCTCTGCCTGAGTGTTTGCGTCACCTTCCCACGAGGCTCGACCGCCTATGGCTGACGAGTTCTCGGGTACTCGACTGCTTGCGTCGCTAACGCGTGCGCTTGACTTCGAGGACGAGATTAAGTGCGCCTCGATGGTGCTTCCCTGGCTTCGATGCTTGGCCGTGCAACACGATGGCCGCCTCTCGCGTATCACGCGTGCGGTGTATTTCCCGTGCCGATGCAGACGCTGGGAACGGATGAATCTGGATACGTAGAAAGGCGTCCTGTGCTCAGCCGCATGTAATAAGCGAGTCACAGGGCGTCTCTACTCGCTTGGTTCTTGATCGTAGCTCGCAGGTGTTGAGTGGAGGATGATTTCGTATTCCCTTTTGCCCGAGTTTTTACGGGCGCGTGCGGTGCACGTCGCGAAATCCTATTGAACGGAATCGTTGACTATTCTTTTTATTTCGTTGGGATTTATATTTTTACTATTGTTTCGTTTATTCTTTACCTTTTTATTTCGTTTTTTTTTTCCTTTCCCGATGTGAATTATTTCTTTAGTATATTCTTTTTTTTTTTTTGGTTTTACCTTTTTCGCCTATTCGGACGCGATTTGCCGCTACTTGGGCGAGAATATATGGTAGAAAAAATGTTGACTGCCAACTTTGAGTAATTGCATATAAAAGAATGAGATTTCACATTCTAAAATGGGGCCACGCCGACTTTTAACAAAGGTAGCGTTCAGCCGTTGAAATTGGTCGTCGTCAAAAATAGGCGGTTCCGCCGCAGTTTACACTGCGAAGTGGTAAATATTTTCAAAGCATGCTTTGGATTGTCAGACTAGGGTCATGGTGGATATAAATACATTATTGGTGGTGGTGGTTTGTTACACACCTCGAGGTTTTCACGAGTATCGGGAGCGAAAAAATTGAGGACACAACCATCCCCTGGTCGGCCTCTGCCTGCCTGACGGTTAGACGGAGTGTATTCTTAGTCGTCGAGTCTCGTGCGCAGGCTGGACTATCCGGGCCTTGCACTCGTATGTTCGTCGTTAATAGATGTTGACGACGTCTTGTAATTTTCAGATGATTCTCGAGTAATGTTCGAGGGGGTTTTTTTTTTTTTTTTTTTTTTTGTCCTTTTTTTTTTCTTTTTTTTTTTTTTTTTTTTTATATATTTGTTAAATCGTAAATTTTTAAAGGCGTGGGAGGTTGGGATGAAATCGGTTTGTTTGGGGATGGGATAAAGGTGGGATATGAAATTAGAAGATAGAGTTGTATTTCCCGTAGTTGTTCCCTTCTGGGATTAGCGTCTGATGTCCTTTGAGTGGACTAGACCTAAGTCCGTTCCTTTCACATCTACCAAGTGGTACAAATCTCCCTGAGCTTTAACGACTCTGGCCTTAATAAACTTTCGGGCGAATTTTGCGTTAAAGCCTCTTTCGAAATTGCTGAGCGCATGGTTACGCTTGTACACACAATCACCTTCTTTAAACTTTCTCGGGGCACTTCTAATGTTATATCTCTTTTCATATTTGTCGTGAGATTTGCTTAGCGATTCCTTCACGAAGGAGTGAAGTATGTTCATACGGCTTGCCTTCGGGATCAGATCTATTTCTGAATTATTAAGCCCGTTCAAATCTCTTAGCAACTGGTATCCGCTTCCGTGTTCGATCATGCTTTGCCCGAATACCGCCTCGTACGGGGACATTCCTAGGGCCGAGTGAATCGCGGTCCTTAGGGAGCAAGTTATTGCGCTCAAGTGTGCATCCCACGTCGAGTGATCGGGACTGATGTATGCCCTAATGGCGGTTATGATCGAGCGGTTGACTCGCTCGCTGGCGTTAGCTTGCGGCGAGTACGATGCTGTTTTTAGATGTCGTATGCCGAAAGACGATGCGAACGAGGCAAATTCTTTGCTGACGAATTGTTTGCCATTGTCAGACAGCAAGGATTCTGGGACTCCAAAGATCGAGAAGATCTCGTCTCGAAGGAACTTGATCGTTGCTTCCGAAGTTGCTCGTCGTATTGCTTTTGCAAATATGAATTTTGAAAATTGGTCGAGGGCGAGAATCACGTGAGTGTTTCCGAGTTTCGACCTAGGGTATGGACCTAGAAAGTCTAAATATAGATGTTGGAAAGGCCTGTCAACTACAAAGGCTTTTCCCATTTTAGTTCGCAGAATGGTGTTCGGCGCTTTAGTGGTTTTGCACACTTCGCATTCTCCGATAAATTTCTGGACTTGAGTGGCCATGTTAGGCCAATAGAATTGCGCACGTAAACGGTCCAATGTCTTGGCTATACCGCCATGCGCGGCTTTCGCAGGGCAATGAGCTAGCTTGGTCAGGTGGTCGGTTAGCTCTGCCGGAACCCAAAGCTTCCAGGCGTTGTCGTCTCTAAGGGGGTTTCCTGTGCTACGCGGAATCCTCTTGAACAGGAAATTGTTCCGTGCTTGGAGGTCCGGTAGCTGGTCTTTGTTGTTTTCGACGCTGTCAATGATCCGACGGTAGGGTTCCGAGTGGAAGCTCGGATCCGCCAGATCGATGTGCAACACGTCGGAAACGAGGTTTGGCGCCGAGTCGCCGCAATGGAGAGCTTCAATCTCGTGCACGCGTGATAACGCGTCTGGCACGACATTGAGACTTCCCTTCCGGTGCTCGATGCCAAACGAGTACCCCTGAAGCTCCAAGCTCCAGCGAGCTAATCTGCCCTTGAGTTCTCGCTTGCTCATTAACCACTGCAGGCTTGCATGGTCAGTAATAATCTTGAATCGGTACCCTTCGATGTAGGGCCGAAATTTGGCGATGCCCATGAGGGCTGCCAAGCATTCTTGCTCCGTCACGGTGTAATTTCGCTGCGCTGAGTTCAGTTTATGGGAATAGTAGTAAATGGGACGCTCGTTCCCTTCCTCGTCTTTCTGACTCAGTACGGCGCCTATGCCGGTGGAACTGGCATCACATGAAATTATGAAGTCCCTTTTAAAATCGGGATTCACCAAAACTGGTGCTCTCGATAGCATGTCTTTTATAGCCTTAAAAGATGAGGCTGCTTTGTCTGTGAAGTTAAAGGTTTTCCCCTTTTTGAGTGTGTCCGATAGGTCTCCAGCCAAGGTTGAAAAATCTGGCACGAATCGTCGGTACCAGCCCGCCATTCCCAGGAATCTTCGGACTTGCCGTGCATTCGCTGGTATGGGGAAGTTCCTGATTGAATCTACTTTACTCGGGTCTACTTTGAGCACACCATTTCCGACTATGAATCCTAGGTATCTGAGCTCTTTGTAACAAAATTTCGATTTCTCTAGGTTGATCGTTAGCCCTGCGGATTTGAGTTTCTCCGCTACTCCTGCCAATAATTCGAGGTGTTCCTGCAAAGTGCTCGATATGATGAGTAAATCATCGAGGTACACAAACACTTTGTGTCGCCATTCAACGGGAATGACTTGATCCATCAGTCGACAAAGGCGCTGGGGCGCGTTGCACAACCCAAACGGCATGACCTTAAATTGGTAGAGTGGTCTACCAGGGACGGTAAATGCTGTCTTCTCGCGGCTCTGCTCATCCAGCGGTATTTGCCAGAACGCGTCCTTCAAGTCCACGCTGGACATGAAGTACGTGTCCGGAAGGCGAGCTAGCAACCCCTCTATATTCTGCAGCGGATATGCGTCTTTTTTCGTGACACGATTTAGCTCCCGGACGTCCAGGCATAATCGGTGCTTATCTCCGCGTCTGACTAAGACGACGGGAGAGCTCCATGCACTGGGACTGATTTCGATCACGTCCATTGCTAGCATACGGTCCAATTGCTCATACAGAAGGGCCTCCACCGCTGGAGAGACAGGGTAATGCCGTCGCTTGATTGGTTCAGCATCGCCTGTGTCAATCACATGCGTTGTGAGGTGCGTGCGTCCTAAGCCTAAGTTGGCGAAAGATGGCAACAATGCCAATGTATCGTCTAGGAGTTGTCGTTCCATAGGCGTTAACAAATGAGCTTGGGAGAGGACTTCGGCTTTTGGTATCGAGTCGCCCGTCATATCGATGCCCACCGCGAGGCTACTCACGGCGAAGGCTTTGAACGTTGTGTCGGGTATGACGTTCGGTGCTAATTCGAAGGCCTTCCAGAAGTCCACGCCCAAGATCAAATCTTGTGCTATGGTCGGAACGATGTACAGAGTGATGTCTTCTGTACGGTCATTGAAAGAAATTTTGGTGGAAACGATTCCCACAATAGATTGAGCTTTGCCGTCAGCTGTTGTGACTGCGGCTGAAAACGGATTCCAAGGGATACGGTTGCCTTTAAGGTATTCTACGCCCGCCCGTCCGATGACACTAATGCACGCTCCCGTATCGAGGAGTCCTGACCAAGATCGGTCAAACAGGTTAACGACCGCGTAGGGACGCGGGTCTCCGTCTGTACGTGGTTTGGCATGTAGAGTCGTCGCGGCTATCGCGGCGTAAGTCTTCCTTTTTCCCTGAAATCGCTTTCGTAAATTCTGAATTCGGGGAGATGGAATGGTTTTGCCGAAGATGCGTCTTCGGGCTTCCTGGTATTCAGACCATCGCTGGTCGAATGACTTGTGGTGGTGAGATAACTTGACTGGGGTGTCAGGTTTAAAAATGGATGGCTCAGACACTACTCTATCGGGTTCTGTCTGGGGTTCTGTCTGGGGTTTTGTCGGGGTTTCTATCCGACTTGGTACGTCTGGTGTTCTCTGATTTGCGGTATAAGGTGGTGGTGATCTGTCTAGTGTTGTGGGGCCGGTCTGAATATTTTCGAACTGCTCTCTCCGGTTCGAGAGTAGTTCGTCCTCGGGTTTTCCCGACATCTAGGACAGTTTGGCGTGTAAACATCCTCGTTGCCGCAACGAAGACAGAAAGGTTTCTGCGGGAGCTTGAGGCACTCGTACATCGAGTGTCCCGGTTCTCTGCAGATCCAACAAATCAGGGTGCTCCGGTCTCGCTGGCGAAAGGCTAGGCCCTCCACGCTTGCGTCTGCGGAGCCGGTCTCTTGCAATTCCGAATCGGTGAGCTCGCTGACTGTTCGACGAAACGGTACGCCTGTCGTAAATCGGGGCTTGCTCGAGTGGCTACCTTGAGCTTCCGCGAGGAAACGCTCAATGCTACGACAGACATAGACAAGTTCTGCCATGTCCGACGTGTAGAAGGTAAGCAAATACTGGCCGATCTGTCTCTTGACATTCCGCTTCACGATCTCGATGAGCTCGCGATTCGCTTTGGGATACTTTAGTTTGGCGTTCAGCCTTAACAGGTTCCCATAATAGGCATCAAAGGTCTCTTGCTCGCCTTGAAGTCTAGCCGACATCTGTCGGAAAATATCGAAATCCGACTCGAGGCTGCGGTATTGTTCCAACAGGGCTAAGCGTAAAGCTTCCCATGAGGCGTGTGGATTCTTCTTTATCCAGCCCCAAAACCATACCTTGGGCTGTCCTCGCACCAAATGATGAAAATTGAGGACGACGTCTGCCCACGTCGCGTTACACGATTCCCTTTGTCGCTCCACTTGTAGCAGGAAATCGTCGACTGAAAGTTCCTCGTTGTCGAAATGAAGATCCCACTTGGGGATATTGTGATATCGCGGGAACGAACTCGCATGCGAGGGTCCCTGCGATGAAATAGGTTGCGCTACTGCTTGACGTGGCGTTGAATCGTCGAGATTCATATGACTCAATTGAGCCAGGAAATTGTCCACGTTTGCGCCTCTGGCCATGTGTACGGGGTACACTTGCCGATTGACGTTAGAAGCTACTCTTGGAGGCGTGCTCGCTCCTAGAATATATTCCGGACGACTGTCCGAATGGTCTCCGCCTGCTGTATGCGGTTGCGGGTTTCGTAGGGGTGGAGAAGATGAAGGTTGGCCGACTTGCTGAGGGTGAGTCGGGTCAGGTCCGTAAGGATCACGAATGCGCAGTGCATTTGGTCCCATGACTGCTTCTCGAAGAACCACGGCTATGTCTTGCCTCATAACGGCACGACTACGGTCTAGCTCTTCGCGGATGAAGCGCAGTTCATTGGCTCTCCTTGCTCCTACTGTTGCTGCTACGACCTGTTGAACGTACTGTTCGAAGTTGTCGCTTTCGTTCGGGTCGTCTTGTAAAGAAACGAATCCGGCGGCGCCATCTCCCGTGCAGGGGTTTGGTCCCGCCTCTGGGTGTGAGTGAATTACTGCCGCGGTCGAGGGACCTGCGGACAGACTATCGGTATCCCCGGAGGGATGAGTAATAATTGGAAATGGACCCAGCCTCTCGGAAAGAGGTGCTGGTCCAGTGACTTTAGCTGGTAGTTGAGGGTTGCTGGTGAGGGTTCTTTGCGGATCAAGAGATCCTCTCGGTTGGTCTGAAGGTTCGATCATCCTGATGCTAGGAGCACCTGAATGTTCGGGCCGTGGCGTGGTTGACGCACGGTTCGAAGCTGAGACTTCCCTTCCCAGTCCTCTTGCAACTCGGCGTGGCTGTTTCCACGACTTGTCGAGCTGTCCGCCGTTAGACGGATTTGACATAGCCGGTTGGGTGAATGTCCGGTTCGACTTCCTTTGATTGGAGGTCGTTGACTAGCCTTCCGTCCGGGAACGCGTAGTACTTATAGAAATTATATATAATTCCGGTAGGCAACTCACGAAACGGTAAGCTCCTGCCTTCTTAGAATTAGAAATTAGCTCTTAAAACCTAAGCTGAGAAAGATATTTATATGTGTTCTTAACTCTACAAAAAAAAAGAAAAGGTCGTGGCGAACTGGTCCTTATTTAGGGTGACCGCTGCTTCCACGAACCAAAAATAAAAATTCACAAATGGTTTGTTTGATAGTGTTAATAAGCTTAAAGTAATATGTCTAAGCTTATGATTATACGATGGAAATAGAAGTACCTAATACTAATACTGTCTTAAGAAAACGAAAATGGTAATACTAATAAGAAAAGATGATATGGAAAATACTGCTTAATGGAAAAAAATTACTTTTGTTGGTCGGAAGAGAAGTCGAGTCTCCACGGTGTGGAAATCGATTCTATTCGGTCAGTCTACCTTCTTGTTCTTCGCCTTCCTCAAAACTGGGTTATCTCAATCAACGTACGGTGTATCTTTCGTAAAGACACTGAGAGGGTCGCGCGACTCTGTCGTCATGTAGCATCAGACGTGCTCGGGGAACAACTTCACCCAGGCACCGGCCTACGTGAACGTCAGAACGTTGCTAACCTCGAAATCGAGGGGTCTGTCCCTTGCTCTACGAAGCCTAACTTCGCCGAACTGGGATAGAGAGGAAACCCTGCGGCAGACGACTCAAGCAAACCTCTTGCTAGAAGTCCGGTCAAGGCTCCAACTCCTCTCCGTGGATGTGCGTAAATGACTCCACTCCTTCAGCATCCGCATCAGACGATCGCAGCGAACTACTCCTTCCACGATCCGGTCAGAGCTGAAGTTGCGAAGGCGGATGGATTCGATCGCACAGCGAACCGATCACACGACCTGTTAATACCAGGTTCGATCCCGGAGGTCGAAATCGTTGCATCCATACAAAAGTTGCGTTAAAAGGTGATGATAACGTTGAGCTATCCCCGGAGAATAAATTCTCAGAGAAAACTCTAAAAAAAAAATTTAAATTTTTTGATGAAAAATGAAATTTTGAAGAAAAATTTCCAAAAACAAAGCTGTTGAGAACCTACAATAAGCATTCTCAAGGCACTACTTTGCTTCTTCGGGCCCCACGTTCTGGGCGTCATCTGTAACGGATTGCTACAGCGCGGACCAACAATGTGAGGGCCATGATATATATTTTTTTTTTCCCTATGGCTTACTTGCCCCACGTTGGCCGCCCTCTGTAACAATAAAACGAGTATGCCCTACGTTGCATTGCCATCTATAACGACCGCATGCAAAGCCAATGCATACTCCCCCCTCCTCTGTCTGGTTGGCATCGGCATACGAAAAGAAAAAAAACCCACACACGCTGCCATCCCTGAAGTGTGCACAGCTGGCATCCTGCTGGCACGGAAGGTATCAGGCAACGCTTGTCGCTCGCCTAGTACGTCGACGGCTCTGGCCTACGACTGCCAAGAGTCCGCCGTCGTCAACGGATTAATAAGAGAGAGGGGTTGTTCGACCACTCATAGCCAGGCATGGCCGCCCCGTGCTAGCTCGTCGGCGGGAGCGGGAACTTGCTATAGAGCTCGAACTGGGGTTACCTCGTTATTTACATGCCTGAAATTGTCGTGGTGGACTAGACCTCGGACGACACGATGAACCGTCGCCGGTACCAAAAGAGTCCTAGTCCACCCTCCACTATCCCAAAGGATAGCCTCTCCGGCCCGAAGAAGACGCGACTTGAAAATTTTGTAGGGGCTGACCTGGACCTCCAGGTCTATAAAAGAAGAATACAAGAAAGTTGGGACTTTTGCCGAATGTAAGAGAAGAAGAAGATGTGGTATTTCTTCCAAGCTGGCCCACCCCGCCGCAATAAGGATAAGTATTGCGGACACCTTTGGCCACCGCATCGCTTCACTCGCGATGGCCCCTGCTCCGAAAAGGAGTGAGGTCCCCTAAAGGTTTTAGGACACCTTACCCCATGTGAATATCCACACCGCTATGGGTGGAGGACTACCTCGACTTCCCTCCGTCGACCGCTACTGGATCTAAACCATGACGTGTAAGGCCGACGATGCTCCGAGCGAAAAGAGAAATATTAATGTAGGCGATGGACGCTTCATTGCGTTATGGACATTTATTCATCTTAAGAACTAGTCTTACGATATCTAATCCTTATAAACAAAAAAAAATACGGGGAAGAATAAAATAAAAACAATGTAAAGAAAACCTAGGGCACTAAATATTCTAGAACTACGAAGAAATCCAGAAACTCTGAATGCTCCCGGACTGGAATATATGGATATTGAATCTTAGCACTACTTAGGTGGCGTTCGGTCCATTTACAAAATATAAGCTCGGAAATTGGACTTGACTGTCAGATGGACCGAGGTCACGACAACCCTGCTACTACTACTAATCTTATGGTAAACGAACTTAGTGGTAAGAAAAGAAAGGATTATTAATAGATATCTTACTGTAAAAAAAATAAAGGTTTAATGCTAAGAGACCGTTTGTACTAACACTAAAACTGTAGCTAGGGCTTCACCGCAAAAATTTAACGCGATCGGCGAATACGCTCTGAGACTACTCGGAATGACGAGCGACGTTCACAACAAAAAGAAACACGAAACACGAAGAAACTCGACTGACGATTGGCTTCAGGACTATTATCAGCCCTGTACAGACATTCTACCATCATCCTTTCATATGCCTAGGAGGTATACGGGTATATCTGTATCTATATTTATAAATGTATAGGTATATATCTAAATTTATATATACGCTTCGACCCTCCTGCGAAAGAAACCGTCGCGACTCATTCCCGTAGTGGCACGGAGGCTGTCCCGCAATAAAGTAACGAAACTACTACGCGCGCGTAAAGGGGTGATTCGAGGTCACTGACCTGTGCTACGAAAGTAGGTCACGATCCTACTTCGAGCTGGAATGTCTACTCGGATGCAAAATGTACTGCAGCGTGCTTAGGTACTGAGGGTCACTGCATGGACGTTCTTTCCTTTTTCTTTTGTTGCGTTTTTATTCTTATGTATAGGCCGACATATCGGTGTAGGCCTCAATATATATATATATATGTATGTATTATGGTTTTCAATATATTATAAATATAAAAATGCAATTACAATCCGAAAGGTAATATAGTATATAACGACTTACGTGAGGTTGCTTCCAGCCGATGTGCGCACATTGACGATCCACCCTGTTTGTTAACCTGTTAAATTGCATAGATGTTGTCTCTAGTATATATATATATATAAAAAAAAAAGAAAAGACACTTCCAAGAGAGTATCCCTAGCGTTGAGGGTACCCTACGGATGCACTGGTTCCGGGTTCTACCGATTGTTCGCGTACTGACTTACTGTTTACCGCTTGTATTTCAGCGGAGGCAATAGAATATCTAAGCAATACTAAAAAAAAGATTTACTCGCGCGAGCGGTTCGGATTAAAAATTACCGATTCTTCTAAGAAATTAACTTAGCAATGCATTCGCGTCAATGCAGGAAATGCCCTGTGGCCTTCGATGACATGGATCGACAAGAAAACTTTAACTCGCTTCGCGACGTTGCGCGGATTAGTGTGCGGCCTTGAAAAAAGCCGATTGGAAAAGAATAGAATT
This sequence comes from Portevinia maculata, assembly GCA_949715645.1. NCBI lineage: Eukaryota > Metazoa > Arthropoda > Insecta > Diptera > Syrphidae > Portevinia > Portevinia maculata. The sequence goes on along the minus strand of OX454525.1, from coordinate 61,895,570 downwards.
TATAAACGCGAGATAACTCGCCTCGATATGCGGATCGAGGGTTGAAAAACGACGACTATCGATTTGTCTTTCGTATACCTAACGACACTGAGATCGCGAACACGCCTTTTCCTATCTTCGAGGTTCGTGATTGAGACACTCGCTAAATTCATACAGATAAGATGGAGTATCTAAATGCAAATGAGAATAAGTCTCTCTGAATTTTTTTTAATGCACGATCTAATTTCTAATGATAATTTAGGTACATAACGTGGCTAATCCACGCCCCTTTCCCTTCTGCTGCTGTTGTCACGTGCTGCTGCGGATGGCGGTGCGCTGCTGGTGTATAGCTTTCAGCTGCTGATGACTGTCGTACTGCTGGTAGCGGGGAGATTGTGGATCTCTCGACCCCTTCGTGGAGCCGCCTGCGGCGTCGTACCTGTATCACTAGGAGAGAAATTTTCGGTAAGTACAGCGCGTTGTAGAGGTGACCTGGGCAATATAGCTCGGCCGGCGAAGACTTACCTAGCCGCCGCGGTCCGAGGATATGATTCGGCGCCTCGTGCGCGCTCTGCCTGAGTGTTTGCGTCACCTTCCCACGAGGCTCGACCGCCTATGGCTGACGAGTTCTCGGGTACTCGACTGCTTGCGTCGCTAACGCGTGCGCTTGACTTCGAGGACGAGATTAAGTGCGCCTCGATGGTGCTTCCCTGGCTTCGATGCTTGGCCGTGCAACACGATGGCCGCCTCTCGCGTATCACGCGTGCGGTGTATTTCCCGTGCCGATGCAGACGCTGGGAACGGATGAATCTGGATACGTAGAAAGGCGTCCTGTGCTCAGCCGCATGTAATAAGCGAGTCACAGGGCGTCTCTACTCGCTTGGTTCTTGATCGTAGCTCGCAGGTGTTGAGTGGAGGATGATTTCGTATTCCCTTTTGCCCGAGTTTTTACGGGCGCGTGCGGTGCACGTCGCGAAATCCTATTGAACGGAATCGTTGACTATTCTTTTTATTTCGTTGGGATTTATATTTTTACTATTGTTTCGTTTATTCTTTACCTTTTTATTTCGTTTTTTTTTTCCTTTCCCGATGTGAATTATTTCTTTAGTATATTCTTTTTTTTTTTTTGGTTTTACCTTTTTCGCCTATTCGGACGCGATTTGCCGCTACTTGGGCGAGAATATATGGTAGAAAAAATGTTGACTGCCAACTTTGAGTAATTGCATATAAAAGAATGAGATTTCACATTCTAAAATGGGGCCACGCCGACTTTTAACAAAGGTAGCGTTCAGCCGTTGAAATTGGTCGTCGTCAAAAATAGGCGGTTCCGCCGCAGTTTACACTGCGAAGTGGTAAATATTTTCAAAGCATGCTTTGGATTGTCAGACTAGGGTCATGGTGGATATAAATACATTATTGGTGGTGGTGGTTTGTTACACATTACAAATAACTACACTCGACTCTCGCTCTTCTTTCTATTGGCAATGTAGTTACAGTCAATTTACAAATGTGTGCGTGGAATTCGGATCCAAAAATGACGGGAAAAGTTGGGCGATTTTGGTTGAAGGGTATGTTTTTGTTTCTGTCACTATCTGTTCTGCAGCTATCGACAAAAAATCCAAACCTGGTTTCTTTCTCGCTACATAAAAAGCTATCATTATCCATTTTTCACCACGAAGGCAGAGTTCTCATTCAATTTCATTCTTTATGCAAATCTGCATGAACATGAATGCGACCCACTTTCATTTGAAATTTCCCCAGTTTGTGGAGGGTAGCACCCTCAGCACTACCACCAGGCGCATGTTAAATGCGGGTGGCAATGGTGCAGTAGTAGTGTATTCGCTTACGGAATGGAAGGTCGTGCGTTCGAATCCCGGCCAAGTCCATTACTTTATACCGAATACATGAAATCGTTATCTCCCTAAATAACTTAGACACCACCTGTGGAGAAAAACCATACAACTGCACCCAAACACTTCTTTCCTATCTCTCTATTTTTTCTAATACCAAGTAGCTTACACTGTGTTCTTAGCATTATAAGGGTACTGTAACAACAGAAAAAAAAATCCCTTTAGCGTAAGCAAATTATAAAAAAAAAAAAAAAAAATACAACAACAACTTTAGCGGGGATAACAATCGGCGGAAAGTCCTTAAGCGGATATAAATCAGTGCTTCCAATCACCGTTTTCTACGTATTCCGATAACTTTTGATATGGAATGTCAAAACCTTGACATTTCGCAACATACCCCCAAATTTTAATTGCATGTGAAGTTTTATTATTGGCTACGTTTTTTTTGCAATCATAAAACACAAAAAAACGCCGAACTTGGCAGCACTATCCTAGTTGACATATTACATTTGACAATTGACTTTCCAGCTGTTTTATTTCTGTCTTCACAAATTTGCAGGAAGGAAATTTGATTATTTGTTTTTGTGCTAACAATAAAATGATGAATAACGAGAACAGGAACACACAGGTAGGCACATTAAATTATTTAAAAAGTGAAGTGTATCTTATAACAAATATATTTTGTTTCAGATGGAAAGTTCAGCAGAAACAGCAAGTTCCAGCCGTAACAACGATTTGCAGGACGTAATAGATGTGTTAGATCTTTTGTCGGATGTTTCAAGTTCCAGCAGCGATTCAGAGGAATCGGAATTAGACTTGGTGCAAGATCCTAGGGTCAACAATTTTAGCAACACGATTGATGAATTCGATGAGGAAGATTTCAAATCGCTTATGCGGTTGCGACGGCAGACAATAGACTACCTCATATGTATGAATGCAATTTTCATATCAATTACTCAATAGACACTAATTTTGTTTTTCTATCCAGCAAGGTATTCGGAATTCCAGTGTGGAAATCGTTTAAATGTTCATAGAGGGAGATCAAGAGTAGATTCCAGGAAATCTATCTATATCTACATCTGGTACATCAGCAACACTGTGACATTTAGGCAGCTGGGAAACTTGTTCGGTATTTCCAAATCATCAGCATGGACTATTGTTCAAAGAGTGACATCATTATTGATTAGAATTGCGCACGAATATGTCAAATGGCCACAAGGAGCTGCTGCAGAAGAAACAAAGGCAAACTTTGAGGGAAAAACGAGAGTACCTGTGATAATTGGAGCTATTGACTGCACCCATATAGAAATCAAAGCTCCAAAATTGCACACAGAATGCTATTTCGACAGAAAGCAAACATATAGCATTGTTCTCCAAGCTATAGTTGATGCAAATAAGAGATTCATAAACATCTCTTGTGGAGAGCCAGGGTCTCTTCATGATAGCACAGTTTTGAGAAGATCAGAGATATACGCAAGAGCCCAAACCCATTACCATGAACTGTTTCCCGATGAATCATTTGTGATTGGCAACTCTGCTTATCCCGCTACCAGGTGGTTAGTACCCCCTTTTAAAGACTGTGGAAACCTGTCTACAACACAAAGGAATTTCAACAAAATTCATTCAGATACTAGAATCGTTGTCGAAAATGCTTTTGGATTGCTAAAAGGAAGATTTCGAAGGTTGCTTAAGTTTACGGAGCAGACAAATCTTCCATCAATTACCAATATCGTCGTGGGTGTTTGTGTTCTGCATAACATTTGCATTGACCACGGCGACTTGTATTCCGTAGATTCATCAGAACTGATAAAAAATGCATTATCTGAAGAAAATGATGTAAATGTAATAGGTGCCATAGCAGAACGACCTGCTGACCGACGTGCCATTTTGTTTAATTATCTGCAAGCACAAAACATAATCTAAAACATTTAAAAGTGTTATCATCGGCCAGATGGAAACAAAGGACAAACAGACATGGCTAAATCGATTCAGAATTTGATCCTACTTTTTGGAATTAAAAATGTAAAGACGAATTGAATATATCTTCCTCTTGAGGGTATAAACAAAATTTTTTTTTTGGATTTTTATTTTTTTAGTTTTATTGTTTTCGCCGCATGGTTTCTTCAGTTTATTTTTTCGATAGGACATCGGCAACCCATTTTTCATAAAATCTTTTTTTCATTTCTAAAAAAAAATCTGCCTTTGCTTAAATTTCCGCTTGCCCCGTTTTTTTTTAGCTCTAGCTTCACGGCCAAATATTTTTGAAATGGAGCTGGGGCCTTTCTTTTAAGGCTAGAACGCCTGCCGGATGCACCATAGCCCGATGTTGACGGTGTTGTCGACCTAAAATCTGGTGAATCACCCCTCAACTTTAAAAAGCCTGCCAGATGCAACAAAACCCGATGTTGATAGTTCTGTTGGCGACGGTGAGTGTGGTGATTTAAAAGCAAAACTAAAACCCCAGTCGGACTCCGCACTGTCTCATGTTGGTGTCGCTGAACCGGTCCCATATTGTGCAGGTTGCCTTTCAGAAAGGGGTAGTACTTTTTCAAAAACAACTTGGAGCGCATGGCTGTTTAAAATTTGTCCGGTCTGATTTTGATATCTTTTGCAGCCTTATATGAATTAAGGAGAGTCTTCATGTTCCCCTGTAGTGCTTCCACGGCTGTGCTTGAATCATAAAATTAGAAAAATCAGTTAACCTTTATTTCATATGAAGAAAAAAGTGCAATGAATACCGTAAGGCCCTGGAAGATCATGTCTTCCAAAACATTTGCATATGCAATTTTTTTTTAGTGAGTGCACAAACTCCTTCTTACGTCCAGTGTAGCATTTTTGCAGCCTCAGTGTCTCCTCCCGAGTCCAATTTTTCGGTTATCTTTTTTCTCCGTTGTACTTTTAATTTTGATTTCGAAACCGTAACCGTTTGTGTATTTTTTTAAACTAATTTTGGTTGTCAGATTAATGTCATTTTGACACAGTCGATAGCAATTTCGATAACGTTTAAAGCAATCATAGATTGGTAGTACAGTTTTTATCTGGGCTAAGGCATAAGCCCCAATGATTATCCGGGCTAACGAATCCTATATAGGATTGCGTATTTGTATGGAAAACTTGCTAAGCCCATATAGGATTGCAAAAACAAACACGCCAATTAACAAAAAAATATAGAACCGCTACAATTTCCGAACCTCTTGTCCTATAGGGGTCAACTTCGTACTTTTAAGTTGCAATTTTCTGGGCCTAAGCGGTGATATAATTAGATTTATAGTCCGAGCGGAATTTTGAAATTTAACTTCCAGATTCAATGTGCACTTTTTTGACTGAAAATACAGAGAATCATAATTTGAATCTCGTGCCATTTCCCAACCACTTGTCCTATCGAGGTAATTTTTTTTTGCAAAACAATTGCATAATTCGATTTTTATTCTGAGTAGTATTTCGAAACGTAATTTTCAGGTTCAATATAGCTACTTTAGTTTAACTGGATAAAACCACCGAAATGTCAAATGACATCCAGCATTGTGCTGCCAAGTCGAAGTCGAGTGTTTTTTTACACTTTTATATCTAACGTAGCTTATACCATTTTGCTTTCAACAGATTGTTTGCGTTTAGCATATTCCTAATATGTGGACGCAGTGGCGCTGAGGTAAGTGTGTTCAACGAGTATTCTTAAGGTTTCAGATTCACATTTCGCCGGGCCAAGTAACATGTACAAATTTTTTGCACTGCCCCGCCTCTTGTGAATGTCTGACAAACATCCAAGAGAGTAACAATTGTCATGAGAAGCTTCTCAAAGTTGTCGTTCAGATGAGCAGTTAATGCCTAAAGGCATAAGGTCTTCGAACTGCAGATCACATTCGTTGTTCAATTTTGTTTCCCCACATTATAGTCTTTGAACTGCACCTTCGTTTGGAATTTATCTTGATTTTTGCACTTTTTAGACGTGGATCGTGGCCTCGCCGTTTTTAATGTATTAAACGAGTTTTAATAAGCGATTCTCTTTAAGAATTTTTTTTTTCAACGAACCACGATATGATTTATATAATTTTAGCAGAAGATTTAAAACGATCACGATAAGAATGAGTCGTATTAGCCACATTATCTCACCATTATGAACTTGCACTGAGTCTTCGATTTTTATGTTGTTTTTTATGACACCTTTGTTTTCTTCTTTTGTTTGTGATCCACCCATTTCCAAAAAATACATATTTAATTTTACTTTGTTGGTTTTGGTATTTTTGTTATCTAGTCGCGGCTGTCAAGGTCGCCAAGTAAAAGGAATAAAACGATCTACTCTCTTCAATGTCTAAAAACAGAATGCCTTTATTCATCCAGATTAAATTGTACATTCTTATTATATTAAATTCTTATACCTACTTGGATTACATTGCTCGTGCAGACAGTTATTTGCTGACTTGCACTACATATATTAAATTCTTAATACTACTTGGATTACATTGCTTGTGCAGAGAGTTATTTGCTGACTTGCACTACAATATGGTAACAACTGAAATCAATAGCTGATTTAAATCTTAAAGTACGAACACCATCCAGGCAGAGTACACGTTTTTAAATCTTAACAAAACACGAAGATACATATATGTAACAAGGCTAAAACCATATTTCATAGAAATAGTTTCTAAACTCACCTCTTCCGATTCCATCATATTACAACTTTGACCTACTGATACTACTGGTTTCGTTGCCTTAAGTATTCCTCCCCATGGCATAGAAGGTACTGTATATGATTCACAAAAACCACTGCACGCATTTGTTGTTATGCGAGATTCAACATATTGCGGAATGTTAATCTGCAGAGTATTGTCACCTTATGGCAACCAGGCGTATACCAGATATCCTTTGCAAATGCAGAGATATTACATACAAGTAAAACCGTGGCCAGACATACCCCCAACATAGTAAAACACTAAAATTGGCTCGATGACTGTGTTGGCAGTGTAAAAGCAATTGAAATCCTGACTCTAAAGAACGTTTTTTATATCTTCAACAAATCAGGTTATTTAATAAACGGCATGTGCTGCATCCAATGGCGAAAATCCTCTCATCGATAATTGCTGTCCCGAAATAATTGTGTGCCCATTTCATTAATAAATGTCCAATTTTCAATTTCGGGATCACATCTTTCCCCAGTCCACAAATGATCCAAACCATTTATGCCATATCATTCTGAAGATGATAGTTACTCTTGACCATTGAAACCTTGCTTTAATGCCTTTTGCACAAGATCGGAGAAACATATAACCCAGCCTGCCAGACCGGCAGACTTTCCCGGAGACGACACGTACTGCACTTTGAAGCAGCATCAGCAGTTCCAACATAGCCAAAAGATGCTGACGAGCGAACATAAATTTAGCCGAATCTGTTCTTTGCTGGAAAATGACATTTGAGAAAGGGAAGATTCAATGGAGAGTCCAACAGAGCTCTCAATGCTATAGAGCAAGCTAATAGCTATTTGGGCGAAAATCTACTTTTATCTTAAGGACATAAAACACTCTACATTGTGGGGGAAATCGATATAAAGTCGGTATAATCTCAGTAAAAGGAGGTATCTCTTCGATGGAACAATGATCTATTTTTGAGCCTGAGCTCTGCAACAGAACGTTTAATTGGCGCATCGAGAATCGAGATACCCTTATTCTTTTACGTTCTCTGATGGAGTTGGCGTGATTTCGGTAATCGTATCGCATATTCTACATTTCCAGCACTACAATAAAAGTGACAAAAATGTGAAAAAAATATACAATACGTAAGATCGGAATCAACAAATATGAGTAGGATCAAAACAATCTTCCAACCCTTTCACTATCTTTTAAAGTATAAAAAAATAAATATTAGGCATTAACATTTTGTCCCTTATTTTTGAAACTGTAGTTTAAATCATAATAAAAATGCACGAGTAATTAAAATAAATAGTCCTGCAGGATTCTCAGGTAAAATATTCACTCATCGGTCAGCACGAGTATCGTAGACATCTTTTGCAATGCGAAATCACCTCGTCGGGGCATTGCAATCGCAGGTGTTCTTAGCTATAAAATGCATTGTATTTGTCAGTTAGTCGCATCGTATCTAGTTCATAAAAGAATGCTAAAGTTTCTAAAATTAAAGGTTTTGATTCTTCACATTTATGCAAATTTGAATGATATTTTACCTCACGCATGAACAAACTGAAAAGGGGGTATAAGTGTCGAAAATGTTTCTGAAATTTTATTTTTATTAGATCCGTTAGCGTACTAATACGCAAACGTAAATTTATATAAACTTTCCCGCGAAACTACGTAAACGCGTTCGCTTACTGAGAAAATGGTAAAAATATAAACGAAAGAAAAGTGTACCTACTTTCGTCCATGTTTCTTTGCACAGAATTTCAGCTGTTAAAAAATGAAATCCTATGAGTTTGCCAGCAAAAAAAAAACTGTGGTTGTTTCTTTTCAATCCAAACTTTGACGTTTTTCATCTTTTTACGCAAAAACGTTTGTTTACATTTATTTCAAATGAGAGGATGCTCTATTGACTTTGGCGGTTTGGCACTTTTCCTTTTTCTACACATAAAAGTATGGGAACGGACCTATTGTAGTTTAATGTTCAGCTTTATTTCCTTCTCCTTCTCCTAATTCTTCAGAGCCTACTCGACCGTAAATCATTAGTCTTTTATATAAAAACTTTATAATATTATTCACTGTGTTATTGGGCAAAATGTAAACAACTACCATTATGTTTGTTTAATTCGATGGCCATCTGTACGAAAAAAGACAAACTAATGAACTGCGATTCATGGACACAATGACTTTACACACTTCCGTAAAATCCAACTGTCGGCAAGTGCTTTCTATTTGGATCGGTTTGGACAGATGAAAAGAGCCTAGTATTGCCCTCTATTGAAGAGATTCAAGGGTGCTTACCCATTCCACGAACCTTTCGGCCAAATAAATTTTATAGGTTGTAACAAAATAGTGTATGATACGAAACGTAACTCTTTCTCTTTCTGTCTTCACTAACTTATATTACCCTCTCAACTTCCAATTTACCGGAAGTGTACGTTTGTCTACACTTCCATTTTGCCGGAAGTGTAAGTTTGTCTACACTTCCGTTTTGCCGGAAGTGTACGTTTGTCTACACTTCCTTGACGCATTCACCAGCTTACTCCCCAAGTCAAGCGTGCGTAACGAAGTTTTACTTCAAAAACAATAACTTACTTACATTGTTCGAATCTCTGATTAAGTGTCTAATCAGTTTTAATTACTGCTTCCCACATTCACAATCATTTATCAATGTCTCCGCCTTTCATTAACATTGTAGTCAACCCATTTAATCCAAAATTTCCATACGAGCTCTTCATCCCTTGTGCTATCAAGGAAAACCCCAAAGCCGATTTTTAAATATCCTCGTTTTTTGCCGCTACTTGAGTGAAATACTGAAATGGCGTAACAGGTAGGTGCGGGAGTTTTTATGTAGATCATTACAGAAATGGAAGTTACTTTTGAGAGGTATCGTTTTTTTGTTTATTTTTCGCAGTTCTTTTTTTTATCATTATTATTCGAAAAATAAATTTACCTGGCAAATCGTATAATACCGAAACAATTTTCAGTCGTTAGCATCTCCTATAGCATTGATTAACTAGTCCCATCATGCCTACATAATCAGCCGAAGCCAGAAGCTCATGTACGTTTGATGTATTGATGAATATCAGTAAGGTAAACATTGCGCGGTTCGTCCGAGAGCCAGTTTGCAAACAAAACTCTTATGGGGGTTAAAATAATGAATGAACAATAATTAAGCCGTTTTTTCTTGCCAAAATCATACGGACTACCTGAAATATGAACTACAAGAGCTTAGGATAGTACGATGGACGTTAAACGATGCCTCCGGGACATTTATCACTCATTTCATTGAGAGCATTTAAAGCTTGATCGCTTGTCATCGAATATGGTGGAAAAAACGGAGCAATAACTGTTGTTCGCTTTGGAGGTTGAAGTCTCGTGTTGCGACGAATCTTGTTTTTGTTTTGTTCTGCAGTTTAGGATATTACAACATCGACTTAATAAACTGCACTACTTTAGAACGGTTTTTCTGAAGGTTATACTGAATTAAATTAATACAAAAAATTATTATTTTTGTGGTTTGAGGAAGGATGAAATAACCTTGGGTAGAAGACCCAATCGCTGACTTTTGCGTGCTGCGTTCGATGGTGGTTTCTTTTTTATTTTGTAGGTGTCTTATATGATTTGCCTGCTGTATCACGCTATGAACATTTGATCTACTAGCTTCAACTCCAGTTGTTGCCTTGATTTTAGTGACGGAAATTCTTAAATTTGGAGCGGCTCTTAGTATCGCCCGTCGATCCTGACTTGTTGTTGTTTTGCTTTCTCTTCCTTTCCAGTTTCTTTCATATTTCTCAGGGTCCTTAAGATAACTGTGAACAACAGTTGGCCCTTTTCCAATTTAAACGGCTATGAAACGGATAGATATGTCTTGCTCCTTGTAAGCTTGAATTTGTCCTATTTCCTCCTTGGTCTTGTTTTTAATTTGCTTACGCTAAAGGGTTTTTTCTGTAATTTCATTGCATGCTTTTCGGCGCTTCTTATTATTAGAAAGAGTAGAGAGATAGGAAAGAAGTGTTTGGGTGCAGTTGTAAGGTTTTTCTCCACGGGTGGTGTCTAAATTGCTTAGAGAGATCTAGTTTTTCATGTAATCGACGAAAAGTAACGAACTTGGCCGAGATTTGAACGCACGACCTTTCAATCAGTAAGCGAATACACTACTACTGCAAAGTTGCCACCCGTTAATGAATTTTGTTTACCCATAGTTGTTGTTTTTATGAAGTTATGTTTTGAATTAAGGCCGCGGTACTCGGAATGCCTTTACATTTGATTTAAATAATATATCAGGTAGATTTAGTTACTGTCAAGTGAGATAAAAAAGGACTAATTTTATGACCTTATTGGGGACAACATCATAAAAATGGAATTTATGTAATTAATCCTATTTTTTACAACACAAACAAAATAAATCCTTCTTTCATATTACAGTTTTTTTCCCCCAGATTATTGAAGGATTTAAAAAAAGTCGTAAGACTAAATCAAGGAACTACCTCTTCCTAATCAAGTGAGACGGAGTGTAACTGCAACAGACTACCAATTTATTCAGAGAAAATGACTTTCATTTATCATTTTTGAAATTTATTTAAAGAGATACGGTAAGGTTCATTGTGATACCACGTGCAGCACGATTCTAGAGGAACTGCCTGTTCCTTAAACCAATCATAGTGTGGCAGCCTGTATGAAGGGAAAGAAAAAGGAATTATAATGTCTCACGGAAAGCCCCACATAAATATCGTGATGACATTGCTTCCAAACGGAGATAATGGGAACTGCAACAATGAAACTACTATCCAAAGGGCACGGAAACAGCACCAAGTTTTACTGGGAGGCCTAGTGGAGTATAAGCGAGTCGTGCACGATTTGTTTAAAACGCGATGCAACGTCACGCTTACGTTTCACCAGCCGCCCGGTTTAACACCCCGAGGAATGGAACTTCACGTTCAAGTGCGAGGCCATTACCAAGAGGCAGGTGGGTGCAAGTGTGTCCACGGCGGGGATTGTCCAGTCCATGTAGCGGACATTGCTAGAAAAAGGCTGCAAAGAAAATAGGCAAGGAAACAGTATGGGAAAACATACTCACCCGCGGCCATGGGAAAAGGCGGTTGAGCCGTTGAGGATAATACTCGTAAGCGTGGGCGTCGACCACCGACGATATGCCTAAGTCCACATATTTAAGTTGTCTTTCACGGAAAAATATAAAAATGCGTGCCGACATTAATGTTGACGTCTGCCAGATTTTAGTATTTTTGCAGTTTGACGTTTGGCAAAACGTTCGAGGTTCAGTGTCATCTGCACCATACTGAAAGAGATGGAAAGCGAAGTTCCGTAGAAACCCTCCAGGGAGGCGGTTGCGAGATAGGCCGTGGTGGGGTTGAGGTCCAGGCTGCTGGGGTGCGCTGGTGTGGGTGGTGGTTTTAAAGATGATGATTGATGACAATCTTCATAATTAAAACAATAAAAAACAGATGTAAGACAGGGACCGGCATAAGGGTGTAGCAAAAACCACAGAAATCGAACGAGAGTACCAGACAGTCGAATGGTGGTGTGACGAACGACTAAGCCTAATTGCACACACACCGATTTTGGACGGCCGATTTTATACCGGTCGTCCAAATTCCAATAGTGAACCACATGTGGGAACGGGACGTATCGGAAAGTAGTAGCCTACGTGATTAAATACACTCTTACACACGCACCGATTTTTTACCGACCATTCCATTCGAAATTCCATTTTAAAACTAGTTTTGGTAGTGCGTTTTATACGCTTAATACGGCGATGCAATAACCACATAGCAACAACTCGTTTAGGATTCATTATAATTAAACAACCTCGTGTCACGATCACGACAACAAATCAACTGAATGTTAGACCGGTAAAAATCCGGTGAGTGTGCAAGCACCCTGCTACCGGTAAAATTTCGGCCAATTTTATACTGGCCGTTCAAAATCGGTGTGTGTGCAATTATGCTTAGGCAGATGTGGTTCACTATTGGAATTTGGACGACCGGTATAAAATCGGCCGTCCAAAATCGGTGTGTGTGCAATTAGGCTCACGGTTTGAATTTGTGGAGGTAACAGAACCAGAATCACTTGAATTCAAATCGTAGGTCGAAAAAGTCGGTACCTCCTCGATCTCCAAAGTGAAAGTAATTTTGTAAAAGACCTTACTAAGTGAGGCAGTGACGGGTGTTTTTTTTTTTAAGTCTATTGTCTATCGTGAGAACGGAAAAAGGCTGTAGGTGCCCCAGGACATCAATTTCAAAAGGAAACACCTGAGTACTGTTGCAGATAGACTAAAGGGGTGAGTGACTAGGGTACGAGTAGTTTTTTTATGTGCTGATAAAGCTTAACTGCGCGTATTTGTTAGGAACCGGCACCGGACGGCCAGACTGCCTAGAGAGAGGTGGCCGTCCTTAAATAAAAAGGTGATACCCTGAAAAGTTAAGAATTTAAATACCGAGTAGTGCGAGAAGCCCAGACTTCCAGAAATCCGGAGCTGAGGAGATTCCACGTGATTACGGACGCGCAGTTGGCATATGCAATTTGCAGTATCCTAGTGAGATTTATTCATTAAATAATCGCAGCATATCATACAAGTTATGGTACGTAAGTGTCGTTTATTAAGTAAATGTACTACAGGCACTTGCAGTACGACCCAAGGTCAAAAGGACACACGAGCATGATCACCTATGTTGTCGCGAATCGTATACAGGATATATATTTACATATTTCATAATTTAGTTAGGTTTGCACGTATTATTAAGTAGTTTTAAGTTTGTTATATTGTGCCTTTATTTATTTATTTATTTCAGTATTATATTCGATGAAATCGGCGTGATAGTAACGTAGTGTGATAACCGTTTTCCAATCAAAACTTGTAGGTTAAATTTTTTTGGATCCATTGAGGACAATTTTCGTTTACCCCCCTTCTCGTGTATCTGTTGTGTTCACTGCTTGTGTGATAACCCCTTACACCCCCTACAGAGAGCTCTTTTTAGGTAGGTAGGCGTCTGGTTAATTCGCGTGCGAGAAAATTTGTTTCGTGGCCCATTAAAGCCAAAACTCTCGCTCATAGCAGCGGGGGAAAGCGGAAATTTGCCGTTTTTTTTTTGCTTGGGGGGAAAAAAAAAAAGATTAAATATAAATAAAATAAAGGGAATCTATCCGAAAGCCACCTATAGAGTGGAATAGTTCTTGTAGTCCGGTAACGTTCGTTTCTTTTGTTCGGTGTTGGAAACCGGTTAGTATTAAATTTGCTTGCGTTATATTTTAAGATAATGCTCAATAGAAAATTTGAAAAGTGAATAAAGAATATTTTGTAAATCACGCCAAATGGTGGATGAATTCGGTGTTTTTATTATCGCACTGATAAGTGTGATGGAGTGCTAAGGCGTGAATTTGCAGGGATGTTAGGGTAAGTTAAAGCCCGTTCGGAAACGATGACGTGATCTTGGAGCAGCATCCGCTTCGGTTTGGGGAATCCCAGATCATCGGCCGAGGTGATTCCAGGATGGGAGGGAACTGGCCAGCGCTAAATATCATCCTAAGCGCACCTCAGAATGGTGAACGTCCGTCCGCGGTCCGACAAAGTAAGTAGATGATCCGGCATGATTTATGTTTTTGTGATTAAGGCTGGTGGATGTAGGAGGAAAGAACTGCGACAATCCGACGAGCGGAGCCGTGCAATAAAGACAAGCATGCCGCGCTTGCTGCTTCCATCATTCCTCCCTTTTCAATCCTATTCCCTTTTCCTTAGACCCGGTCCACATCCTGACTTCCTTTCGAGTTCAAGTTTCCACGTCAATTCCCTTCACACCCTTCCTTATCCCAGTAGAGCCTTTATTACAAGAGCTTTCGATGAAGCGTGATAGACTTCTAACATCAGTGTTAGCCAAGTCGTCTAAGTCATTAAATAAGAAGGCTCCGAGGAGGATATTCCTTTTATGGAGAGAGCAGGTCATGTAGAGAGAAGGTGATATGTAGTCTCCCCCTCCTGTTCCCCCATGCCGCTTCTGCAATAGTCGTTTGAATATACCGCAAGCTTTGATGAGAGCTTGCCTATGATGCAATCTTGCTTATGTGCAATCGGGTTAGCGAAAACATCGAAGGCCCAGCTTTGCCCAGATCTGCTTTGTCCGTAGACATTTTCGTTCATTGCCCAAACGAATATATGTTGTTCCTTTGTTGGCGAGTTCATCAGTCTTGTTTTACTTTTTTTTCTGCTCGATGTTTGTATCATATAACAAGCAACAAATCAAACGGTGGTAGGACCCTGAACGTATCGAAATCGTTAAAAGAAAGAGATTGAGGCTGAGCTCTATTTGATTTGAATCTTGCTGAGCTGGGCGACTTTTTATAGTAAAGTTTGCTATTAGCCAAGGTGGAACTCAAACAATTAAAGAAAAGGGTGCTTCTATAAAGGGCTATGCTGGAAATGTATGAGCAATTGGTGCCTTTTTTTTGTTGGCACACCTACGCGACCTAGCAGGATGTGTAGAGTACTTCAATACAAACAATAGTTACTACGGCAGCTCAGCTCTAAAGTACATCCGTCTCGAGTTATGCGCCCTTATCACCGCGGACACACTTGGCCTACTGTGATGTCCTCATTTTGGTTTAAAGCTCGCTGTTGCTGCCGGATTTCTTGATACATTTCTTAATAGCTTTATGGGTAAGCTGATAGCTATGTCAACTGTTTCAAGGTATGGTTTACCTAGGATGACGTGTTTTTTGTTAGGCAGTCAGTGTCATAGAATATGCTCTGCTGTTTCTTCTTCTTCTTTTCATTGCATATTCGACAGATGCTGTCTCCAGCAAGTTCCATGGCCAGAACTCAGAAGGTGTCGTTTGGTTCTACAGTGCCCCATCAGGGATCCGGTGACTGTATGTATCTGCCCTCTGGATAGTAGTTGGAGTTCCTTTGTTCTTTTGATGGTTGTTGTTGACAGGAATTGATTGGCCTGTCTGTTACCACCAGTGTTTTTCTAGTAACGAATTGCTTTTTTCCGACCATTTTTTAATGCAGCTTTTAGCAGAGCTGATAGGTACACCACATAATGATCTTGGCATCATGAGAGATGTTGCAGATCCTTTCCTGGCAAGCTCGTCTGCTTTTTAATCGCCGTCAAAGCCGCTGCGGCCAAGCACCCAGATCAGGTGGACTCTATTGGTGCTGGCTAATGTCTTGAGTAGCTAGAGGCAGTCCTAGAATTATTTTGATGTGATTTCAAAGGCGCCCATAGCAAGCAGTATCGCTCTACTGTCATAGAGACGTTCATTAGTCTGTTTAGATTCTCCCTGATTTAAGCTTGAAATACGAAGTTGCTTTTCTCCTTACTCTTAGTGGTCTTAGTGGTTTCTCTGTATACTCCTGTCTCAACTCCTTCATCTGTTGTGGATCCATCCGCGTACGACACGATTAAGCCTTTAACAAATATATGCTTGTGTCCCCCTTGTGTTGTCCCGTTTCAGACACTTGTCCGTAAAGGTAATTCCTAGTAATTTATTCTTATCAGTTCGTGAACCAGGTCTGAGTTGATTAGTTTGGAGTTGCTTTCATCTGAGGTTACCGTGTAGGCGTTTGCCATTGCTTCCCCAAGTTTGTATAGATGAAGAGGGGCAAGGTTCAGTAGAATTCCAATGCTGCGGTTCTCATTGCGCCCGATGTACACACATAGCTTGTCCTATGTAGATGTAGACCTTTATTTTGTGTTTGCCACCAGCAGGGTGGCTGCACTGGTAACAATGGGTCTAGCAATAGCTGTGTACATACACAGTCTTATACTGGGGTTTTAATCCAGTATAGTTTTGCTGTTCCGTTGCAAGATCCTTGCTTTGTCTATGGTCTTTTTAGTATGAGAGTTCCAAGTGAGTTTCTGGTCGATTGTAACACCCAGATATTTCATTCAGTTGAAAACTCTATCTTTTCACCAAAAAGTATTGGATTTATTAGTTTCTCTAGTTTTCATCTTTTAGTGAAAGCACCATAGGCTTTTACTGGGGTTAACCTTTGGGTCAACTTTTTGCACCAGTCAACAACGATATTCAGAGCTCTCTGGAGGTAATCTGAGAGCGTTTCTTGAAACTTGCCTTTGATTAGTATAGCGATGTCGTTGGAATACCCTTGCACATAGTAAGCATCCTTGCTGAGTATAACCAGGAGTACATTAACTCCGATTGACCACAATAAGGGGCGAGCGGAGTACTCCTTGTGGGCAACCTTTTGCACCAATGAGCCTGAGTTGGGTGTTACATAGTGATGCTTTTATTTTCTTAGCTGCTAGCATGCTCTCTGTACCCCCAGTCACATGTTTCGTATATTCGGTATATCAGGGCGTGATCCTTGTTATCGAACGCAGCCTCAATATCGAGAACGCAACAAACCGCTTTCTCCTTATCAGTTATAGACTTCCTGCCACTGAGGTAAGACTCTGAAGAGCGTGGGTGGTTTGTTTTTCTGGCTGATACGCATATTCATATTTGAGAAGGAGCTAAAGGTAAAGGACCGCTCTATGACATGTCTGTCCAGGACTTTTTTCATTAGTTTTGAGTAGGTAGGAGGAAAGACTTATCGTTCGACGGGATTTATAGCCAGTTCTGATGGTTAGATACCGGATTTGGGGATATATCTGACGATGACTTCCCTCCAACTCCTTTCAATGTAACCCCACGTATAACTAGCACTAAATATGTTAACTGTAGGGGGTTGATGATGAGCTAGGTACCCTTTTATAGTAACGTCGGGAAAATGCCGTTGTCTCCGGGGGCTTTGTATATGTGGAATGAGCTCATAGCCCATTCAATTTTTTCCTCTTGCAATAGATCCATTGCCCTCTTCCAATCCTCCGTGGAGGGTCTTACGACTCTGACCCGGAGTGAAATCAGAGATCAATTGAGTAATGGATGATGAACGGCTGTTGAAAATCATTATGACTGTCTCAACTGAGAACCAGCAAGCTTTTATGATGAATTCTCTGTCATTCCGTAAAAATGACGACGTTGGAGAGAAACGAACGAAACGTTGGGTGCTAGTATGAAAGTACACTTGTTTTATTTCCATCAAAAAACACAACACCATCAAAGCCGAAACAGAAAGGTAACAAGAAAATCGGACCACTTCAAAATGAAAATCCTTTTCCAATAATTTCAGTTTGATTAATTTTACATATATGTAATTGCGTATTATATTTGTTGTAACTCAAATGTATTTGTTTGACATGCAGAACTTCTTTTTAAACCTTTTTAAAGTGCATCTACTCATTTGCTTTAAACTCAACTTATTCTGAGCAATCGCCGAGCTTAGAAGTTTAATTTTTTAAAGGCGTTCGGAGAACTGAATTATGATTTTCAAAGTCCTTGCCTTTTCAATACTTTTGCAAATTTTTGGCTTTATTCAGACCTACGAGTATTGCAGCAAGCAAAGCAAGCTCTGCCGTAATAAACGGCATATTGTTTGCGATAAGGAACAGATTGTAGGTGAAGTTGTTTCACGGAAAATTAATTGACACGAATTTACTTCAAAGCAACCAGATGCGGAATATAAGAAGCACTTCCCCATGACGGATCTTTTCAGAAACTGGATACTTTATTGGCATAACTACTATCGTAACCAAGTAGCATGTGGCAAAGTTCAAGGCAGAGATGGACTTCTACCGACCGCAACTCAAATGAGAGAGTTGGTAAAAACATGTTCGCTACACTGCCAGGACAAACAATTAAATAACGATTTGATTGATTAAAGGCCTGGGATCATGAGTTGGAGTATATAGCAGGAGTTCATGCTGGCAGATGCAAATTGCAACACGATGAATGTCGAAACACAGAACGTATACGATTTTCGGGACAAAATTTAGCAACACATGGAACGAATGGATCTCGAAGTAAGGCGTTAGATCGCTCACAAAGAATGATTTTCAACTGGTTTAAGGAAAGTGCAAATGTTTCGAAAACAATAATCATGAAATATGGAAAGGTTGCTAAAGCGTGAGTTGAATTTGGCATAACGTTTTTAAAGAACAGTAGGTAGGTACTTGCAATAGATAAATCTGATTACAGAAAAATTGGACACTTCACCGTGCTTGCAAAAGATGAGGTTGGCAGAATCGGATGCTCCATGACATTTTGCGAGGGCTTTCCAAGCAAGGCAGAGTGAGTAGATTGTTGAAGTGTTTCAAGTTTTGATTTGGTTGAGAAAAAGTGTTAAGTACGCGAGTTAAGACATCTTTTAAAGGCTAACTTGTATCGTTTAAATCATATAACCTGTCTCATGCACAGTTATAATTTAATTTTTTTTCAGATGGAAATACGAGTTTTTGACATGCAATTATGATCACACAAATATTCCAGGATATCCGGTATATAATATTGGAGAAGCGGCTTCAAACTGCAAATTTTACGGCGTTGGAAAAAGTTCGAATTTCACTTGTTTGTGCGCTAAATCATTCTAAATCTTTGAAGCTGTAATTTTTCTATAAAATTTGAGTATAACTTAAAACTGAAGCTCCAACCAATAATAATATTTTGGCGTGTTTGGCGTCAACTACTCACACAATGCGTAAAGTCTAGATTCCCTTATCATTTGTTGATGTGAATATAATCTAGTTTTTGATTGGCAATCCGAAAAAAAACTCTCCGATCCGGGATCGGGTTGCCAAAAGAATAAGCCACCTGCCAACACACCTTTTATTCTCTGGAAAAACGAACCTGTATCGCTAAGTTAGCTCCCGGAGGTGCTTTCAGATAAGGGTTTCTTTTACTCATTGTAAATTATATTCTTTCGGAAAGATCGAAAGCAAATTCGAATGATGGTTCAATATATAAATCAAATGTGCATTTAAGCATTCATATAAGCCTAAAGCATAGCCACATATTAAACATCTTGAATCAGTACCTCAAATGTGCATCTAAGCCTGTGTGGTGTGTTAACATGACTGGAGATCGGTGTCGTCAAGGAAATTTCAAACTATTCAATAGATGTGTTAACGATGCAGCACAGCACATAACCCATAGCATCCGCTGCGTCGACGCAAATGTCAACGTTAATGCAATTAACAGAAGAAACCGTCCAAATCCAAAAGAATCCGTCGCCAACCTTGTCAGCCGGAAGCACATTGGGCGCATTTTATATGCCTTTTGCCAAACCTGTGATAAATGGGTTTATTAGTAGGAAACTCGCAGTTCCTTTGCAAAATGAACATGCTCATTATGTATGTTTGCTTCTCTCTTTGGAAAATATAGCTATTTACGAACAAAATATTTGTAGTTTCGCTGTTTCTGCGGAAAATAAAGTTATTTAGCAATAAAATATGTCTGTTTTTGGTGCTTCGATAAAAAATAAAACTTAACAATAAAATATGTGTGTGAAAAAACAATATTTGTTTCGCTTACAATTTAAAACCAAACGGGCTGTCAAGTATCACACAACAATTACAAACAAGAAATTTGGTTTTATGTTTCATTGGGCACGACAAATCTGCGATCTTAGAGCAAAATCTAAAAATTCCAATGGATAACGACTTGAGATATCGCTTTCCATTGGTAATCTTTAATGCTCCAGGGCCAGAGTTAGCTGATATTCCATTTGTAGGAAAAATTGCATAATGTTACGTTTGCTACATATTCGTCTTGTTAACTTAGGGTTAGGAAACTAAGTTAAATTATTAGTATTTTTGTCATGTGTAGTTTTTAGTTGTCAATTTGATATCTGATCTAGTTGACATATGTAAATGCAGTTAATGGTGGAATGAAGCACTAATCCATTCAAACATTATAAACATCAAAATCAGCAAATGTCATTTTTTATACTGCATTGGATAATTTTCACGAGGTACTGAACAAAATTAACAAGTTTAAGAAAATGAATAAATAAATAGTTCTATAATGGCTACTATTAAGTTGCGAATTAAATTAATACTTATTATACAAATTATATAAAAAAAAATGAGATTGCAAGTGATGGCCCAAATAAAATGGCATAAACTGTCATCTGGTAATAATGTCTCATCTCAATAATATCCTGCATACGAAAATTGTACCGCCATTTTTCTATTTCACAAGCGATTGATGTCGATTGTAATTTTCTCGTTGATGCGTTATGCATATAAATATTGACAAATTTTCTGGTGATTTAACATTATTACCATTTGAAAGAAGGCACTTTTTACAATTACAACTCAATAATTGTGTCTTTGACACAACTGCATACATTTTTCTTAGCTTTTTGGATTATTATTATATTGGATTGCTTAGACAAAACCAATCATTCAATCCAATCAACAAATGTCGCTTCGATTGGTAATCGACACAATCGACAAATGCCGCTTCGGTTGGTAATCGACAACCGCCAATATTTGGAAACTACGATCGCTAAATTTTAGCGCGAGCAGGACACTGGGCTTTACATGTGAACCGGCCCAATGATGGTTATTTTCCCAGTTGAATTCATCCAACTTAGTAAGACCGTCGTAAACTTCGTAGAACCTTTTAAATTTGTATGGCCTTTGACAGTTCATATGCCATTCGTAAGGTTTTGACCTTAAATCAGCTAACAACATTAGGTGCGTTCGCGTACTTTATGTGTAGAGAAATGAAAAGTGTCAAATCTCCAAAATCGAGAGAAAATCCTCTCATTTCTAAGAAAAGTACGCGAACGCTTTTGTGTAAAAAGTTGAAAAAACATCTTAGTTTGGCTTGAAAAGAAGCAACAGCTGTTTTTTTTTGCTGGCAAACTCATAGGAGTTCATCATTTGACAGTTTTCATTTTCTTACCAGCTAAAATTCTGTGTGAAGAAAAATGAACGAAAGTACATTTTTCTTTCGTTCATCTTTTTACTATTTTCTCAGTACGCGAATGCGTTTGTGTAGTTTTGCACGAAAGTTTATATAAATTTACGTTTGCATATTAGTTCGCAAACGGACCTATTGTATGATTACTCTTGATTTTTTTCGAATATTCCAAAAACCTCCCAAATCATTCAAATCTACCTCACTACCACTCCTGATCATCAGCTCAAAAATATCCCTTATAAAAATACATAAACCGCATAAATAACCTCATTTTTCTAAAATGTCAGACAAAAATATCCCAAAACATGCGCATTCTCCAACTTTCTGCAGAACAACGTAATTTTCGATTTCTGGTAAACTCTGGCTGCAAAGACTAAAGAAAATCATACCGTGTACAAAAAAAATATAATATAAACAAAACAAATAAATATTATACAGTTGTTTGGACTCTTCTACGTTCAGCGAAAAAAAAGAGTTTTTTTTTATTTAGTTTTCGAAGAAAATGGATATCTTGCGTAAAATGTTCAAAATGACCGAAGAAGATAACGCCAACATCAAGTGAGTACCCGATAAAAAAACAACAAAATTTGCTCAAGGAAGCATCTCGTCTATCGATCGACAAATCTTCCATTTCTAATGCAATGCTTATGTCTCAATTTAATCACTTTCGCCGATAACATTTTCATTGCAGTCCCATTGAAAAGGACGAATTCAGGAAGCCTAGTTGGTTTGATGAATCCGACACGGATGATGAACTTTTCGGTGATAACCGGAAATTCGCCTTCCAAGTGTTCACCAACCCGATTGAGCTGCAGAAGCACTTCGAGCACCAAATGCAGCAGATAATGGAGGCTGTAAGCGAATATGAGGGTTAGTGTGAGGGTGGGTTTTAGAGAGCTACATGTAGGTATACAGAGGGTTTTCGAAAATTGTATTGCGTATTTGTTTGAAGGGCTACAATTTTTTTTTGTTTTCGGGGAAAATAATTATCATAAATTTGAACTTTTATTTGTGGAGGTGTCTGTAAATATAAATGTGAATGCTTTTCATTTGTTTGTGGGGAACATCTGTTTTTTATACAAGTTAAACAATTTCTGGGTCCTTTTATGTGAGCGTTGGAATTAGAGCCTTTAATTGAAGTCTTTTTATGCAGCAATGGTTCAGGTGTAGTTGAAATGAAGACATCAATAAAAATCACACTGCAATTTTAACTGCTGCAATAGTTCAATACAGACAGACTACAACGAACATGCAATGTTCTCCCGTTCGCTTTTTGGAATTAGTGCTGAGCTAAACATTCCGATGGTTCGATCTGTTCTTACAAAACATTCACCCTTATTACGAGTAGAGTTTAAGTTTATCGACTCTTGTCGTTATTTAAATCGTAGCGGTTTTGTGTCCTTATAGTGTCGGCATTACTGCAGCGAAACGCCTCGAGTTTATATTTATACTCTTTATTTTATATTTATATTCCACATACGTTCCACAGAATAAATTGACACTTGACGACACAAAACCGCTAGGACTCAAATTTCAATGATTTCCTCACCAATAAATATCAAAATGGGGAAGGCTCATAGTAAAGATTTACTTACAAGAGTTTAAAGGTAAGAGAACCTGTTCTCTTTCAGACAACTTGAAGATTGAGTTGGAATAGGGTTCCGAACGTTGATTGAAACAAAAGTAGGATACCGATTTTTCGAATAAAATAAAAAAGAAATGGGAGTAATTCAGTTCTTTGCAATTATGTTCCTATTGTTGGCGCAGTAGCACAGAAGTTAGTGTGTTGGACTAAAGATAAGTAAATTGTTCAGGAGGAAGGATCACAATGCTATTCCTTGCACAAACCTTTGCTGTAATTTATAATATGCTTATTGGAAAGAAGTTCGTTGTCAAATGTTTCAACGTGACTCCGAGCAGATTCTTCGAAATTGAAGACGGTTTACAAAGGGGGGGTGGTGCAGTCTTCGATGTTTAACATTTACATAAGTGATCTGGAAGGTTCGATCAGACATAGCGTATAGCGTATGCCGACAAATTGATGTCACTCAGATCAGGTCCTAGTGTGATTGAGACGACTGGAAGTTAAAAATCAACTTTCCGAAGACGGAAACAATCTTGTTTAGAACAATATTGACTGGGGCCTCTAGGGCTACCAGAAAAAAAACAGGAAGAAATTGGTTATTGGACAAAATGGGCAGCCATTGGCGGTGAGAGGTGTAGTTAGATATCTGAGTATCTGGTTTGACCAGTATTTTCATTTCGATAGACATTATAATTGATTGTCTTGCTGGGGCCAAGAAGGCATTTGCTCTGACAAGGAGACTGTTTCATAGCAGCCAACTTGACTGCACATTGAAGGTCATATGATACGTGGCTCTTATAAGACTGACCATCGCTTTTGGTTGTTCATTGTGGTTTAAGTTAGTTATTTGGAAAATATTCCGGTTTTGGAGAGACAATGGCTCGTTTAATCTGCAAGGCAACTGTGAGTTCCCTACTAATTAAATCTCTGTCACTTACCAAACGATTATCAAATAGATAAAATAGTAAGGACTACTAGTTGCATTGCAAATTGAACGCCTTCAAAGTTTTAGGGCAATAAATGAGGACAAGACAATACTTGCTATCAACAAACAAACAAACGTCTGTCCATAGCAATAATTCGAGGAGTTAAGGAGTTCACATTCTTTGGAGTAAACATCAACTTCACAAATGACACCTTAGTGGAGTTTCGACGGAGAATTACTTTAGAAAACCGCTGTTATTTCGGTTTGGCGAAACAAATGGGCTCCAAACTCCTTACTCGAAGAACAAAATGCATGTTCTATCGAAGCTTAATCCTGCCAGTCCTGCTTTATGGTGCCGAGTGAGTGAGAGTAGGAAAGGGGAGCTATTTGATCCTTTGTGCGAGGAAAGCGAATGGAGGAGGAGTACCAAAATGTGGATGTAGTCCGAAAATCTAAATCACGTAATGATCCAGCCAAGAGAATCTTCGACTCACAGCTCCAAGGTTCTAGATGGCAAGAAAGACAGACTTTTCCTTTTAAAGACCAAGCCATCGCTAATGCCAGAGCGCTATGTGTGGAAAACTGGAAAGAGCGGTCCCGGGATCGCAGAGGATGAAAAGCTGTAGTGTCTCAGGCAGAGACTCTTCACGTTATTGACTTTGAAAATATATCACAAATTCTACAGCTGTTAACATTAGTTTAGTTTGTTTAGTTAGCAGAACTAACTTCAATTTTACAATTCAACTAAAGTACAGTAAAACCTGTCAAATTGGTCCACCCTTGGGACCGAAGGAAAGTGGTCCGATTAGGAGGCGGTCCTATTGCAGAGGTTCCATTTTAATTGGACCGGTCCACTTACAAAGGTTTTTCCTTCATGCATGCCTGTCCGTTAAGAATGAAGTATGTTTATTAAAAAACGACTGCCACTGCCACTAAAAATTTCCAGAAAAAATACATATGTATTTGAATTTAACTTTAGTTGAAAATTAAAAGAAACGGAATTTTTTTAATATATATGTAAAATTGGAAGAGATATGTCCCTCTTCAGTATCAGAAGGTGCTGGTGGAATGGAGTTTAAAAAATAATTTTCCCAATTCTCCGACCAGTCATTAGATGTTGTCTTCTTTCTCCAAAAACACACATTTTTTAAAACAATTTGCAATGATTATTGGAGCAACGTCTTCCCATGTCTTTTTAAGGCAGCTGCAAGCGTCTAACACATTAATTTTAGCTGATAACTCCGATATGTTATTGGCCTCATCTATGCATAAAATCAATTGCTGCATAAGGTATTTTCTATAATGGGACTTCAAACTTTTTATGATTTCTTGATCAAGTGGCTGTAGATGCGAAGTTGTATTTGCAGGAAAAAACTTCAGCTCGATGTTTTTTAATCCACTTAGAACGTGGGCCGGTTCAACTTTGAATTTAGGATTAAGATCTTACGTTAAAGTTGAAGTTGGGGTTGAGGTGCTAACGTGTTCATCAAATAAAAAGCATTGGATCTAAAACGTGCGGCGTGGATGACAAAGTTGAAATCGGAGTTGAAGTGTTGATTTTTTTGTCTACCATTACGAATTTCTGCCCAAAAAATTTCTTTGGGCAGGCTAGAAAACAGCTGTCAAAGGTACTTTATATGACAGTTCATATTTCAGTTTGTTATTTTTTCTTTCATATAAATCCATTTGACTTTCTTCTGATTTACTTGATAGACCAATTAATAGTGATATTAAATTTAACAGTTTTCCTTATTCATTTTCAATCAAATATTTTTATTAATCTCAATTTCACAAATTGTTTTGATTCTTCATTTGATGTTTCTGCTGTCATGTTGTTTGGTTCCTAGATCTTACAAAAGAGTGCCCTTACTTTTTTCATAACGAAACTTGAGAACTACCTTTAGTTACTTAAAATGTAAAGGAACACAACTACTTTCTAATTCGTCCTACAAATAATTTGTTTAAGTGGAGGGGAAATATCTTGTTCATTCATTATCGCTCTCTTCTACTAATGTTTCCATTAAGCGAACGGCATTAAGTAAAAATTCGTACAAATTCGTACGTATTCGTACGATATCGTAAGTAAAGGAACGGACCTACTGTTTCCCTGAATTAATTAAAATAATGTGACATTTCCTTCTGTTTTTCACTAAATATGAAATGTCACTAAGGGTCTGTCGCCTCTTTGGAGTTTGTGTAGGAAAGTTGATTGATATTGCCTTTTTGACGGGGTTCGTAGGATGACTCCTTCGAACATGACACTACCAACAGAGCCGAGCCGGTCGTCTCCATTATCTTTGGGATATGCTCTTTGACGTAAAGTTATCCTTACCCTCATACTTTTTGTATGGTCTCCAACGTTGTGAACCGTATCTGAACGCCGGGCGCACAGCTGCGGTGTACAGATTTCCTTTCAGCTTAGGTGTCATTTTAAGCTCACAGGAGATGGCTGAGTTTTTCAGCCACTTCATCCAGCCTACCCTTAGGTTAGGTTAGCTTAAAAAGGGGTATACAATAGGGTGGGTCATCGATGTATGAACATTTTATTTTTATTTTTTTTTGGATTGGAATAGTGATCAAAGTTTGACCCCTATCTAAGGGATACTAAAAACCAAAAAAAATATTTTTTAATAACCTTCTTTCTACCCGCGCATTGATTTTGAAAATTTGTGTTTTCGCCAATTTTTCGATATTTTTCAACACTATTCGGAAAAGATTTTTAATTTTTTTTTTGTTGGAAAATAAAATAAGAAAATAAGAATCAATGAACAGAAATATTTTTTTTTATTAGAAACATGCAAAAGTTGATGAAAAAACATTCATAAACTAGTCAGTGGAAACTTTAAAATCTTGCTTGCTTTCGAATTTTGGCATAGATTTTCTGGAACTTATTTTTGCTTTGATGAGACCATCTCTGGAGCTTTTCTCGCACAACTGCATCGAAGCCTCTGTTACCATTTTAACTGATCGTTCTACAGATTGCGTGTGACATGGAAGCATTAAAAAAGGTATTATGTCTTCACCTCCTGATTCCACTAGCGAAAGCAGTGTTTCATCTGTTATATCGCGAAGAGGAGGAGGTTTTGATATTCTTGTTGCCAGTCTATGAGCTCAACGTACGACTTTGCATTAAGATTTATGTCCGGTACAGTGAAAACACGAAGATGTTGTTCGAAATTAATCTTACGCCTGGCTTTTAAAATTCTCCTGCCAGCTCTCGAATGTGTTTTTGGGGATCTGCCAGCATTGATATTAAAATATTTCCGGATGAGCAAAGAAACTATTACGCTTAATAACTGGATCTATTACCATTTTAAGTTGAGATGGAAGATATCGTGAACTAGAAACTAGCTTCCAAAAATGCCTTGATCCATCATTACACGATGGATGGACTTTTATCTCGAACCAAACAGGTGCATAAACTGTAACAACGAATGTGGCCAAATATTTGAGGTTGTTAGATGATGTCTTTGTGGAAACATACAGGGGCCTAACTCTGTAATTCGATTCTAAAGTTAAATCGTTCGAATTCGGAAAATATGTACTCTGTAATTCGAAAATCGGAAATTGAAATCCGAATTTCATTTATCTAGATACATTTGCTCGAAAATCGGAAATATGGTACTTCACAACTCTATTTTCGTTGCTAAATACATTCGAATTTCGGAAATTTCATTCGATATCTATTTACCATACGGAAAAGTTTTGCTGAAAGCTAAAATATAAGTATTTATGTAAAAAAAAGACATAAATAATATTTTTTGATAGAATGTTATAAATTAATTGAAGAAAACATAATAAATATTAATATGATGATATGAAGATTGGAAACATGTGGGTCGTGGGATACTCCACCGTATCATCCAGTAACAGCTCGGATAATCATCTGGTGATCACATATCTACAAGAAACAAAGCTCCATAAATTAATTAAAAGAAATCAAGAACTAGATTCTAAAGTGAACTTACCACCATTGCATTTATGCTGTACTTCAGTTTCCGATTGAAAAATAAATGTTCATTGTTAATCGGTCTAATCATTTGAATGTGTGTCCCATCCACGACTGCAACAATTCTCGGTATGCCAGATTTCAAATGGAAATATTTTTTTGCTTTTATGTTTTCCTCATTGGTCATATTAAAATCTATATGTTTTGGACACACCTGTTTTTCCATAGCTTTACAGACTTCGGAAATAAATGTTGAAACCGTCTGCTGCACCAGTCCAGTGAATCGAACTCGGCATATTTGCTGCTGGTATCCACCTTGTGCAAGAAATTTAAGCGTTGCACTTAGTTTCATCATTGTAGGTATTGAAGACGATCTTTTCCTTATGATGTTCAAAACATACACAAATGCATCTTTTGAAAGACGAACAAAACTAGAAATAATATTTAGTATAAATAAATTATTTCGTTTTATATCACATTACCTTTTACTTGATAAACCCATTCTGTTGGAATTGTCTCTTATTATCTTTCTTTGCCACAAAGCAACTGAATCCATATTCAAAGTGAAATTCAATTATCAACGAATAAATTTTATTAATCAAAAACGAATTATTAGACTTTTTTTGAATTTAAAATGACATTTTTGACAAAAACAGCGCGAGTCTCGGAACATTTATTCGAAAGTTGCAAAGGTTTCTCTGCAACATTTCCATTCGATTCGAAAGTTATACAGAGTATCATTTGAAATTAGAATCGGAAACAACTTTCGAATAGAATTACAGAGTTAGGCCCCAGGCGTAACCAACTGTTAGCTTTCGTTAACCAACGAGCGTGAGACATCTTTCCTGGAGATCTGTTCGCTAGATCAGAAGAGCATTCACCACTCACAACAGCCGACGATATCTGGTAAAGGAAGCTTTGATCACCGCTTAGGTCTTTGACGTCACCAATATCCGGCAATACACCCCCCTCTAACTTTTCAAATGGCACAATAGGTTTTTTTTCACAGTCTTCCAGAAGCTTTCCGATACTACCTGCATAAGAATTTGGTCCAGTGGTTGTGCCATCTAAGTGCAAAAACAGGTGTCCCAGGGGAAGTTCATTCATATGTAACAAACAAATGATCCATTGTAAGGGTGCTCTAGACGCTTTTCCATAAGTCTTATTATACCGCCTTTCTTTCCAGTATTTGTCGCTGTTCCATCACATCCAACAGCTTTTGTGTCCTTTAAGGAGATATTTTGCGAAGAAAGCAACTGAAAAATAGCAAGTTCGATAGCCTTAGACGTCCCGTCACTTGGGACAGCGTAACCGATGTAAACAGAGTCTGGTTCCTTGATGACGGATATATGCTCCTCGAAGATAACTTGGCGGTATTTTGTTGCACCTTTTTCACCAATCCTTAATGTTTTGTCCTTCCTACCATCAAAATATAGTGCTGGAACATTTATGCAACGGTTCTTAACGCAGATCTCTGCGAACATTTGCTCTCTCACGACGTACCTTAGACGTATCTATTACATCAACAGCTGATTGTGTGTCATAAAGCACAGCAGATGCAATTGCTGCAGCAGCTGGATCAGATACACCATATCGATCACATGTTTTGGACAATGTTGGCAGTCTCAGAAGTGATATTTTTGTTCGTCTCTCACGCTCACGTGGCACTGATGTTGACGGCAAATAATCGTCATTTTGACTGCTTTCTGAGTCATCGGATGAAATGGAAAATTCCTCACTACTGCATCTTTTTTGGTAATACTATTTTCGTTATAGTATAGTTGTAGTTTTTCGCTCCTATGACGATGTTTTTCATTTTTGGTTGTTGCTAAAGAGTCTATACCACCTATTATCATTTTTCTCTCCGATCTCTGATCAATAACAAAATTATGTTCTGCTTTCGGATTTTTTTTTCTTTTGAGCAATTACATCTATTCAAATCTTTGCATTTGCATGAGCAAATATCAAAAAGCTTGTTAGCACTTATATCAAATTCTGCCTTTTTAGGACTTCAAAGTCGCTTCCAAGATTTGATCAACTTCTTACATTTAGAGTGGTATACTTTCAACAATTGTATCACGCGCTTTAGGGTAACGGTTGGAATAAAAGCCTTGCACCATATACTTATCAATCTGACCGCAACAATTTCCGCGATATCGTTAATGGCTGGTTCCTTTCGGGTATCTGTTTTAAGCTTAATTTGATACACTTCACGCACTTAATTATTGCAACTTCAAACTTCTGTAAACAACTTGGCGTTTTGATTGGAAACTTTTGAAGTAAAGACAGAACGGCAGAAAAAATATATAAGCTCCTACGTTGTTTTTGCCGCCTACTTGTTTTTGTTAACCTTTTTAATCAAATTAGAATAAGAATACATTTTTAACGTAAGGTACTTATTTTAATTCCTTTGCCAAACAAATCACGGATACCAATAAAATCAACCTATTTTTTCAGATTTTCCAAATTTTCTTCATATTCAAATGAAATGCGCGGGTAGACCGACTAGAAAAATAAAATTTAAAAAATATCTGCACGCATTTTAAAGCTTCGGGTCACATTTTAGTTGCTATTCCAAAACGATCGGACAAAATTTAATTTTTCGACCCACCCTAGTATACAATTCGCATACAGCACTAAGCACCAGGAGGGCCGATCGCGATCCCCAGGGAATCAATTGAAACCAAGACTTCAAATTGAGAAAAACCTAAAAACCTCCTACGATCCCTCGGACTCACACAGTATGTGCGTTATGTCTTCCTCGGCTTGTAGATCACCACAGAACCTGCACGTGTTCACATCCACCAATCTAAGCCGCCTAGCATGCTTCCTTAGGAGAGAGTTCCCCGACATAATCCCAACTACTGTTCTAAGCTGTTCCCTGCTCAATTTGATAATTTCCTTAGATCTTTTCTTGTCCAAATGAGGCCAAAGCGCTTAAGACACCCTATGCCCCTCTAAACTCTGCCATTTAAGGTCTGCTATTTTTAAGATCTTCTCATTGATTATTCCCTTAATAACGGCAAGGGGTGGTTTAATGTTCACACCTCCGCTATTTTCCAGCTCCCCGCCCTTTCTTGCTAGCTCACCGGCTTGCTCATTTCCCTCTATACCGCTGTGTCCCAGCACGGTCTTACTCGATTCCATCTGCATACTGCTTTTAGCATTGTGCGACAGTTTCTGACTATCTCAGAATTAATGTTAGCAGATTCTAGTGCCTTAAGTGTCGCCTGACTGTCAATGTAGATAGCGATATCTCTTCCCGACATTGATCCCATCTATATCTGCCGCCCTTAGAGCCAGAACTTCCGATTGGAAGACACTGCTTGTGTGACTCTCTCAGGTCTGGATCAGCAGTCAAAATGCCAGAACCCGTTCACTCCCCCGTCTTAGAGCCATCAGTGTAGATAGCAACCTCATTTACTATTGTGACTGCATCACTTTGCCACTCTTCCCTTCGCGGATATGACACCTCATAGGGGATGTCAAAGTCGACCAAGGGGTATATCTCATCTGTCCGTATAGGATTTATGGGTAGCACATCAGTTAAGATCGTGCGGTGCCCAAAACTTCATTCCTTAAACTGGGCCACATTTTTGAGGCGCAAAGCGCTACTGCCAGCAAGTTGTTTTATTTTCAAGTCTAGCAGGATAAGGTGCAGGACGGTGTCCAGTGCTGCCGTGGGAGTAGTACGGATTGCACCACATTCTTCTCTTATGTTAATTTTTTATCTAGGATACTTCGCACTGTCCGTAAGGGACAGCTCCTCTCCGTCAAGTTTCGGGAGATTGAAGCGCGGTATTTTGTGTCTTCTCGTAAACAGGACTAACTCCGTTTTCGAGACGTTGACATTAAGTCAAGTTGGTCGGAGTGCGCCAGAGGACTAATACGATACCCATTCCTCTTTAAAACCACCCATACATCAAGTGCTCGTTGCAGGGACATTTGATTTTGATCCTTGCTTATGACGGCGCTATCGTCAATAAAGAATAAGTGGGGTCAGTCACTTTTCCTTCAAGCAGATAATCTAGTATTGAATTCCGTATACCAACATCGTTACAATCCCAGCTTTCCATATTTTTCTTATTCTTCATTGGCGAGGTAATGATCAGGAAAGGGGTCATAATAGTCGCATTTTACTGCATTCCTACTGATTCGCTGGTTATTGATTATTGTTTGATCGCCCTTTTAACACACCCGTGTCGGGCCGTCGTGTCAACGCACGAATTTGCATGCACATTTGCGGGACAGTTTCAAGATGTTAAATGTGTCGCTAGGCTTACTTGAATATGTGGTATTATTAGCCCGTCGCTGCTCTGGATACAAAATACAAATTCATTTTATTTATATTTTTCATTGAAATTTAATTTTTTCTTGTATGACAAATATTTTGTATACATTTTCAGAAAATGCTCCTAAATTCGAGAAGGATCTTAAGGAGGAGTACTTGAAGCCTGGCTTCGAGGGGCATCTCTTTAAGGAGTTCCAGAAGAACAAGGCAATGTTCGATACGGACCTCGACGGAGAGTGAGTTCTAGATAAAAGTGAAATTTGAAAAATATCAAATCGAATATCCGCTTCCTTCTAGAATCTACGCTGATCAGCTGCACTCTTTGATGCAGCGTGTTTCGCCCGAAGTAAGGGACATCTTGCCACGCAACGATAACCGTACTAAAATGTTGCAACCAAAGAAGCTATCCGACGAAGAAACTATTATGGGTCGGATCCATGGTACTATTCTCGATGAGGAGTCTCATCCACCGGCTAAAAGAAATCCCGATATGATAACGCCACCTGTTCGAGCTCCGTTTGGTGGGGTTTTCGAAGGGACCTATCAGGTAAAACCCTTTCCAGCTGTTTATTCTTTGAGAAATTAAAATGTATCATTATAGGGTCCGAAGATGTTCCGTCAAAGTGTTATGACGAAAACCATTCGCAAGCCGGATGGCTCTTACGAGACCACTAAAGTCACTCAGGACTCTGAGGGAAATACTTCTACTACAACTACTCGCACTATGAACGGCAAGTCGGAAACAGTCACTTCGTTCAATAAAAATCAACAAGACAATAGTGCTGTGTCTGCTCGTAAGGAGACCGAAGATTTATCCATATATTCGAACCGCAATGTCTATGTGTCCAAACAAGGTTATGCTTTGCCAAAGAACCTCTGGTGACCAGTAGTCCCCAGTACAAACAACAAACAACAAAACAACAAGAAATCCACAATTGCTACCATCAATGCATCCATCATCATTGGCAATTGCAACAACCTTATTCCCCCCATCAAAATTATCTTTCAAATATATTACGTGTTAGTTCGTAGAGTCCTTAGTATTTGGTGTTTTAGATGAAACTCGTAGTCGTAGGCCCCACAACCTGCAGCTGTAGCTGTTTCTTAGTTTCTGTTTTGGCGCAAAGTCTAGCGCATGCAAAAACAAAACCATTAAACCATACAAAAGCAAGAATTCTCTTTGTTTAACAAAAAATACAAAAAACCCCAAAAAAATTAATAATTACTCAAATCATTACTCGCGGCAGGCCGTGCTCTCTCTCTCGCTGTCTCTGTATCGCTCTTTGTTCAGTTGGAGAGGGAATAAGTTGCTTTCAGAAGGATTCATGCTATCGTATGGACGACCTCTAAAATAAGTGGGCTTCGAGCGGCGCTGAATTGATGTGTAATTATGAAACAAACAGATGCGTATTAGTTTTGGTTTATTCTAACATCTGTATGTGTATCAAGAACGTGGTCGTATGAAAGGAGTAGGTAACGAAGACGGACGAGAAGAAAAATATAACAAGCAAATCAAAACACAAAACAAATTCACTTCACCACATTCTTTTTTGGAAAAAGTTTAATCGTTTTTGTTTATTTTTGTTCTCTCTTATTGTCACGAAAAGTTTCACCTTTTAGAAGAAGATTATATTCAAGCTTATAACTCACTTAAATGTGCAGTATTCGCATACCTTATCTATAAGTTTATTTGAAAGGTTTGGCGAAGAGTGGATCGGCAGAAATTGATATTTGGAATCCAGGACGTCGTCAAGCTGAAGACATTTAGTTATATTATGTTTATTTTTTTTTCGACTGAATTGACTATTTGTAGAAAAAGTGTACAAGTTTTTGAGGAATTTCATACAAAATTCAAAATGAATGGTCTCAACTAAAAATAGAAAAGTAAAATAAACAACTAAATGTAATTGCTACCTTAGGAATGTTTAAAAGCAACATTAAATGCATTATTCATAGGTATATCAAAAGTATCACTCAATAAAAAGTACGTAGATATGTGTGCAAGATGAGTTTTTTTTATTGAATTCGTTGCGCAGCATGTTGCAGTCCTTTATGCTATCAATGCTTTTGCGTTAGGCGCTATTCTTTGAGAAATGTACCCGCATGAGTGCTCAAATTTAGACAGGACTGCTTTGGATACGTGATGCAAATCGTCGCTCCAAACACGAAGTGGCGTATGTGCAAAATCTTAATTTCATAGTAGAGCCAAAACAAAAATTTACGAAAAATAATTTTTTATGTTTTTTTGCTTTAACTGAAAACTTATAACAAAGCTAACCATTATTTCGAGGAAGTAGTTATTATAATGTGTTAAAATTGTTTCTTCATAAACATTTACCATGTTTTAGTAAATTCTATTCCAAGAGAAAAAAAAGCAGGTACGCCACTTCGTTTTTGGAGCGACGAAATGTATGCAATAATTTGTGTTGCAAGGTTTACGCGGTTACTTATCAGCGACACAAGCGGCAGAACTACTCCACTCACTTATTCGCGGGATATGCTACATATCGAGTCCCGGAGGAGAGGCTTATCATTAAATTTTCAAAGAAGAGATATCTGATGGAATGTTGGAACAGAGGGGCAATATGGGTGGAGAGTACGATAACTTTGACGCCGCAAAATAATAACAGGAGGGACAATTTTCCACCACTCTGGTGCCATTGATTAGAAAACTCTTGACAGGCGCGTGCTAGACAACTGGATGTATCCCTGTGTTTAGCCTGTACCCGGGGTACGTTGCTGCGCCTAACAAACATTTTGACCAAACTTCGCAGCAACACTCTCAGGCTAATACCAAAGTTTGCCTGATTTGAGGGCAACCGGTTCGGTGGTGAAATGGGCTACATGTTTTTCTTCGGATGGCTAAGCCCGCTCACGCAACTTCGTTGTTCCGCTAAGGTAGGGTGCTAGTTGTCTGGCAGGTGCCTTTTCGAATCAAACAACAAATCTTGCAGCGTTTCCTATTCTTCTTTTTGTCCGCAATGTTTGCATATGGAAGTATTTCAGTTAGCATGATTAAGGTGTTAAGAGACCAAAACGTTGGCCTTCCAATTTGCCGTATTAACGACCAGAGTGTGTTTCCAAAAATTGAAGAGTTCCGTGATCTGTTTCAAGATATGGCGCTTTAACAGCAATCTCCTAACTGAAGGTAAGATTAGATTGCATGCCAATTGTGCATTCAAATGACCACAGCCAAATGACCAGATTATCTGTCAAATGCCCAAAAGTTCAGCGCTGTCAGGGTAGTATATTAGACTACGTGACCACAATGACCATTTTGGTCATTTTTGCACTGCTGGTCATTAAAGGCATTTGTTGTTATATTTTCAGAGTGAGTTGTGGTAACGCCGTACATGTTAAAGCGAAACTTGATTTTTCAACAAAATAAATAAAACAGATAATCGGAAACATTAAAGTAATACCTAGGTATTACCTACACAACAAATGCTAAACCATGCACATAAAAATAACAAGAAAACCACTAATTAACACTGAACAAAAGCACAATAAAAATGTAATTATTAAAACAATTTACGGCAAATGTTATCCAAAAATATTATTATTATCATGCAAAAATGTTATTATTGAAGTATTAAATAACTGCACGCTTGGAAAAGAAGACAAAAATGACAGCAATGCCATAACCAAATTTCAATAAATTGCATATGGTCATTAGGTCATTATACTGGCATTCGTGCTTATTGTCCGATTACACTGCATGCAATTTTGTCATTTTTATCTGTCAAAATCAGCATGGTCATTTGTTGTCATTTGGTCATTAGGTCATTTGAGATATGCCGATTACACTGCATGTCCCTATTTTGACAGCGAGAACTGTCAAAAATGGTCATTAAATGCCAACGTGGCATACAGTCTAATCTTACCTTGAGACCCATCTCATCGAAGAAATGTCATAACTTAACCTGTTCGCTGTCAACACAACTGTTCCGACTCACTTTTCCGATCAGTCTTCCTCGTTGCTACATTTACATATTCTTAGTGAGTCATTGAAGTTAAGTTATTCTATATGAGCAGTTGCCGGCATCATCTTTCTGGAGACATGATTTAACCTTACTAACACCCCTATTGCGAGTGTCAATCGACAATTGATAATTGACTATTTTCAATGTGTGCTATTGGGAACGAACGATTCTAAAGGATTTTGTCGATCGCAGTCAATAGGTGTGTTTAATGAACCTGATCTGCACAGATAAGTACAGAAAAGATCAGAAAAGTACAGGATTTTGTGTTCCATGAGCAAAAATCTTGCCCCAAAATGTTTTACATTCTGTCACTTTGTGTTCCATGACGCTGTCCAGCTCAGTTAAGATCAGAAAAGTACAGGATTTTCTGCACCTCCTTTTGAGGAAGGGCAACTGCGTGAAAAGTGTCAAATTGAAGACGTCAAATGTCACTGATGTCAGCTGATTTGTTTGTTTGGCATGAAATTCGCTATTGCTCGTATCCGATGTTGTAATATCCGACGAACTTAACATGATGCTACTGCCAGAATCTTCCAACATCTCGACTATTAAAAAGTCTGATGTATTCATTTTGTTTTATTTATCAAAAGCAACTTTGAATCTCACTTTTCATTTAGATTTATTCATACTGGAATTTAACAGCTGATATGGGAGCTGTCACATGAAGCTGTACTTTTTTTTTCTCACTTGATCTGATAGTTTTCGCTCATGTGTGCTGATCTGATCTGTTCTGTTCTGATCTTTTTTTCATTAAACACAGCTTTGCAAAAATGCGATTGAGATGAATATCAATGAAAATGATTCGTTCACAATAGAACACATTGAAAATAGTCAATTATCAATTGTCGATTGACACTCGCAATAGAGGTGTAACTTTTGACTTTGATATCGTTACTGCTGCCAGAACTATTGAACTCAGAGCTTTCAAGAATATTAACTATTCATTGCTAGAGGAACACCCTCGACGTCTTAATTGGGAGACAATTTACTCTGCCGTCTACTAATGGAAAGGTGGAGTTCCTAAACATAAACATTGGGCACCTTTAAAATAGTGATGTTCCTATCAACACTAAAACCATCCCGCGTGTAGGGTTTGCTGGTTCGACCAGAAAATAACGACAGGCCTCCCTATTTTGAATCACTGACGTCAATCAAATGCTGGTGTTGCTGCATTTGTGTGATCCAGGAGTTGTAAGGCCTGCTTCTTTTTCGTGTTTGTATGTAACGTTGATTGATATTGCCTTTTTGAAAGAGTTCGTAGGATCCCTCATTTGAACATGGCATTTGTTGTGAAGCGCTCGTCTATAATACGATACCCATTCCCCCCCAAAACATCGACCCATATATGAAATAATCGTTGCAGGGAAGTTTGATCCTAGCTTTGATGACTTCATCGTCAGCAAAGAATAACAGATGCACTTTGGAGTTCGTCACTTTACCTTCAAGCTGATAATTAAGGACTGTTATAAATATCAGGAGATATAAAACGCTTCCTGGTGTACACCGCTTTTGATTAGGAACTGCTCGTTGACTCCAGCGAGGAATCTCACTCTTGTCTTCACTCCCCGTACAGGTGCATGATCATCTGCACGAAAGTTTCTTGAACTACTCGTTTTCTTAGCGACACCCCATAACAGATCTCTTGTTTGTTTAACAGAGGCATTTTCAAAATTAACCAACACCATACCCAAATACTTTGAGGAGTTAAGATGTTCTCCCATCATTATGATTATATCATCTGTGCATCATGCTTATTGCATCTGTGGATGGTTGCCCTGTTAACCACCATGTTTCTTTGCTGTGTTGATAGTCTCCTTTTGAATCCCCTAGCAGCGATTGGCTGTATCCAAGTAATTTCGTTGTATTGAATTCCACATGTCTTGTGCTCTGCCTCTCACACTTGCAATCAGTTGGCAATCTTTAACCCGTGCAACTACGATTAAAAGCCGAATCCGAACGGCATCTCATGACATTTGATGCTCTTGGATCTTTGTCAGACTTTCGCAAGAGGTGGGGCAGTGTGAAAAAACTTTTAGATGTTACTTACGGACACCATTAGAAAAGTAGTCCAACACATCAACCTCTGCGCCACTGCGTAACTACCAATGTAACTACCAAATGGAAATCAGTCTTGGTTTAATTTCCGATACTGCTGTAAGTGATCAGGTGCCGGTTTTATTAGACGAATATGGTATTTAGAACAATAAGACCACATGACTTAGAAAATCCCATGCTAAGAAAATCTTCACATAGAGATTTGATGGTGCCGTATCTCAGTCCTCCATGGCGGTCTTCAAAGTCTTCGTTTGACTTTCCTATATGTCCGTTTAAAATTTAAATCTCCACCAACAAACAAAAGCTCTTTGGAATATTCACGATGAGGTTTTGAAAATCTATCCAGAATGTATCTTTTGCTCTCTGCTCGAATAAAACTTGAGGAGCATGTGCACTGACAATATTCCACACCTCACCTTGCACCACCAGTTTAAGAGATATCAAACTATCATTGTTCTTTGAAGTGCTCAAGACGCTACCAAGTAGCTCTGCTGCATGGATGATACCGATTCCGCTCCAACCCTAAATCCAAGAAACGCGTCTGATTTCCGATTTCTGGTATTTCGCCATTTCGTTACTTGGACACATAAGATGTGAGCTCGCCTTCTAACCATCATCTCTTCAAGCTCGTAGCTTTTTTCTTGTTTTATAATAAACACGCACTAAAGGGATTTGTTGGGACCCTTATAATGTAATAGCTATACAGCGCGGGTGCTAAGAAAATTAAAGTGAGAAGAAAAGGAGAGATGCCGATGCACGTTGGTTTTGAATGTGTGTAGGTTATAATGTGAAGGAAAAACAATGCGTGGTAGAGTATTCCACATTCGTGATGTACGACTGAGGAAAGATTCTTTGAACTTCACCGTACGTCCGAGCACAGGCTTGAGGGTGAACTGATGAGCATTCCTTGCATGGCGGGTATTGCGGTTGAAATGTTCAAGGGGAGGAATGCAACTGGCTATTTCTACGACCACTTATCCTCCCGACGTTCCAACTTGCGACCCTTAGACTTCGCATTGGCTTAATTATTACTTTGATTTCCCCCCGAAACCGAATAGCTCTGAACCGAGCGTTTCTTCCGGTCAAAGGAATAGTAGGTACCATGATAAGAAGTGCCTGGTGGGGAAGTGAGTTTTCTATTAGTTTGCATTTCCATAGTGCCCGAGTTAAAACGAATTCGACGCTTACATCCTCCTATTATTTCTAGTTTGATCTTCCTCTTACGACACCTAAAATCTCAAGTCGTGTCAACCCACGGATTTCCATAGACATTTGGGGACAGTATTAAGATGGTAAATATGTCGCTAGGGTTACCTGGATATTAAAATTACACAGATGTGATTTTCTCTTTAGTCGCCTGTTACTACCAGCGCTATTTATCGGTGTGCACTATTGTGGTATTGTAAATCCATCCCTACACCGCGCTAAGCCAAAAAACATTCTTATATTTCAATAATATATTAATTTTATTCTTTAATTTCAACAGTGTTTAAATATAATTTGGAGTTTTCTTTATAATTATTTCCTTATACATAATACTATTTTTTTTCTATCAACAAGAGAATTTAGTTCTTTCCATTTTGTTGTTATAATTTTAAATATATATTCTTTGTTATTATGCAACGATTTCGTAAAAACAATTTGCAAAATATTTTATTTTTACCTAAATAATAGGTAAATTAATTGCTCGTGTGACTTATATTTATTTTTTTAAGATTTAAAACTTTACACAGAATTAACGCACACCAACACCATTGCATTTGCGTTTAAATTAAAATTAAATGTTAATCTGTTTTTTTTTTGGTAATCTTTCTTAATAGAATTTGTGTTACGGGTAAATTGTTCTTTCTATATAAATTTAACGTGCATCTGAATTAATGTTTTTATGTATAAATGCAGTGCGATTGGTTATTAATCTATAACTACAATTAAGTAATTGTTGGTGTATAATGTAATTGATTTTCGTACATATGGATGCAGTTAATTTTTATAAAATAATTGCATCAACTAAAATTGACAATGATAGAGCTTAAACACATTATTTAATTTCTTCAATTTGTTTTAATAACTAAATTAACACACTATATTGTATATGATGTCTTTGTTTTTTTTTATTAAAATTCTATTGGTCCACTATTATACCGTTTCATCTAAATAAATCAATCATACATTACATAGTTTTGCTTTTTTCTGCAATTTATAAAATAGTATAAAATATTTGTTTAATGAAGTAGGTACCCGAAATGTATAAAGTAGATTGGCAAGGAGAGGGAGGAACAATTGTGTGTCTAGTCGAATCCAATATTTGTACGTAGGCCCTGATAGTTACCAGAAATTCGAAATAAAGAAAAGGTAAATCAATAACTAAACAAAATTGTTTCCTTGAACCAATTTTTTTTCGTTTTGTTTGAATGCTTTATCAGTTTAAAAAGGCTCCGCACTAACACTTGGTATATTCATAGCAAAAACACACTTCAGATTAGGACAGTTTAAATAAAGTTTTAGAAAAATGCGCCTCGAGGGTCAGAGGTACACATAATAAGAGTGTACCATGAACCAAGTCAGTGTGTACCATGGACCGCTTACAATCAATACGCAATCTTATAGAACGTTTACACAGACACGAAATTCGTCATTCCAGCCAAATTCAACTTTTTATTTAAAAAAAACGAAGCTTTTGTAAAAAAAACACTCCCTAGCTCAAACTTTGTTTTTTTAATAAAATTATTTTATTTAATTGTGGGCGTGTCAGTAAGCGGATTTTTAAAAAATTAACACATGAGCATAAAGGGCCTCTAGAGAGTATATATTATAAATTTCAGCTCCCTAGCTCAAACTTTGTATTTTCAAAAAAATTTTTTCTTTTTTAAATTGTGGGCGTGTCAGTAGGCGGATTTTAAAAATATTTACACATTAGCTTAAAGGGCCCCTAGAGAGTATATATTATAAATTTCAGCTCCCTAGCTCAAACTTTGTATTTTCAAAAAAAGTTTTTTTTTTTTAAATTGTGGGCGTGTCAGTAGGCGGATTTTGAAAATATTTACACATTAGCTTAAAGGGCCCCTAGAGAGTATATATTATAAATGTCAGCTCCCTAGCTCAAATTTTGGATTTTCAATAAAATTGTTTTATTTAATTGTTGGCGTGTCAGTGGGCGGATTTTGAAAATTTTATCTCCCGGGCAGTTTTAGGAGTCATAGATCATATATAAAAAATTTCAGCTTCCTAGCTCAAAATTCGTTTTTTTCCAAAATTTTTTTTTTTTTTTGAGTTTGTGGGCGTGTCTGTGGGCGGATTTCAAATTCGTAAACTTGATTATTTCGGGACTCTCGAGAGTATATGGTTAAAATTTCAGCTCTCTAGCCCCAGTTTAAAGGCCTAATTTTTGCCGACAGACGGACGGACGGACGGACATGGCTAGATCGACATTACTATCGATGCTGATCATAAATATAGTACCTTTTAGGGGTCTACGGGCAATATTAAGGTCTGTTATAAACTATGCGTCAAAATTAATATACCCTTAGAGAAGGGTATAAAAATAACAGGTACGGAATTCAACTGTTTATACACCAGTAGCACACCTCCCGGAATTCCTGAAAAAATAGTTGCGGTAAAAGAAAACAGTTTTCGGGAATTTCTGCCAACTACTGCTAAGAGAATTCGGCAACTAACTGTGGTGACATGAACTAACACGTGAAGTGTAGTTTTGGCGGGAGTCCCATTTCGGAAATGTAAATCCACACATTATAGCTATGGCTACGGCCCGGCAGAGGACGAGAGAGAACCTGCACATTTTAATCGGGTTTTTTTTTGCCTTATTATAGGTCCGTTCGCGTACTTTATGTGTAGGAAAATGAAAAGTGTCAAATCTCCAAAATCGAGAGAGAATCCTCTCATTTCTAAGAAAAGTACGCGAACGCTTTTGTGTAAAAAGTTGAAAAAACATCTTAGTTTGGCTTGAAAAGAAGCAACAGCTGTTTTTTTTTGCTGGCAAACTCATAGGATTTCATCATTTGACAGTTTTCATTTTCTTGCCAGCTGAAATTCTGTGTGAAGAAAAATGAACGAAAGTACATGTTTCTTTCATTCATCTTTTTACCATTTTCTCAGTACGCGAACGCGTTTTGCACGAAAGTTTATATTAATTTACGTTTGCATATTAGTTCGCGAATGGACCTAATGACTGGTCGAATACGGTATTCCGACAAAGCTGATCCAATTCTAATTTCGGTAAGGAGATGGACTGGTGTCGATATTTTTGGGGTAAGCGGATGATATTGGCATGATTGGCCGTTCCAGCGTGCGCGGTGGTAGAGGATTGGTATTGAAGCCAACGACGACAAAACCAAGTACATGCTATTAAGCAACAAATAGACAAATTACTAATCAACTACACGTCACTGCTGAAGTATTGATTGAGGTTAAGGATTTCACTTCAGCTACTTCACATACGGTAAGTAAACATAATCTCCACAAATGACGCTAACTCCTGTTTGGCAAACGAAAGGGATTCAGAACACCTTACAACTAAGACGGTTTTTGCGTTTTTTTTACTTCCGGTTTTATTTGCTCCAAAGAACCGGTTGTTGGCAAAACTAGTTTGCGGTTTTTTTAAACCAACAAACTTTTCCTTTTTTTTATTACGTAATAATAAATTGAAAATAAATTTATAAGGTTATAAATTAAATTAAAATAAATAAATTAAAGAGGTCCAACAACTCAACTCAGCTAACAACGAAAACGAAAACAACAGAAAGAACAAAACAATAGAAAGAAACTAACAAGGAACAAGAAACCAATTAGTGAAGATAGGATAGAAAAGGATTTTCTAAGCGTAACTTTTTTTTAAGTAAGTGTGAGTATTATACTTCACAAACTAGCCAAAGACTAATGGGATTAACAGAGAAGATGGAAGCGGAACATGTTGTGAATAAAAGTAAAGCGCGCGATTAGAAAAGGTACATATTTTGCATATATTTTTATAAGGATGAGTTTTCAGTGTTGTCTGTATTTTTCGCTGGTGTGAAATTTTAGTAAATAACCGCAAATTGATTATTGGATTTAAAAAATAAAACTGACTTAATCGAGATACAAAAATTACCGAAAAATCGGTTAACCGAAACCAAAAAGCCGGTGTTTCACATTCCTACTAACAACGTGCAAGTATATACGGGATATATAATTATTAATAAGGTTAATAAAATAAGCTATTACGAGGGAAAAATTCTTCGGCAGATATTTGTTTTTGAGGTGAACGCAGGAGAAGATGCTGGTAAACCAAATTGTGGAACAAGCCCAAAATGCCAAAAATTCAATGGCTATACCACAAATTAAACTGAAAAGCCCACCTATAGATGCTAAGGAAACCATGAATCTCGGGAACAGTTAAGTCACATAGTCAAATAGCCCTATAGCTAGCATCAGAAAATCTGTGTTCGTAAAGTTTAGTGACCTCTTTAGAGGAAAGAGAAACTTCTTATTTTCACAAAATGCAGGAAACAACTATTACAGTAAGATACACTGGCGATCACAAGAATGAGGCATAACATTTTGCAATCGATTTTCAGTCTTTATACCTGTTAAACATTTTATACACAGAAACTTTTGCTACCTGTGAACAGATACATACTTTCCCAAAAGTAAGTAATAAAATTAAAGGGTGAATAAGAAACGACCGCTGGAATTTCCATAGATCAAACAATAAATTACTTGAAAAGCATATAAAAAGATGCGACGCAAAATCTTCGAAGGAAAATATGAATAAAATGTTAACATTTTATGGTTTTAAAACATTTATTTATTATGTTTTTCTACATTAATAATGAGTATGCCCGCCGCTTTTCGATATGACCTCTATAAGACGGTTTGGAATAAAATCATACAGTTTTTTTTTTAAAATAATTAAGAGAAATTTGGGCCCAGGCATCACGAATAGCTTTGATTAAAGTGTCCTTGTCTTCAAATTAAAATAACCGTACTCAAACATTTTCGATTATGTTTAAGTCCAGTGAATAGGGCGGAGATGGCAAAAGTTCCACGTCTTTTGATGGAATCCAACATTGGGGGCATTGTCTTATTGGACTATCCAAGACAGGGGTCCGAAAATGTTTTTCACTTTTGGAAATGACCGTTCCAGCAAACATTAGTAGTTGTTTCTTCCGTTCATTGTTGTGGACAAAAACTCCAACTCGATTGTGCCATAGTGGGTAATAGCTCTCCTTTCTTAGATCATTTAAATAAAAGTTGTTACCATCGGGGCCGTCAAGGTTAAAGTTTTTTCCATCCGAAAAGACATGTTTCCATTCAGTGCTCCAAGCGATATGTTCTCTTGCAAAATTAATTCGATGCTCCTTGTGTACTTGCCTCAAAACAGGTTTCTTTTTAAGTTTTCTTCTCTATAAAGTACCGCTTTTTCGTATTATCCTTCGGAACGTTGCTATGCTGGCTGA
The DNA here is from genome assembly GCA_949715645.1 of Portevinia maculata. Taxonomy (NCBI): domain Eukaryota; kingdom Metazoa; phylum Arthropoda; class Insecta; order Diptera; family Syrphidae; genus Portevinia; species Portevinia maculata. Next base: position 61,851,095 of record OX454525.1, on the reverse strand, counting down.
TACTCCGCTGTTAGCCCTTATTTTAGTGACTGGTAGAGTAGAATTTGAAGCAAACCGTAGAATAACCCGCTTTTCTCGCAATGTTGTTGCTTCTGCCGTGCGTCCTTTTTGGTTTTTCGTTTATTATTTAGTGTTGTGGATCCGCAAGATAACTGTTTACAACAGTCTTACTTCTATTTAGCATACTTGCAATTTCTCGCCCTGAGAGTCCTAACTCCTTAAAAGCATCTAAACTAAACTAAACTGTCCACTTATTGAACTTAAGCGCCCAACATTTTTAACATTTGAAAAACCGTTACTTAATTAATTGCTGTCATAAAATTAAAACTATTGACATTCGAGCGAGTGAAGCAGAGACAAAACGTTCTTATATTATGACATTGTCACGATAATGTCCTTCATTTAACCCAACATCATATAAAATTGCTATAATTCATCACAAACGCATAAGGACGTATTAAAACTTCCTCTTTCTTCTTTGCCTCTGCTAGTCAAAGTCACTTCCTTGTTTCAATTCCACCTTCGTCTTTACCCCTGCCAGTCAAAGTCGTTTCCTTATTGTTAAATCCTCCTTCCCAGTTTAAAGTTATAATGTGCAAAGTTGGTTGATACTGGATGACCTTTTGTCGCTGATGTTCGAACACACAATTAAATTCTCATCACACTTGACACGAGATGTTGTACTACACTCGTTCGAGTTCTCTACTAGTCCAATATAAGGATAACCAGAGGACACAAGAGTTACAAAAAAAAACACTACCAACAACCACCAAATGTCAGTGATGGGGCAAAAACTTTTGTTTGAAACTCACATTTCGTTTTAGACCGGCTAGCATTACCCAGGGGGTGTCCATTTATTTTCGATTAGCTTGCCTGCGTCAAACCATCCGCAGAGACATGACACAGAGATTCTGCAACACACGGAGACTGCAATTCCAGATAACACAACTGAATTGCAATATTATTTTCTCCAGAGTTGTAAATCCAAAAGGCATCTTCTTGTAGTCCATTGGATCGGTTGGGGTTGACATATGTTGGCTTAAACATTGCAATGGTGCGAAATACCGAAAGGAATACAAGTGCATGGAGCAGGAGTGTTAGTGTGTATTTCAACTTTTTTTAATTAGATGGGCTTGCATGGTGAAGCGTTTTAGGTTTTCTGTTCGCCCACAAACAGCATTGCCTCAGATCATGTGTCGAGGAAAGCCTTTCGTTATTTATTATGCAATTTTATTTGTTAGCAAAGCTTGAGTGTGCTATATTTACTCTCATCTGCGTGGGTGTGGTGGACTCTTGCATATAGCATATTTTGTCACTGTTTGCATGCCAAGTTAATTGAGAAATTTCTGTGTTGACCGGATACAATTATTCAATTGAGATGTCGTTTGGGAATTCAGATAGGATTAAGTCAATTAGTTTCAGCAATAGTGCGAATAGAGAATTAAATTCGTCCACCAGGTGACAACAATATTAGGAAGGACTTTCAATGCATCATTTTCTGGGGACTTTAAAAACGAAAAGCGGTTGGGTTGGACGGGAAAAAGTTGGGAGACATCGAGTTAAGATGGCTCACTGTTCTCATCTCCATACTTGTTAGGCGCTCCAAGCCTTACCTTACGGATCACCGAGGATCCTATGAGCACCAGAGCAGCATCTTTAGTCTTTAGCTGTTTATTGCAGTCTTGATTATCAGCTTGAAGGAAACGTGACAGAAAAATGCAATCCATCTGTTTATCTTCGCTGATGATGGAGCCAGGATCTAACGTAACTGCAACGAGCAATTGATACAGGGGTGGATGTTTTGTAGCGGAATGGGTATCATATAAGTCCCAAAAAAAGAAAACCTGTGCCACCCGTTCTCTGATCTTTTTCGACGTTTTCTAGATATTTATCTGAATGGAAAAGTGATCCCCAAGTGCGAAAAGTTCAAATATCCGGGATCTATGATTAATCGTGAAGCAAAATGTAATGAATCTTCGCGTAAGCTTAGGATGGATGCAGTGCCACTGGCGAGAGAACTCAGCCATCTTCTATGACGTAAAAATAACCCTTAAGCGGAAAGGACGGCTCTATGCCGCAGTTGTGCGTCCGGCACTCACATAAGGTTCCCAGTGTGAATAGCGTACAAAAAGTATGAGCGGAAATTAACAGCAGCTGTGATGAAGTTGAAGATGCTTTGCATGACAGCAGGAGTCAGAGAGAATGGAGCACGACCGGCTCAGGTGGTACTGTCATATTCAAAAGAGATATCCACCAAAAAGGCAATAATTATAAATGCTCCTACAGTCGTATAGAAGAGAGTGGCCTTAAACCACCTGGATCACACAAATGCAGCTACAAAAGCATTTAATTGGCCTGAGAGACGAAGTGATCCAAAACCGGGAGGAATGTCGATATTTGTTGGGGTTAAGTGAAGTAGATGGTACGCTAGGGGATTATGTAGTAGGCGAATTAGTTCTGCTCAAGGTGTGCAGCTTCTATTCCATTTCTTAATGAACATGAGAAATCGCTCTTCTATCCGTGGCACATTAGGGACAGAAAGTCTAGAAAGTTTAATCATTCACGTCTGCTAAGCTATATTTTTGTCACGATTGGAAACAATTTTCAATATTGATCGGTATTTGTGTGATAACCTGATAACACACGTGCTGTAATGATGACAAGCTTTCCGTCAAATCGCATTGGCCTATCTTCTGTCAATCAACTTTGAATGGTTGAATGAACAACAGTAACTTGTGATTGCTAACACTTGAACTGAGACTGTACACACAGCGTTGTTTCACGCTTTGCAACAAACAATCATCAGATTCACTTTTCTGTGGTGCTGGTCTATTTTTTAATCAATGTTCTTTAAAAACCAATCTTCCACCGCGAGTCGAACCTAGACCGGCGTCTGCTCAGGCAAGAACAATCCGTAGTCCGCTATTAAAGCCATAAGATTAGCTCACCCTGAAATGGGGTTTGTTTGTTTATCGATTTTTGAATGAATCGAGCAACATGTGCTTAGCGCCTTAACGTCTACTGCAATTTATTTGGTCTCTTTCTAAATCCCCATTATCTCTCATTAGCCAATATCTCGTTGGACTGAGTAAGAAATTGGGGAGGGTGAAAGATTGACGCGGGTCATAAATTCATGTGTTTTATTGTTTGAGATATTCTACTTTTACATTTTCTGAATTAGAAGAAAAACCAAAAATGCGATCGATATCAAAGATATTGGGTTTGAAGCTTTACCTTAAAACTGCACACGTTATAGTAGGTAACGACCTTTTCTACCGCGTTATCCCATGAGGATCGAATCAAAAATTGGTCAGGCTGGAACTTTGGTACTGGTACTGTCACATGGTTAACATGACCTAGCCCCTTTAATTTTCTTCTCTAACGGCCATCACTGCACCCATCTAGGTACAGGCATGACTTTTTTTTCAATATTTCGATTACAAAAATTACATTCAGGTAATTAGATATTTTGTTTCTACGTCAATTGATGAATTGAGTTTGAAAAACTGCAAGTGACACACAACACGAGTGTTAGTGAACATTCTGAAGCAATAGTTTCCCGGCAACTTAAGCTCCCG